>JAHFWL010001001.1:0-1200000 GCA_021292165.1 Shinisaurus crocodilurus | reverse complement strand
AGGAGGAGGAGGAGGAGGAGGACTTTTGCTGTTTTTAGAGCATGCACACATATGTCAGAGCAGGCATCATCTTAGAAGAGGCATTCCTTCAATATAAGAGACAAGGTGAAATGCCTCCTCTGAAATGGTGTCTGTCACCAACAGGTTGTATATTCTCACAGGGATGTGCGTGGAGCTCAGCGGGCGGGGGGGGGAGTTTGGCGAACTCGCCGGGCTTGACCCACCCACCCCCCGGAGCTCCGCTCGACTTACCTCTCCCCGGCTCGGCTCGCGTTCTCGTGAGCCGAACCGGGGAAAGCTACTTCCGGGTTCCAGGCACTGTGTTTTCTATGTAGAAAACAGCATAATATACACCGTTTACGTAGAAAATGGCGTAGTATTCCTTAAAAATGGGGGCAATTTATGCAAATTGCAGTCGTTTTTAACGCATACTATGCCATTGTCTACATAAACAGCATGGAATCTGGGACCTGGAAGTCTGGTGAACACGGGCTGAGGTGTTTGCCAGAGGCTCAGCTCACAAAGCACCCCGCGAATCGATTGCTGGGCTCAGCGCCCATCCCTATAACTTGCACTGAAACCATTTTTAACCAATATTCTGTAGCTTGGTTATTGGGGAGGGGGGGGAGATAGTCAATCAAAAGTGTTTTTTAAAAATCAGTTAATCAATTAGATGTTGTTGTTGTTGTTGTTGTTGTTATTTATTTATTTATTTTTCCCAGATAGACCATGGAGAATAATGATAGGAGAACAAGAATGTCCTCCTGTGCAATACTATGCATATTTTCTTAGAAGTAAGTTCCACTGTGTTCAATCGGACTTCCTCCATGATAAGCATGTTTTAGGGTTGCCGCCTCAGGTCTACTAACAGGATGTGAATATCTTATCTTTGTGGCATCCACCACAAAAGATTACAATGCATTCCTTGTTCCGCCCCATCATCACTGTTCTTGATGTGTGTGTGTGTGTGTGTGTGTATGTGCGTGCAAGTGCGTTCACACGAACACACACACACACACACACACACACTATATGCACATATTCATTCCTCCTTCCACATCCTGTAATTTTGCTTCAGTTCAAGACAAGTTGAAGGGTCAAAAAGGCAAGGGGGGGTGTTTCAGAAGTTTAGCAGACAGGCAATTGGTATAAAAAGTGTGAGCGGGAAGTGTGTTCGTGTAGGTGGTGGTGAGGTCTGGAATATATTATTTTGAAGTTTTCCAAGTCTCCTTCCTCCATGGACTTTCTTTCTTTCTTTCTTTCTTTCTTTCTTTCTTTCTCTCTCTCTCTCTCTCTCTCTCTCTCTTTCATCTACACAGCTATTTTGTTTTTGTGTTGGGTGTGTGTGTTGTCCCATATTGGTTGATTAATATTGATTTATATGGTCTTTCCTACTGTTTCTGTTTTGCTGCCTAGCGAATAGCTTTCTGAACAAGACCCTCCTGCCTTCAGGGATTATCCATCCATCTGGAGTGTCCTTCAACCTTGATGTTGCTGCTAACCTGAGATATTCAAACTTCTGAGTCAATAGTTCAAACTGCCAAGGCAGGGTTAGAAATCACAAATAAGAAAATGATACGTTTTGGAACAGCTTTGCTTGCCTTCTTCTACAATTTGAGCTCTTCCCTCTCCCCCTTTCATTTTGTGTATTTGATCCCAAAGTGCATACAATGACTAACCCCCCTTCAACATTCCAAACTAATATATCCAAATTAGCCTGCCAATAAGTTATAAACAGAGTCCATTTTGTTCCAGAATGCTCCAACAACATAGGACCAGTTCTATATATTTTGTTCATAGGTACACTTTTCTACAATTTCTAGCAATGTAATAAGCCACTCTCTTACAGACTGTATAAAGCCTGATTTCAGATGTCGTGCTCCAAGCAGCAGATATACCAAGAGTTCTTTACTTTGAGTTTGTACATATTCCCAAAGGAATTCATAATGATATTTAAAGCGTCTTACTCGGGATGTCAAGGGAATCCACAAGGGATTCAGATGAGTTCGGATTTCTGTGAATCTGCCTGCCCCTTCCACACGGGATTGGCTTTTTCTGAGGCACGCAGATTCCATGGACTTGTGGGCCATGTATTTATTTTTACTTTTGGGGGTGATTTGTACTTGCACTAATGCACTTTAGTGCTAATTCACATTTGCACGAATGCACGACCCTGAACATTTGCCCCAAAGACCTGTCCTGATGGTACCAATGTGCATCTGTAAATCTGTAAAAGCAAACCCACTCTCCTCCCATAAGAGGAAACACCTCTTCCACAATGATGCCTGCTTTGACGTAGGTCTAAGAAAAACATAAAGAGAGAAGGCTGCTATTCGTTTTATTCACAGGCAAATTTATGCACACATGTAATTAATAAATTGACTAAAACTTATAATATGATTCAACATCACCTTAGATTTCTTCCACTGTGTGACAGGCCCTACTGACAGCCTCGCCCACAATGATGGAAATCTGCATTATCCAGATTTGAGCCTTGGAGCACAGCGTTGAGCTGCCAGTTCTTCAACATTTCTATCCAGAATGTGACCAAAAGCAATGGTTACAATCCAATGAGAGACAGGGATGTGCGTACACCAAGATTAAGAGAGAGAGAGAGAGAGATATGTCCAAAATTCTTCTGCCCAGCTTCTAAGAATCTTTCATAAAGAATTGCCCTCAGCAAGGGAAGGGGTGCCCTGTATCTAACTTGAAATGTTAATTCCTAAAAGGATTATATTAATAAAGATGATCCCAGGGCATGGCCTGAAGGCACCTTGCTGAAGCTAAGCATGTTCGGGTCTGGTCAGCACTTGGAGGGGAGGCTACCTGGGAACCGCATGTAGCCACCTTGATTTCAATGATGGAAGAAAGGTGGGGTAGGAGGAATGTAATAAATACATAAATGAACTGGATCTAGTTCCTCAGGTGGTAAGCATGCAGCTGGGACTGTTTTCCCCCCCACACAGGGCTAGCCAGGACATTTTGTGTCGCCGGAGTCAAGAACAAGATGGTGCCCCGGTCCATTCCATCCACAAAAGTGAACCAGATTGGAAGATGAATCTGATTGTCTTGAATATTGGGGATAGGGAATCTGATTGTCTTGAATATTGGGGATAGGGCAGTATCCTCCACTGCACCAGAAGGCAGCAAACTAAGTTAGGGACTTCAGACCAGGCCACATGGCACCCAGGTCTCTCCTCCAACACCTTCCTGCTGCCTCCCAGCACCTGCCACCTGAGGCAACTGCTTCATTCTGCCCAATGGTAGGACCGGCCCCATGCTTTTCCTCCCTGACATCTAAGTCACATTCACTCATTCCTTTCCTTGCACTCACAGTATGCACTGAGAAGGGGTTGGGGCTGCACCCCCCCGACATCAGTTTGCGCATTTGCCCATGCTACATGATTGGCTAAACGTGTGAAAGCTCTATGCACTTAGAGCCCCTTTCATGCGTCCTACAGATGTTGGGAGTATGCCAGTGGGTGCCGTCCTGCTCTTCTCCACTCATTCTTGGAGGGGACTGCCTAAAGAAGGCCCTTGTTTTCTAAGCTCAGGGGATTACTATGCACAGTTGCAGACTGAAGTGATGAGGTCGAGAACCAGGCTTACCACTCTAGTGAGGACTAAAATTCTATGTTAAGCTACTTCTTTCTGACAAGGATCCTCATATCACAAGTCATGTGGCTAGATATTGTACAGCAGCGATGGCTTGCCGCAGCCACATGACTTTGTAATTGTTTCTGGCTGTCTGTGTGGCGGTTATTGGGCGCAACCTCTCTCCAGTGGTTTACTGATGATTGTACACACTTTTGTATTGAATTAGTTATAAGGGATGAAATGCTTGTGATGCTAAGGATTTTGGCTGAATCTAGCGATCCTGTTTTAATCTCTTCTGATTTAGCAGTGCCAATGGCTAAGGGACAGTTTTAAATTTGATGTATCCATATTTTACAACTTGGTTTTTAGTATATGTGTATTATATTTAGAAACGAATAATGTTTATTTGCTGGTCATTGACCATAATAAAGTTACTTACTTACTTACTAATTATGACAATTAAAAAAACTCTAGTGAGGACTAGGCCTTGTTTGGGTTGAAATTAGTTAAGGTGGCCACTTATGCATCACCAAAAAAAGAGAGGAAATGCATGACCAAAATAGAGGACAATAGAGGATGCAGAGTTGCATAACATTTGCATATGCTAATGTATAGATGTGAAGAAATGCTATGTATATCATTGTTGTTGCCGATGTCCTGTAATGTTTAAATACTCTGTATGACCTCTCTGTGAGGCTATGATGTATTTGGGTAAGCTTGAGGCCTAGCATGTTGAAGGCCTGTTTTAGTAGTAAATGCTTGGTGACATGATTTGAAGGTGGGCAGCGGGGGAAGGGGGGGAGAAGAGATGATCTCTTTTAATATTTATAGATGGGGCCTGGATCAGGTAAAATTCAATTTTGATTGGTCTGGGAAACATCAGATTCTGATTGGCTAGGGGTTCTAGCTAGATAGAAAAGAGCCATTGGGAAATGACAGTTGACAGTTCATAGATTTCATAGATCATAGAGTTGGAAGGAGCCTGCAAGGCTATCGAGTCCAACACCCCATGCTCAATGCAGGAAACTAGAGGAGGGGTCTCCCATCCAAGTAATAACCAGGCCTGACCCTGCTTAGCTTTCCATGCTCAGACAAGCTGAGCCAGCATGAGCCACAGGTTGGAAGGGAGTTAGACGGTGATCAGTGAGGGAGTTGGTTGGTTGGTGTGTGAGAAAAAGACTAAGGAAGAGCTCAGGAGAACACGGAAAGCTAAATCCTGAATATTACGGGATTCCTTGGCTCTGTGTGATAACCATGCACGACGGGTGAAGATCAGGAACAGGGAGCAGGTGGTTGTTGTGTTATGCTGGGAGGCTGCCCTAACAAAAGAAAGGTTTCACAAGCTGGCATTAACAACCAGTTAAACGACCCAAACAGCCAGTATTACAACAGAAGGAACATTGGTGTCAGCGAAAGTCTGTATGCAAGAGCCGGACCTGATTGTGGGTGTATTTGGCTGGGATGGAGGTTTAGGGAATTTGGCCTGAAATAAAAGAAGCCAGTAAGAGGCTTACATTAGCAACAGTATCTCCTGAGTCCTTAAGAATTGTCAGCAAGTAGTCTTTTGAAAACCGCAAAGTAAATAGTGGTATTTCCTTAAAATATCCCATTCACAAACCAACTTTTTAAATACAGTAGTTCATCTTGTCGCTACTGGTAGTGCCCATATCCTGCCTAAGCATCTTATACCAAGCTACTAGAAGGTTTTTAAGTTTAGTAAGAGAGCTGGTGGCAGCAGAAGAGTGTCAGCTTGCGGAGCTTTGAGTTATTGTGGCAGGGAGTGCCTTAGGCCCTGAAAAATAAGCCTTTGCTTAAAAAAAGAAATAAGCCTTTGCTAGAAAAATAAGAATTTATCATAAGTGGGATTGCCCAGTGAAGGAGCAGTTTCTCCATAATAGATATAGATGCGCTTTTGGTTATTATGACTATAGTTTAAATAAGCCATGGGGGCGGGTTGGCCTATATGGACTGACTTTGGTGAGTAACGCCACCACGTTCCTCAGCTACACCAAGTATCAGGCGGTGGTAAATAACCCGACCCCAGGGAAAGCCAATGGCTTTGGGTAGAGGAACTTGACCAGGAGGCTTGTGGGGCCTTGAGGAATTAAATTGCCTCCAAATTCTACCGGACCTTGGGCGATCTGTACCGATCGGAGACCAAGGCAAGGGATGCCGAGCGGGCTTCACTGTGGAAAACTGCAGGCAAGATGGTAGCCGTCTTAACCGGCCATAGCACTGCAATGTGGAAGGCAACGGAAAACCACCATGTTGTATTTTCCAAGCCTACTCTCCATGCCTAGACAGACAGTCTAGCCATGATGATGTCCAAGCTCCGGTAGGAGAGGATCAACAAAAAGGAGGAGAAGTTTAAATAGAAATATAATCCATCTCATCATGTGGGGGTGACTGTGACCAGGGACATGGCCATCTGGGGAACCTGAGACCTGAGGTTCCCCACCCCTGCTGTCGTCTACCCACCCTGTAAGTGTAGTCATAGCAATGCTGAAATTCTAGCAATATGCCCATGGGGGTTGTGCAGACTCCTAGGCAGAAATGTTGTGGTGAGGAGGCCTAAATCAGGGATGGGCAGAAGGTAGACCTCCAGATGTTTTGGACTTCAACTCCCAGAAGCCCCTGCCAGGATGGCCAATAGTCAGGAACGCTGGGAGTTGAGGACCAAAACATCTGGAGATCTACTTTCTGGCCTAAATGGGTAGTAGATCATTACAGAACATGGATGCTGGTAGCCTATGCTTAGAAGATTTTGATTTTTCTAGCTAAACTGCCACGTCATCTTCTAACATGGAATTTTAGAAAGGAAATGGGGGAACAGTGCTTAAAAGTACTAATTTGTGGTGCACTCAGCTGGCATGGCATTGAGGTAAAGAGGATGAGTCATGAAAAGAAAGTCCTCAGTTTAAATCTCCTCCACCCTGATCTTACTGGGTGGCTTGAAGAGAAGTATCAATCTCTCCACCTCAGCATTATAACTACCCCATCTGTAATATAGGGATAATTAGGAACGCTGATTTACCTTATAGGACTGTGGGAAGAGATGGTAAGGTAATGGATGTGAAGCAATTAGTGCACATAGGAAAAGAGCCGTCTCAAGTATCACTATTGCTCAGAATTGGCTCCCCTGTTCTGTCTACCCAAAGGCTGGTTGTCTTGGAAACAGCCCTCCATGAGCTTTGGATCCTAATTTTATTGTGATGCTCATGGCACTGCAGACTGGTTACCCAGAAGCCAATGCTTTGCCCCTTAACCAAGTCTTAGCATCTGAGGCTAGGGGGCTGGCTTATTTCCTCTAGGCATCTCTGTGTGTCCATGCAGAGGTCTGGTGTGTTTGAGCTGATGAGCTTTTCCATCCTTGCATTGATCGGTGGGGCAGCTGAGGGCTAGTTCTCCCTCAAACCAGCCCCAGTGGTCTGGTCTGCAGACCTGAGGTCTAATTAGCCTGAAACGAACCATCCCCGACTTCAGAAAGGTCTAACTGAAGGCACTGTTGGATGGGGCAGCCAATTTCCTTCCTGAAGGCACCTGACAAGTAGTGTATGTCCCACTGCTTAGCATGTTGTATATTTTCTTTCACTGCCTCCAGTGCCAGAAGGAGGGAGGGGGGGTGTACTTTCTCCCTTTCCTTTGTGTTATTTATCAAGGAGGCTTATTTTTGATGGGTTGAAAGAGACAGGGAAAGATCTCCACAGCCACAGGCTTTCAGGCAAGCTCAGTGAAGGTAATGGCTGGAACCTGCAGGCCCATATGGTATCTGTCCTGAGAAGCCAATTCCATCACTCCCAGCTGTTGAGAGGGCATTGAACCAGGGAAGTCTGAATGCCACCAAATGGAAATGGTGCTGGCAGGGAGCAAGGGAGTTGGCCGGGAAGTAGGTGCGTTGTTGTTGTTGTTGTTGTTGTTGTTGTTGTTGTTGTTATTATTATTATTATTATTATTATTATTATTTATTATTCCCCGCCTGTCCTCCAAAAGGAGCACAGAGCAGCTTACAACATTCATAAAACATGCACCGATAAAACTACCATAAGATCATACATAGGTTCATGTTAAAACCATTTAAAATACAACAATGATACTCTAACCTAAAAACACCCAAACCAGCAAATCAGGAGCCAACTGCTTGTGTAAATCCTCATCCTCATCTTTAAGGATGCAGTCCTATGCATTTTTTAAACAGAATATATATATATATATATATATATATATATATATATCCTACAATTCCCAACATCCCCAAGCCAGCCAGCATGACTGGCTGGGGAAAGCTGGGAGTTGTGGCACTTTTTTTCGGTCTAAACTTGCATCAGACTTTGCCCTAACTTCTGATTTAAAATAGTCATGGTGCGGGCTAATTGAACCCCTTCTTGGAAAGAGTTCCAGAAATGGGGGCCACCAGTGAGATTGACCTCTCTCAAGTCCCCCATCCTCCTCTCATCATTTCTTGGGGGAATACCATAAGAAGCACATCTTATCACTGGGATTCCCCACCTCACCCCCAAGTTCAATCACTCAAGAGAGAGCACTTCATCAGCATCCTTCTTCAATCCCATGTAGAAGAACTTCTGCATGTTCAGGTTCTTGTTATAATAGGGATATTTTGTGTTCTGCTTTTCTTTTCTCTCTCTTCAAAAGCATGGGTTAAAACCAAGGAATTCAACGTGTTTCTTGTTGCCTGTGTTACTGGATATCCATGAAATGGTAAATGACCCCTGTGTAGTAAAATAGGTATTAACCCTGAGTTATTGTTTCATCCCAACCGTGAAAATGGACCACTGTAACCAGGGATATTGCAAGGAGATTTATGAAATATTTAAGGATGAGGCAGGGATTGCTGGAAATCGGGGTGTTACTGGAGGGGAGACAGGCTCACACAGTACCTTCTCAAGGAAGGTAATCCAATTCTATGACCATCCATCTTTAGGAGAGAAAACAACATCATCATCATTTAGGCTCACTCTAGGGTGGCCATGTGTCCTACTACATAGAGGGCAACCCTCTATTTCAGGGCTCTCCAACCTTGGGTCCCCAGATGTTGCTGGACTATAGCTCCCAGAATCCCTTGCTATTAGCCATGATGGCTGGGTATGCTGGGAGCTGTAGGCCAGCAACATCTGGGTACCCAAGCTTGGAGAGCCCTGCTCTATTTGAAGGGCTGTCCAGTCCAAGTCTATTTTGAACCTTAAAGAAAGGAGAGGAGGGCTTTTGAAGCTGCCCATCGACCATTACCACCTGGATAGCAGACAGAGAAGGCAGGTACGCAGGTCACCTGGTCACAGTCTCCCCCCACTAGGGGGAGATAGATTTTATCTCTATTTTAAATTATAATTTCTAAATTCGCACCTATACCTAGACATTAGCGTACACACATTTTATATAATTCTGTATCCTCTTTTGTCTGGTGATGCCTTTCCTCTTTTTGTGATGTGTAAATAGCCCCCCTAGCTCATGCTTGCTAGGGATAAGAGGATCCCACCCCCTTTTAAAAATCTTTCTCTGGTTTGCTTTGCCCTGCATTTCACTCATCCAGAATTCCAGTTTAAATAGGAGAGAGTTTAACATTCCTTCTGGAATTGGACTACACACAGTTTGCCACAGGTTTGGGCTTTCTTTTTGTTTTTAACTTGGACACTAAGATCTTCTTCAGCGGTCCTTCTCCCGAGAGCCCCTGCCAAAGGAAGTGACGCAGGTGGCTACCAGGAGGAGGGCCTTTTCTGCTGTGGCACCCCGGTTGTGGAATGGGCTCCCCAAAGAGGCTCGCCTGGCGCCTACATGGTACTCTTTCTGGCGCTAGGTACCTTTCCATTCTCCTAGGCATTTTAATCATTTTAATCATCTTAATCGTTTTAATCTTGTAGTCGTTTTTAACCCTGCTATTGTAACTGCTGCTGCTAGCTCTGCTGTTTGTTTTTAATCTGTGGTTTTAAAATTTTATATTTATTTTATATTGTATTTTATGCTTTTAACGGCTGTAGACCGCCCAGAGAGCTTCGGCTATTGGGCAGTATCAGTGCTTTTTTTCTGGAGAAAAGGGTACCGGAACTCTTGGATTACATTTCCTCGGGAGTAGATGGCGATTAAATTGTAATGCAATTAATAGAAGAAAAGGTGCTGGAACTCAGTTCCGGTGAGTTCCACCAGAAAAAAAAGCCCTGGGCAGTATAAAAATGTATTCAATAAATAGATAAATAAAAATAAATAAATAAATAAATAAAAATAACTCACTGAGCTCATTGGCATTATATTTTCTCTCTACATCCCTGATGATCTGCATTGACAAATCACTGAAAGCCCCAATCTTTCTGTATGCATATGTATTCCCCAACCCCTCTCCCCACATATGTCAAAGTGAAGACTCATATGCTATATAGTAAAGGGCCATAACTTATGGGGGGGGGGTCTTTTCCAAAACATGATGAACTCTTTCAATGCCTCTGGATACCAGTTGCTGGGGAACATGAGCAGGAGGATGCTGTGCCCTGCTCGCGTGGACTTCCCATTGGAGCATCTGATTGGCCAACTGTGGGGACAGAATGCTGGACTAGATAGCCCTTGGGTCTGACCCGGCACAGCTCTCCTTATGTTCCTTATTCACACATGCAAGTCATTCAAGGATCGAGCAGGCATATGCGTGACACTCATACGAAAGCATCCTTTGGAAATAGAGAGGAGAGCTCATGTGGGGCCAGCGTCATCACGGATTTCCCTGGCCCTGCTCACTCTCCTTGCCATTCACTGGATGTCCCCTGAGCGGGTGAGCAGCAGTGACAAATGAAAGAAGAAGGAGAAGGAACATCCCCTTGCCAGGTCCGTTAGTTCTGGCCAGTGGTGTGGATTGGACCCGAAGGCGGAGGGCAAACAAGTAGGCCAGGACTCCCCAGCCTTGCTCTCTTGATCTCTCCCATAGATGGGAGCCAGCGTGGCCTAGTGGTGAGAGGGTTGGACTGGGACTCAGGAGATCCGGGTTCTAGTTCCCCACTCGGCCATGAAGCTCACTGGGTGACTTTGGGCCAGTCACTGCCTCTCGGCCTAACTGACCTCACAGGGTTGTTGTGAGGATAAAATGGAGAGGAGGAGGAGGATTATGTAAGCTGCCTTGGGTTCCTTGCAGGAAAAAAGGCGGGGTATATAAATAAGTAAATAAATAAATAAATAAATTGTCAGTCTGTGGGCAGCAGCTGTCTTTTTAAAAAAAATATTTTAAACTACTTAGAAACAGTATTAGGGTTTAAACCACACCTATCCATAAGTCTCTGTGCTACTCCACCATCACCTTCCCACAATCTATTAAAGCATCACTGTTTTGCAGCCATCAGTTGCCTCTCCTATCTCTCATGAGTTCAGAAATTTTTTTTTTTGCAGCCATCAGTTGCCTCTCCTATCTCTCATGAGTTCAGAATTGTTTCGCACATTTAAACATTTAAGCAAGTTGCTTTTCCTTCTCCTCGGCAGTTTTCGCCTCACGCGACACACAAGACCTCCTTACAAGAGAATGGGAGGAGGTCTCTGCTTGCCCAGTTAACCTGATTGGGGTCTCCATAGGCCTGACATTTGAGCCATGCAATCAGGGAAGTACTTCCATCAACTCCAGCTCAGTTATTTGCTCTCATTAGTTTTTTTTGTTTTGTTTTTTACCTGCTCCATCCCCCTTTCAAAAGGCAAAGCAGATTGGGTTTGACATGCAGGTGTTAAGTCTTAAGGTTCCAGGAGTGTGTCAGTTACTTTGGAATGACAATCAGTGTTGGAAACTTAAGTGGAAGTCTGCTTCAAAGCAACATTCAATTGCCTTCAGTTCGGTTCTTCTACTTTTGGAGAGTAAACCTTTTACACTCTTGAAACTTGTTTATACAATATAGATTAAGGATGCAATCCTATGCACACTTACCTGGAAGTAAGCCCTATTGGACACAGTGGTACCTAAGTCTAAGAAAGCATGCATTAGATTGCATGGCGAAGCTGTTAAGCTTTTTTTTTATTGTGAGTAGGGAAAGGGGAGGATTTTGTTTGGCATTTTTTAAATGAGTCAACCTTCCCAGACCCAGACCCAGACTGATATGTGAACTGGAACACAGGGACCCTTTGGATTGTGCACTTCCACTCAGGTGATGCCGTTCTCAGCAAGTTGCATACCAAAAAAAATGTGCATATTATGGCAAAACACAGTGCTAGGGGAAATTCCATATGTAAATAAATGTGTATTTTCATGCGTGTGCTTTTAAAAAGAAAATGCACAGGCCGATGTGGAATTTGGAGAGTACTGACTTATGACTGGATACATGAGAAACTGGCATGGAGAGCCAGTGTGGCCTGGCATGTGTAGTGGTGAGAGTGTTGGATTGGGACTCAGGAGATCCGGGTTCTAGTCCCCGCTCGATCATGAAACTCACTGGGTGACTTTGGGCCAGTCACTGACTCTCAGCCTAACCTACCTCACAGGGTTGTTGTGAGGATAAAATGGAGAGGAGGAGGAGGATTATGTAAGCCGCCTTGGGTTCCTTTCAGGAAAAAAAGAGGGGTATAAATATAATAAATAAATAAATAAATTGACCAGAAATAGACTGATTCACTCAGCCCTAATCCTGAGATAACCCCTGTCCACACAAGGGAGGTATGTATTTTCAATGTTTAGAAACCACCGTATAACCCAGTTCCCAGGGTGGTTTAAAAAGAAGCTGTAAGGCAGCCTTTCCCAGCCCGGTGTGCTCCACACGTTTTGGGCTACAATTCCCATCATCCCCAAATATTGCCCGTGCTGGCTAGGGCAGATGGGTGTTACAGTACAAAACATCTGAAGCATACCAGATTGGGGAAGGCTGTAGGTATGCCTGAGTATTTTGACCTACAACTCCTTAATAATGATATCTGGACCAGTACATGTGATCAGCACGATCAAGAGGCGAAGCTCTTGGACTGGAAGCATTTTTAGGATGCAGAAAGGGAGTGTTGACTGTTTGTATTTATTTATTTAATGCATTTTTCTTTAGTTTGTTTATTATTCGTGAATGGATCCGGCCTCGCACAGGTGTTTGGTATGGCAAAGTCTTCAAGCAAACTTACACAGACAGCTGTCAGAGTTGGACATAGTGTGCCTACCCTGTCTGATTGAAGCCATGCCCACGGGCACCCTAAGGGAGGGACAGCTCTAGATCCACTAAGGGGTACCTAAACTACTACTACTTATTATTATTATTATTATTATTATTATTATTATTATTTATTTATCGCCCATCTGGCCGGCAAACTGGCCACCCTGGGCAGTGTACACAAGATAAAATACAGGATAAAATACATTTAAAACAGTATAAAATTTTAAAATCTTAGCCCACCCCATATTCCCACCTGAACAGCCATGTTTTTAGTGAGTGGCGGAAGCTCAGCAGAGAGGGGGGTAAAAATTATCCTAGGTTTATTGTTGTTGCAGATCCTTGATACTATTAAAAAGGGGGGGAGCTTTTCACCCCAAAAACCTGCCTTGTTCCTTCATTCCGATGGGGAGACAAAGTGCTTTTCTGTTGATATTTCAATGCTTAAAAAAAATAGCCAGAAAGGAGTTTTGGCACAAACAAATGATTTTTTTAAAAAAATGCTGATAAAATAATACATCAGGGAAAGGTAATAGTGAAGGCATGCTGAAACAGATGCATGGTGATAGGTTCAGCCACTCGTGACATCACTGTATATACATCAAAACTGTCTGCATCCCTTAAAAAAAGACAGACGGGTAGCACTAAGATGTAGTGATGGATGAATTTGTCAATTTCAGTTTCTCTCCGTTTCTCCTTTTTCCAGCCTTAAGTTCGGTTCATGTGGTGACAGCCACCCAATTTGGACAGCTTTAAAAGGGGATTGGACAAATTTATGGAGGAGAAGGCTATCAATGGCTACTAGTCCTGATTGGCTATATGCTACCTCCAGTAGCAGAGGCAGTATGCCTATGTACTCCAGTTGCTGGGGAACATGGGCGGTAGGGTGCTGTTGCACTCCTGTCCTGCTTGTGGGTTCCCCGCGGGCAGCTGGTTGGCCACTGTGTGAACAGAATGCTGGACTAGATGGACCCTTGGTCTGACCCAGCAGGGCCCTTCTGAGGTTCTTATGTTCTTAAGATATATATATATATAGGTTCACATGAAAATGCATTTTTAAAAAGGTGCACATTTCTCCTAAAACAAGCATTTTGTATGTATTTCTGCCTAATATACAAATAATTTGTTGCAATCAATTTCCCAAATAACTGCATTTTTAAAAAATGTCATTGTCCTTTATCGACACATTTTTGTATGGATTTTTGGATCAAAGAACTCCATTGCAAACATTTGGGGGAAATGTGAATTCTGAAGGCTAACTTACAGAGCTATCCTATGGCCCCTTGATAGCATCTAGAGCACTGTTCTCCAACCTTGGGTCCCCAGATGTTTTTGGCCTACAACTCCCAGCATGCCCCAGCCAGCTACGCAGGCTGGGGCATGCTGGGAGTTGTAGGCCAAAAACATCTGGGGACCCAAGGTTGGAGAACACTGATCCAGAGGGCCATAGGATTGTACAGATTCCCAGCTCTGAGGATGGATTTAACAGCTCTGACCTCAGAAGAGCTGGAGATCCATGCTCAGAGCACCTGCCCTCGCCCCTCACAGCCAGGGCAGAAAGAACCATCCTGGTTGCTTCTACCACATCATAAAGGAGACCCCGGAGAAGGGTAAAGGGGGCATTCTCGGGGTGAGGAGGGGAGGATCCTGGCGCCACCAAGATACGATGTATCCTGGTGGTACCTCGGCCCCCTTCCCTCCTGCTCCAAAGCACCGATGTCCGACGGCTGAAATTGGTCATCTCGCTGCTTTGCAGTGTGGGAGGAGTGTGGAGGCAACTTTGACGGAGAGAAAACTTGTGTGGGATATTTCCCCTCCATCAAAGTTCCGCTTCAGCATTCATGCCTGGCTCATATCCTGTAACATCACAGCAGTTCAGCCAATGGCTAGAGAGCTAGGGTTTTTTTTAAAGACAGATGACAGCTATTTGGTGTGTGTGTGTGTGTGGTTGGTTGGTTGGTTGGTTGGTTGGTTTTCAAGCCTATTTAAGACTCCAAAGTCAACAAATATGATTCTCTTGATTCCCTGCCAGCTTGCCCATGAAGTATATGGCTAGGTCTCAAATATTGTGGGAAATTAAAAGCAGATGCTTATAGTGCAGGAGTGTAGTCCAATGTGAAAACAGCCAACGTCCTGCTCCTTGTTCCCTCCAGTCCTTCTGCTTGTCCTGGGGACCTTGCATCTGCTCATGAGGTTGGCTCATTTCACTTAAAAACCGAGGCAGGCGCAGGCCCCTACCGTGATGTCCTCTGTTGACCTGAAGCCCTTGGCCTATGTCTGCCCTCAAGGCAGACCTGTTTCCTGCAGGGGGATGACGAGACCTGTGTGGCTGATCCCCTAAGTAGCAGATGGTGGCTTTGTAACTCTAGCCCCATTCAATTTCCCACCCCCTGCCTCCACTCTTCCTCCTTCCTCAGGCGCCTGGAGCTTACATGCCATCCAATTTGTTACCTACAACAGGAAGGTCAAGGTCTCTTGCCAGCTGCTGGTCTTCTCCTCTCAGCTTGGGGCATTTGGCTTGAATTGTTTCCTCCTTGGAAGACATCTCCACTGGGGATAGGAAAGAAAAAGGCAGTGGAAATGGGATAATGTTTGCATGTCCTCTGACTTTTGGCACTTTTCAGTGACATCAGAACATACATCCAGACCTTCTGATTTATTATTATTTTTTTACAAAATATCTGGGATTATTATCAAGAGCTGTTAAGGTTTGACTCAAAAGCCCCGGGCTCCAGACATCAGGGTAGTCATTTGGAGGCAACCTGCTACCCTTCAAATGTTTTGGACTACTCCTCCCATCAGCCCCAACCAGCAGGGCCAATAATCAGGTATTATGAGAATTATAGTCCAAAACATCTGGGAGGGCATCGGGTTGTGTGCCCCTGACTTATACCAGTGCCCCAGGGAATGAGCTAGCAGGGCTACAGGTTAGAGCAGGGGTGCAGGACCTCAGGACAGGGTCCAAAACTAGTCCTGCAGGATCCAAATCCAGTCCTCTGGGGCTCCCCAGAAAGTCATGCCCCCTTCTCCTGTTCCTGTCCCCTTTCTCCCAGCCACCAATCAATTGGTGGTTTCCCGGAATTTCGTTCAGTTGGCATTTTGATAAGGACTTGCACGATCTGCACTTCCTGCATCAAAATGCAAACAAGAACCCAGTTACCTGCCAGTATTTGCACTTCTCAGTCTTTTGCAATGCAATCCCCCGAACCAAAAATGTTTGCCACAAAATGTGTATGTTAGGGAAGAAGTGCACCCGGGAATGCAAATGTGAGGAAAAACAAAGACACATGATATACTGCAAGGGTGAAATGGTTGGGGGGGGGGAATGGATATATTAGGCAAATTTGTGTACAGAGTTGAGAGAAACGTGCGTGGAAATATGAAAAATACCTACACATTTCCAGGCTGACTCTTTTTTGCAAAGTTGCAAAATGGTGTGGAAATGGGTAAGAATAAACTGGGGATCAGAAAAATGAAAAATGGAGAACTAATAATTGACAGATTTGTCTGTCCTTAGTTCTGACCTCCGGGCTTGGTCTCTGGTTCTGATGCCCAGCTCAGCTCACGGCTCCCACTTGATGGCTGCCTATGGCTCCATTCATACCATTACTGCCAAAACCTAACCCCATATCTTCTCCACCAAGGCCATCCCTACCGAGAGGCAGAGTGAGGCATCTGACTCAGGTGGCAGATGCTGGTGTTATCCACATACCGCTCCTCCTGAGTGCCCTGACCATGACTGCCTAGCCTTGATGAGAACCTTTAAGATGAGCTTTTAAAAACACAAATAATACATATGTATAAATTGTCTATAAAAATACATATTGGACCTACTTTTTTTTTTGATATAGCAGAAGTCCTCAACCTTTTTATGGGCACATTTGGAATTTTGAGAGATTGACATGGGTGCTCTGATAAAATGGCTGCATGGTGGGCACAGCTAGTTCACGAAACACTCATTTCCCAGAAGGCTCATTTATTTTAGAGAGAGAGAAAAAAAGTAACTTGGCCAAGAGCCTAAGTACAAGGCAGAGGTGGGGGTCTGAGATCCAAAACTAGAAAACCACACTTTCGAACCGAAATAGACCCTTTGCTTTGCAGCATGCCAGCCTCCCAGTTTAAAAATATGTATTAAGAAATAAAATAAAAATCAGGAGAAGCAGGTGCCAAGAGAGATGTCCATGGGCACATAGATGTCCATGGGCACCACATTGGCGATCCCAGTGCTATAGTAACGTACAAAACATATTTTGTATGTTAGTATAGTAACATACAAAAGCTCCCATTTGCATGCTATAGTATCATACAAATCAGATTCCCCTTCCCCGCCCCATTTATTTCTTCTTCCAGGACTTCTTGCTTGAAGTGTTAGCGATTCCAAATGACTACTGTTATTAATATTGGTATTTTTATTACTGTATCTGGCATACGTGAATCCCTCCAGAAGTCTTTGCTTTTGAGTTGTGATCCTGTAAGCATGTGGTTCACAAGTCGCAAGGATCCAGAAAAATGTGGAAGGTTGTGGGGTGAGGGGTAGACCAGGGCACTTGAGTGAGACTCAACAATGGGAGTCAAATAAACAAAGGCCCAAGTCAGATACAATGCAAGAGCCATGCTGGCTTCAGGTGATGGCAGAGCTCAATAGCAGCAGCAGACTTCGCCCAACAAACACACGCACACAGAGGACTTGTTTCTAAAGTAGATGCTTTTAAAATAAATAACAATAACACAAGATTTCTTAGCTACTACAAGCTGGATGGTTACAGACTTTGTAAGTGCAGTTTCTTAAATGTTACTTATTCTGTGAGGAAAATGTTACTTATTCAGTGGTCTCCTTTTCACTAACATGTCTCCTTTTCTCTAACACAGAACATGTCTCCTTTTCGCTAATCCTAGCAAGCATCCATTAAATCTGTTAACTGTAGGACTGGTCTAATCTGTCAGAGAGAGAGAGAGAGAATGGAATTTCTAACTTGTTGCTGGGCAATGTCCAACATTCCCTCCCCTGGTACCACTGAGTGGTTTGTTCCACTGAACCCTGCTCCCTGACTTCTCAGAGAAGCTTGTTTTCTGCCTTTGCCCTTTAACTAGACTATAACAGTCTATCTTAACCCTTTACTGGGCAGTCAACTTAAAAAAAAACCCTCCCTGCAGTGTTGACATCTTCCCGTCACAAATTCCAGTGTCAGGTCTGGAGGATCTCCTCTAGAGGATCTCCTCCAACAGCAGTGTAACCCCAACAGACTTCCCTGCTCCTGCTGCTGGATAGCAGCAACGGTCCAGAAGCCATAGCATAAGAGCCACTCTAAGGCATTATGGGTAATTAAAATGGCAGGTCGCTTACATAATCAGCTGCCCATGTAGGTGCATGAAGCAGGGAAGAAGGCCAGCATGCTGGGACAAGAGACCCATATTCTGGTTAGTGACAGGTCAAGGCCTCCACACTGGGGAGATGTGAGCCCTCACTCCAGTGTGCCATTTATTTATTTATTTATTTATTTACAGTCTTTGTATGCCACTCCATATCTAAGCAGATTCTGGAGTGGCGAACAATAAAAAAAAAGATAAAAAAACAGATAAAAGAAACAAAAACAATACATTGAAAACAAGGTATCATCACAGTGGTGGTTGGACTGCAAAGAAGGCTTCATGGAACAAAGTGGTCTTCAGTAGGTGCCAAAAGCAACACAATGTCGGAGCCTGCCTGACCTCCAGAGGCGGGGAGTTCCACAGAAATGGAGCCACCACACCGAAGGCTCTTCTCTTGCTGGACCCCAGTCAGACCATAGGTCCATGTGGAACCACAAGGAGAATGACCTCTGATGACCTCAGTGACTGGAACAGGTTGGTAAGGGAGAAGGCACTTATTTTCCTTTATATGAATTGAATCCAGGAGCTGATATTTGCCCCCTAGAGAAAAAAGATCCATGGTCAGGTTAGTAAAAGTCATTGGGTGAGAGCCATGGCCTCCATAAGTCATTTCCCCCCAATATGACCCCGCCGCCATCCCAGATTTGCTTTTTGTCACATCGGGAAAAACTGGCAAAGAAACGTTCTCCTTGGCATCTGTGTAAAGGAATCATTCATTGGTTGGCTGGTTGGTTGGTTGACTTATTGCATGGAGGAACTTTTCATCACTTGAGTCCTCATCTGCAGTCTGAAGAGGCACAACCCCAGAAACAGGTTTATCACATCTTCTGCCACTTGTGCATATTCAGCCTTAGTTTTGCAAGGAAGACACCCCCCCAAAAAAGGAGAAGGTGACTTCTGCATCTGTTCAGCTCTTCGCTTCTCTGCATGGAACAGCCAGCCTATCAGAGATCCGATGTTTGTTCACGTCACTGGTATGAAGACCTGGAAGAGAACTGTCTTCATTTCCCTCTACATTTGGTCCTCCTGACAATATTTGCTATTTATTTATTTGTTACATTTATACCCCACCTTTTCCTCCAAGGAGCCCAAGGTGGCTTACACAGTCCTCCTCCTCTCCATTTTATCCTCATCACAACACTGTCAAGTAGGTTAGGCTGAGAATCAGTGAGTGGCCCAAAGGCATCCTCAAGGCCGAGTGGAGACAAGAAGAATCCGGATCTCCCGAGTCCCAGTCCAACACTCTAACCACTATGCCAGACTCTCTCTCTCTCTCTCTCTCTCTCTCTCTCTCTCTCTCTCTCTCACACACACACACACACACACACACAGACTTCCTTTGTACTGACAATTAAATCACATTAAAATCATCTCAATTTAGCCACTGGTAAAGTGTGAAAAAACCCTGCCTCTATGTCAGTGGTTTCCAAACTTGTGTCCCCAGATGTTTTTGGCCTACAACTCCCAGCATGCCCCAGCCAGCTATGCTGGCTGGGGCATGCTGGGAGTTGTAGGCCAAAAACATCTGGGGACACAAGTTTGGAAACCACTGCTCTATGTGCTTGTCAGCTCCACTTCCTGGCAAAGCTCTGCAGCCACTCGATAAATGCGTGTGTTTGGATGTGATGGCAACATGGATCTTTTTGGGGCATCATATTTGTATGTGTCATCCTTGTATTGTGCATTACATGCAGGGAACCTCTGTGATCTAGCATGCTCCACTGAGCACTGCCTGGCTGCCCACAGCTGCAGTCATGGGGGATGCCCGAAGGAGCAGGCAAACGTAGGCTGAAGTGAATCTAGATTCCCCCCCCCCTTACTTCTTTGGAGCATTCTGCCAATGGTCCAACCATTGAACAAGCACACACCCAGTGGCATAAGGTTAGGCAGTCACGTGATCTACAAGGGACCATGTGATCTACAGGAACATGGCTTCCTTCACTCCGAAGCTGCAAGCACAGGCAAATTGCAGCTACTGGCTGAATGGACTGCATTTATACGTTCTGATCTACTATCATTATATCTACACCTCTCTGAAAAGAAGGAGGATTCCCCCACACACACCAAAAAACATAAAATATAAGGATTCTGCTCTTATTTACCTTCAAAGCTAATGCCCTGCCCCCTAAGATTATTCTTTTTTTTTTTTTCTACTTTCAACTACTTTCACTTTTTATTCGTTACGCATTGGGCAAGCAGCATAAAAAGCAGAGCCAGCCATCAGCCATGTGTGCACGTGTATGTGTGTGTATGTGTATGTGTGTGTGTGTGTGTGTGTGTGTCTGTCTGTCTGTCTGTTTGTCCGTCTATGTATCTATATCTATCTATCTATCTATCTATCTATCTTAAGAACAATTTCATGGTCAAAAAGTGCTGTACAAAGATTGAAAATTTTAAAAAGCTTCAGTCCTATGGTCACTGGAAGGGTATCCCAGAGTCTACAGAATGTCTCAGATATTAGTTATTGGGTGGATTAAAATATTATAAATCAATAAATATAAATAAGTAAATAAATGTACGCCTGTCCACAGACAGGGTGCATCCATGCCGGGCCGGCGTTCTCCATCTCTGTTGGAGGAGCAGCACTTCACAACAGTACCCAAGGCCACTCTGCCCTCCTAGCTGCAGTAAAGGACTGCTCCCTGAAGTTCTTATGTGGTTCAATATATCAGGCAATCAAATGACAATTCAGAGAAGTATGGTGAGAAATGGATATCGCTTGGCCATCCCCAACAACAGGATGACCGAGATCTTTGTCATCTGGGTGATTACTTCCATAGAGTTGGAGTGACCCATTCCGTAGTGACAATATTTTCAAAGGGCCTGTCTTGGTAAATAAGATGTATGCATGCCGATTACCCTTTAAATAACAAGGCAAACAAATTGAGATTAGCCACAGCAGTCCTAGGCAGGCCTGGCACGCAAATATCGGAGGCCTGACTTGATTTATCGTGATGTCTGGTTGAATTCCATGCATTTTGGGTCCCCTTCAGTAACCTTTTCACCTCATTCCTTTTTCCCCCTTCTTTCTTTCTTTCTTTTTTTTTTGGGGTGGCTGACTGGCTGTTATAATTTATCATGAGCGCATCTTCCTTCACTTTTGGCTCCTCTGACGGAAGGAGCAGCCGGTCTCCTGGAGGTCAAACACATTATTCTCCTTCCATCTTTCTCAGTTCCCAGCATAGATTTGTCACTTTCAAAAAGCATGAATCCAAGATTTGATGCCCTTTAATTGATTTCACCCTCAACAAGTCTGACTGTCCATCATTCCTTCTCATCGTTTGTTTTCTTTCTTCTATCCTTTGTCCTTCACTTTCAGGTCAAGATTCCCCCCCACACCCACCCACCCATCTGCAAGCAGAAGCTGACATAAAACCCATGGCCATAGTGACATTGACCATCACAAATCATTTTATCTAATTTCTGGGACATTCAAGAAGAGAATAAGAGATTAGGAAAGTCTGATGGCATGTGAATACTCCTCCATCTTTACTGGTAATCAAAGCTTGGGTGAATGGGTCCAGGTGACCCAACATGGGCACCAATAGGCTTGCCAATTGTCAGAGCTGGGCCACTGAAAGCCACCAAGTTGGAAAGCACAGTGAATACTGTTGCCAAGTCAAAGTGCCAGTTTGACCTGGAAGCCTTTATAGTTCTTCCAGGTCAGGGGAAGCCTTGGTGGAGGGAGCCAATCCAGAACCTAGGAACTCTTTACTCCCTAGCACACTCAGCCTTCCCCATCCTGGGACACTCCAGATGTCTTGGCCTACAACTCCCACCGAGCCCAGATAGCATGTCCAGTGGTCAAGGATGATGGGAGTTGTGATTCAGAGCATCTGGAGAGGCTCGGATTGGGGAAGGCTAGCCTAGCAAGTGCTTTGAACTGTAGTTCTGGTGGTTCATCACCACACAGGGCAGCGGCACAGACAAATGGGGACTCTTAGTCCTTGACACCCCACTTGATTCAAAAAATGCAGACACTCTGGGCAGTGCTGGAGCCCGGACTGCTTTTTCTTATCCTGGCCCTTCTTTAGAATGGAGGCTCAACTGAGGCTACATAGATCCCTGGCTTCAGCCTTCCAACATACAGGCCTGTGGCTCACGTCACGCTGGCTCAGCTTGTCTGAGCGTGGAAAGCGAAGCAGGGTCAGGCCTGGTTGTTACTTGGATGGGAGACCCCTCCTCTAGTTTCCTGCACTGAGCAGGGGGTTGGACTCGACAGCCTTGTAGGCTCCTTCCAACTCTATGATCTATCAATCTATGAAGGACGGAGGGAGAAGCGGGTCATCAACTTCTACTATTAGAGCTCCCTAGGCATGCCTCAAGTAGAGACATCAGAGAACTCTGCAATCAATTCAGATAAGTTCATATTTCTACGAATTCAACCTGTGGACCAGCTTTTTCCGAATCATGAGGCTTCCATTGACTTGTGGGCTGGTTTTCACTTGTGTGTGTGTGTGTGTGTGTGTGTGTGGAAACGGACAACTGGCTCGAATTTACATTAGTGTAATTTTTCATGAATGGATACACATTAGCACATTTGAGCATCTGCACATTAGGATTAATGAGAATTAGCACAAGCAGCATGAAAATCTGGGTTTAAAAAAATCTAGTTCTGTCAATGAGCGGACAATGGAACAAAAGACGCCCAACAATCTGCAAAAAAAAACCAGATGGAATTAATTGAACACAATCCGTATATCCCCCGCCTCAGGCTGGTTTGTGGTTTTTGTTTTGTTTCTTTTGCAGTTTCCACTAGTGTTCCAAGTTCTCTATCAGAATTGTTAAATGTTCTGTTCTCTCCTGAGAGCGCTCTCCTGGAATGTGCTCTATTCAATGGCTTGCGGAAGTACCAAGTGACACTGAGTGCATGCTGTGAGATTATAGCCATTATACCATTAGATGCTCAGCATAAAGGATCTGTCCTCTCTGTGGCTGGCTAGGATGGATTGGACCCTTTTTTTTTTTGGCAATGCAGATTGCAGGTGCAGTGGGGGCAAAGGGTTAAACCCACCGCATCCCTCCCATGCTAGAGTCCTGGTTTAGATTGGTAGACCGATGCTTGTAACTGGGTGATGGTGGTCTGGGACCCTGCACTCAAGGGCAGAACTGCACAATTAAGGTCAAGTATAGTTTGGCCCTTATTGGAGACAGAGATGCACAAAGCTGTCCATTTCTCACTTTTTCCTATCTAAAGTTGAGTTCATCCTGAACTTTGAGCTCTTTTTAAAAAAGTTTGCATGAAAATTCACAAGCATTTTGGCGCACATTTCTCCTAATCCATCCATTTTTGCCTAATATACACTTTTCTTTTCTATTTCTCTGCAAGCAACTTCCCTAATATAAAGCATTTTTGAATGTTATTTCCCCCAATACACACATTTTTGTCTGCATTTTTGGGGAGAACTCTTTTGCAAAATTCAGAGAAGTGTGAATCTCGAACAATCGATTTGCATAGTGGTCCGAAAGTGCAAAAGTAAGGTACATCCACATTAAAATGTGAACCCGAACAGGTTTCTTCTCCATTCCAAATTGGAGCAGTCCCAATGTTGACCTTTCAGGATCTGCCTTCAAGAAAGCACCTGCATGTCTCTGAGTAGGTCTCAAAACACTCCTCACTCTGGTTGTTACATTCTTCTTTGCCACAGAGCTTTCTGGGTGGTCCGCCATCCCCTCAAACAGCATGATTCTTTCATGGAGTCACGAGCTTGCACATCGACAAATTGCTGCCGACAATACCCCGCAGCACTCCTGCTATGATCAGCTATTCAGAGTGATTGGACACACTAGTTAGGTCTCCCCGCATGTTTATCAATCCCTTCTCAGCCACTTTTCCACGCACATCCGTCAAAAGATCCCTTCTTCAAACCGCGAGCAGCCAACGGTTATCAGACGTCTCCTTCGAGGTGCCTGCCTTTCCAGTTGTGTTTTATCCCTGCTTTTGGAGAAGTTAGTGTTGTCATCAGAGAGATGTAAAACTGGCCAACCCAGTGCTGAAACAAAAACAATAATTTCCTGCTCGCTTCACACAGCTTTTGAGGCAGAAAAGCTGTGGAAGCAGAGATGAGGTGAGATTTTTCTTGGAAGATGTTTTGGGAATATATATATATATATATATATATATATATCCTTCTCTCCCCCCACCTCCCCAAAAGTCAAATATATTCTCTTAATATCCTCCAGCAATTTTGTGTAGTATTAGTGGATGCCCTTACCCCACACACACACACACACAATGCCCCAGAACAACACCCAAGGCATTGTGGGGGATACAAAATGGCCACCAGACTGACAACAGAGAACTTCTGCTGTTGCTGTTGTCGTCACTTGCGGCAGCAGCAAACAAAACCATGGGGGGGGCATCTCTCCTCAAGAATGTTTGATGACCCTGTCTCCACCCCATTTTGCCACCTGTGAATAGGCTAGATAATTTTTGGAGTCCATTTTCACTTAGCTCTAGACAAAGACTACAAAAGCTGGAAAAAGGGAGCGGCGACAGTACAACAACCACATGATGATGATGCCCCCTTCTGGGAGTGCCTCAGAGAAGAGCTCAAACGATCATTCACATTTCATAGAATCATAGAAAAGTAGAGTTGGAAGGGGCCTACAAGGCCATCGAGTCCAACCCCCTGCTCAATGCAGGAATCTAGGTCAAAGCATCTCTGACAGATGTCTGTCCAGCTGCACCTTGAATGCCTCCAGAGTGGGAGAGCCCACAACCTCCCTAGGTAGTTGATTCCATTTATTCAACATTCACCAATTTGTTCAGTATCATCATTAATTTTTTTTAGAATTTTCAAATTCAAAATTTGATTTTCCTATCGGAATGTGCGTGGGGTTTTTTGTTTCTCCGCTTGGTCCTCAGAATCGGATTACTTGAGATTTACTGGCAACTCTTGATTGGAGAGAGTAGCTCTCAGTGGTAGAGGGTGTGCTCTACTTGCAAAAGGCGGATGGCTGGTTCAAGCCATGGCATCTTTAAGTAGGAATGGGGAAGACTCCGGTCAAAACCCAGGAGAGCTGCCAATGCTGGCTCGAGGTTTCAGAGGGCCATTGGGGAAGAGACCCTTAATGGGTCCCCCTCCCTCAGTGAGCCTACCTTCTCACCACCGTTGTCACCAGCTTCTCTTGCTCTTCATCCCCTTTACTCGGCACTGGTCAGGCCTCATCTTGAGTACTGCGTCCAGTTCTGGGCACCACACTTTAAGAAGGACATAGACAAACTGGAGAGGGTTCAGAGGAGGGCAACAAGGATGATAAAGGGACTGGAAACAAGGCCCTATGAGGAGAGACTGAAAGAACTGGGCATGTTTAGCCTTCGGAAGAGGAGACTGAGGGGAGAGATGATCGCACTCTTCCAGTGCTTTAAGGGATGTCACACAGAGGAGGGCCAGGATCTCTTCTCGATCATCCCAGTTTGCAGGACACGGAAGAATGGGCTCAAGTGACAGGAACCCAGATTCCACCTAAACATCAGGGAAAATTTCCTGACTGTTAGAGCAATAAGACAGTGGAACCAACTACCTAGGAAGGTGGTGAGCTCTCCCACTCTGGAGGCATTCAAGGTGCAGCTGGACAGCCATCTGTCAGGGATGCTTTGACCTGGATTCCTGCACTGAGCAGGGGGTTGGACTCGATGGCCTGGTAGGCCCCTTCCAACTCTACTTTTCTATGATTCTATGATTCTATCCTCTTTCTCATCAGTGCTACCCCTTGCTTACTTGACAGGCAGATTGCTGGTGAGTAAGGAGGCCATGGCATCTGCTGTGTCTCCCTCTCACTGCTATTATGGTCTGGGCCAGAGAAAGAGATAGATGAACAAGTAGGCTGCAATGAGGAAGAGGAGGAGCGACTGCAGGGGTCACGTGTCAGTGGCCCCTGCCTGGGTGTGGGCCCTCAGCAGGTACCAGACCATGCCAACCCGGGGCCAGGCCTGAGAGCTGCAGACAGTCACTGTACAGACCAGGAACGAGCAGAGAGGGTAGTGTTGGCAAGATCCACGTCACGGAGAATGTACAGACATCCCGCCCCAGGATTTGTCAGAATATGGTGTATCCACTTTTTAAGAAATTCGGTCTAAGACAGAGGAAGTCAAGGCATGGAGAACTTACAGGACACTGATTCAAGAAGTTATCTTGCCGTAGCATTGAGTCATGGACACTAGATTATGTGTCCCATAATAAGATTGGCCACAGCATCAGGAACTTCGATATGTATGCCCCCCCAGGCACAGATTGACTTCGCTTCAGGTATGACATAACTATGGATAAGCACCGCAGTTGGATGGGGATCTCCGCGAACTTAAGCAACAGTCAAGCATCACTAGATTGTGTGCATCACTAGCTTAGCAACAGTCAAGCATCACTAGATTATGTGCCCCATTATAATAAGATTGGCCACAGCATCAGGAACTTCGATATGTATGCACCCCAGGCACAGATTGACTTTGCTTCAGGTGTGACATAACTATGGATAAGCACTGCAGTTGGGTGGGGATCTCCCCGAATTTAAGCGCTGCAACTTTGGGAATGGCATATATTGAAATATTGGGCAAGCTCTGATGGAGAAGGAGAAGGAGAAGGGGGGGAAAGCATGTCCTGATGGAAAGGAAGAGATTTTCTAGGGATAAATGTTTCGGGTTTCACCAAATGCCATATTTATAATTCAGCTTTCTTACTCCAGCTTTCCAGGTCTCCTTGAACTCCCAGAGTCCCAAATTGCCTCCTTCTCTCCCCACCTCCTCCCCAGTCCAGTTTCCTATCTTACCCCTGTGGGGCATTAAATCTTTTCTGTCGCCACTCCCCCGCAGTCCAAGAGGATATGAATTTTGTAACTCTTCAGCTGAGCTGCCTTCAAGAGCCATGAAATATGACTGGGGAATGAAATGGACCTGCATTCTCTCCATGTAGAATAACAAAAGAGGCTGGGATGGACAATCCACTAAAGAGCAGAAGAAACCATTTTGCCAAATGCCGCAATTCAGAGCGGGCGACGGTATCAAAGACGAATCCAGACTTAGGGATGGGCAAATCCTTCAAGCACAATCTCACTGATGTTCTTTTCCTCCCCGTCTCCAACCTGGTTCCATCCTGGTTCCGTGTGAGCATTCCCCTCGCTCTACACACACACACCCCATTTATTTTTGTGTGCATTTTTCAATGTGCACATATTTTTCAAATGTATGGCCTTTTGTATGCATAAGCCCACTGACCAAAGTATGTTTGTGTGCTGTTTAGAAATGTGTGCATGTCGTCTATTTTTCTTTTATCATTAGGTGTGTGTGGGGGTTTTTTTTTTTTTTGTATTGAAGAACACATTGCAAGCTCAGAAGTGTGTACGTTTTTCTGACTACAAATTGCGTTTCAGTCCACATTTGGCTCCAAGACATGCAAATGGGATAATCTCCCATTAAAATGTGAACCCAACCAATTTCTCACCCATCCCTAGGTTGAGGTCTATCCAGGGCAGTGTTGGTGTGCATGCATGTGTGCTGCTGTGGGATGTAGAGGTTCTTGCACTTCATCACCTTTTGTTAGTTGGGAGGGACCCCATTTCTTTAATCTCAAGTAGTTGTGTGCTGCAGGGATGGGGACTCGGACTCGAGGATTCGACTCGTGAGTCGGACTGAGTCCCCCCTCTGACTCGGCTCGGACTCGAGTCCCAATATTTTTAATGGGACTCGAGACTTGACTCGGGACTCGAGACCAAGGACTCGTCAACATCCCTGGGCTGTTGACGAGTCTTCTGGCTGTGCCAGAAGGAGCGCGATCACCAGTGAAGAGCGCATGGAAGCGAGGCGCGCCGCTGCTCGGCCACTATGGACAGCTACCAGGAGCGCAGCCCCAACGATGTGTTGAGATTTATTTTGATTGATGTGTTGTTGTGGGGGGTTTGGGTTAGGGTCAGACATTTTGGGTTTGGCTGCCTCTGCCTGCCTGTTTGGGGTTCCCTGCCTCCTCTGCCTGCCTGGTTATTTTGGGTTTGTCTGCCTGGTCTGTTCTTGCCAAAATCAGTTGCAGAGTTTTGAAATAAAAAGGCACACTTGTGCCTAGAATTTATTTAAGTCACACATCTGAAGTAGCCTTATTTTGTGGGGGGGAAACCCCATTGATTTTAATAGGGACTCGTGGAGTCAGTTTTGGGAGTGACTCAGGACCATTTTGGACCAAGGACTCGGACTCGAGACTCGGGTCCAAAGACTCGTGACTCGACTCGTGACTCGAGACCAAGGACTCTTCAACATCCCTGGTGTGCTGAGATGTGCCCTCCAATTTTATTTCCTGAAAGCATTCTTCCTCCGTAAAATCAGTCCCTTTTTTTTCCTGCCTCATTCTCAGGATGCTTTAGAATTTCTCTGGGTGATGTTTTTGAGCTGGGAAGGGGGGGCACTCTAAATATCTGATCTTGCCTAGGGCACCAAACTGCCTTGCACCAGCCCTGGCTGAGGGTGCTATTTCCTTCCCCCCACCTGCACTTTTACAGTTGCACATATCTTCATCATGCTGCTGAAGCTTCCCCGGTTGCCTTCACTCCCTGGACTGAAAGAGCCCCGTTGGAGGAGCTACCTTGTCTTCCCCAGGGCCTTAATTGAAGCAGGGGAGCCAGGGAAGGCCGCAGACCACTGTCGAGATGATTGCACGATGAAAGATGCAACACCCACATGCACGCCTTGACCGCTGTGTAATTAAGCAAGCACAAGAACCCCATAATGCCTCACCCTTGAGAATCTCACTAAAATGTTGCTCTCCTTTTCATATATTTTTTTTCTTTATAAAGCAATTCCTTTCCCACTAAATTGAATGAGACTGGTAAAAAAAAAAAAAAAAATGCAGAAGATTTTTTGAGGGGCACAGCACTAACCAAAGGAGCCAGAGTAGCAAAGTAGTACAAGCTGGTGTACACAAAAAGGAGCACAGTTGAAAGAACCGCAGAAGTCCAATCTCGCCCAACCCTCCTGTTCTGAGAAAGGATCATCCAGGGCTGGCATCAAAGGTAGGCATGATTGGGCACCTGCAAAGGGCCCCGGGGCCAACTAACAAGAGTCCCCTGCAGTCGCTCCTCCTCTTCACCGTGCAACCTGCTTGTCACATCACGTGCCTCTTGCAGTGGCCCAGGCAAGGATGGCGGTGAGAAGGAGGAGCAGCAGATGCCACTCACACACTGGCTGTCTGCCTGTCAAGCCAGCAAGTGGTGGCAAGGATGAGAAAGAGGATGAGGCGCAAGAGCAGCTGGTGGCAATGGTGGTGAGAAGGTTGATTCAGTGAGGGTGGGGGCCCTTTGAGGGGGGGCCCTTTGAGGTGTGTTTGCCAAGGGCCCCTCAAAACCCTGGACCGCACCTCCCCCCCCACTCGCGCGCCCGCCCGCCAGCCACCTACCTACCTTCGCGTCGTTCCCGGAGCCCCGCCAGCATTGTTTTGACGGGAGGAACTAGGGCAACAGCCCTGTTGCCCTGGTTTCCCCGGCAAAAAAAAAAAAAAGCGTGGGGGTCCCGTGGCGTCGGAGGCGGCGGCGGTGGTGGCGGCGGCGGCAGCAGCAGCCAGCAGCCAGCATCGGGGGGGGAGGTAGGTGGCGGCGGCGGCGGCAGCGCGCGGGGGTTGCAGAGCAGGGCTGCTTTGCTCCGGAGCCCCCCCCACGGCACGAGAGGGGGGGCGCTAAATATAATTTGGCCTAGGGCGCCAAACAGCCCTGCACCGTTCCTGCCTTTGAGGGTGTGTTGCCCAAGGGCCCTCAAAAACCTGGAACTTGCACTGAGATTATCCATCCCACATACTTCCGCAGATAATATCCGCACAAGCCAGATACCTGCCTGTGAAAATTTATTTGTCTGTCTAGTCCAGTTCTTTGGTCTTCTAAGAGTGAGCAGCCAGGTGTCCTGGGAAAGCTCACAAGCAGAGACTGACTGGGAAATATCCATGTCCCTGTTATTCCTACCGAGCTATTGGGAATGAGAGGTAGATTCACATCTCTACATGGTGGATCCATTTAGGTAACACGACAATGAGGCATGACCTCATTGTCCACATATCCTCCATAATGTGCCTAATTGCTATAAGATGCCTTATGTGTGTGTTTGTGTGTGAGTTCCCTTTGTGTTATAGGTGGCTACAATGACTACGGGAGCTTGAGGGATTGGAACGTTGCGAATTCCAGTCCAAACTGACATGATCCACACCTCACGGACTAATGTGCAATGAGAACATATTTAGCGGCTGAATTTTGCACTACTCCAAATTTTGTCATGCAGTTTATCACTCAGAAATGGTGCCAAAATGCATTGGAAATCTGTTATATTGAGAGAAAATGCATATACAAATGCATATGGTGGGAGGAAATACATTTAGAAATTTGATTTTTGTGGAGGGAAAATGCATTCAAAAATACATATTGGGGAATATGTATTTAATTGGGGATGAATAGATCACTCCATTTTCTGGCAGTCATTTTTGCATGCCTTTGATCATGCTTTTGTTTTGCCTGATTTCCTCATCACTCTTCAAATTAAACACACACACACACACACACACACAAATCTACATTATTTTATTTTTCCCTTCAAAATATGCATTTAGTACCCTAAAACATGCTTTTCCATACACATTTTAACCTAAAATACACATTTTTTTTAATCCACATGTGTTTTTTGTTTGTTTGTTAGTTTGTTTTGAGCCAAGAACGGTATCACAAAATTTGGACAAGCACAAAACCTGAAGGATAAATGTCTTCTGATCTACATATTATTTCTGGAAGTGCAAATAATGTGGGCTCACTTAAAAAACATGGCATTAACAAAATCCTCAAGCATTCTGAATTTAAATATGGATTTCCATGTTGATGATTATTGAAAATGAATGCAGAAACAAGGTGGAATGAAGCTTCCAAATCGCGTGAAGTGATAGTTCCCCTTTACTCAGCACTGTTTAGGCCTCATCTTGAGTACTGCGTCCAGTTCTGGGCACCACACTTTAAGAAGGATGTAGACAAACTGGAGAGGGTTCAGAGGAGGCAACAAAGATGATTAAGGGACTAGAAATAAGGCCCTATGAGGAGAGACTGAAAGAACTGGGCATGTTTAGCCTTCAGAAGAGGAGACTGAGGGGAGATATGATCGCACTCTTCCAGTACTTGAAGGGTTGTCACACAGAGGAGGGCCAGGATCTCTTCTCGATCATCCCAGTTTGCAGGACACAGAATAATGGGCTCAAGTTACAGGAACCCAGATTCCACTTAAACATCAGGGAAAATTTCCTGACTGTTAGAGCAATAAGACAATGGAACCAATTACCTAGAGAGGTGGTGAGCTCTCCCACTCTGGAGGAATTCAAGATGTGGCTGGACAGCCATTTGTCAGGGATGCTTTCACTTGGATTCCTACATTGAGCAGGGGGTTGGACTCGATGGCCTGGTAGGCCCCTTCCAACTCTACTTTTCTATGATTTCTATTATTCTATGATGCAGACTGGAAAGAGATTGGCCCACCCATCCCTAAGAAACCAAGGTTTGAAACCAAAATTCTGTGAAGTCCCTTTATCCTGGCTTTCACTTCTTCTTTTGCCCTGTACTCTGTTTCTGAACTATCTTGAATTATCCTGCCCCTCCACTTGTTACCCATCTTCCATTTCAAATGGCTCGCCGAGTTCTTTTCCCTGGCTCCTCCCCAAACAACTCCTGTGCAAGTGTTCATCCACCAAAGGGGTGATAAATACATCAAGACTGTCAGTATCCCGCAGCTTTGGCTGAAGAGAGGAGAGGGCCCCCGGCTGGGCTGAAATCATTCCCATCTTCGGCCAGGATGGATGGCTTTTTCTTTACTGATGGCTCTCCAGTCGTCAGTAATCTGTGCCTGCAAAAAAAAGGGGTTTGTTAATTGGCACTTAGGCTCAGTGTCACAGAGATTTGGGGTGGGGGGAAGGAAAGAGCTTCTCTTTATCCAGAAGTTGTTTCTTTCATATATGGATGCATGAATCTGTTACTTTCACTTTCTCCCGCATTCAGATTTTCAGATTCTCAAGTTCTTTCTCTCTCCCGAATGTGAAAGACGTTGTGAATTTTGGTAAATTCTGATTAAAACCACCACAACAAACGAACACAATGAAATGCGATTCTCTCACATTCAAATCTTTTGCAATCTCAAGTTCTTTCTCTCCCAAGCGTGAAGAACGTTGTGAATTTTGGTAAATACTGGTAAGAAGAAATGAACTGAAATGAGATTCTCTCCCATCTGCACTGGCCAAATTCATTAGATACAGCTATTCTCATCATGTGGAGGACCATGTTGTGCATGGTCTGCCAAGAAGCAGTTAAAGATGAGGAGCCCATCAGATAAAAGAGGTGGCAACCCTAATTTGAATATACAAGGATCCAAACCCAGATTTTAAAGAGCTAAGCACTCAAAGCCCTGGAACCTGGATGGAAAAGTCTGCCAGCTTTGGTTTCTTCTCCCGCATTTGTTTGTTTGTTGTTGTTTCAGTCTCTAGCTCTTTTTCTCCTGAACTTCGTGAATTTTGGTAAATTCTTATCAAAACCAAACTGAAACGAAATTCTCATCCTGTCAACACAGCGAGCGTTGTACTCTCCACTCATTTCCCTGCCTTGACCAATGCTTTAAATTTGCTGGCATCAGAGCAGAAGATAGACACATGATAGGCTTATGTTGTACTTCCTCCTCTTTGGATTGGCATGACACCTGAAGGACACAGTTGTGTAGGCTCCATGCTGCCGAGGACACTAGTGATGCGCGATGGAAAGGGAAGCTCACCAGCTCAGACATGTTTCTTGAAGGGCCCTTAAGCTGTTTGGACTGAACCAAATATCTCCACCAAACATTTTCATACACACACACACACACACACACGAAGAAGGGTTTTGTTTGTTTGTTTTTTAAGGAGGGAGTGTTGAATTTTTTCTCATGCATAGAGCTGCCAACCAGCCAGTATTTTACTGCTCAAACCAGTAAAAACACTTTCTGTCTGGCAAGCTGCCCCTGTATTAAAATCTGCCACAGAGGCCCTTCTGTGTGTCCTGGCAACATCAGATGTGCACTTTTTTGGGGGGGGGGGACCAGGTTATCTTAGAGACTACCTGCACCCACATGAACCTGAGCCTTGAAACTGGTGTCTGGGCCACCTCCTAACTAAGATCAAGTTGGTGAAGGACTTGAGATAGGGCCTTCTCAGTGGTGGTTCTATGATTGTGGAACTCACTCCCCAGGAAGAGTCACCAAGTCCCCTCCCTGATGGTTTTTAGATGTGCTCTGAAGACCTTCCTGTTCAGAAGGTCTTTTAAATATCTTGCTTTAATGGTCTTCTGTTTTAAATGGCTGATTGTCCATTCGTTCGTCTTAAGCTGCATTGTTCTCTATGCTGATCTTTTAATTATTATTTTAAATTGTGTTTATACCAGCTTACTATGTTGTAAGCTGCTTTGCGAAAGATTTCTGCTATCAAAAGTGGAGTATGAGCACCTAAAAAATAAAAATAAACATTGTTTGGGACATGGAAGAGGGCATTTTTTGTGGCCACATCTAGGCTTTGGAACTTCCTACCTCTATCCCCCTCTGATGGCTGTCACTGTGTGAAGGCCTATCTTTTTTAGGTGGGCATTTGACCTGCCTAACTGTTAATTTTTGATCTCCTGGCAAAATAATAATTTTAGATTATCTCTTCCCCCGGTTCTCCCAGCTATTATTACTTATTAATCATTTTCATTTTGTTATATTTTAATGCTATGTAACTAACTAACTAACTTTATAACAGTCAATGACCAGTAAATAAGCATTATTTGTTTATAAATATAATATACATATACTAAAAACCAAGTTGTAAAATACGGATACATCAAATTTAAAACTATCCCTTAGCCATTGGCACTGCTGAATCAGAAGAGATTAAAACAGGATCGTTAGATTCAGCCAAAATCCTTAGCATCACAAGCATTTCATTCCTTATAACTAATTCGATACAAAAGTGTGTACAGTCATCAGTAAACCACTGGAGAGAGGTTGCGCCCAATAACCGCCACACAGACAGCCAGAAACAATTACAAAGTCATGTGGCTGCGGCAAGCCATCGCTGCTGTACAATATCTAGCCACATGACTTGTGATATGAGGATCCTAGTCAGAAAGAAGTAGCTTAACATAGAATTCATCGGGACTCCCAGGAAATTTATAAATAATTGGAGACACGAGATCCCTACGCAAATCTTGATTTAAAAAATGGCCATATAGGAGAACATGCCCCACAGTTTCGACTTGGCCGCTGTTGCACTGCATGTTTTGCTGGGGAGTAATGCTGTGTACTGCATGTTTTATGGTGGAGGGGCGACTTTGGGAGGTCCAGGAGCTATTTTGCCCTCACCCCAGAGCCTCCCCTCTCATGGGCCACAGTCTGTCAGGTGTCCCCCCAAACATTTTTTTTTTAAATGAATAAATGGCATCCAGATCACTACTTTTTGGCTCTCTACGCCAATGTGGCATAGCGGCGAGAGTGCTGGACTGGGGCTTGGGAGATCCCAGTTCTAGTCCCCACTCAGCCATGATGCTCACTGGGTGACTTTGGGCCAGTTACCGACTCTCATCCTAACCTACCTCACAGGGTTGTTGTGAGGATAAAACGGAGAGGAGGAGGAGGAGGAGGAGGAGGAGGATTATGTAAGCCGCCTTGGGTTCCTTGCAGGAAAAAAGGCAGGGTATAAATAGAATAAATAAAATAAAATAAATATAGTTCTCCGGATGCCAAATTTTGGGGAGAAAATGGGGGGCGGGCTGCAGCAGAGGAGAGTTGTGGGCACATGTTGTCCACCCCTGTTACATTGGAAAGGTAGTATATAAATATCTTGAATAAAGAAATAATAATTAATAAATCAGCACCAGGGTCTGAAGAGCCAGATAATCCCAGGTTCTGCCTATTCTATCACACACACACCCCATGCATCTGCCCTGGCTCCTCTCCTGACTTTCTAGGCACTTTTAAGCTCCACTTGTCCTGACTCCATCCTCCTGACTCCTCCTAAGTACAAGCTGTGTCTAACCCCAATTAAAGAAAAGGTTTCGGCCAGCCCTTCTGTCTCAGTCTCTGCTGGATTTCCTACTTCCCTGCCCTCTGTTGCGGAATGAGAAGAATTAAAATGCCAAGGAAAAGAGAGAGGAACGAAGGGGACATTGGTTTAGCATTCATGAATCTCATCTGGCAATTATAACAGCTCTGGTTTAGAATGCAGCCCGGCTTCATTTTTGTGACATTTCTGTCCATACCAGACAGAGCCTTTCCCGACTCCCCATGTCAAGGGTGATCGCATAGTGCCTTATTATCCAAATATTTGCAGTCATGAGCCATCAGCTTGTTAGAAGCCTCATGGCTAGCAGACGGAAAGTCACCCCAAAGGAGGAGTAGGAGTCTGGAACAAGCAGTCTGCGTCGGGAAGGGGGGGTAGGGAGCATGTCTGGGAAAGTCCATCACAAAACTTTTCTTATTTTTGGAAGGCGGGGGGAAATCAAATTCAAAACACACTGTTGATCAGCCTTGGGGGTGCGGGCAGTAATGAAATCTGTGCAAAAGAAAATGAAAAGCAATCCAAAATATTGCTGCAGGATGGGATTGTCATCCGGGTGCAGGGATGATGGAGATGTGTCGGACCGATGTCTCCTTTCCTTCTTATGACTTCAGTGATAGACGTTGATAGCCGAAGGAGAGGCTTCTCATTTGGACCCCGATCCAACCTTGATGGAAGGATGTCAGTAGGAATGTATGAGAAATATGTTTCAGTTCATTTTTTTGAGCAGGATTTACCGAATTCACAGCTTCTGGACTGAGAGCCAGTGTGGTGTAGTGGTTAGAGTGTTGGACTGGGACTCGGGAGATCTGGGTTAAAGTCCCCTCTTGGACATGAAGCTCGCCGGGTGACTTTGGGCCAGTCACTGACTCTAAGCCTAACCTACCTCACAGGGTTGTTGTGAGGATAAAATGAAGAGGAGGATTATGTAAACCGCCTTGGCTTCCTTGCAGGAAAAAAGGTGGGATATAAAATGTAATAAATAAATAAATGAATAAATAAAAATAAACATGGACTCAGACGCAATCTGTGTTCGAAGTCCATCCATTTCCAAGATTGCAATGTGACCTGTGCACCAAAACATAAGTGTTCAGCAGCATGCGTACACTTTGAAAAATGAACATGAAAAAATGTGTACTCTTGAAAACTGCACACAACTATGCTTTAATCCATGGGAGAAAAATGGGTACGTTTCAAAGATGCATTCAAATTTGATGTGTGCATTTGAGAGGAAAAATATGCACAGATTTTCATGTGGGGCGGGGGAAACAAAGCTAGCAATCCAATACGGACATAAAATCTGAATGAGACACAATACACAAGGAATAAGGAATGAGGAGGGGAAAATAAGTCAATCAGCTGGGCTGGCGGAAGGGTCCCACTTCCAACTCTTACCTCCCTCAGGGCAGCCTGCTGGAATGGCTGCTTGAGAGGTCCCAGTGCCACTTGTGAGCTGAGGTGGTGGGGGAGAAGGATTCTCATCTGAAAAGGGATCAAGTATCATGAAAGGCTGTAGACACCACCACCACCACCACCACCCATGAATTGTTTTGACTTCAGCATGTTGATGTTAAAATAAAACGGAATTGGGGAAGTGAATTTTTTCCCCTCAAAAGAGAGAGCAACCATGAATGTGTGTGTGTGTGTGTGTGTGTGTGTGTGTGTGTGTGTAATATGCATGTCTGTCTAATACACACACACACACACAATATAATTTTTTTAAAAACACACACACACACATGAACACACCATGTGCTTGTTTGTTTCCCAGTCGCATTTGTATCTGTTGACATTCCCGTGAAAACACCAGTGGAGAGACATTAAGGTCAAGGGCAAGATCGTTCAAGGTCAGGTAACCTCCTGGAGGACGAGGCTTCCTTTTTGAACGTTGTCAGTTTTCTTCACCAACCGCTTCAGGATTAACACTTCAGCGTGTTTGCAAAGACTCGAGAGGCTCTTCCCTGTGAGGAGAAGGACACGCCCAGGATGATCAGGGCAGGGACGTGACATTTTCGAGTGCAGGACGCAGGAAGTATGATTTCATTGCGCCAGCCCTGTGAAGGGTGACATTATCCTTTGGAACGGGGACCAAAACATGAAACTGCAGTGCTGAAACATTTGTGTACCCTTTGTCTGCCAAAGTAGCCCCATTTTGGGCAGCAGGGGTTCGAGAGGACCTGTTGTGCCCCTGCTGGAGAAATCCTCTTCAGAGGAGGAACCAGCACTCCCAGAGACAAACTGCATCGTGTAACAGCCCATACCAGAAGTTTTAGATGCAGAAAAGGAGTTGTCTGGGTCCTTGGTGAAGATGGCTGCAGGTCCATCTTTGCTAGAAGAGGCAAGCTCCACCTCTGAGAAGAAGGCTGAGTGACCACCTAGCCCCCCTCAGGGGGGAGACCAGAACAATCACTGCTCCAGACATAAAGATCATAATCTGAGGCCCTCCTCCAGGGGCTCCCACCACATGGGGTGAGGCAGGTGGCTACAAGAGAGAGGGCCTTTTCAGTGGCGGCACCCCGGTTGTGGAATGGTTCACGGGACCGGCTTCAGTTTGGTTTTATGATGTCGTAATGGTTGTATCCCTTGCTGCCTGTTTTACCTTTGTTTTATTCTGTGCTGATTGTATCTTTTATTTTTATTTTTATTTTTTTATATTTGCACTGTGTGTTTTTAATGCATTGTACATCGCCCAGCGAACTGCGGTTCAAGCGTACAGTAAATCGATGTATGAATGCATGAATGAGGAGTGTGTGGTGGTTGCAGGGGAAGGCTCCTCAAGAGTAAAGGGCTCCTCAAGGCGAAGGCTTCTTCCAGAAGTCTCTGACATGCTGCAGCTGATCCTGGTAGGGTTCCGGAGGCTCCAACTTCTAAGGCAGAGTGGGCTTTTGGAGCAATGCCTTTGCACCAGCTCGGTTCCCTGATCCCATTTCTGCCGACTGCCTAGTCCTTCCTCTGCCAGACTTCCTGTGAGTACATCCTGGATTGCCTTGTGACTTTGTGTTTGTATGCTTTCTTTGCCTTGTACTGTAGTCTTTGCTTGGACCTTGGTAGTCTTGAACTTGTTTTGTCGGTTGACTTGGCATTTATACTCATCTGTGCCTGGTGCTGTGCTCTTTGTGGGAACCCTGGTGGTAACTTGGCCCCTGAACTACTCCTGACTCTGCGTTTGGATCTTCTCCAGCCTTGGGCTCCCCCGTAAGCAGGACAGGACCGAATAGTTTGTCCTGTTATGATCAATGAGGAAAAAGCGTATTTTGAAGATGTTCCTGGAGATGGCGAACTGCCTCCTTGAGCAAAAAATAGGGTTGGGGGAGAATTTTGTTCACTTCACATATTGATACATACTTATCAAAACTGCACTTCCCAAATCAATACGGGAATTGGAATGCAGTTGTCCTTTTGTATTTGCGCTTCTCCAAATTTTTGTCATGCAGTTTGCTGAACAGAGAAATGTATATACAAACACCTAAGTGTATACCCAATGCATATATTAGGCAAAAATGCATACAAAAATGTATATAATGTGTCCCCCCAATATATATATATATATATATATACACACACACACACACACTTATTTATTTATTTATTATATTTATGAATCGCCCATCATACATACATACAGTACATACTCTGAGCGATGTACAGTCCAATAAAATACAAGGGGGGGGGGGAAACACACACACACACACACACAGTATAAAACACAATTAAAAACAGTACAAAACTTAAAAATCCTAACCCACCCCATATTCCCGCCTGAAAAGCCACGTTTTTAATGCACGGCGGAAGCTAATCAAGGAAGGGGCATGGCGGAGTCACTGGGGAGAGAGTTCCATAAATTGGGGGCTGCCACAGAAAAGGCCCTCCTCCTAGTCCCCACCAGCCTGGTTTCTCTGTCTGATGGGACAGGGAGAAGGCCGTCCGTGGCACATCTTGTTGAGCGGCCTACTTGATATTGTTGGAGGTGCTCCTTGAGATAAACTGGTCCGGAGTCGTACAGGGTTTTAAAGGTCAACGCCAACACCTTGAATTCAGCTCGGCAAACAACTCTACCATCATTGCCAGCAGCTGCCTTTGCTCCTCCTCCTCTTTCTCATCGTTACTACCACTTGCTTGCTTGACCGGCAGAGAGCCAGGGAGCAAGCTGGCTGTGGCATCTGTTGCCCCTCCTTCTCACCATCACCATTTTCTAAGCCTTTTCTGTAGCTTAACCCCAAAGCCTACTTAGGCCCATGATTCCTGAGGCCGTCCTCTCTGAACAGCTTGGCCCCTTTCTAATGAAGATGTTTTCTCTGTCCTTGTATTTGCAGGATAATAACTAGATTGGTCCGTGGTGGGTAGATGGTGGCAGTGGCCAGTGGGTTGGAAATGCAACAGTTGTAACCATTTTGGGTAATTCAGACGAGTTTCTCGACAGCGTTAAGATGAGCAGTCACTTGGGTCACTGAACCAATCTGGCGATTATTTTTTTCCACGGTACGTTTTAGGCATTCATTGCTATTTAAATTCTAATCAGTGCCAGGCTGCAGCAACACCTCTGTTAAAAGCATAAAAGCTTTCACTCAACAGACCATCTGCCCACGTTGTGCTTTCCCCCTAATAGCGGTACAATTAAATAAATCTCCTGACACTTAACCGCCTTGTTTCCCACCAGCCAGGCGACGGGTTCTTTAGCGCTGCATTAGCGAACAAGCACATTCAAATGTGAATGCTGGAGGAAAGGCACGGAGAGGTTTTCAAGGAAAGTAAAACCGCAGTGCCCATCCAAAGCCGGAGCTCCTTCCCTTCAGCGACGATGCCCTTCGCACTCGTAAGTGGTAGGTTTTACAGCCCTGCTCAGCATCTCATTTTACTGGAAGGCTTCGAGGAGGAGGAGGAGGAGGAGGAGGAGGAGGAGGAGGAGGAGGAGGAGGGAAATTCAGGGCCACTTCCCAAGGATGAAGCGGTCATTGGTCCATCTACCCAGAAGTGGACAACTTGTGGCCCTCAGGATGTTTTGGCCTACGATTCCCATCAGCCCTAGCCAGAACATTTAATGCTGCAGGATGGTGCGAGCAGCAGCCGTCCAGTTGTTTTGGCCTACAAGTTGTCCACTCCTGATCTAACCCCCGTCCTCTAATACGTCTCCAGGATCCCAGATAGGATTGTCTCCTAACCCTGCTACCTGAGCCTTTGGATTAGGGATCAGGGAGAATTTCATTCCAGTTTGTTCTTGATACAAATTTACAAAAAATAATAATTCAGATTTCTTCATATTTGGGGTAGAAAGAACTTGAGATTGGGGGGGGGGGAAGTGAAGGCAGGAGAAAGTGAAAATGACAAATTTGCCCATCCCTACGATCTGAACGAAAGATGTGAACGTAAGATGTTCATGCAAGAAACCTCCAGCATCCCAGCAGGGACCAAAGGTGGTCATGTGGCCTACTTTATGAAGACAGTCTTCTGTTTGAAGGTCTGTCCAGTATTTTTTTTTTTTTTTTGGTCCATGAATCACATCACAACAAGCTTAGAAGTGTGCAGAGTTTGTTTGTTTGTTTGCTTATTTATGACATTTATACCCCGCCTTTTTTCCTGCAAGGAACCCAAGGCGGCTTACATAATCCTCCTCCTCCTCTCCATTTTATCCTCACAACAACCCTGTGAGGTAGGTTAGACTGAGAGTCAGTGACTGGCCCAAAGTCACCCAGTGAGCTGCATGGCCGAGCGGGGACTAGAACCCGGATCTCCGGAGTCCCAGTCCAATACTCCAACCACCATGCCGCACTGGCTCTACTGAGTTCTACTGCAGATTGCATTTAAGTCGGCATTCAAGTCCGAGAGGTGCAAACTGGGTCCTGATACATTTGCAAATTGCGAATTTTGTGCTCATTTCTCCTAATACATTAATATATTTATTTATCTCATTTATATACTGCCCAGTAGCCAAAGCTCTCTGGGTGGTTTACAACCATTCACAAAAACACTGGCTTCCCTGTGGCCCTGCGTCCCCTCTCATCTCCCAGGGTGTGTGGGGGGCAGTCCAACTGGAGCAGGCCCTTATGTTCCCTCTACCTATCTCCCTCGTTCCTTCTTCCTTCCCACAGGGCCGCTGATGTCAGTTAGCCCTGTGGGGGGGGGGGCATTACATGCTTTTTTTGTATGCAGTTTTGCCTAACATGCACATTTTGTGCAAGCAATTTCCCATAAAGAATACATATTTGAAAAAAAAACAAAACATTTCCCCTAATATGCACACTTTTGCATGCATGTTTTAATTGGGGATCTCCCCTGCAAAATTCAGAGAATTCTGAATGTTGAAGAATAACTGAGTCTCAGTTCACATAGTGGCTCAAATGTGGGAGATCAGGTAAGTTCCCATTGAAATGCAAACTGAATTGCTTCTTCATCCCAGTGCGCACGTCGTCTTTCATTGACAGAATATAAAAATATATTCACTCCTACCATCATTATAGTTCTAACTTGATGTGGAGTTTTTAGACCTTTAAGGTGTGTCACACACACACACTCTCTCTCTCTCTCTCTCTCTCTCTTTGGCTGCCCATTTATTACACCTCCCTGGCGGTGTTTACACTGTTTGATCTGGAGTGATGGCAATTTATTTATCTTTGTGCACTGTTTGCTCATCCGCAGTGCTCCCTGCCTGGGTTTGAAGTTTGCTGCCTGTTGTTTTCTCATCCGCAGCTGACCCTTTCTATGTGCCTCCAGACCTTGCATGGGGAGTGGGGCACACGTGCCACATTCTCAAAGGCCGTTTCATTTCCACTTCCTGCTCTTCACTCTTGGACTGGATCCATCAGTCTTCTTGACCGATGGCCTTATTGACAACTGGGATGACCCCTTGTACTGACGAGCGACATGTTCTCTGTTTCACTGGAAAGTTGCCCGATATGAACAGGGGCGGCTGCCAGGGTCAGCAAAGCCACCAGTTGAAAGGATGGAAGAGGCCTGGGGAAATGAAACCTCGAAAAGTCTCCTATAAGAACAAACAAATGATAAGTGCACAACCTCGTTGCATCTTGAGGGACTGGAGCTCAGTGGTAGAGCAGGTGCTTTGCATGCAGAAGGTCCCAGGTTCAATCCCTAGCAACTCTACGTTTTGTTGTTTCTTTAAGGGCCAGGTAAGACTCTTTCTGGACATCCCTGTGGCGTAGTGGTGAGAGTGTTGGACTGGGACTCAGGAGGTCCGGGTTCTAGTCCCCGCTCAGCCATGAAACTCACTGGGTGACTTTGGGCCAGTCACGGACTCTCAGCCTAATCTACCTCACAGGGTTGTTGTGAGGATAAAGTGGAGAGGAGGAGGGTTATGTAAGCCGCCTTGGGTTCCTTGCAGGAAAAAAGGCGGGGTATAAATATAATAAATAAATGAATAAATAAACTGCTGACAGTCAGAGGAGACAATACAGGAGCTGGATGTACAAATAGTTGACTTAGAAAAAAGGCAAGTAAGAGGAGACATGTCATAGAGGTGCACAGAATTATGCCTGGTGTGGAGAAAGTGGACAGGGAGACATTTTTCTCCCTCTCATAATACTAGAACCCCATGGGGTCATCCCATGAAGCTGATTGGTGAGAGGTTCAGGACAGATCAAAAGAAGTCCTTCTTCACACAGCTCATAAACTACGGAATTCACTTCCACAGGATGTAATGACGGCCACCAATTTGGAGGGCTTTAAACAGAGGATTGGACAAATTCCTGGAGGAGAAGGGTATCAATGGCTAGTAGCCAATGATACCCTTCTCCTCCAGGAATTTGTCCTGCTGGCTATATGCTACCTCAAGTATCAGAGGCAGTATGCTGGGGAACATGGGCAGGAAGGTACTGCATGTCCTGCTTGTGGGTTTCCCCATGGGCAGCTGGTTGGCCACTGTGTGAACAGAATTCTGGACTAGATGGACCCTTGCTCTGATCCAGCACGGCACTTCTTATGTGCTTATATCCTTAAGTCTGTCCTAGAATGTCACTTCAGCCCAGTGCTCCTGGGGAAAGTTTATAGCAGGATTGGGGAACCCATGGCCCTCTTGATGATGCTGGATTCTAACTCTCATCAACCCCAACCAGCAGGGCCAGTGGTCAGGGATGATGGGAGTTGTAGCCTAACAACACCTAGAGGGGCCACAGGTCCCCCACACCTGGAGTATGGGTTGACAGGCTTTCTTCTGCTGTGTAACAGTTCAGGAAAATTCATAATCTAGCAGCCTGTGGCTCACGCTGGCTCAGCTTGCCTGAGCGTGGAAAGCTAAGCAGGGTCAGGCCTGGTTATTACTTGGATGGGAGACCCCTCCTCTAGTTTCCTGCATTGAGCAGGGGGTTGGACTCGATGGCCTTGTAGACCCCTTCCAACTCTATGATCTATGGTAAACAGCTATCTATGGTAAACAGCCAAGAGGTGTTTCCTGAAGGGAAGAGAGTCAGTGTAGGACATGGGTGGGGAACCCCCCAGGCCTGGGGGCCAAACCCGGCCCTCAGATGGCCCCACCCACTTTCCCCACCCACTCCTTTTTTTGGTAGTTTCCTGGCTTTTGTGAAGCCTTTCCCCCCCATTGTAAAAGATTGTAAAAGAGGCTTAGTTACTGGCAGGAAGAGCTTTAATCTACACCGTGCTATTATTTTAGGTGTCGTTGTTTTTTTTAAAGTCCCCTATTTTGCCCTTGGTCCCATCCAACACTGGAAGGTGGCCTCCAAGAGCTTCTCCAAAACCTTGGGGCTGAAAGCGGTTCCCCACCCCTGGTCTAGGGAGTGGCAGGGGAATGGACCACAGCGTAGCGGAAGCGCCCGTGTTTTGCAGGCAGAAAGGCCCATCTTCATTCCCTGGCATCTCTCCATTTAAAAAAAAAATTTTTTTTAAAGGATCACTGAGTAGCAGGTGATGGGAAAGATCTTTGCCACTCTGAGTAGACCAGCTTTCCCCAATCTGGTGCAATCCAGCTGTGTCGGACCAGAATTCCCATCATGCCCAGCCAGTGCAGTTTCCCCGCCCACCCCAATTCTAAAAGGTTGAAAGGCCTCTCCTAAGGCTTACTTATTTATTCATAAGTATTAATTATTAATTTTAGACAGTGGCACAGTGTGGTTATTTTGACAGGCATAGAAAAATCCTTCATTTTGTTCTGGAAGGGTAAAAACGAAAGTTGACATTTGGGGATAAAGCATTATTGAACTGGGAAGCATTGTGGATTAACAACATTTCTGTATGTGAAGAGCCAGTGTGGCCTAGTGGTGAGAGTGTTGGACTGGGACTCGGGAGATCCGGGTTCTAGTCCCCGCTCAGCCATGAAACCCACTGTGGGTGACTTTGGGCCAGTCACTGACCCTCAGCCTAACCTACCTCACAGGGTTGTTGTTGTGAGGATAAAATGGAGAGGAGGAGGAGGAGGAGGAGGATGATTATTATTATTATGTAAGCTGCCGGGTTTCTTGCTGGAAAAAAGGTGGGGTATAAATATAATATAATAAATAAATACTGGCCCTAAGAACTTAAAGGTAATGCACGCGTTTGCAGCATATATATATATATATATATATATATATATATGTTTACCCTGCTCCCTTCGCCTGTGGACCCACCCACCACTAGAATGATGTGGTCCCTGAGAGTTTCTCCAAAATGGAATTTGGCCCTTGGGCTGAAAGAGTTTCTGCACCCTTGCCATAGTTCTTCAAGCACCGTTCCAGCGAGGCTCAATCATAGATTTCATAGATCATAGAGTTGGAAGGAGCCTGCAAGGCCATCGAGTCCAACCCCCTGCTCAAGGCAGGAAACTAGAGGAGGGTCTCCCATCCGAGTCATAACCAGGCCTGACCCTGCTTAGCTTTCCACACTCAGACAAACTGAGCCAGCGTATCAAACCCTTCCCTTTGCTCCACAGTCTCTGAGATCCATCCAGAGGCCTAGAGGCAAGAGCCAATTGCATCAGCCTTGGTGTGCTAACTTCACACCCTCTGCCTCTCCAACGTTGCCTTCACCTGCACCTCCCCGTGCCGCTGCTCACGTCTAGCGAGTCAGAGGTTAGTATGGAGCAAATATTTGAAGGATCTCTAGGGTACACTGTCCTCCAGGTGCTGGAGTCAGGGTGAAAGTTTATCCCCCCCGATAGCAAATAACATGAAAGGCAAAGGGCGGAAAGGGCAGATAAGAAGTGTGCGGACTGGGGGTGAGGCGGATGGAATGGCAAGAGTGGGAGAAGCAGACTCACCGTGTCAGATAGTGTAGAAGCCAACATAGGGAGTGGGAAAGAATCCATTGGTCACTGCATGAGTTTAGGGCAAATCCATCTAAAGAGCATTTGAAACGAAGAAGAATGTAAAAGTGTGGGATCTCCCTCCCCCCCCCAAGAAAATGCTCCCATTTTGTATTTTACTTGAGGGAAGGAACCAAATGCCTATCCTCCTAATTCTTCTTGTTGTTTTCCTCTCAGCAAGTTCTAACATGATAGGAAAGGATCCACTTTGTTCTTAAAAAGAGGATCCACTTTCTCTCCAAACTATGCCAAATTTCCTAAATCACCGTATGACCCCTCCCTGAGCCATCTCCCCTGCTCCACAACTAAGCGTCAAACACCATTCCTAGTAAGGCTGGTGCTTCAAGGAAGACTGCCTCAAATCCACCATCCAGATCACTCTACAAGCAGCCACAAGCGCCTGGAACATAGTGTTTCCATCACTTCCAAACTTGGCGGACTCTTTCCCAATGGCTCTAGTCCAGGTCCTTTGCTATAATTGGGCTGCTTGTTGACTGTTTTCACTCAACTGGAACCTCTACAAAAGAGACAGGACTGGGACGTGCTGCTGCGAGAGGAAAAAAAAACAATTCCCCAATGAGGGAGGCAACCAGAAGTTGCTGGACCACCAAGGACAACCTTGAAATAGGACCACCCAGCTCCTTGCGAGGATCTGCTTTGAGGGTGTGTGAAGGCCTCACTGAGCAGTGTCCTTTGTCATCTTTCAATGGGTGTCCTGCAAGCCCCCTGCTAAGGTAAATCATCCCAGCTGCCCACCCTTGTCCTCCTTCATTCTTGGCTCCATCCTGTTCTTCCTTTGAAGAAGACTCCCACTTACAGTTTCAAGGCTTGATATTCATCTTAAGCAAATGTGTCCCTGGACTTATTCAGTGTATCGCCTTATCTCCTGCCCATCCAGGATGGCGGTCGTTCAACAAAGCAAACGCAAGCATCTCCTATCTTTCCATTTTTTAAAATCGTCCTGCTATACACAGGGTCTCTTAACCCCTCATTTCTCTTAGAAGGGGCAGAGGTGCTCTGCCTCAAAATGAGTCATTATTCTACATTTTAAAAAAAAAAGACTAAAAGAGATGTAGTTAGAACGATGAACCCATTATTTTGAATCTGATCACATCCCATTCAATACAGCTATTCCCAGCACGGAGAGGGCCATGTTGTACCTACCCGCTGTACAGCTAAGAACATAAGAAGAGCCCTGCTGGATCAGACCAAGGCTCCATTGGGTCCAGAATTCTGTTCACTCAGTGGCCAACCAGCTTCCCGTGGGAAACCCATAAGCAGGACATGAGAGCAACAGCACCCTCCCGCCCATGTTTGCCAGCCACACGTGTACATAAGCATAATTCCTCTGATACTGACAGCTGTTAAAGATGAGGAGCCTTGTCAGAAAGAAGAGGTAGGCAACCCCAGTTCAGCCCTAACATGGTTGAATACACAGGGCTTCAAACCAAGACATTTTAAGAGCTAAGCGTTCAAAGCTCTGGGCCTGGATGGATGGATGGATGGATGGATGGATGGATGGATGGATGGAGCCATCAGTTTTGCGTTCTCCTACATTCCTTCTTTTCTTTTTAATCTCCATTTCTTTTTTGTCCAGAATAAGGAGAACTGTGCAGGTTTTAGGTAAATTCTTAACAAAACCAAGCTGAAACTAGGGATGTGTGTGTGTGGATCTTGTTTGGGTGGGTGGATGTCTGGTGAACTTGCCGGGCTTGCCCCCCCCCCAGTTCCGTTTGACCTACCTGCTTCCCCGGCTCAACTCGTGCGCTCCATGATTTGCGCAAGTTACGTAAGTCTGGCGAGCAGCTCTGCTGGCATTCGCATTCGGCCTGGCGGGCGCTGCGGCACCACTCGCTGAGCGCCCAGAGAGTTGGGTGGCGGGAGGATCGCCCACTCACTAGCTGAGGCCGAAATTCTCATCCCTCCCTAGTGACTGGTCAGACCTTGTTCTTGGCCTTTTTGCTGACCTCTGTCCAGAGGCCAGAACTGTGTAATCTTCACAGTCCAATGTTTTGGAGGAAACTTAGGTCAGTCCGTTAGCGGGTCGGTTCTTGCGGAGAAAGAGGAGGCAGCGTGCCTGCTCTAAGGCTCGTAAAAGAGAGCGAAAACCAGAAGGATCTTTTCACGAGAACCAAAAAATGGGGTGAGTAGGAGGGCATGTCAGCTTCCGAAAATGCCCTCTGAGTTTATAGAGTCATCTCATCTCCTCCCATCACCAAGCACCTCTCCTGCCCTCTCCACCGTTTTATCACCCGGCTCACTCAACCATGTTACTGACATATGTACTTAGCAGCAGTTATCATCGGTGGTGAAGAAATAAGTGGTAGGTATCAAAGGAACAAAGCCGGCAGCTCATCATACATATTTCAGGAGGGGGAAGAGACACGGAGAACACGAATGTCCCGGCCTGTTGGATTTCTAATGGAATTTGGGTGGAGAAGAGAGGGAGGAGGAGTGGCAAACTGAGCACCCCCGCACACGCCGGCGTACACGCGGTCCGCCCTCGGTTTTTGGCCGTCACATGGACGCAGCTCGTTTCCCGGTGATCCCACATATGTTGCGAGACAATCTGTCAGAGTTTCCCTAAATCCGAAGAGATGTTATGTATCTCGGCTGTATAATGTGCAAATGCCGAGCAGCTGGCGAGAGAGCCGTGGTGATTTAATGCAAAAAAACAAACAAACAAACCCCGCCACAGCCTCGCCACCATTTTGCTGAAGGGGCTGTGTGAGGACTGCAGCAAGAAGTGCCTTTGACATAGGTGAGGAGAGGCAACTTTTATTTTCACACAATTATATGTGGGTCAGATTAACCTCTGCTTGGCAGGATTTCCTTCAGCAGCAGCAGCTGCGTGTGTGTGTGTGTGTGTGTGTATGTGTAAGTGTAAACAACAAACCAAAGAGGGAAATATAACCTCTCCTTTACTTCCCCCCACCTCCTCTTAATAGGGATGTATGAGAAATTTGTTTCAGTTCATTTTTTATCAGGATTTACCAAGTTCGCACCTTCCGGACCAGACATGGACTTGGGTGCAATCTGTGGTCGCAAAGTCTGTACATTTTCCAGCTTGCAATGTCATGTGGTTTCCTGGGCCAAAATCTTTGTGTTTGACAGCATGCATACATTTGAAGGGGGGCGGGGAGTGCATGAAAAATGTGTACTTTTTTGAAAAACATGCACATGTGCTTTAATCAATAGAAGAAGAATGCATACATTTCAAAGATTGATGAGTACATATGTGGGGGAAAAAAACACATGAAAATATGCACCGATCTGATTTTCACGCGGAAAGGAAGAAAAACCTGTGTTCACAATCTGATATGGACTCGAGTCAGAACGAGCTTTGAGATGGAATCCAGGGAACTTTGCAAGCTCCGGTTTTGCTAATTCACACACCGCTATCTATTGGCCAGCAAGCAATCCAATAAGGTACACCCTTAAATGTGTTTTAACTGTCATGGCTTGCCCTCAAGGGACCCCGGGAGTTGCAGCTTTGTGAGAAGAGCCAAGACTAATGACAAGCAGTGAATTCTCAGCAGCCGTAGCGGTCTTCCCAAACTATTGTGCTTTGAAGGATCTTGTGACATTTACCAGGATACTGGGATGTTTGCTTTGGGGAAACGGGGGGGGGGGGGTACTTATCCTGCCCAACCCCAGGGCATAAGAGTGTGAATTCTGGCCCGTTTGCACTGGCTGCCAATATGCTTCTGAGCTGAATTCAAGGAGCTGGTTCTAATCTATAGGGCCCTACACGGCTTGGGACCACAATACCTGAAAGCATTCTACTTTCTGCCCACCCCCTGCTCTTGTCTAGCCTAACAGATTTTGTCACCGCTCTAGAAAATCCTCCCCCCCCTTCCCACGTTCAGCTCAGCAGGTACTCGCATATTTAGGGATGTATGGATCTGCCAATTTTAGTTTCTCTCAATTACTCTTTTTTTCCCCCTATCTCAAGTTCAGTTCATCCCAAACATCAAGAATTTTTGCATTTCTGTGCAGATGTCTTCTGATACATGCATTTGTGCCTAATATACACTGTTTATGCAATCGATTCTCCTAACATATTGCATTTCAATATTGTTTTCATGGATATATGCATTTTGTGTGCGCGCGCACTTTTCTCTGACATGCACATTTATGTAAACATTGTTCGGTTGGAGAACTCACTTGCAAAAATCAGGGAATTGCAAATTTCGGCGTGCCTAGTGGTTTGAAAATGTGATGTTTGGGATGTTTGCATTAAAATGTGAACTGAGCAAATTTCTCCCCCATCCCTACGTGACGGTGTGACATGTGATTCACGCTAGCTCTCTTCAGGTGTTCACTCCTGGATGCATAAAGGGGTTTGTAGGAGTGTGTGGAGCTAACACCACCCCCTCAATGTTCCCCCCACCACCACATCAGCCATGTGCAGTGCTGTTGAGGGAGGCAGAGCTAATCCTGTGTGTTCCTGCCCTTTCATCTATTTATTTATTTACTTATTATATTTATACCCCGCCTTTTTTCCTGCAAGGAACCCAAGGCGGCTGACATAATCCTCCTCCTCCTCTCCATTTTATCCTCACAACCACCCTGTGAGGTAGGTTAGGCTGAGAGTCAGTGACTGAGTCACCCAGTGAGTTTCATGGCCGAGCGGGGACTAGAACCCGGATCTCCTGAGTCCCAGTCCAACACTCTCACCACTATGCCACACTGGCTCTCAGAAGTGAATGGCCCTGGAGAGGGCTACTGTAACTGCAAGATATGGAGGCTGGAACTGTGGATCAGAAGCCTGACCCCTCCTTTCAAATCTTTAAGTGGGTATTCTTTTGCTAGCCCTTCGATGCACAATTTTAATTTTAGCTGCCAAGTTTTTTCGGCACCCCTCCTCCCCTAGACTCAGACAGAAGGATAAATGAGCAGCGGGCGTGGAGAAATGGATATTTTTCATCTGCACTTGAAGCCAATAGGATGCCTCCCTTTAACGTGCAATCAAAATACACAAAATACAAAGCTCCCTTTGGGGGTGGAAATCATTCAGTGCATACTCCACTAAACAAAAACAAATGGCCCCAAAGAAAGGTCTTTCTTCAGGGGGTTCCATTGTTTTACCAAACATGCCCTGAAAATGTATTCATCTCATAGCTCAATGAGAAGAGGGAGAGAAGCGTGACAACAAAGGATCAACTTTCCGCAACATTTCTCCTCCCACTGCAGTGCTCTGAAAGTTTGTTCTTCTAATTGATTTATTCTGTTAGTAGGTGGTGTGCTACGTTTGTTTGAAATGCCTCTAGTGGGTTCATCCAGAGCGTCTGGTGTGACATAAACCAGACGCGCTTGTTGGCCATGTTCTGTGGAAATGGACTTAAATTCTGCAGGCAAAACTCACTGAATTTTTACAAGGCTCCTGGGAGCTGGAGGAAACTCAGTGGACCTTCACTGTACAGCATCGTCCATTTCCTAACTGTGCATTATTAACACTTGGTGCAGTCGGGAATGATTTCATCATGTTTCGACATATGATCTCCCCTCCCCTCTCCGCGACAGCCATTTCATGTTTGCATATGTGTACATCGCTAGATCATTATCTATTTAAATAATTTTTAGCCTGGTCCTTAGCCATAAAAGTTCCCAGAGAGGCTTAAAAAGATCAGTAGTATGACATTCCTTGCTTTCAGGCTTACAATCCTCCATGGGTAGGAACATTGGGGGGGGGGGCGGCGAAGAAGACTCAGGCACTGGTTCTTAAAGTTATGGTTCCCATAATAACCAGCTGTGGTGGAAACAATTCAGGTAGCCTGATGGAATGGCTGCCACTTGGTGACTGTTGGAAAGTGGGTCAAAGGGAGCTGGTGTCTCAGCAGAGGAAATAGCGAGGCCTGCTTCTCTTTCCTTCCTAAGCTCTGCAGCCTGATGCCACTAGGAGATAGTTGGGGAAGGCCTAAGGTAGCTGGTGTCTCAGCAGAGTCAATGGGATAGCCCTTCTTATTTTCTCTCCCTCTGCTCTGCAGTCTACTGGAATGGCTGCTGCTAGGTGACCAGTGATATGACTTAGATGTCCATCAGTTTTGATTGCTAGAATAACTTGTACACTGGTAATTATGATGAGCTGCTCTTGTGCAGCTCCCGTTCATTTCAATGAGAGACATCAGCAAAGCTCTTAACTACCTTGTCTAGAATATACACTTGTCCAGCTTAACGCCTGATTGTATTACAAATCAAGCATCATTTCCCCCGTAAGTTGTCTCCCCCGCTAGGGACGTCAGAGAAATTCAAACAGATTCAAATGAGTTCAGAGATTTCTATAAATCCAACCTGCGGCTTTTTCGGCTTTTTCTGAGTTTTTGTTTTTGTTTTACTTTTGGCAGGGTGTGTGTGCAAATTAGCACCAGTGCAAATTAGCGCAAGTGGAACAACGTTCTCATACATTCCTAAGAAAAAATCCAATTCAGTCAATAAGCGGATGATGGAACAAAAGTCGCTTGACAATCCATGGAACACCGATGGAACACCCTGGAACATAAAATGAGATTCTGTGCATGTGTGATCAGCATCCAGGATTATTACTCTGCTTCATAGTGGCTGCACAGAAATTCTTTAAGCTTAGTACTCTCAGTTCTACTTGCATTTGTTCTTGCAAGCTGTAGGAACATCCAGAGCACAGGGAAAGAGACTCAACACCACCACCCTTGTCTCTGTTGGTGTGTCTTGAGAACTGCACCAGGAATGGATGAGAGAGATCAGCTACTGCAGGCTGTAAGAAATCTGGTTGCTATTTTCTGCACTTCGTGATCTTGGGGGTAGATGTTTGCAGTTTGTATTGTTTATTAATGCCTCAATACATAGGAGAGGTTTGTTTGGTGTATTTGGCTCTGGTTTACACATTACCAATAAATTATAATTGACATTATTTTTGTAATGATTGATTTTACCTATTCTGTAACTAATCTGAAATGTTATAATATTAGTATTAGTTAAATGAACTGTTTTGGTTGTTTATTATTTTGTAATGATGTACTATTGTAATTGATGTTTAACTATTCTATCTTGTACTGTTGTGTTGTTTGCCACTCTGGAACTTTTTGTGGAAAAGCAGCATATAAATTAGATGATGATGATGATAACGATGATGATCAGACCATCCAACAAAGAAACTCTGCGTGTGCGTGTGCGTGTGTCCTTTATTTAGGTCAGTGAATTCTCTCAATTTTTCTTGCAAATATTTGTATGTTCCATCTAGAGCTGAAACTCTCATGGTGTGGAGAAACTGGATAAGGGGATGTTCTTTCCCCATCTCTCATAATACTAGAACCTGGGAGGTCAGCCAGTGAAGCTGAAGGATGGGAGATTCAGGACAGCACAAAGAGAAGTCCCAGTGACAAAGTATCAAGGTAAAAAGAAATGAAGTCGAAATGGGGGGAGGCAGGGTCAAGGGTACATCAGACTAGCCTGCCTCCATGGGATCCATAATAAAGAGTTAAACTTCTTTACTTTCAACTTAAGAGTAATCTCTACTTCAGTCCAAACAAAGGAAAATAGAGCCAAAATACAGTTTTAGGCAAGTATTTAGATTTGTAAGCCTTACTCTGCTTCTTAGGGCAAAGCGGTACACCAGCCCTCCTCCGAAGTAGATTTGGAAGACAGCAACAACAAGGGAGAAGGCCTTCTCAGTGGCGGCCCCCTGATTGTGGAACTGTCTCCCCAGTGAGACCCACTTGGGGCCAACATTGTTGTCTTTTTGATACCAGGTTAAAACTTTCCTCTACTCCCAGGCATTTGATAGCATGCAATAAGGCATTTTAACGGGTCCTGGGATTTTTATTGTTGACTGTTTAAATCTGTTTTTATTTTTCTGCGTGTTGTTGATTTTACATTATGTTATCATGCTGTATTTTTAGACTTTTAATCTTTGTAAAATGCCCAGAGAGCTTTAGCTATTGGGTGGTATAGAAATATAATAAACGACATGAGATGAAACCTGTTACGCAGGGGAGATCCAGCTCAGAGTGGGTGCAGAGGTTCGCAGTTGCTGCAGAAGATTCTCGTCTTAGACTTGCCTTATCCAGCTCCTCTGGGGTTGTTAGTGTTGCCCTCTTAGTCCCAAAGTTTATGAGCCCTTGTAATTCATGCTGGGCTCACGCACCCTCTGCCAGGCTTTCTTGGAAGGGTGGAGTAGCCCTTCTTCCTCCCCCTTTCTCTTGAAAGGGGACATTCCACCACTATGGACTGGTCCAGGCTTTCCTTCCCCAATCCAGTCCAACTCTCTCCCCCACTTCCTGCCTCAAACTGGTATTTAAATGCCAGCGCGTCCAATAAGATCTCTGTCCCACATCCCAACCTGGATGCTACAGTGTGCCTGGCTGACTCCTGGGTCGGCTGGCAGGTCTCTCTGGGGGCTTGTTTAGGTCAATCACAATCCCCAGGAGCCTGTGGTGGTCCATGAGCAGCTCTTTGGTGATTCGTCCTGACCAGGTGGCCAGGTTAGAGCTGTCCTGAGATTGACAGAAGCACACATAAGTTAAGTACCCGTGCAAGGAGCAGGAAAGTGCTAGCCATTTATTTAATTATTTTGGCAGATTATTTGATTAATAAATCATCAGCTGAAGCCAAAACAAGGGAGATAAATCCCAGGATGGTAATCCTTTGGATGCTTACAATCCAGGACCTAAATCTGGAGGTGGCAGGGGGAGATACTGCAGTAACTGATAGTTCTTGCAGGCCTGCTCTAGCAGAGAAGACTGAGTGGATGCAGAAAACCTCAACCAGATACTGAGACTCAAGCCAACATTGAAAAGAAGAGGCTTTAAAAAAAAAAAAAAAAAGCTAATGCATAATTCTACATTGACAAAGGCCTCAGTGCAGACTTAGTGAGTGGGAAAGTCTGCTTATAAGCAAAAAATGTAGGCTCAGCTTTCTGTGTAGGCTTAGTATTTAGGTCTTTACAAGCAAGCAGTACATAAATGAAAGTTTAAATACGGGTCTTAACCCTAATTCAGAGTTCAGCTATTCATTCAGTTTTAAAAGCTAGAGTGTGTAAGTCTAGAAACGGCACATTGAGCTGGGCGTCCCATGACTCATCCATTTGCATTCCCAGAGGAGCTCAAACTACACCCTCTCCTTAACCACCTAACCATTACCCACTCCCCTGATAATCACTTTTTAAAAATCTGTATTCCAAAGGGACTCAACTGACCTGGTTTCCCACTCACTGGAGGGTAGTTCAGCCCAGGAGTAAAGCCACACGCTCTCCTGATTTCAAAATGAGGCCTTCCAGTCTAATTGGCCTTCCAGCAGCAGTTGAGAGAAGCTAGCCAAGGCGATAAAAGTAGGGTAGGCTTATTTATTTATTTATTTATTTAATTTTATTATATTGATACCCCACCTTTTTCCTGCAAGGAACCCAAGGCGGCTGACATAATCCTCCTCCTCCTCCTCCTCCTCCTCCTCCTCTCCTCCTCCTCCTCCTCCTTCTCCTCACAACAACCCTGTGAGGTAGGTGAGGCTGAGAGTCAGTGACTGGCCCAAAGTCACCCAGTGAGTTTCATGGCCGAGTGGGGACTAGAACCCGGATCTCCCGAGTCCCAGTCCGACACTCTCACCACTACGCCACACTGGCTTGCGAGGGAACCCAACTGAACAATGTGTGAGGAGGAGGAGGAGGAGGCCCAGCAACATGGCAAAGGGTCAGGGCAGTTGACGCTTCCTGGCCTTTTCCTAGGAAAGAACATGGGGTTTTAGATAAACAAACCAAATAATGACAATTAAAAAAATACAGTTATGAAGCCAGAAAGCCAGCAGGGACATGGGAGCTATCTAGTTTATTGCACTGAGTGTTACATGTATGACTAGCTGTCTGCTGGACAGAAGTCGTGGGTGTGTGCTTGGTAGAATGAGCTCCTGGCCCCTAGAGAACAAAGTTCTTCCATTTTGAAGCCAAGGTTGCTGACCTAGAGAAGCTGACAGAGGCAGAGAGGTTTGCGGATGAGACCTTCTAGGACGTGATAGCAGCATCCTTCCTGATCCCCCCTAAAGGGCTGCTATATACCTACCACTATCATCAAATTCTAATCAGGAGCAGAGCGAAGTGTGTGTACCTGATTTGTTTTTATTTCCCATAATAGTCAAGGGGAAGCACGAAGCCTTCCAAACCTTGGCTTGGATTTTTGGCACCAAGTCAAAGCGGACAGACTCCGAATTGATCAGGCCATTTTCTGAAGTGCTGAATCAGGATCCAAGTCAAAGCCTGGGGGGTGGGGCTCGTCGCTACTGATTAGCATAGAGGAAGTCAGAGAACGAGGACAATAATCAAGCAGACGCTGGATATTGCTCCCTGACCCCATTGGTTGGAGTTCCTATTTTACACTTGCAGTTTAAGGGTAGTATCCAGTGAGGCTGCTGTGCTCCCACTGATTCTGTTCTGCGTGCAGGACCTACAGCATGTGCGATGGGGATTTAACGTTTCATAAAGCAAGCCCCCAAATGAGCCAAGGTATTTGTTTCCAGATCAAGACAGTTTGGTGGAGCTCCATTATGCGAGTTCCACTGACCTGCCATGTTCTGGAAATGAGTGCTTCCTAACAGGTCTGTGGCTTATGCTGGCTCAGCTTGTCTGAGTGTGGAAAGCTAGGCAGGGTTGGACCTGGTTATTACTTGGATGGGAGACCCCTCCTCTAGTTTCCTGCATTGAGCAGGGGGTTGGACTCGATGGCCTTGTAGGCCCCTTCCAACTCTATGATCCTATGAATCTATGAATCTATCCAAAGTGCTAAATCTCTGTTGCCCAAATGGTGGGTCCCACCACTGGCGGCTGGGCAGCATTGGATCCTGTCCTAAATGGTAATACATCTTTGCATAAATGTTTGGATTTCGAGTTCCCTGTTTTAGAGATACTAGGAAGAGATTCTAACAACTCATTTACCAAAACAAAACAAAACAAAAAGACAAAAAAGACAAAAACCCCAAGACCTATAAAGGTGTACACGGCTTGGGGACCGTGGTACCGAATCCAAGTTCCAGTATCAGAGGCCTATGTACACCAGTTGCTAGGGAACAAGGGCTGGAGGGTGCTGTTGCACTTCTGTCCTGCTTGTGGGATCCGTGGGCAGCTGGTCAGCTGCTGTGTGAACAGAATGCTGGACTAGATGGACCCTTGGTCCGACCCAGCAGGGCTCTTCTTATGTTCTTACGGGACCACGATACTTGACAGAACGCCTCTCCCAACCACAATCTACCCATACACTCCGATCAACACATGGGGCCTTCCTCTGAGTGCCTTTGCAGTGGTGTTCCCACGACTGTGGAATGATCTCCTGCCTGAGACCCGCCTGGCATCTACTTTGTCAGCCTTCCGGCACCAGGTTAGGATGGCCCCCTGTACTGAGGCATTTAAAGATATTTAAGGCTGTTGGCTTGGTGGTACCCATGTCTGGTGCTTTTAACAAGATTATTTTATATTAAATACTATTTTAGCTGCTAAATTGTTTCAATTTTTTTTTAAAAAAAACTGTTTTGAAATTTTGTATTATGGACAATTTTTATGGTTTTTATTGTATCATGGTCCTGTCTGGGAACTGTTGTAAACCACTCAGAGAGCTTTGCCTATTGGGTGGTATAGAAGTTAAATAAATAAATTGCCATCCTCAGCTCCCCATCCTCCAACCCCAAACCATCAGCAAAACATAGGGATCATTGGACTGTGATTTAACAGGGATTAGATAAAAATAAAAATAAAAATAAAATAGGATCCAACCTATTTTATAGGGATGTTTTCTGTGTATTGTGAACTGCCCAGAGACCTTTGGCTATTGGGTGGTATAGTAGGCGATCAGTCATGACCGAGTAAGATTGTCTTCCAGGATAAAATTACAAAAAGAAAATTATAAAAAGAGGAAATTGTAAAAAATTGTGTATACTCTAGCGATGGGTCCGTAAGTGACTGTGGAGGCCAATTCTAGATCCACACAGCTTCCCACAGTGAGGACACAGGTTGCCAGATGGAAGATGGTCCTGTAAAGGATTTGTTTGACATGCTTTTCGCTTAGCACGTTTCTCCCTTTCACCTTGCACTTGGGCTTCTTCAAAGTCCATAGAACCTTTGTGAAAGGCCAACCTCCAGTTAGATCGCTCATGGGCCAGAGCTTCCCAGTTCTCTATGTTTATATTGCATTTTTTAAGATTAGCCTTAAGAACATCTTTAAACCTGTTATACTGACCACCGATATTCCTCTTTCCATCCTTGAGTTGGGAATAAAGTAACTGTATAGAAGTGTAATTAATAATAATTTTATAATGACAGGTGGAGTGTTTGCTTTCTATGTTCAGACCTCCCCCTTGAGTGCAGCAGAAGGAATTGGCCTTTTTGGTGAGGGGGAGGCAGAAAGCTACAGATGCATCCAAGACAGCCTGGGTTTTATTGTGCATGGCCAAACGCAAAGCTTTAGTGAGCTTCTGACAAAGCAAGACTAGCCTGTGAAGAGATAGTCCTATCAACTGATGATGCAACCCAGAGGCAGCTTTTAACTGATACTGACTTTGGAGAGGAAGCAATATTGCCTTGATCATGCAACGCCCTTGACTCCCCCTCTATCGTCCAACACTCAAGGTTTTCCCCATCCCTCACACAGAATGAGATACTGTCTCTCTCCAGTGCACCCTTCATCAAAGCACTGGGGTGTAATTAAGAGCCCTAGCTAGGCTGGGAATTTCAGTCCAGGTCAAGTTGATGGAATCTCATGGATGCACTATTCAGTGGCCTGGCTGGTTAGATGGAATCATGCCCAAGAATTCTTTCATGCACAAGAGTAGACATATGACTTAGGATTTATTATCCACACACTCCTCATCTCCCCCCACCCATCAAGGCTTATGTAGCTTTCAAGTTCTTTGACAAATCACAGGCTAGATTTTTGGACCTAAGGCAGGGGAATTGCATAGCACAATTCAAGAGGTGTGGTGAAAAATGTACTTGGTTGTATGGCCTGCAAGTAGGGGTGTGACACACACATCGATTATTGTTATTTTGTTTGTTTTCAAAAGTGAAAATCAGGTATGTGCAACTGTTGATAAAATATAGACATATATAGATCTGGTAGGTAGATTTGGTAGATCCATGAAAAAACAGTGCTTGCTTCACAGATTGTTAAGCAAAGAAATAACAGAACCGATTTTAGCACCTTTTAAGACTTATTGCTTTGTTTTCAAGGTAGAATGACATCATCATCTTGTGGGATCTATCTATCCTTACTGGTTGGAAGTAGTACAACTGCAATGAGGTGACTCCAAGTCCCAACCTTAAGGATACCCATAATCAGTGGCATCAAAACCCACAGTAAAGTCCAGGAGAATCAACAGAGCCATACTTCTTGTGCCCATTTCCCAATGTAAGTTGTCTACCAGGGTCACCAAGGTAGTTTCCATTCTGATTTTTTTTAAAAAAAAGGTCTAAAAGGATCTAGATAATCCCTTTCAGCCAAAAGGTTCTGGAGTTGCACAGCTGCCACTTGCTGAGTCATCAACCCCAAATGGTTGATTAGACACTGACTGATAGTTCTGCAGGGCCATGAGATCCAACACCTCCCCTCACTCCCAGTAATAGTTTCTCAATAGACTCCTTCAAAGCAGCAGGGACCATTGCCTGCTGAAGGAAGTCATTGGTCATACTCTCTGGACCGACCACCCAGCACATATGCGGTTGGCCATACATCTTCAAAGCCTCCATCAACATCCTCAAGTGAAATTTATTGACAGTAATCCAATGAAATGTAAAATGTCATTGACACCTCCTGCATTCAGATCTACTGAAGGTGGAGTCCACATTGGAGCAGACACATATTATTGAATTCATGAAATGCCCTGGAAACATGTCATGGCAAGCTGCACTTGCTCTGGCCAGGACATAACAGGCCATTAGCCATACAGAAAAAGCTCTGCTTGATGGCACTGCGTAGACACGACGATGGCAAAGAAATACAATTAGGAAGGACCGTAGCTCTTTTGTAGAGAACATACTTTGGATGTTGAAGGTTCCACGTACAATCCCTGGTATCTCCCGTTTAGAAAGACCAAGAAAGCAGTGCTCTGCTTGAGACCTTGGCTTGGAGAGCCACTGCCAGGCAGTGGCTGCTAAATTGTTTCAATTCAAACGGGAGATACCAGGGATTGTACAGTAGACAGCACTTTAGTTGGACAAATGATCTGACCCACTGAAAGTCCGTTTCATTATCCCTTTGCTGCCAGCAGCACCATTATAAAGTAGGCCTTCAAGTGGGCTCTTGCCCTTTGCACAGTCACCTCTGTCCTGAGTTTTTTCACCACCGTGCCTTGTCAAGACTCCATCCCTCTTGCTTCATGGTCTCTGCATCTCCCCAAAGATAGCTGGGGGCTGGGAGGTGCATCATGCTCCCTTGCCCTAATTTCGAAAGCCCCCTGAAAATGATCAATCCAGACTTCTCACACACAAGTCTTGGCAACCCGCTGGTTGGGGAGAAAGACTGGCGGAGAGAGAGAAGGGGAGGGAAGGGGGTGGCAGAAGGAGAGAAGGAGTGGCAGACAGGGAGGGAGGGAAGGAAGGGGTGGCTAAAAGAGAAAGAGAGAAGGGGTGGCAAAGAGAGAAGGGGAGAGAAGGAATGGCTAAAAGAGAAAGAGAGAAGGGGTGGCAGAGAGAGAAGGGGTGGCTAAAAGAGAAAGAGAGAAGGGGTGGCTAAAAGAGAAAGATAGAAGGGGTGGCTAAAAGAGAAAGAGAGAAGGGGTGGCAGAGAGGGAAGGAGTGGCAGAAAGAGAAGGAGAGAGAAGGGATGGCTAAAAGAGAAAGAGAGAAGGGGTGGCAGAGAGAGAAGGGGAGAGAAAAGCCAGTGTGGCATAGTGGTTAGAGTGCTGGACTGGGACCCGGGAGATCCGGGTTCTAGTCCCCGCTCATCCATGAAACTCACTGGGTGACTTTGGGCCAGTCACTGACTCTCAGCCTAACCTACCTCACAGGGTTGTTGAGAGGATAAAATGGAGAGGAGGAGGAGGATTATGTAAGCCGCCTTGGGTTCCTTGCAGGAAAAAAAGGTGGGGTATAAATATAATAAATAGCTAAATTGCTGCCCACACTGGCATGCAGCCCCCAACAGATTATCTCTGATGGAATACAGTCTTCATCTCTTCATCGTGTGTGTGTGTGTGTGTGTGTGTGTGTGAGTGCGTGAGGGGGGCACCTAAGAGCTATCATATCGGCTCCCCAAATCAGCTCTGCTCACAGCCCATCAGCACAAAGCCCCCCGCCCCGCTGACGGAATCTGCCTTTCAAGACACCATTTCGAAGGCCCCGTCATCAGCTTCCCACTCAAGCCCTTTAATTGTAAACTCACCCCCCCTCCCCCTCCCGCTCCCCACATCATTGACTTCATCAAGCCCGATGACAGGTAATGTGCCTAAGAAGCCGAGAACGATTAGTCCTCCCCTGACGCTAATAACCGCCGATCGTGTGGCTGGGTGCTTGGTTTCCCCAGCCCCAGCAAGCAGCTCGCCGCGGACTGCAAAGCCAGGAGAGAAAGTGGCAGCTGAAAGCCCTTTAAAAAGGGGGCGGGGAGACGGGCTGCCCAGGTGAGTATTCAGGAGTAATGCGGGGAAGCCGGGAAAAGCCTACTCTCTTCCCGGTTTCACTCAGGGCCCATGTGCCCCACTCTCTCTCTCTCCCTCTCTCTCCTCCCCCCCCCACTGGGGGGCTGTTAAACATGACCACGGGCGCTATGAGGCTGCACGGAGGAATGGAGCAAAACCGGCTCTGATTTGTGCCCAAAGGCATCAGTGTCATACTGGTCGCAGTGTCGGCTCCGGAGAACGTCAAGGCAGCAGTCAGGGTGCGCTGTCACATAGAGAAATAGATATTATTTCAAGCACAAAGCTCTCGAGAGAGAGAAGGTGAGGAAGGGCTGGATTCCCACAATGCACTGCTTCATTCCCCCATCTCCGCACCCCACTCTCCCACCTTTGTTTGTTTGCTTCATTCTCCCTTGACCTTATCATTGGCATGACGGAAACTGGAAGGAAATCATAGCATCATTTTCCATGATCAGGTGTGTGTGTGTGTGTGTGTGTGTTTCAGAGAGAGAGTGAGACTGGGTTCACTCAACACGATAAGCCATGGTAGCTTATAAGCCATGTTTGTTTCAGAATGGCTTGTCGTGTTGTCTGAACCCAGCAGCATGGTTTGTTAACGGAATGGAGGCCATACATAGGAATACAGCAAGCTGCCATATGCTGAATCAGACCTTTGGTCCATCTTGCCTGGTATGCAGCTCTCCAGGGCTTCAGGGTTCCTGCAATGAACAGGATGATGTCACAAGGCTACATAAGCAGAACTTAGCTACTTAATGACATCACTGAAGGCAAGTGAGGGAAACCAAGAACCTGCTTGCTTGGAGTGCTGAAAAGTAGAGGTGTTTTTTGGAATTGCAAAAAAAAACAAAACAAAAAACAACCCCAAAACCATTTGCAAAAAGTGAGTAGTAGTTTTGGCCGAGGTCTAGTAATTTAACACCAAATAAAAATGCAGCAGTAGGGTCAGTAGCAGTTCAAATGGTAAACCAGGAGTACTATACCAGCATGAATGTATCATAGACGACACAGTTGCTTCTTTCTTGCAAAGACCCAACAATATAATATGTGGTGATGGTGGGGTTTCAGATGTTAAGGAGTTGTCAGTACAGTAACTCCTCACTTTCCCTTCCTTGGCAACTGTTATATTTTCATAGACTACAAGAGCAGTCTCTGAAATAGCCTGTTCTGTCTCTGCCATCGATAGCTTCTTGCACTCATGACATGAAATTGCTTTCTGTCTGGAATTATTCTTCCAAAATCCCTTGTGCTCTGACACATCCCTGGCTAGAGTCAGACCCCTCTTATGCTTATCCATGACACCAGCTCAAATAGCCTTGTACAAGCCCAATTCTTTATTCACATCAGATGTTATTATCCCTTTAAGAGTCTCTCCCTCCCTTCTCTTCCTGACCCCACCTTCCTCTCTCTTGGCACGTGGAGATCTATCAGCCCTCTTGAATCGCCAGGATTCCCCAAAGGCCGTCGCTCATTCTGGTTTGCCCTTGACATTAGCCCATGTTCCCTCTGGATTTCTCCTTTTTATAAGGGAAGCCAAGCTGTGTGTCGTATGCATTACAGCTGTAGAAATGGGAGAGATTTATGCCTGTGACCTCTGGTAGGTGAGATGTGCCACTCTGGATCATCTCCCAACATCTGCTTGTGTTCCAGAGGAAGCGAGAAGGTGGGGGAGATTCTGCAATGTGTGGAAAGGAAAGGCTTTTTTTCCTTCTTTCTTTCTTTCTTTTTAATTGATGGGCCCTGTACGTGGGAAGCCTTGTGAGATTACAATGAGACTGGAGGTGGGCACGTTTTCTGTCCCCAGTTCCACTGTTGCTTGCACCCTCTAATCACAAGGTTTTGGCACAGTTTATTATCTATAATTTGCCCTGACTGAGGATACATAGTAATCTCCATGTGGCTTTAGATGAACCACTTAACTCTGAAGACCACCCAGCAAGTTGACAATAGCAGGAGGACGAAGATCCAACTTTGCTCGAAAAATTAGGCTCCGGGGGCAATCCCAGCTAAAGTGCATTTCCCCTTTTTATGAGAGCTCTTTATCAACACAATACCATCTCTAAGTTATGTAGAAGTTATGCCCGGACTGCCCTACTAGAGCCGAGGGTAAAACGAGTGGTTAGGCAATGTCGCGGGAGCAATGAGCTAGGCCTGGGACATAGGAAGCTGCCTTATAATGAGTCAAACCATTCGTCCGTCTAGCCCAGTATTGTCAACACTGACTGGCAGCATCTCTCCAGGGTTTCAGGCAGGATTTTTTCCCCCCTAGCCCTACCTTGAGATGCTGGGGATCGAACCTGGGACTGGGACCTTCTGCATGCAAAGCAGGCTCTCTATCACATTATATATTATATATATTATTATATTTATCAATCGCCCATCTGGCCGGTCACCCGGCCACCCTGGGCGATGTACAATTAAAATACAATAAAACACAATAAAACATAATAATTAAAACACTATAAAAAATTCTCATTAAAAACCTAACCCACCCCATATTCCCGCCTGAACAGCCATGTTTTTAATGCACGGCGGAAGCTCATCACGGAGGGGGCATGGCGAAGGTCACTAGGGAGGGAGTTCCATAATGTGGGGGCCGCCACAGAGAAGGCCCTCTTCCTAGTCCCCACCAGCCTGGCTGCTCTGGCTGATGGGATAAGGAGAAGGCCGTCCGTGGCAGACCTTGTTGAGTGGCCTACTTGATGTTGCTGGAGGCGCTCCTTGAGATAAGCTGGGCCGGAGCCGTGTAGGGTTTTAAAGGTCAAAACCAACACCTTGAATTCGGCTCGGCAAGCAACTGGTAGCCAGTGCAACTCCTTAAGCACTGGCGTGATGTGATCACGCCGGCGGCTGCCCTTAATCAGGCGAGCCGCCGCGTTCTGTACCAGCTGAAGCTTCCGGCCCGTCTTCAAGGGTAACCCCACGTAGAGCGCATTACAGTAGTCACATTGAGCTATGATCCCTCCCAATAAGCCTAAAATAGGACATCGGTGGATCCATTCTAGGGATGTGTAAAGAACTTGCTTGGTCTTTGCTAAATCCATTAGGAATTGACCTGAGCTGTACTTCCAGGACTGGAATACCATTATCCACTGGTTTTTGCACTCCCCAGATATTCATAGATTTCATAGATCATAGAGTTGGAAGGAGCCTACAAGGCCATCGAGTCCAACCCCCTGCTCAATGTAGGAAACTAGAGGAGGGGTCTCCCATCCAAGTAACAACCAGGCTTGACCCTGCTTAGCTTTCCACACTCAGACAAGCTGAGCCATTCTGTCAGTTCTTGTCTTAAAAGAATACCAAAATATTTTTTTTAAAAAAATAATAATATGCATTCAGAGAGAAAATGCATTTAGAAATGTTATTTAAATATGTATTTAGGAGTGAATTTTCATCTGCACTTAAAAAAAAATAAGTAGCAGATTATTTATTTATTTCTAGTAATTGTATACCACTTGATATAACAAACTCTCTAAAAGGTTTACATGCTAAACTATTTTTTAAAAAATCACTATTAAAATACTCAATTGATAAACAATTACAACAAAATTCAGCAAATAAAAGAAACAGTTAAAACCATTAAGACAACAATAGAAAACAATCAAATGGAGCAGCATTGTGATATCAATTACAAGCCAGTGAAAGCTGGCAACATATGACAAAAATGCATGCAACAGGACACATGCATGCAAAAATGTGTATGCATTTTTGTGCAGACTTTTTCCTAAAAATAAAAAGGAAATAAAAATGGCAAACTGATGTGGACACAGGAGAGCACAAACATGTGCTTCAAAAATCTCCAAAGTTGTAGAAACTAAAACAGACTGGTTCTCCCATCTGTAAAGCAGGCCATGGCATAGCACAGGCAACATCCTGGTTTAGTTAACTGCTTCGGAGTGTAAGACAAGACAACAAGGGTGCGGAACCTCTTCTGGGCGGAGGGCTGAAAGCTGGGGGGCACACTGAGAGCCAGTGCAGCGTAGTGGTGAGAGTGTTGGACTGGGACTCGGGAGATACGGGTTCTATTCCCCGCTCAGCCATGAAACTCACTGGATGACTTTCGGCCAGTCACTGCCTCTCAGCCTAACCTACCTCACAGGGTTGTTGTGAGGATAAAATGGAGAGGAGGAGGAGGATTATGTAAGCCGCCTTGAGTTCCTTGCAGGAAAAAAGGCGGGGTATAAATTTAAATAAATAAATAAATAAATAAAACGTGCAGGACTGTGGGAGGACCATGGGAAACAGGATGCAGAACTAGCTAGGCCTTTGGCCTCCTTACTTTTTTACCCCAACAAGGGATGAAAAAGGCATAATTGAGGGCATCATCCTATGGGTCATGACCCTCATGATCATAAGCCTCCAATTGGAGGCTTCCAATGGTCTTATGCAGGGCAGGAGGAGCGGCGGAGGCAATCTTCACCTCCCCATCGTCCTGCCATGCAGATTTTACTAGAGGAGCTTTTTTTTTGCCCATCTAGCTGCAGTGTTTCAGAGGAGGAGGGAAGGAGGCTGGAGACGCCTCAGGATAGCTTGTGTCCTGGCCTCTCCAGTCTCTTCCCCGGACCACTGGAATGCCCCCTTTTCCACCTCTCTGAGGTCATTTTTCTGACGTTGGAGGGCAGCTGGCATGGTTCTTATTTATTTATTTATTTATTTCCATGCCAGCTGCAAGGGTGGTGGTGGTTGGATCTCTGATTCCCCCCCCCCTGTGAGTTTGGAGCGCTATCTCCAACCTCGGAGATGGGAATCCAAACTATCCTATGGCCCCTCAGATGCTGTCTAGGGGCCATAGGATTGCTTCCTCCGAGACCTAGCTTATTCCATGGTTGTTATTATTATGCAGTAGTTTACCAATGCACAGAAATGAAACGTCGCCCCTTCCCCACCCCACAAAAATAATGATGATAATGCAATTTTGATGTGCTTGCACATACACTTGTATAAATATTTTTCGGAGTTGTACCAGTCTGCCGGAGAACATACGAGAGTGAATCAAGCACTGCACAGCAATAATGAACCTTGATGAAATAAAAGGATTGTGAGAGTGTTCTCTGGTTTCTCCAGTGCCTTTTCCACTGGGAAACCCCCACAAAGGTCCCTCCCTACTGATTGGGTGGAGGCCAGAGCAAGTGTAACACAATTCTCTTCTGCTCCTTTTAGCCCCGCCGGTGCTGAAAGAACCATGAGAGAGTTGTGTTCTGCTCACTGCAGCACCTCTCCCACTAGGACGTTGCCCTGGAGGTCCACCCACAGACCTGGAGACCTCTGGGGGAGGGTCCTATTTTCTAAATGAACAAATCTATTTTTACTATGGAAGGGAGAGGGATCCACGGAAGCAGTGGAGACAGGGGAGCATGATTTTATTGCATTCTGTTCCCATCTTTGCCACCCACACTGAGAGTTCACCCCAACAGGAAATGGAGATCAGCTGACTGCCTCCAGCCAGCAGCCAGGGATGGGCTGGGGAGAATTTCATTCAATTTCCATTTTAATGAGAACTTACCCAATTACACACTTACGAACTACTAAGCAAACTGAAACTTCGTTATATCCTTTGAAATTTTGCAATGAAGTTCTCCAATTAAAATAATAATAATAATAATAATAATAATAATAATAATAATAATAATAAATAAATAAACGTGTGCACAAACTTGTATAAGTTAGGGAAAACACTGTTAAAATGCAATATATTAGGAAAACTGGTTACAAAAAGAATCTGTACATTAGGCAAAAATGCACGTATTAGGATGGATAAATGTGCAGAAATGCTTACGGATTTTCATTCTCAAGGTTTTGGGATGAAGCAAACTTAAGACTGGAAAAATACTCACAGTTCGACAGGAACCAAACTGAAGATTGGGAAAATGAGAAACTGGGGTGGGGTGGGGGACACTGAAATTGACAGACTCATCCAGTCTTAGTCAGCACCGATCCATCTGCTGAGCCATGGGCCCCCGATGCCAGTACTCGTTGAGTCCAATTTGTCTTATTCCCATGAAAATGTAGGATGCCCCGGATGCCCTGGCTTAACTATCATCCAAAGTACAACCATTCTACATGATGATGGGTTGGAAAGACCAGACCTGGATTTAAAAGGAAAAAAAAGATGTACTGTATAGAATTATTAACAATAGCATTACAGTTGTTGCGGTTGGTACTTAACCACCGCATTCAATGAAAAGTACATCCCCTAAGCTCTTTTTTCTCCCTCCTGGGATGTCCCCCCCACTTCTGCTTGCAGGGATATTTAATAAAGGGCAGGCTTTGAAGGAGCCCAAGTAAGACCAGATGCTTCAGCAAATGCAGAGTTTATGAAATATAACCATTTTTTTTCTATACGGAAGAAGAAGAAGTGGGGGTGTTCTGGGGTGGGGTGTCTGCATAAACATTGTTTATGGGGTGTTAACACAGAGACTGGAAGATGTGTGGTTTTCTTTTCTTTGAAATATCCGCCCATCGTGGGTGTGAAAGAAAGACCTCCTCCTGCTACTTGTTGTTGACCATTGTCTCCTCAGACCTCACAGAAGGTCTTTCCCCCCCTCTCCTCAAAAGAGCAACATCACAGGGAAGTCGAGCTCACCCCCATCTGTCTATCAGAGCTGGCTGTGACTCAGTTTTCAAGGCCCAATGCACAGATTTCAACTTGTCTCCCTTGCCCCTTGCCGGGCTCACATTGACAAGCTAGCTGGGTGGCTTCTCCAGCAATGGTCCATCCATACCAAGAGAACACCCATCATCCTTTGGGGGAGGGAGAGAGAGAGAGAGAGAAGCTGCAAGGGCAGAGAAAAGCAGATGCCCCATAAATTACAAAATCATTGGGTGTTTTTTGGGTGTCTCACAGCCTCTCTCCTGCCACTCCACCGAATGAGCTCCACATTTGCGGGATTCATGCTGGACCAAATCCAGATTTTAAATTATGATGAGGATTGTCTCTGGTTGGACATGGTTATGTTAAAAGAAATGCTGGCCTGGCAGCAACAGCGATGCTGATCTTCCAGTTTATCGGGACTTCATGCTACGCAGGTTCAGGATTGGCTGAAATGCATGCCTTGTCTCGGTACCCAGCAAGGTTGGCCAACTTCCCCGGGCCCCACAGATGTTTGAAGAGCCCACCTTGTGAAGCAAACACATGTTGCAGACACATGTTATCACTCAGGAAATCGGAGAGTTGGGATTGGCTGAAGCTCCTGACACATCGTCACATGGCTGCGTACCAGGTTTTGCACAACACGATGTGTGAAATGGCCCATAATCTTTCTTCCAAAATGAGCACCTTTCCTTTATTTATTTATTTACTTACTTACAACATTTGTATACCACTCATATCGAGGCAGATTCTGGAGCAGTGAACTCTAAAAGGATAAAACAGACAAAAGAATAAAAACAGTGCATTAAAAACAGGGTAACATTAAAACCGTGGCTGGTCAGCAAAGAAGGCTTCCCAGCAGGCATTGAAAACAACACCGTGTCAGAGCCTGCCTGACCTCCAGATGCAGAGAGTTCCATAGAAATGGAGCCACCACGCTGAAGGCTCTTCTCCTGGTGGACTCCCATTGAGCCAGAGGCCCTATAGGGAAGCACCAGGAATTTTCTATCCAAGTGCGTCTTTCGAGGCCTAATGTTGATGGGTTTCACAAGCAGCTACTGCTAGGGATGGCTGCGGATTTTGTTCAAGTTCATTATTTTGATAAGAACTTGCCAAACTTCACAACTTTCTTCATAAATGGGATGGAAAGAACTGGAGGGGGTTTTTTTTTAAAAAAAAAATGAATGTGGAAGAAAGCAAAACTGACAGGTTCACCCATCACTGCCTGCTGCACCCCTTATCCCTGTGCCGTTCCCTTCAGGGACGGGGTTGGTGGCAACTCAAGACAGGACTTTCTCTGGGGCAGTGCCCTATACTTGAATCTCCCTGCCCCAGCTGGTCAGGTCATCTTCCTCTTTAGCTGGTTTCTGCTGGCAAGTGAAGACATGTCTCTCTTAAACAACACTTGACTCTGCTGTTGCTTAATTTTATGGCTGGGGCATGCTGGGAGTCATAAGACTTTTTCCTGTCTAAAACATACACAGGATTGCAACTCGGTGCATTTATATCCTGCCTTTTAGTGTACACCCTCACTAATGGTTTATGGCAATTAATAAATACAATATACCAAAGAAGAAACACTGAAACCAAAACAAGTAAATTAACAATTAGGACAGCAGCAATTACAACATGAAGGCAAATAAAACCATCAATTAAAAAGCTCAGATGAATAATAAAAAAAAGTGTTTTAAAATTGTGTAAAAGCCAGCAATGAAGGAGATATACACAATTCTAATAACAGAATAAATAAATCCATTAGTCTTTAAATCCATTAGTCTTTAAGGTACCACATAACTGTGTGTGTGTGTGTGTGTGTGTGTGTGTGCGCGTGTTTTGCTGTAACAGACTTAACGTTACATGGCTTGGGAGCACAACACTTGATGGAACGCCTCTCCCAGTCAAAATCTTCCCAGACACTATGATCAACATCTGAGGCCTTCCTTCAAGTGCCTTGTCTGAGGGAGGCTAGGAGGGCAGCAACAAGGGGGAGGGCCTTCTCAATGGTGGCCCCTCGACTGTGGAATACTCTCCCAACTGAGGCCCACCTGCTGCCAACTTTGTCATCCTTCTGGTGCCAGGTTAAGACAGCCCTCTGTGCCGAGGCATTTAAAGACATCCAAGGTCATTTAATGGCTTGATGGGGGCACCCATGTCAGGTGTCTTTAGCAGGTCTACCGTTGATCAAATATTGTTTTAGCTGTTAAATTATTTTTAAATGTTGTATTTTTGGGGAGGGGAAAGGTGGCGTTGTATTGTATTATGGTCCTGTTTTAAGAGCCAGTGTGGCGTAGTGGTGAGAGTGTCAGACTGGGACTCGGGAGATCCGGGTTCTAGTCCCCGCTCGGCCATGAAACTCACTGGGTGACTTTGGGCCAGTCACTTGACTCTCAGCCTAACCTACCTCACAGGGTTGTTGTGAGGATAAAATGGAGGAGGATTATGTAAGCCGCTTTGGGTTCCTTGCAGGAAAGAGGCAGGGTATAAATATAATAAATAAATAAATAAACTCTTGTAAACTGCCCAGACAGTTTTGGCTATTGGGTGGTATAGAAATGAAATAAATAAATAACAGCAGCAACAACAACAAAACGTGGCCATCCCTCTGTGAGTTATTATTGTACCATGTCTAAAAACAGAATACTGTACAATGTACAAAATGTGATATGGGTTAAGACCGGTACATGATATACCCACCAACCAGAAGGTACTTTGGCCACTGTAGGCTGGTTTGGTGTGTGCATCCTGCTTCATATTGGGGTTTTTTTCATGTGATCTTGTACACGTGAGAGATCGTATAGAGAAAACAAGGGGATTGGCTGATATGTGTGAACCAGTTGTGAGATCCACATAGAACTGGATTATTTGAAAGGCTCCATTTTTTTGAGGCTCTGATGGCACCATGCATTTGATAGTCCAAGTCCATGAAGAAGGTCACCCTTTCAGACGATGCAGCTGCACATGGCTCTTCTTCTCATCTAATGACATCCGTGGTTGCCGCATGATGAGAAGACAGGTGCGTGTATGAATCTTACTTTGTAGACCATGGATTTAAACTTGTTATAAACTTGTGCAGACTGTTGACTGCATGTCTTCTTGGTTACATTGATCAGGCTGCTGCCAGGCCCAGCATCACGGCCCAGTTGTTCTCAGGAAGCTTCCAGGACCCACTGCCAATGGTGGTGCCTGCTGGAGCCTCTGCACTCCTGGTGGCTGGCCGCCTGGTGGCTACAGTGGCAGCCTCCATCTTAGTTTCCCCAAAATGCAATGCCCTCGAACTGCTATCATTCCATGGCATTGTGGGTAAAGAACAACAACAAAACAAAATGAGCAACAACAACAACAACAATAACCACCTACACACAATGCAGTTGTTGTTACAAGAACATAGCAGCATTTGGGGATACAAAGGTGATGGATACAGTCGGACGGCATCCTGTTGAGGGACCCCTCAACCCTAGAGCCATCCTTGCTGGTGTTATGTCACTTCTTTGGATTGAATCATTGATCTGGGTAATCCTAGCTGAGCTGGCCCCAATAAGAGGCTAGTTGGAGAGAGCGGCAAATACATTTTCATTTGGGAAACGTCATCTCAATCATTCAAAAGAACCCTTTTCACCTTGTTCAAACTGCATCTGTCTTTGAATAATTTTGAAACCTCGTTCCAGAAAGACTCTCTCTCTCTCTCTCTCTCTGTGTGTGTGTGTGTGTGTGTAGGTTACAGAATGTCTTATATTGTACAGCACAAGATATGCCATCTACCCAAAATCAGTGTTATATTCATCAGTGTCATATATTCATTCATTGATACAGGCCTGTGGCTCACGCTGGCTCAGCTTGTCTGAGCGTGGAAAGCTAAGCAGGGTCAAGCCTGGTTATTACCTGGATGGGAGACCCCCTCCTCTGGTTTCCTGCATTGAGCAGGGGGTTGGACTCAATGGCCTTGCAGGCCCCTTCCAACTCTATGATCTATGAATCTGAGTCAGTATCTCTAAATGCTTATGGCTGGTTGACTATTTTCCTTAAGAACAGCAGTATCGGCTTGAACATCTTACACTGAGGGGAGAAAATACTGTTACCTGAGGCTGCATTTAGGCTGATTAAAACTGAATAAATTTTAAGAACACCAATCACTCCCCCATTCTTCCAGCTTTTAAGTCTTTCACTGTTCTTGAATCCCTGATGTGCAATATGCTATTTAGTCCATTTATCGTCTGCTCATGGTCAGTTGCATTCAGGTTCCTTTCTCTCTCTCTCTCTCTCTCTCTCTCTCTCTTTCTCTTTTTCTTTTCTTTTTTCAGGTTAATGTTTTAAAAAGTTGCAGAGCTTAACCTTAAGCTGAGAGGTGCTTTGGTTCAACTCTAATTTGAGAAACTCATTTCCATCAATATGACTTGCTTGCTTGCTAGCTCGTTTCCCCTACTTACTTACTTACTTACTTACTTAGGACACAATCCAATTGGGATGCCCATAACCATCCGGACTCAGAGGATTGCGAGCATCCTATGGAGCTGTGCAGAGGCGAAGGTTGCCTCTGCGCTTCTCCCTCCCTGCAACTCAGCAAGATGGCCGATTTCAGCGGTCTAGCTGAGGCGCTTCAGAGAGGAAGGGAAGGAGGCTGAGGCACTGCCAAGATACATCATATCTTGGTGGTGCCTGTCTCTTCCCCTTCCTGCCCCCTGGAACATCCCCTAAACCCCATCTCCAAGGTCACTTTGTGTGGAGGATGGTGCTCCAAGTGTAGAGACCCAGCTACGAGGTTGGAACAATTTTCTGACCTCGTAGCTGGGTCTCTGAAAACCCCCACGGCCATCTAGATGCTACGTAGAGGCCATAGGATTGTGCTACCCCTTACTTACTTGCATATGCTGCCTTTTTTGCCAAAGCATCGGAGGTGCTTTATAGCTTAAAACAGTGGCTTACAGTCTAAGAGGCATGGCACAAAAGGGGGAAAAAATAGGTAGGAAAAGAGTGAGGATTTTACATACAGTTACGTAACGAGGTTGCATAATGGTAGTGTGTAATAGTTAGTGCAGGAGACCATTCTGAGAGGGGAGGAGCCAAGCGGGAGTTTGTCCCAGGTGGGCCTGTGGAGGGGAAATCATGGTCTCACTTCTCAGTCTGGTGCATCCAAGTGGATGAGTATTTCTGAAAGTGGAAGAGTAAAATTGCAGTTGGTCCCAGCTGAGCTGATGGAGAAGGTGAGGATGTCAGAGTGTGCCTGTCTGAGAAGACTGCTATCTAGGTGTGAACCATTGATGGGCAACACTTCTTATAGTCCTCTATCTCTAAGCCAAAATTGGACAGGGCAGCTCTTCAAAGAGAGGTCAACGTCAAACAGAGGGCTGTTCTCTGTCAGCAGTCCAAAACAGAGGACTGGCCTCTGTAAAGTAGGACACCTGGCCAACCTAAAGCCATCTCCTTGCCCCAGTAGAATTTTGGAGGTACTTTACTTGGCACACATTGGCAGCGGATCAGATCCACGTCCTTAGTAGACAGTCCCATGAGTTTGTGCCCTAATTTATGGCTTTTAGATTGCCAGATGTGAAATAATTCACCAGGCAGCAAGGCCCGGGGGTCAATATATGTTTAAGTAAAAAGGTTTTTCAAAAGCCTGGAGGTCAATCAGGAAAAGCAATACTTATTGCAAATGAGGGAAAACGAGAAGGAGGGCAGGGGGGATAAAAGAACAAGGGAGGGTTTGACTGGGGCAGTCGATTCCTGTTAAGTAAATAAGACGGTTTTATTGCTAAACAGCAATTGAGGAAGCCCTTAACTTTTCTGGGGAACTGGATATACTATATGGATCCTGCCAGGCCTTTTTTAAAAAATCCCTTCCCCCTTTTTTGCAACAGTCCCTGCCTAGTTGTCATCCTAAAAAGCACACACACCAGCCAAAGCTTTTGCCATGGAGGCCGAACCACAGTTTCTAACATAAGCAGTCCAGAAAAGGGGTGTATGTCCATCCTGAGGACCAAGTCAATTCAGATCATCTGGCCATTCAAAATATCGGGGGGAAATTCAGCTTCTTGCTGGTAAAGAGAACGCCAGCCAGGAATGCTGCCAAGCCATAACGGAGTGGGGGTAGTCCTTGTCAGAATGGAAAGAACCAAGTCCCTTTCTGCAATGTTTCAGGGATTCTTTAGAAAAAAGATACCAGGGATTTTTTTTAATTTTTATTTTTTTAATTCATAGAGGGATCCCAGCTCAGCAAGCATGAGGAGGAGCCCCAGTGGTGGAGTGTCTCAGCCCCAGTGACGAAGTGTCAAGGTAAAAGGAAGTGAAGCCTAGAGACCACCTGGCTTTGAGTCCTGCAAGATCTGTTCCCTGCTTCTCTAGCTCATTTCATTTGGTCTGGGAGGGCTGGGTCCAGACAGACGGACGGACTGACTGACTCCAGCTATGAGTGTTGCTGCTCCTGTGATTATTTCCACCATTTGGATTTGTTTATGTCTCCTTTGTTTAACGTCAGTGTGATTATTGTTGGACTGTTAAATCCTAGTGTGTACTCAATTAACGTGAGATATATTTTTTTTCATGTGTATGATTATTTAAGCATTGTTATGGTTTGTAATTGTTAATTATTTAGATATGTCTCTATATTTTATGTAAAGTTTTGAGCTATTTTGATCATGGTTTTTTAAAAAATCATAAACATGGAGAAGGAGAAGGAAGAGATGGAGAAGGAGATGGAGAAGGAGAAGATGGAGAAGGAGAAGGAGAAGAAGGAATACACACACGTTAAACACCTGTGCAAGACCAGGAGGTGGACCAGGAGGGCCCGGTGCCTTTGGATGAGATTGTTGCGGGTCCATCCCCACCAGAGGAGGGGAGCTTCAGCTCTGAGATGGAGACGGAACAGCTACCCCCAACCCCCAAGAGCAGTGGCAGCTCAAGAGGCAGGCCAGAACAATCACTGTGAAATGGAGTGTCTGGTTACAGAGGAATGCTCTTTCAGGAGTAAAGGTGGACTTCTTCCAGATGCCTCTAGTATTCTGTAGCTCTCCTGGGTGGATCTTTCATCTTATAAGCCTCATTCTTAGGCAGGGAGTGCTGCTGGTGTAAATAACATCTTTACACCAGCTCCGGGCCCTGATCACCTGCTGCCCGCTGAGTTCCTAGAGCTCCCAATGCTGGATCTCACATAAGTAGACCTTGGATGATCTTGTGACTTTGTGTCTGGGTGCTTCCTTGCCGAGTACTGTACTCATCGCTTGAACCTTGCTGACCTTGGATTGCCTGCTGACATCAGACGTGGGCTCTTCCTTGCCTGGTGTTGTGCTCTTTGTGTGAATGCTGCTCCCTCCCAAGTCTCCTCTCTCTGCCTCTATTCCATAGTCCTGACCTAGGGCTGAGGTTCAATGCGGGAGCCACATCCCCCTGTTAGTGGAACACCCCTATTCCAGCCAGCCAGAGCAGGAGAGCGCCAGATCAGCCTGAGCTGCCACAGGTCCTAGGGATGTATGAGAAATGTTTTGGCTCATTTTTTAAAAAAAAATCAGGATTAACCCAGTTAGCACCTTCTGCACTGAACACAGACTAGGACACACTCTGCAGTTAAAGTCCATACATTTCCAAGCTTGCTATGTGATTCACAGACAGACAGACAGACAGACAGACACACACGTGTTTGACAGCATGCATCTATGAAAAATATGCCTGGAAAAAAAAGGCATGGTTTTGGAAAAACCCACACAACTGATGCATACATCTGGAAAAATACACATGGATTTTCATAAAAAAGAAGAAAAACAAAAACACCAAAGCTCACAATCCGATACAAACTCGACTCAGGACAAGCATCAAGATGGAATTCGGAGAACTTTGGCGAGTTCGGGTTTTGCTGATTCACACATCTGTAGCAGGTCCTTGCCAATATAAATTTGTTTTTGTTTTGTTTTTTTCAAAAGTAAATATGAACCAGGAAAATTTCCTTGAGAATTTCCTCCTCCCAATTCATTTCAGCTTCAAGAGCAGGGCTGGCTCCAGTTTTGGGGAGCACAGGGGTGGCAAAGGCCATTATTTGGTGAGTCAGGGGTTAATCCATGGTAAATAGGACCCACATATACTATGACTGAAAACTGGAGAAGCAAGTGGAATAGTTGGAAATATTTTAGGGGAGTGTTTGCTATCCTTCACTACTGCTTGGAGTCATCCCTGCTTAGGGGGATTGCTCTGATTAAGTCAGAGTGATGGTCGGCATAGCTCAATGTCAGCTAGTCTGCCTCATGACATTTCGTTAGGGCAACCTTTCCCAACCTTGACTCCCCACTTGTTGGACTACAACTCCCATCACCACAGCCAACATGACCAATGGGCAGGGAAGATGGGAGTTGTACCCCAACAACATCTGGGGAAATAAGGATGGGAAAGGCTGCTTTGGGGTCTTAGGCAGAAGTCTTTCCTGGTCATACCACCTTTGCATAAAGTATCAGATTGAACCTGGGGCTTTCGGCATGAAAGCACATGTGATAGCTATGGATCAATGGCTACTGGTCCTGATGGTTATATGCTACCTCCAGTATCCAGTTGGTAGGGAAGATGAGCAGGAAGGTGCTGTTGCACTCATGTCCTGCTTGTGGGTTTCCCACAAGCAGCTGGCTGGCCACTGTGTGAATAGAATGCTGAATGCAATGGGCCCTTGGTCTGATCCAGCATGGCTCTTCTTACTTTCTTAATTTGTCTAATCTCATTGATTGGGAGTAGGTTGTGTGTGTGTGTGGGGGGGAAGGCTCAAAAGAGATCAAAATGTAGACCCCCCCCCATCCTCTGCATTCCTCCAGAGCCCACAAATGGCTCATCCATTCTTTAGGTTTCTAACTTGCGGGAAAGCTTGTTATCACAAGGCACCTTTTGAAAGAGCAACCCAAAGCATTAACTTTTAATATTTAATGCATTCCTCATGCTCTAGGAGAGCAAAGTGAGAAATATCCCATAAAAATCTATTAGTGTTAATCAAATACTCCAAATGTGCTTGTCCATTACCAGCAATTAAAGGGTATCCCCGCCTCCCTCCAAGGGTCGGATGACTCCCCAGAATGATTTGTGCCTCATTCAGCCTTCTTCGTTCTCCTCTGTCTTCCTCCTTATGCGAGTGTTCTAAAGCCTGTATTTTCTCTCACTTCCTGTAGCAGATTCTGTGTCCTCCTGACCAGTGAATTACAGCACTAATGAGGTGTTTATACTCCCCGCTCATCAATCACAGATGTGTTTGAATGAAAGTGTCGAATGATGGCCAGGAAGTGGTGTGAGCCTTCCCGGAACCTGGGCTATGGTGGGATCTGGCTTGATCAGTCCTTCTATCATTTCTATTTCCCTGTAAGCACCTGAGTAGGAGCAGATGGGCCAACAGTACCTAATTCCTGCCGGTTAACCTTGGTGGGAGATCACCTGTAACTCAGTATCAGGTCCCCTACCTGTCCTCTCCCCCTTTGTCCCTTCATCTTGCACATTTCATCACCTTCTAGAAGCACCACATGGTTGGAAACTGACTCCCTTGACAACTCAAGGGTCAGGTAACATAGGTCTACCATCTGATGCCTGTGATCCAGTCTCACATACATATACCCAGAGAGAGAAGCAATGAAAGACCAACTAGAGGGTTGGTTATGTGCCACACTCCCTTCTGTCATTAGCTCTTTTCTTTTATCTTTTAAAAGTCATGTCTGTTGTTCTGTTGTACATGTTTCTGCACGACAAGCAAGATGAGGGCTACTATGCATTGTGGCCACTGATAGAGAAGAGAGTTGACTAGTGCTGAAAATTTCTTCTGCTTTTTTCAACCGTGCTCCTTTGATCTGAAAGAAAAAAAATTGCTTTAAAAAAAATGTCAAAGCAGAAATTTTTTGGGGGGGGGAAATTCTTAAGGGTGGGGTGCAGGGTTCTTCTTGCACTTACCTTAGTTACAAAGTGGCCAAGAAATGCGTATGAATTTAGGGACGGGGAGAAATTTGTTCAGTTAGTTTGCATTTTAATATGAACTTACCCGATTTCACATTTTTGTACCGCTCCGACAACCACGACTCAGTCACCCGTTGAAATTCGCACTTTCCGAATGTTGCGATGGAGTTCCAGAAACAAACAAAATACATGCAGAAAGGATATATCAGGGTAAACAACATTAAAATGCATGATATTAGGAAAATTGCCTCCCAAAATGTGTACATTTAGGCAAAATTCATGAAATAATGCAGGAACTAGGAGAAATATGCATGAAAATGCTTATGGGTTTTCATGAGTTTTTTTTGAAAAATCTCAGAGTTCAAGATGAAGATAACTTAAGGGCGCAATCCTATCTCCCCCCAACATTGTCTGGGGGGGCATAGGATGGGTCATAGAAGTGTGGCATAGTGGTGAGAGTGTTGGACTGGGACTCGGGAGATCCGGGTTCTAGTCCCCCGCTCAGCTATGAAGCTCACTGCGTGACTTTGGGCCAGTCACTGACTCTCTCAGCCTAACCTACCTCACAGGGTTGTTGTGAGGATAAAATGGAGAGGAGGAGGACTATGTACGCCGCCTTGGGTTCCTTGCAGGAAAGAGGCGGGGTATAAATAAATATAATAAATAAATAAATAAATCCCCTCCAAGTTTGCAGTGCCATGGAGCGCCCGTCCCCCCACCTCATAGCTGGCATGGTTCTTTCCGCAACGGCAGGAAAGACCATGTTTGGTTCTCCCATGGGGGGGGGGATTCCCTGGGGTGTGGTGGGGAGGAGCAAGGCACCACCGGATCCCGAGGATTCTCAGCCTCACCTCTTCGCAAAGAGAGGACAAACATCTAGATGGCTGGAATCGGCTGTCTAGATTTTTGAGGGCAAGGGGAGACTGGTGGATATATCCTCTCCACTGCGATCCTCTCACCCTCAACAGGATGCTTATAATCCTCCGAGTTTGCAGGGTTACAGGCAGCCTTATAGGATCACCCTGCCCAACAGAATAAATTCTCAAAGTTTGAGATGAGCTGAACTGAAGATTGGAAAAATGGGGGCCTGTCTCTGAGATAGATCCAAATGGACGATTTCATGCATCCCCACCTGTCTATCGGTGTGTTTGATTCTGTTAGTGAGCAGGCGAAGGAGTTTAATTTTACAGGTTTGCTGAATGCCCCTGAGGAATGAAACTTGTTTTCTGAAACATGTCAACCCTTAATCAACTCATACTCTTCTGAGAACTGTTTCTCCCCTGGTCATTATTTTGCTGCATTCATTCATTGCCTTTCCCTTGTGGGGCCTTTTTAATGGGGTTGTTGTTTGCTCTCTTTCATTGCACAATCATTCGTCTGGCAGCCTGCAGCCTTCCCGGCTTCCCACACTTCAGTTAAAGCTAAGGGGAAGATGTCATACGGTAATTCCTCCCATGGAGCGGTCTCAGATCAGGAAGCATAGGCAGCTGGGGAAGCTGCAACTCAATGGAGAGATGCGTAATGAGGGGGAAATCCCCAACTACACAGCATCATCGGCAACCTTGCGATGATGATCAAGTAAGCTCAACATCACCACCGAGAGAAATTCTGAAGCACCCGGAGAATTAGGCAGAAAAAAAACAAAGCCTCTTCCGCAGCAAAAAAGAAAATTGAGGGCGGAACGGGGAGACAGATTTTGGCACCGCACTTCCATTCACTCATTTCAACTCAACCTAATTAGTTTCACTTAGGCCGCCTACAGATGTATTTATTTATAATTTACAACATTTATATAATACCTTTCTCCCAGTACACGCCAGGTGGTTCTGTTTAAAATAATGGCTTACAATTTAATAGACATATTCCAGAAGAGAAAAGGGACAGACAGGGAGGAAAGAAGGAAAATAGGCCAATTCAGGTACCACGTGTAGTGCATGAAAGGCAGTTCTGGGAATGGAGGAGCCAGTTACTCCTAACCTCACTGCCTCACCTCTCCCGTTGCTGCATCCAAGTGGAATGGGCCCTGATGTGAGCAGTTCTGGGAGGGGAGCGAGCATCCAAATAGAGAGGCATTTTTCTCCCCCTCTCAAAGTACTAGAACCCAATGGGGTCATCCCATGATGCTGATTGGTGGGAGATTCAGGGCAGAATAAAGGAAGGACTCCTTCACACAGCACATGGTTAAATGATGGAATTCACTTCCACAGGATGCGGTGATGGCCACCAACTTGGAGGGCTTTAAAGGGGGATTGGACAAATTCCTGGAGGAAAAGGCTATCAATGGCTACTAGTCCTGAAGGATATATGCTACCTCCAGTGTCAGAGGCATGTCTGCCTATGTACTCCAGTTGCTGGGAAACATGAGCAGGACATTGCTGTTGCACTCATGTCCTGCTTATGGGCTTCCTGTGGGCAACTGGTTGGCCACTGTGTGAACAGAATCCTGGACTAGATGAACCCTTGGTCTACTTATGTTCTTAGCAGATGGTCCCCAGCTGAGCTAATTAATGGGGCTTTGCTGTCTCACTTCTTCCCCTGGTTAACATTTCTGATTATTATCATTTATGTGGAGCCATGGAAGCAAGGTCCCCTTTGCTGCTGTGGTGGAAATGTCCCTGATCCAGCATCAGAGCGTCGTGGTGTGCAGGGGGGGGGGGAGCCCCTTTTCAAGACTAGGAATGGGTCAATTCAAGAGCAGCAGCTGAGGACCAGGAAGCGTCATGGCCTTGGCGTCTGACACCTCTTTTGTGTGGGATGGCACTGCAGGTTTGGATGAAGAGTCAGATGGTGAGAGAGAATTGCCTACACTGAGTCCAGCCCAGAAGGTCCAGTAGAACCAAAGTCTCCCCTACACTACAGGAGTCAACCTGACTCCCTTATAGCTGATAGAAGTTTGGAGATGACAGAACTGTTATTTCAGAGGACCTTTAGGATACTGACATGACCATGAAGAGTAGATGTTGCCAATTATCAATATTATTATGTTGATCAATGTTATGCTGATTATTGATCTGTTAGGAAGCTAGCTTAAACTGTGTCAGGCCATCGGTCCATCAAGCTCAGTATTGTTGACACTGACGGGTGGTAGCGGCTCTCCAGGGTTTCAGACAGGAGTCTTTCCCAGCCATATCTCAAGATACCAGAGAATGAACCTGGGACATTTCTCAGGCAAAGTATGGCGCTCTCCCTCTGAGCTACAGCCCTTCCTGATATGGTATTGTTTAGATCTGCATTTCAATTACATGTGTTTTAAATTGTGATTTTTGGGGGTGGGGTGGGGTAATGATTTTAATATACTCTGAGCCACTTTGAGGGTTCTGTTTGTGCTATAGGTGGGTATAGATGTAGAACTTATATTTGTAATATAATATAATGCAGCGCATAATAGTAAAGCAGCAGCTCGGCTGTTGTTGGGAGCTGCCCCTTTTCAGCATGCAGCTCCTTTGCTGAAGGAGCTGTACTGGCTGCTTATTTGCTAAAGGGCCAGGATTAAGGTTCTGGTACTAGTGTAAAAATCCCTAAACCACTTGGGATCAGGATACCCAAGAGAGTGCGTTCTCCCTTGCCAACTTGCCCAGTCACTGAGGTCATTGGAGGACATTTTTCTGGTGGTTCCACATGGACCTATGGCCTGACAGGAGAAAAGCCTTCAGTGTGGTGGCTCCAAGTCTATGGAACTCCCTGCCTCTGGATGTCAGGCAGGCTACAACACTCTATTGTTTTTGGCACCTGCTGAAGATGTCTTTGTTTTGGGAAGCCTTCCTTGCTGACCAGCCATGGTTTTAATGTTATCCTGTTTTTAATCCATTGTTTCTATTCTTTTATCTGTTTTATCTTTTTATTGTTCACCACTCTGGAATCCGTCTAGATTTGCAGGCAGTATACAAATTTGCAGTATACAAATGCTACAAATAAATAAATAAATAAATTTGGTACTTTTTGGTAAACGTGTGTGGGAGTGGGAGAGAGGGAAGGACCGACAGAGAGACATTTGTATTTTCTGTCTCATGCACCAAAAGATCTGGACCTATCTCATAAAGCTACTGTATCTCCCTAGCCATGGGACATTTCCTCACTCCTGGGGGGATCTGTAGCAGCTTCTCCATGTTGCTTTTTCTAAAGTAGAAGATATGGGGCAAATAAACTTTAAACAGAGTAGTAATGAGAAATTGAATTACATAGAGAGAGAGAATTAGCTCTGCCCTTCACACATTCTTATCTGTGTCAGAAGGGCTACCAGTATAATTAGAGGAGTGGAATTTGAGCAACAACAACAACAACAAGGTGGGGAGATCATTAGCACCATATCCAGATGTGGCCCAAAAACATCTGGTGCCCAGAAGAGTGTGAGAAGGTGTGCACTCAAGTCAACTTGATGTCTTGAACAGGACCTAGCATGCTAAGAATGTCAGGCACTATTGCAGAATCTATGTGGGTGTAATTTTACCTTCAGAAGCTAAAGCTTAATTTGTCAAAGGAGAGGTGTCACCTTCGGGGAATCAAGCCTTTAGATTTTTGGGTGGGACTGTTTCATAGGATAGGATCATAGAGTTGGAAGGGGCCTGCAAGGCCATCGAGTCCAACCCCCTGCTCAATGCAGGAAACTAGAGGAGGGGTCTCCCATCCAAGTAATCACCAGGCCTGACCCTGCTTAGCTTTCCACACTCAGACAAGCTGAGCCAGCATGAGCCACAGATGAGGAAAGGGACACTCGGGACATACCCACATATATTATCTCCATCTGCAGCTGGGGGGGGGGGGTTATAGCTAATGCATGCTTAATATAACACAGTTTTCATGATGTTGGTCTCCATCATCTAGAATGTGAATGCAAAACAAACATTACCTATATTTTTTTCATTAAATTTGCAGCTGGTTCGCTTGACAATAGGTAAAAGAACAGCCCGAACAGCCTATGCACAGTTATTCAGAGGCTCCACTAAATTCAACAAGACTTACTCCTGAATGGATAAATAGTTGCAATCTATGGCCCTTCAAAGTCTCAGGTAAATGCCAGTGGCTCCATTATGTCTGCTTCTGAATCTTCCTAGATTAGTCCCGATCATGAGATGGACACTAAAGAATCTTTGTTTAATCAAACATAACATTTTATGACCTTTATCCTCCAGTAAAAAGAAAACAAAAAGATGTTGTAAACGACATTGGAGCTGGGCGTAAAGGTGGCTTGTTTGATTAATAGGCAGCACAAACCACACCCACCCTTCAGGCATCCCCCCCCCCCCCGATCTTGTGAAATTGGGTTGGAAAAGCCTGTGAAGCTGCTTTAGAGCGGTTGTAATCAGGCTTGAAGGGATCACCCATATCCATGAAGCCTTGCTTGTACTCAGAATTATCTTTGTTTTCCCTGAGTGCCAATTGATACAGATAACCAAATCTGATTGGCTGCGCAGAGTTCATTACATGATCCCTGATTGGTTGGGTTGACTCAAAGAAGGATGAAACCAGGGAAGAAGTAGTGTGCCAGAGCAACAGTAGAATGGGGAGGAAAGCAGGTTTCAACAGAAATGGAAAATCTACTGCTAAGGACAGTTTGGGGGAAGACATTTTGGACTCCCCCAACCTGCCAGTTCACCCTCTGAAATGCATGCAGGTGAACATTTGTTGCAGCCCTAGTCAGCATGGTTTTCCATTATTCCAGGTTTGGAGGAACCACTCTCTGTCTCAGACATTGTGGAGCTTCCTAGTTCATGGGATCAATCTAGTCACACAGCAAGAACCCCAGCCACCAGGAATGTACAGAGATTTCCTAGAAGTCCATGCCAGGAAGATATCTGGACAGAATAGTGCACCAGTAGTGTATAGACCAGTGTTCTCCAACCTTGGGTCCCCAGATGTTTTTGGCCTACAACTCCCAGCATGCCCCAGCCAGCGTAGCGTAGCTGGTTGGGGCATGCTGGGAGTTGTAGGCCAAAAACATCTGGGGACCCAAGGTTGGAGAACACTGGTATAGACAGTATATGAGAGTCTTTACATCTTCTTTTTTCTTGTGCAGAGAGAATTGGTTAGGTTATGAATATATATTTTTTTAACATTGGTTCTTGTACAAAGTCCCCACAAATCTTCAGTGCATTCCCCCCCAAACTCAGCCTTCTGGGGAAGCTTCACAAACACACACACACACACACACACACACAGTGCCAATGCAAATTTCAGGAGGAGGAAGCCTTGGGTCTCTCTTGTGGCATCCCATAAAAGACTTTACCATTTCCTTCACCCTCGCTCCCATTGCCAATGCATGGTCCTTTTGCAGCCCATACACCTAAGCCTGATCCATCATATTTAACATCATGTGGACTGATAACTTCCCCCCCTCCCCTCTGTCCCAGATGTAGTGATGGCCTCAGATTTGGATGGCTTTAAAAGGGGATTAGATAAATTCATGCAGGAGAAGGCTATTGATGGCTACTGGTCCTGATGGCTATATCCTACCTCCAACATCAGAGGCAGTATGCCTTTGTACACGAGTTGCCGGAGAACATGAGTGGGAGGGTGCTATGACACTCATGTTCTGCTTATGGGTTTCCCACAGGTAGCTGGTTGGCCACTGTGTGAACAGAATCCAGCACTAGATGGACCCTTGGTCTGATCCAGCATGGTTCTTCTTCTGTTTTTATATCCTTCCTTCCTTCCTTCCTTCCTTCCAGTTAATCCATCCCCCACCTTTTACACATTAATTAATCAACAATAGCAGAGGAAAGGAAGCCCAGGCCACCAGAAGCTCATTAACATCCTTGATCTTTCGGAAGGAAATTAATTCTAACTTTGCACGTACCGGCTCTGCCGCTTGGTTGTGTCAAAATGGTGGCATCGTTAGAGAAAGGCAGACGAGGCTCTGGGGGACAAGGCGTCTGCCACCTCGGTGGAACTTGCATTGAGTTACTGAGTGCTGGCACAAATAAAGCAATGACATGGGCCATTCTGTCAGCTTTTCACATGAAATTAATCGTCGTTCCGTTGGCTGTGTAAATTTTTATCACCACAGAGTGGGGGATGATGAGTGTAGCCAGGCGTCCTGACAGCTATAGCCTGAAAACTCTTGATTGTCTCTGCATTTCAACCACAGCGTTGCGCTTTTCAGAAGCCGCCTCCCTTTGAGTGTGTGAGCGCCTTGTGTGCGCGCGAGGGGAGAACTCTTGACACTCTTCCGCTCCCCAGAGGAGAATGTGTCGTGGCCTTAGAAATCTGTCAAGCTCAGGCCTTTGGGCTTCAGGGGGAGCAGCACATGGATCCACAACTTTTCTGCTTTTCTTACATCAGCACCCTGATCTAAAAGCAAACTTGGATCCAAGCACCAAATCTGCAGTTGAACTGAAAAGCTCAAGTGCTTGCAGATTCCATGGGCTGGAACCATCTATATTTACCAGGGATGGTCTGTGATATTTTTGCAGGGGGGCAGGAAATGTACCTGTACTTGGTAAATCAGTGTCAATATGTTTTCCTTATTATTTCTCTCCCCCCCCCCCATTTTGGGAATGCCTTCTGTAATGATTGTGGCACATCCATTCCTTGATCGAGGCCGGCATTTCACAACACCCTGGGTTAATCACTGGTTAGGCCATCCGAGGTCTTATACTAGATCCAAAATATTGGTTTTGACCTTTAAAGCCTTCATAGATTAGGACCAGGGTACTTGAAGGACTGTCTGTTTCCATATATGCCTACCCACAGATGGAGAACTTCAGTGGAGGGCATCTAGCAGGTGCACCTGCCATCTGAGGTGATGCTGGTGGCTAATAGAAAGAGGGCCTTCTCAGTGGTATCACCCCAGTTTCATAGATTTCATAGATCATAGAGTTGGAAGGAACCTACAAGGCTATCGAGTCCAACCCCATAGCCTGTGGCTATATGGAAGGAAGGAATAGAATATTCAGTTCTACATCCGTTGAACTTAGTCTGCGTCTAGATTCTTATTTAGAAGAATCTCTAAGAGTTTTCTGTGAGGGTTGGGCTCTTTGTTATCATTGTTAATGTTGATTGCTAGATTTGTCATTCCACAGGGCTTAAGGGAGAGATCTATCTTATATCTAATGCACATATAAATTAAGGATGGATGGACCTGTGTGTTTTGGTTTCTTTCCATTTATCATTTTTCCAATCTTAAATTTGGTTCATCCCGAACTGTGATTTGTTTTTTCTTTGTTTTTTTAAAGTTAACATGGAAATATGTGTGCATTTTTGTACACATTCCTCCTAATACATGCATTTTTAGGCACTTTTGCCAAATATACAATATCGGAGAGATCCGATATCAGAGGCAGTATGCCTATGTACACCAGTTGCTGGGACAGGAGGGTGCTGTTGCACTCATGTCCTGCTTGTGTGGGCAGCTGGTTGGCCACTGTGTGAACAGAATGCTGGACTAGATGGACCCTTGGTCTGATCCAGCATGACTCTTCTTATGTTCTTAGATACAATTTAGCAAGCAATTTGCCTAATATAATGCAGTTATGAATGTTATTTTTCACTAACATACATATTTGTGTATGCATGTTTTGATTGGAGAACTGGACTGCAGCATTTGAAGAAGTGCAAATTAGGAAGGTGCGAGGATTTCATTCGGAGTGTGTGTGTGTGGACACTGGAAATCCGGCGGACTAGCTGGGCTCACCCCTCCCCCTGAACTCCATTCCGCTTACCTCTTCCCTGGCATCGACTCGCGTTCTCCCGAATCAAGCCAGGGAAGCAACCTCCCTGTTGCTGTTGCTTACGTAGAACACGCCTTTAGATACTCCCAAAGCAGCTGCAATTTGCATAATTTGCAGCCGCATTTGCCGTATCTTGAGGCATTTTCTACATAAACAGCAGCCTGCCGGGAACTCGGAAGTCTGGAGAGCGGTGCGGTGTGCACCGGCTTTTGGCCCAGCTCAGCAGGAGCAGCAACGGTGTCTGTTGAGCCAGAGGTGGGTTGGGTCTTAGTGGATCGTCCACCCCTCCTAGTGTGAATGTCAAAGGATAACCAAGTTTTGGTTCGCATATTGGTTCAAGTGTGTGACATTAAAATGTGAACCTAATGAATTTCTCCCCCACATCTCTGCTGTCAATGTCATGAGTATGAACTGAGCCATAGAACAGTGCACATCCTGACATTTTCATTTCACTAATTCATATACCACATTTATATGCTGCCCAATAACATTTTTTTTCCTTGGGTGGCTTACAGCATCCATAAAATATTAAAAGACAGCAGGTAACCTTAACATTCCAACGTGTGATTGTTGATTGTTGATGTAAAAATTGTTGCCATAAGTGGTCAGTTAAACATTCAATGGCCAGGTGCCCAGAGAGCAGAAGTTGAAAATAAAATTTTAAAAACAGTCACATAGAGTTTAAGAGAGCTTTCCAGCTGCATCAATGGTAAAAAGAGGCTGCAATTTCGCTGTTATGAAGCATATCACTGCTGGCCCAAAATTAAAATATAAAATATAAAATATGAGATGTGGAATAAAAGACGAGAGAAATAGGTCTTAAAATAAAATTAAAAAACCCTTGATAAGGGTTAATGTTTGGGCAATCAGCGGAGCAGAGATACAGAGCAGCTGGTCACGTCGCCATCTTGATAATACAGTAATACCTTGTATTGCAAGCATAATTTGTTCCGGAACCGTGCTTGTAATCCAAAACACTCTTATATCAAAGCGAGTCTCTGGCGGGCGTGAGCGGGGCTGATTTCGGCCCGCTCGAGGTGAGCGGTTATATCCCTACACTTGTATTGCAAGACGTCGCTTGTTTATCAAGTCAAATTTTATTTTAAAAATTTGCTTGTCTTGCAAAACGGTCTCAGACCAAGTTACTTGCAATCCAGGGTATTACTGTATACACTTGGTAACCTTAACATGTAAAACGGTAGATTAAACAGAACTTAAAAGAGTAATAACAATGCAATTCTATGCAGGTGTACTCCGAAGCAGCATCAGCGGTACTTTTACATCCAGCTAAGTGCATCTAGGAATGCAGCCTAAAAGATTTAAGAGATCTTTAAAAAGGGTTGGGAAGATAAAACATTGTTTTCCAGGTGCTGAAATAGTGTATTATGTGTTATTTAGGTTGTTAGCTGTCCTGGGCTCTTTGTGAAGAAGGGTGGGAGAAGAAATCAAATGAATACATTTCAGTTCATTTATTTTATTTCTAAGCCACCCACAAATACAAAATAATAAAATGCAAAATCTTTAACCTACAATTAAAAAAAAAACACTATTTCAAATAGCTAATTAACCGTTACAGGACCTGATAAAACAACTAACATAAATGTCCCGTCATATGCTGTCAAATGCCTAGTAGTGGGGACAAGTCTTAACCTGGCAACAAAAGTTGACAGTGTTGGTGCCAGGCAGACCACACTGAGGAGAGCATTCCACAATTGGGGCAGGGGGCTACCACCAGGAAATCCTTTTTGCCATGCTCCAAACCTCTCTCAGAGGAGTCACTCAAAGGAAGGCCTCAGATGCTGATCATAGTGTCTGGGTAGGTTCACATCAGGAGAGGCGCTCCATCTGGTATTGTGGTCCTGAGCTGTGTTATAAGTTAAAAGCAGCAAATTATATTGGGCTCGGAAACATACAGGCAGCCAGTGCAAGTGGGCCGGGACTGGTGTTATATGCTCAGACCTTCTGGTCCCTGCTATAAATAAATTAATTAGCCAGCCAGCCTACTGGAGCAGAGAGATCCAAAGTGGGTCAGGAGTCAGATCAATAGAGGGCATGAATCCTGCAGCCAGAGATGCTCAGCCTACCCCAATATCAGTGATGGGCCCAGCAAAAGAGCCTCACCCCTGATCTAAGTGCAACCTTTGGCAGATGTCCATGAGGTCGCTTGAGGACAACGTGCCTGTGCGTGCGTGTATATGTATCTTCATTTCTCAGCCATCCCTCCCTCCCTCCCTCTCAAAACTGTGCTTATTTCAGGTGCAGAGCTCAAAACAACCTACATGGTCTCTCCCAGCCACAGCCCGGCTGTCACTGGGAAGCAGCACTCCAGAGAATTTGGTGTGCTCTCTCCCACTCCCGTCTCCACAGCCCTGTTGAAGCCATGCAGTCGTTGAAGGGGAAAGTTTGACATCCGATGACAAAGCGCATCCCTCCAGGGTGTGCAACCGCCCTAGAAGAGGGAGGAAGTGAGACAAGAGAGAGCAATCCATGTCCGACCGAGGTGTCGGTGTGTGCACAACGAAGAGAGGAAAAGAGAGAGAGAGAGAGAGAGATAAGGAGAAGGAAACAGAAATAGGATGCTTGAAGCCATCTGCCCGCCGCCGCCCCTCCCACACACACGACCACCACCGCCACCTTAGAAATTTGTTTTTCCTGAAGATTGTTTTTCCCGCTTCCGTAAAGCTTGGGGCTTCCGCAAGGCTGCTGCTAATACTGCTGCCCAGCAGAGCGAGATCTGCAAGAGGAAGCATTCATATCTAGGCCTCGGTGAGGAGAGCCCTGTCCTGCCCGCCTCACCAGGATATTTGCAACACCCGGCCCTAGAGGCCTTTTAAGTGGTGGATGGGGTATTTCCCCCCCCCAGGCCCGATGCAGGTGGCAGGCTGCCAGTGGTGGTGGGCTGACCCCAGAAAGGGTGATCCCATACAGGAACAAGAGCAAGAGCCATCCTATTTACCTCTTCAGAAGTGGGAGAAAAAATGTCTCCCTTGTGCTTCCCTGGTGCAGCTGCAGGGAGGGCCAGGATCTGGCTAGGGATGTTTAGAACTGGGCATGTTTAGCCTTCAGAAGAGGAGACTGAGGGGAGATATGATCGCACTCTTCCAGTATTTGAAGGGATGTCACACAGAGGAGGGCAAAGATCTCTTCTCGTTCATCCCAGTTTGCAGGACACGGAATAATGGGCTCAAGTTACAGGAACCCAGATTCCACCTAAACATCAGGAAAAATTTCCTGACTGTCAGAGCAATAAGACAATGGAACCAACTACCTAGGGAGGTGGTGGGCTCTCCCACTCTGGAGGCATTCAAGGTGCAGCTGGACAGACATCTGTCAGAGATGCTTTGACCTAGATTCCTGCATTGAGCAGGGGGTTGGACTCGATGGCCTTGTAGGCCCCTTCCAACTCTACTTTTCTATGATTCTATGTGTGAGGATTTCATTCGGGGGGGTGGAAGTCCGGCAAACTCGCCAGGCTTGACCCCCCCCCAAAAAAACTCCATCCCTCCTACCTATTTCCCTGGCTCGACTCACGTTCTCCCGAGCCGAGCCGGGGAAGCGACTCCCGGGTTCCCCCGGCGGTACGCTTTTTACGTAGAAAATGGTGTAAGATATACACCCAAAACGTCCGTGATTTGCGCAGGTTACGCAAATTGCGGCTGCTTTTGCTGTATCTTACGCCATTTTCCACGTAAAAGGCGTACTGCTGGGGAATCCGGGAGTCCGCCGAGTGGCTCGGGTGGCGCTCGCTTTTGGCTCGGCGGGCGCAGCGGCAGCACTCGTCAAGTGCCCAGCGAGTCAGGTGGTGGGCGGATCGCCTGCCCCTAGTATCTGCCAACTTTCTTTTTGCTTTGCTCTGTATTGGCATAGGATTTTAAGCTCATGTGCCTGGGAGATATTTTTGATGATCACCTGGAGAAGGATGGGGGGGGTCCTCTCGGGGTAGTTATGGGTAGAGAGAAGTATGGCACCTGGATAGAGACAGCCTGGCTTTGATGGTCCACACCCTGGTCATTTCCCAGTTAGATTACTGCAATGTGTTGTCTATGGGACTACCCTTGAAGTACAAAATATTATATAATAAGCCAGGAAGATTCCTGGGCATTATGAGCATATTATGCTGGTGTTGTACCATCTTCATTGGCTCCCAGTTCATTTCTGGGCCCGATTCAAGGCATTTGGTGTTAAACAAAAAAGCTCTTAATGGCTTTGGATCGTGAAGTATCTGAAGGACTGCCTCTTACCATATGTTCCTGCCCACGCCCAGAGATCATCACCCAGAGAAGAAGTACAGAAAATATCTTTTAAAAAAAAATAAAATAAAGAGGCAACCCTACCAAAAAGAAAAAGGAAAACCCAACAAGGATTGATTGTGCTCAGTAATTTACTCATTCATATAACACTATTTATATGAAAGATATTTCAAAGTGATGTGCAAAAACAGGTCTTCATACAGAGGGAAAGATTATCTTCCCAGGACTGCCCATTGGAAAAGGCACTATGTTTAGGCACCAAACAAAAAAACAAACAAAAAAACAGGAGAGTTGCCCCCTGCCTAATTTGTAGTGGTAGAAAGTCCCAGAGAGTGGGTGCTACAACACTAAAGGCCCTGTTCTAAGCCATGACGGGCCAAACCTCTGAAATCTTGGGTACCACCTGGAGAGGGTATCTCCTGATGACCACACAGCAGCCAAGCAGGTTGGTAGACGATAAGGTGATCTCTTAAGTATCGTAGTCCTGAGTTGTGTAGGGCTTTGTAAGCAAGTACCAAAAACTTAACGTAATGTTGACTGTCAATTGGGAAAGAAAAATGGAAGAGTGGGGGGGGGGGATGGAATGACTTGCTTGAGAAGGGCATAGCTGGTAGGCTGGCTGGAGCCCTGAACAGGAACCCTTCTATTAGAAGGTGGGGGCATACAGTAACCAAATGCCAGCTCCAGGTTTTTGAGGGCCCATGGGCAAGACACCCTCAATGGGTGTCACTTTCCCCTCGCTCAGTGTGTCTACCTTCTCACTGCCATTGTCACCACCTGCTTTTCCTCCTCATCCTCTTCCTCGTCATGGCTACCACTTGTTTGCTTGACAGGTAGAGAGAGCCGGTGAGCAAGGAGGCAGCGGCATCTGCTGCTCCTCCTTCTCACCACCGCCATTGTCTGGGCCAGAGTGAAAAGCAGGTGAACAAGCAGGTTGCAATGGTGACGAGGAGGGTGAGCCCATGGGGCTCTTGTCAGTGGGCCCCTGCTGAGGTCTGGGCCCTCGGCAGGTGCCCCAACATGTCAATGCTTGGCACCAGCCCCGACTGCAGCATTTGGGCTGCTGGTCACACTTCTTCATTTCTATGGGGGAAGCCACTGCATTTGATGGCAATACTGTGATAAGGGCAAAAAAACACTGCGCAGCAAACACTGCGTCCTTGCAGGAAACACATACACAGCAACCTTCCCTTCTCATGCACACTGACTGTCATAATGACGGGCACGTTGATAGCCTTGTATACCAGCCACGTTATCAAAACAGTGTTCAACTTTTGAATTTCAACCTTGCAATCTAGGTTCAAAAACAGGAGTTGGAAGGCGTTTACACACTCCAGACCACTTCATATCTTCAAAGGCTCTGAGCTGTTACAGGTCAGCAGTTAGTTTCTAATCAGCGAGGTACAGGATGTCAAGCTAGAGTGGCGGGCTTAGCTCTCAGGGAGCTGTGAGTTGAGATTATTCCGTCCGATGGGATGGCTGAAAGTGGATAATGAATGCACGCTAGCAATATGTGTAATTAACTAGAGCTATAGAAAATCAAGACAGTCGTTGTGACTATAGTAATACCTTCGATTGCAAGTAACTTGGTCTGAGAGCGTTTTGCAAGACAAGCAAATTTTTTAAATAAATTTTGACTTGATAAAGAAGCAAGGTCTTGCAATACAAGTAGTCGTAGGGATGTAACTGCTTGCCTCGAGCGGGTGTAGCGGGCCGAAATCGGCCCCGCTCACGCCCGCCAGAGACTCGCTTTGATATAAGAGTGTTTTGGATTACAAGCACGGTTCCGGAATGAATTATGCTTGCAATCCAAGGTATTACTGTATGTCTTTTCAAGAAACCGAAAACAATGCAAGGTGCTATGTTCATTCGTAGATGTGCCCTCAGGCTGCCTCTCCTGCTAAACCCTTCTGTAATGAAGAATTTCCCTGCTTCCCATTAACCCCAAAGGTGTCAAACCTGTTCAGACACTTTACGCTCGCTGAAACATCAGAGGTCGAATCTTCCTGGCTTATTATATAGATTTCATAGATCATAGAGTTGGAAGGAGCTTACAAGGCTATCGAGTCCAATCCCCTGCTCAATGCAGGAAACTAGAGGAGGGGTCTCCCATCCAAGTAATAACCAGGCTTGACCCTGCTTAGCTTTCCACGCTCAGACAAGCTGAGCCAGCATAAGCCACAGGCCTGTATGTCAAACTCCACCCAAAGAAATGGGTCATTCATAGAAGTAGGTTACCCACAGTTTGAAGTAAGCTGCTGCAGTCAAATTAAGGTGTGTGTGTGTTTATATATATATATATTATACACACACACACACACATACATGCCAACTATCTAAAAAGGGAGGTGTGCATATTTTAAATAATAGGTACATCACTTAAATACAGTCTGTATTTAAATTCTCTTGTACTTCTCAGGAGAACATTTGTCCCCTTCAATGTCCTCCTCGAATCCTGAACACTATACCTGCCCCAGCTCTGATGCTGCCATTGGTTGGTATGCTCTTATATCACTTTCCAGGTAGAGATGTCTTAGTTCCTCTGGCTGCCTTTGGTTTACTTGTTCACAGAGGGCCTGATCCGTCTAAGGCTTGGCATTTGGCAGTTTGATCTCTTCAAGCAAGATGGAGGGAGATGTTGGAACCAATAAATTAATCAGAATTATCATTCACCAGAATTTTTCCAAGAATTTGGAGAAAATAATGAAGAGTACTTTGCCTTTCTCTTCTCTGTAATGAGTGTTTTTGAATAGAACTATGCACAAATGGCCTCTCAAAATTCTCCATCCTATTTGTGGGCAGATAAATTAGGAAGATCATTTCGCTTAATTTCTCTGAGGGCAAGAGAGAAATTCTCCAATGATTTCTTATTGGGTGAGGTTCACCATTAGAAGTTGCAGTAGCACAATAGGAATATACAGATCTTGTTAACTCATCCTGAGTTTTTATGCAACCTAGCTTTCATTGCATTTGGGGTCCAGCCAGATTCCCCCACAAACGTCCCTCAGGCAAGGCAAATTTATTTATTTATTTATTATATTTATGAATTGCCCAACTGGCCAGACATCCAGTCACTTTGAGCGATGTACAGTCCAATAAAATACAAGAGGGGGGGGGGAACACACACACACAGTATAAAACACAATTAAAAACAGTACAAAACTTAAAAATCCTAACCCACCCCATATTCCCGCCTGAAAAGCCACATTTTTAATGCCCGGCGGAAGCTAATCAAGGAAGCTAATTGTGCATATGAAAGGCTTTTGTTTGACTGAATGTTTCCCCCAGGCTGTTAGGATCAGAATGGGTTTCAGGTTTCAGCTACTTAAGGTAACTAAAGAATTAATATTTCCTTAATCCAGGCAATCTGCATAAGAAAAGCCCACCCTAGTGCAAGTCAGTTACCATTAGAAAACCCTGAAAAAGGCCAGAGGCATTTACGTTTTAAATCAGCATAACAAAACTTTCCCTCAATGGATTTCTTTTCTGTTTGAAGGAAGTGTTTGCTATTGTTCTTGGCTATCAAAAGAGACTAAGATGACCTGTGGATGCCCTCCTTTTGTCCCCCCATAATTGTTTCAGTTGTTTGGGGTAAAAAAGATACCATAAAGTGTATTCTTATGGTGATTTCTGAGGAATGTTGTTCTCCGGGCATGTTTGGTTTATAAAAAGAAAACTGTAAAAGGCAGGTGGCTGAGATTTGGTAATATTTTTTTACTACCCTGTTTTAGACAATGTCCTAGGTAGGTCTACTTATGCATAAATTACACATCAAAATGTGATCCTGGGGTAGAAAAAGTACCCCAGCATGCAGGATAGGGGTTTAAATCTGTTCCATCTGTGTTTTGTGGATTGTCAGATGCTTTTAATTCTGTTGTCCGCTCATTGATGGAATTGGATTTTTCTCAATTTCCAGAACTTGTGTTCACATTGGAAAGTGTGCACTTGTACAAGTGTGCACTTCCCCACAAAATGTGCAAATCCTTCCAAAATGCACATTTTCATGCTTTAGCCTACGGGAGGAAAATGCACATTTGGGTTGTCTTTTTTAAAAATGTATTTTTGTGCAACTAAACGTGCATTTACTTCCAGAAAGTAAAATAACAACAACAATTCACAAGTACACACAACTAAAAAAAAAAAAAGCTGGCCTGCTAAGGGATCTGTGGGTCAGATTCACAGAAATTCAATCGTTTTTAATCCTTTGTGGATTTCTTCAACATCCCTATAAATAAGCACAGCTTCTTTCCTTGTAACTAAGGTCACAATTCAATGCATATATAGACAGAAAAAAGTCCCGCAACTCCCAGCATTCCACAGCCAACAGTGCTGGCTGGGGCATGCTAGGACATGTAGGACTTTTTTTTTTGTCTAGACATGCATAAGATTGTGCCTTAAGGGGTTTAGTCTATTTTATTTCATTTCTGTTATAAGTGGCAGCAGCAACTGTGATGGCAGCCTGTCCATCATTTTGTGTCCACCACAATGCCCTGGACTTAGCATTATTCTGGGGCATCATGGGGAGAAAATGGTGGTCACACACACACACACACACACACACACACACACACAATGGCAAAGAATCATTGGGAGAAAATTCTACAAAGTGACCTTCTTTTTCTAGGGGGTGGATGAGAAAAAGAAGGGGATAAAATCAGAAATGCTCTTAGAAAAAAAATGTCTTCTGACTCTGAGCCATTTCTACTCAGCTCTAGTTTGGAACAATTACCAGAGTCACATGGAGCAACAATGGACTCTCTCTCCGCTTGTGACCTACTGTGATTTGAACTGTGCTTGAGATGGTGATTGGATTGTCCTGCTTTTTGGAAAAGGACTGGATGAACTATTCATCCATCTGACTTTCCCAGCAAGATGAAATCTGTGAGTATTAAAATAAATGTGTGGGGTTGAGTTTGCCAAAATCCTCTTCCAGTGTGTGTTAATTGGCAGGCCAGACAGAGCTCTATTAAATATACAAAGGCTACACCACCTACAAAATGGTCACCATTCAGTCACCCCTAATATCTCTCTTTTAATTCTGCAGGGAAGGGGAGCACCCCCCTCTCCTGATATTAGAATGAAACAGCTTCCTACAGTTCAAAATTCTTTCATCATAGTTTGCAAAGACAGTGAAATGGAAAAATGTGCCTCTAATTATTACCCCTCTGTGCTTAAAAACCTCTCTCTGAACTTTTAAGTCTCCTCAAGTTTCAGGCCCTCTGTCTCTCCTTTTTTATTTAAACTCATCTAAAAAAAGCTATAAAAAGTCTCCGACACTATAAATTCCCTTGTAAACCCAAGTTTTATAGGTTTAATTGCCTCTTTTTACAGCCTGCCAGGCTTTGTTCCTTCAGCGTTTTTTAGAGGGCACTTCCATTACTTTAGCATGAAGAAGAGACTTGGGTGGAAGAGAGGACAAGCTTGTCGGTGGGCCCTCTGCTGGCACCAGGAATTGAACTAGCCAAGCATTGCACTGCCTTGAGCAACACTGGCAGCCGGCCAACAGAAACTAAGCTAATAAGAAGGTAGATCTCCAGATGTTTCAGTCTTCAACTCCCAGAAGCTCCCCTGCCAGCACAGCCAATGATCAGGAATGCTGGGAAATGAAGTCTATAACATCTGGAGATCTACACCCCTGCTCTGACACTCTCTCTGGTGTGTGTGTGTGTGTGTGTGTGTGTAAGGATGTGCCTATGGGCCAATGAAGACCTCTTTGGTAGGGATGGGCAAATCTTATAAGCTTAAGTTCTTAGCAGGGAGAACTGCTGGAACAATGTCTGGTCCCTGATCATCTGGCCTTGCCTTCCTAGTCCTCCTCCTGCTGGACCTCCTGTGAGCAGACCCTGGTTTGCCTTGTGACTTTGTGTTCGGATTCTTCCTTGCCTGTTACTATACTCTTTGTGTGAACCCTGCCTGCCTGACTCCATACTGCTTTTTTGACTCTGTTAAAACCTCCTCCAACATTTCCAGCCAGCATGAGGAAGCTGGGATGACTTTGGGTGCTGAAGGCTTCACTCTTCTAAAAGCTGGACAGTGGGGGGAGGATGCACAGTCCTTGCCTTTTATCAACACATACAAGTGCACACGTCCATTGATAAAAGATGATACAAGTAAGACCTTGATGCAGTTGTGCATATGGCCACAGCAGGATGGGGGGTGGGGGGTTGCAGTGCTTTGCCCGTGTGAGTGTCACTGATGGAGAGGGAGGGAATGGCCCAAATGAACTGAAGGGACTGAACACTAAGATGATCCAGAACTCCTGAACTGGGACAAGAGAATTTTAGAAGTATCCGAAGTCAGGTGGTATGAAAGCTTTAGCTCTGAGGTGTGATCCACAATGGCCATTTCATGCACGTTACTCCTTCCCCAAGGTTATTGTAATCTGGTGGGGTATGTGCTTGTGTGAAATCACTCTCTGTGAAGTGCCACCCATTGCGCTGAACCCAAGAGGTGAGCAGATGTTGAAAAGGGACCAGGGGATCTTGGTGACTCCCCAGTTTCCCAAGTGCTCTGGAAAGCGAATTCTCCCCTCCTGAGAATGCATAGGTTAACTCACAGTTCCCTTTGCCATGTGTGTGTATGTGTGTGCATCCATAACATTGGTGGTCCATATTCATCTTGTCATTGACCAAGGACCTCCAGCATCTTTCCACCTCTATCAGCAAATCAACCCTCAGCAGCGAGCTAAAGTAGTCATTAATAGCCCCACCAAGTGCGCGACCTTACACTCTGTGCTATCAAATTTAATCACATTTACGATACTTCTATTCATGGCATCATCCAACTTGCCCCATTATTGTCATTGGTTGTTCCTCCTCTCCTTCTTGTTTATACCTGCTTAATATAGGGACCATTCACACAACAGAAGCCACTCAGCCCATGTTAAATGCTGAACCGGTTGTTGAGTAAGTCACCACCCCTTGTTTCTCATCTCCTTACTAACAATGCTTGGAAATTGGCAAAAAACCTTCTCTCTCTCTTAGGAAGGGATTCAGTGTGCAATTTTACTTTGCTGTTTTAACTGGTCATTATTTTTCTGAATATTTAAAATATTTTGATTGATATTCTGTTGTGGTTTTCTGCTGCTATTTTTGGGTTCTGTTTTAAATTGGACGATATTTTTTTTTAACAGTTAAATCAGTGACTTATTGTAAGCTGCCTTGAACTCTTTGGAAATGAGATGGGGTATATAAGGCCAGCCCAAGACATTCTACTGCCTGAGGTGACAAATGGCACCTCCTCCCGTTCCATGTACAGAAGTCAACTGGATGGCAGTTGAATCTTTCTTCAACGCTGGTGGATGTGTCCACAACATCCTCCGGCACACCTGAAAGCGGAAGGCTAGCTTAGGGGGTGCAGGGCAGCTCTCTCCTCCAACACCTTGCAGACACCTCCCATCCTCTGCCACCTGAGGCAATTGCCTCACTCAGCCCTGGGAGTGCTTCTAAAACAACAACAACCTGGGCCCCGTAACATATGACAGTCCAGGGATATCCCCAAGCTAAGCTCATCTTAAATATCCTGTAATAATAATAATAATAATAATAATAATAATTTATTTATTACCCGCCTCTCCATCTAGATCGAGGCGGGGAACAACAGAAATATAAAATACCTAAACTAAAACAACACAATATTACTATTAAACATCTTAAAACATCCTGAAACATCTTAAAACATCTTAAAAACATCTTTAAAACATCTTAAAAACATCTTTAAAACATCCTAAAATTCCGCCAGATAGGCCTGCTGGAAGAGTTCAGTCTTTATGGCTTTTTAAAGTCCAAAGACTGACAAGTTGACGTATCTCCTCCGGCAGGCCATTCCATAATCTGGGAGCAGCAGAAGAAAAGGTCCTCTGGGTAATGCTAGTCAGCCTAGTTTTGGCTGACTGAAGCAGATTCTTCCCAGAGGACCTAAGTGTGCGGGGTGGATTGTACGGGAGAAGGCGATCCCGTAGGTAGCCTGGACCCAAACCATGTAGGGCTTTAAAGGTAATAACCAACACTTTATACTTCGCCCGATACTGGTATGGCAAGCAGTGGTCTCATCATTGAACCTACCTGTACACCACGGTTGTCATCCAAGGCCCTCCCTCCAGGTGCCTCCTCTAAGGGAGGCTCAGAAGGTGGCAATGAGGGAGGGGGGCATCTTGGTGGTGGCCCCCAATTATTGAATGATCTCCCCAATGAGACCCACCTGGTACCAATATTGTTATCTTTTCAGTGCCAGGTTAAGACCTTCTTCTCTCAGGCAGTTGGCAGGATATGACGTGGTTTCAATCAGGACTTGAATTTTTCTTGTTGTTGATTGTTTAAAATGGTTTTTATATGTGTGTGTGTCTTTCTGTATGCTATATGTTTATAGGTTTGTATGTATATGGTTTTTATAATGTATTTTTAAGGTTTTCTTTGTAAATTGCCCAGAGAGCTTTGGCTCCTGGGAAGTATAGAACTGTAATAAATGAAATGAATTGAAATTTCTCTCTTGCTTTGCTGAAGGCCTCTGAGCATGAGAAGTAGGGCAGGAAGAGAGAAGGAAGCAATCTGTAGAGATAGGGAGGTTATGGGGAGGAATGGATGGACCAGTCTATTTACAATCAGTGTTAATTTTGCACGTGTTCATTCAGAAGTACATGCCATCCTATTTCTGCATTAGTCTACTCTTTAAAAAAAATCTGTATAAAATTTGTATTTAAGAACGCAAGAAGAGCCCTGCTGGATCAGACCAGGGGTCCATCTAATCCAGCATTCTGTCCACACAGTGGCCAACCAGCTGCCCACGGGAAACCCACAAGCAGGACAGGAGTGCAACAGCACCTTCCCGCCCATAGGCATACTGCCTCTGACACTGGACATTTATTTATTTATTTGTTTGTTTGTTTGTTGTATTTATGAATCGCCCATCTGGCCAGCAAACCGGCCACTCTGGGCGACGTACAACATAATATAATATAAAATACATTTAAAACAGTATAAAATTTTAAAATCTTAACACCCCATATTCCCGCCTGAATAGCCATGTTTTTAGTGAGCGGCGGAAGCTCAGCAGAGAGGGGGCATGGTGGAGGTCACTAGGGAGAGAGTTCCACAATACAGGGGCCGCCACAGAAAAGGCCCTCCTCCTCGTCCCCACCAGTCTAGCTGCTCTGGCTGAAGGGACAAGGAGAAGGCCATCTGTGGCAGATCTTGTTGAGCGGCCTACTTGGTGTTGCTGGAGACGCTCCTTGAGATAGAATCATAGAATAGTTAGAATCATAGAATAGTTAGAATCATAGAATAGAATCATATAATAGTTGAGTTGGAAGGGGCCTATAAGGCCATTGAGTCCAACCCCCTGCTCGATGCAGGAATCCAAGTTAAAGCATCCCTGACAGATGGCTGTCCATAAATACATGTTTTTGAAAGAAAAATATTTTCTTACAAAAGAAGAATTGACCTCTTGTATTTTATCTAGAAGTACAATTCTATATATATCAGAAGTAAGTCCCATTGAGTTAAATGGGATTACTCCCAGGTAAGTGAGTGTAGGATTGCAGTCTAAATATGTTTTGTCCTGAAATACATGTTTTAAAATGCAGTTCTATGCTCAAACACAAATAAACAAACAAACAAAAAACAGGTCAAAAAACATACCGACATTCAGAGAAGTGCGGACCTGTTTTCATTCCAATCCACATATTTGTCCAGGAGGTGCGAATCGGGTCAGTTGACATCAGTATTAGCAAAGGTCAAATTCATAAGGTATGCCTAATTGTGGTAGGAAGCGATAAAGGAAGGTTCTGTTCTTGGCTGCAGCTGACTCTCTATGCAGGCCCAGTATCTTGTAAATATGATTTTATTTGCCCAATTGTGGGAGTCCTGGGAGGAAACTATTAAAGGAACACGCTTTAGGCAGTTTGCAAGATTGTGGCTACATGGGTGTATGTGTCAGACCTGCCTGTGTGTCCTTCTTCCCTTCCCATTACAAGGTCCAACTGGGTCACAGGGTTAAAGCCAGGAGGACGTCTTGTCTTGTCTGTTGTAGGGATTTTTTTTTACAAAGGGTAAAGGATGAAAGTAATTAGCTAAGAGTTAAAGGCTGAGACTGTCAGGAAAGTAATACAACTCCTTGCCTGGACAGCACAACTGCAGATCGCCTGTCACAGGTGTAATCCGCAGCCCCCGGCAGAATGGCAGTCCTGATAATACTGAAGGAGGTGTTTTGACAACAGTGTCCATGAAAGAATCCTGATAATTCCCAAGCACCATTTAGGCCAAGTAGGAGGGACTCCAAATGGTTCTGCCTGGGATGATTCCAAAAATCCCCCTCATTCAAAATTTCCTGCAGACATTAGCGTTCCAAATTCCTAGCTCTTGTATCCAAAAACGTAGGGGTGTTTGAGAAATTATTTTCAGTTCTTTTCTGATCAGAATTTACACAGTTTGCACCTTCCAGATGGAACACAGACTCAGATGAAATCTGCGGTCGAAGCCCGTACATCCCCGAACTTGCAATGAGATTCGCTGACCGAGAAAGAGACATACCACAGCATGTGTACATTGGAGGGGGGGGGGAATGTGCATGAAAAAATATGCACTTTTGGGAAAAATGCACACAAATAAGCATTAACCAATGGGAGAAGAATGTATACATTTCAAAGATGTATATAAATATACCCACAACAACTGATGCATCAGTTGTTGTGGGTATATTTATATACATGTATCAATTCTTCTTTTGTAAGAAAATATTTTTCTTTCAAAAACATGTATTTATGGACAGCCATCTGTCAGGGATGCTTTAACTTGGATTCCTGCATCGAGCAGGGGGTTGGACTCAATGGCCTTATAGGCCCCTTCCAACTCAACTATTATATGATTCTATTTGGAAAAATATGCACAAAACCACACATGGATTTTCATGTGAAAAGAAAACGAAAACAAAGCTCGCAATCTGATATGGACTCGAGTTGGAAGAAGCTTGGAGATGGAACTTGGAGAACATTGGCAAGCTTGAGTTTTGCTGGTTCACCCCTCCCTAATCCAAAGGAGAACCAAAGTGTGTGGAACAGTGACGTAGGAGGGATTTGATCTTCATAGATTCATAGATCATAGAGCTGGAAGGAGCCTACAAGGCTATCGAGTCCAACCCCCTGCTCAATGCAGGAAACTAGAGGAGAGGGATCTCCCATCCAAGTAACAACCAGGCTTGACCCTGCTTAGCTTTCCACGCTCAGACAAGCTGAGCCAGCGTAAGCCACAGGCCTGATGTGCAGGTCAGAACTTGCAGACTAGTAGTCCTGAATGGGGCCGGGCAGTGTTGACTCCAGATTTTGTAGGACCCTTGAACAAGGTGCCCTTTATGCAGTGTTCTCCAACCTTGGGTCCCCAGATGTTTTTGGCCTACAACTCCCAGCATGCCACAGCCACATTCCTTGTAAATGTTTTACAAATGTATACTGTGAAAACTTAAGGTTATGAGGGAAATTGTTTAATTTCTGAAGATCTATTAACTAAGTTCTGATCGTGTATAATGGCAAATTGCTGTGATACAATAAAGTTGTTGTTGTTGTTGAACCTTGGAGACGGGGAAGGGGAGCAATGAGGCCGATCTCCCACCTCATCCATTCCCCAGCCTTGCTGGCTTGCCCTGGGCAATAAGTGAAGGCAGTTTTGCCAGATGTTTAAGCCCAGCTGATCCTTGAATTTCCAATTCCCTTGCCCTGCATGGACAGCAGTGGTGGAAGGAATCAGCTACACCAGCTCCAGGGCTAATTTTATATATATATATATATATATATATATATAATATTAGATTAGATTAGATTTATACCCCACCTTTTTTCCTGCAAGGAACCCAAGGCGGCTTACATAATCCTCCTCCTCCTCTCCATTTTATCCTCACAACAACCCTGTGAGGTAGGTTAGGCTGAAGAGTCAGTGACTGGCCCAAAGTCACCCAGTGAGTTTCATGGCCGAGCGGGGGACTAGAACCCGGATCTCCCAAGTCCCAGTCCAACGCTCTAACCACTACGCCACACTGGCTCCCAATGTAGCTGTTGGGCCCAAACTGGGCTTGTCTGGGAGAATGAAGTGGCTTTGGATCCAGCAGATCCAAAGCCAGCTCTTCCCTGCCTCCGTGCCATCAGCGAACACTGGCAAGTGAAGTGTCAATCTGCCCACCCAGGCACAGCGAGGGATCCCTCTGAGCCAGCCCCCCCCCCCCCCCGTGGTGACCCTCTCCACCAGTGGGGGGTGGCAAAATGGCACCAATGCACCAGCCTAATCCCCACTAGCTGACAACATTAGTTAGGATTGCGCTTTTAGCCTGCAATGCTGTTCACGCAACTAGGAGGGCATCCCATTAAATTTAGCTGGACTTACTTCAAAGTAGGCATGTACAGATTTGGCTAAATCTGTTCCATCTGGGTTTCACAAATGGTCAGGCGTCTTTCATTCTATCACTTACTGACTGACGGAATTTGATTTTTAATTTTTTGTAGGGATGTACAGGAATTTTGTTCCGCTAGCACAAGTGTGCATTAACAGAAGTGTGCATTTGTGCAAATAGCCCCCCCCCAAGTAAAAAAACAAAACAAAACAAAAAACAGTCCACAAGTCCACATGCAAAAAAGCCAGTCCACTGCTGAATCCACAGTTCAGGTTCATAGGAATTAAAACCCATTTGAATCTGTTCCAGATTTCTCCAACATTCCTAATTTCCATGCAGATATACACAGGATGGCACTATTTGTTATCCAGCTGGTTTTACACTGCCCAAATGTTCCAACATGGGTTCTTGGTTTAAACATGGTATTAAAATGCATTTATTTAAAAATGAATGCTTTTTTTAAATAGAAAATACACTTAAAATACATATCTAATATGTGTTTTCATGCAGATTTTAAAAAAATAATAATCAGCAATATGGACGAGAAATAGACCAATTTGTTCTTCTCATTTGGTCTGTTTTAATTTTGTACAGAGAGCACTGCTGTCCATGTGTTGTTAGCCACAGATTCCAGTTTGTGACTTTCCCTCCTCTGCACTGCAAAGCTGTATTGCTAAACACTGCAGAGATGCCTGAGAGAGAGAGAGAGAGAGAGAGAGAGAGAGAGAGAGAATAATCAATGTTATAAGTATAGTTGTATCAAGTTTCTGTTTGTGGTGTTTTGCCAATGTGCGGGTGTACAGGTAAAACATGGCACAAAAGAGACTCTAGTTGCAAATCATATATACGATTGCATCAAGGTTGCTTTTATGTAGTGTTTTAATCAGTGTGCACAGGCACCTCATTAACAGATGCGGGGCAGAAAGCGAGAGATGTAGGGAAGCCTTTGCCACTTGCCGGGAGATGAAAGCCCATGGGGGGGGGGGTTTGCATCCCATGCCTCGCCAACTTCCTTCCCCATTTCCCTGCCAGAAAGAATGCCCTGTTCTTCTAGATATGTGTCCAAATGGCCTCAGCATTTCCCACCCTATCTGTGGGTGGAGAAACTGGAGGGACCATTTCACCAAATTTCTCCGGGAGGAGGAGAAACCCCCCAACAGTTTCTCAGATGTGGGGCTCACCATTAGCAGTGGCAACAGCAGAGCTCCTTTCTTCCTTGTTCCTTCCCCACCCCGTCCCCCTCAGGTTTGTTTTGCTCAGTACTCTGCAGGCCGGATTGGGAACCTCTCCAGGTTGGATTAGGATTAGGTTGAATTAGTTCCAGCCCCGGCCCGAGGTTCCAGCTCACCTCCTGAGCACCCAGAGTGCTGGTGGTGCTGGATACTGGCTGGTAGAAGCTCTGCTTTGAGCAGGGGTGGTGCTAGGTACTGAAAAGACCCAGGGCTCAGGCCCGCAGGACAAAAAAAAAAATGCACAGATTTGCATATCTGGATTTACATATGCAGTAAAGTCTGTGTGCGTGACTTTAAAGGACCCTGTCTCCAAAGGACTATTTGTAAAAACAAAACAAAACATGATGGATGGATGGACAGGGGAGAGGAGGGCATTAGATTTAGGAAAAAAACCTCAGGCAGAAAGATTCAAGGGAGGGGGCAGCAGGAGGTGAAGCACATGTGGGCAAAATCCAGATGCAACAGAGATCATCAGGGCTCCTGTACCTTTATTTCAGCAAGTGCCCATGAACGGCAGGGTGGTGGGGCAGAGGGTCTTCCCAGAGATTCGGGGCTCCAAATGAAAGAATTTGGGGCTCCAGCCCTAGTGGGCCGCCCCCTAACACTGCCTCTGGCTTTGAGACATAGCCTTACAGAGAGAGAAACAATTTTGGGGCTTGAATGTAGCCTGCAAAAGGAGACAGAAGTATTTGTTTTTCCCCCAGATGGCTAGCAACTATGGGATTAGGGGAAGGGGCGGAGTGTCCAAGGATATGCTGTTTGCTTTCAAAATGGAATGGCACCTATTCTTTGAATAACTAATCTATCTGGGCACTTCCCCGCTCCCCCATGCTCAACTCATACATACAGGATAAATAGATATTACAAAAACATGACAAGTCTCTAGCACTTTCTCCGCAGAAGAGCACTGACCTTGTAAAAGGGTGCTCGTGGAATGTCTTACCTCACAGGAAAGTGAGGGAGCATGAAACAGTATTAATCAGGCTTCACTGAGTTAGCTAACCTCCACACAGTATATCTGTACAGATTTGCATGTTTTACACTTGCTCCTACCCAATCTGCTCGTTTTAACTTTTCAGCGCTGGCACGGTTCCGTACCAGTGTTCAAAACGAGCACCAGTCACCGGCTCTGTTCAGGAATACAAGTCTAGGGCCTGCCTGTCTCTTTACACAGTGGTGTAGTGGCAAATTTTGAAGTGCAGGCACTCATCCCGACAGTTCCCATTCCCACGCTTCAAGGAGAATCACCAAATTGGGGATGTGCACGGATTTCGTTTGGGGTGTGTGTGTGGAAATCCAGTGGACTAGCCAGGCTGGACCCCCCAAACTCTGTCCCATTTACCTTTTCACTGGCTCGACTCATGTTCTCTTGAGTCGAACTGGGGAAGAAGCTACTATTGTCAGACCTCTGTTTAGGTAGAAAATGCCTTAAGATATGCCTAAAGCACCCACAATTTGCATAATTTCCACAAATTGTGGCCACTTTTGACGTATCTTAAGGCATTTTCTACATATACAGTGACCCGCTGGGAACCCGAAAGTCTGGCTCGGCAGGCATAGCCGTGGCATCCACCTAGCCGGAGGCAGGGTGGGTCCTGGTGGATCGCCCACCCCTACCCCAAACTCTGGCAGCTGGGAAGATCCATATCAACAAACCAGTTCTAGAAGTTTTCACCTCCACCAAGAGCAGGTCTTTTGCCCATTCAAGACCAAGCCACCGCAAAATACTTTGTATCGCAACAGGAAAACAATATATTTTTGCTGGTAAATTTACACTCCGGGTACTGTGAAGATGGCCGCTGAGCTCAGATGGAATTCTGTGGTGGGTGACAGATTACTGCACCCCTGTTCATTGAAAAGTGCTGAGGCTGTGTCCCTGTGAGCCCTGGCTCCATGCCGACACTGTTCTTATGAGCACCACAGCCCCAGAGGACATCACAGAGACGTCTCTTATTCCATAATATGATTGAATCCCAAAGGAACACATCGCTGTGAGGTGTGCTAGAATTTTTGGAGAGTTGATCTTCAATCCAGAGTGTTCAACCTGCAACCCATCTTTCGTTGGATACTCTCAGTCCTAGTTACCAGTCCAGCATCATTCAGTGCCCTTGCACGTCCACTGACATCCAACTAGGGATGGGTGCACATTGAGTTTCAGTTTGGTTTTGAAAGGAACTCGCAAAAATTCACAAAGTTTGGAACACAAAGAACTTGAGATTTATTTATTCTTTAAAAAAAAAAAAAAAAAAGAATGAATGTGGGAGAAACCAAAACTGACCAATCCATGCATCCAGACCCAGAGCTTTGAATGCTTTGATCTTATAAGGCTGGCTTTGAATCCCTGTATATTCAACCATGCTAATGATGATTTAGGGTGGCCACCTCTTTTTTTTTTCCTAACACGCTCCTCATCTTTAAAAGCTATATGGGAGGCAGGTACATCATGGCCCTCTCCATGCCAAGAATAGCTGTACCTATTGAGTTTGGCCAGCAGAGATGGGTAAGAATTTAGTTTCAGTTAATTTTTTGATAAGACTTTACCAAAATCTGAGAAGTTCTTCATCTTCGGGAGGAAAAGAACTTGAGATGGAAAAGAAAGCTGCTGAATGCGGGAGAAAGCGAAACTGACGTATTCACCTTTCCCTACATCCAACTCATACTGTTTGCAGGCTGCCATGCCACAGATCACATCTATGTGCTTGGTCCAGAAGGTGCAAACTGTGTAAAATCCTGATCAAAAATGAACTAAAACAAATTTCTCCTAGGTCCCTAATTCCGAGGCTGGCAGCTTTAACGCAGGTCCAAATCCAAATCTCGATTCATGCCACATATATTGACTATAACTTTTGTTCAGCTTGGCAGAATGCAATGGTATCTGCAGGCCTATTATCCACTTACGAGGGGATTTGGCCTGCCAAATTTCAAACAAATAGGTGCAGGGCTTTTCATACTACACACACCTTTACATTTTTTTTTAAAACAGAGCTAACGATAACTTTTATTCATTTATTTCTTGGCAAACATGGATGGAATTTACTGGGATAGTTGCCCCTTCTGCGGGTGCTTTTACTTACACACCTGATAAACACTTGCCTCTCCACTCTTACCATTTTGTAACTGATTTGGCATCTTTAGCATTTTCCCTCCACTCATCTCCCCTTGAGTGACTATTATGAAGAGGCTAGTAGTCTAGTGCTTAGAAAATAACTGTTTCACTAGAATTTCAGCTTCCATGTTCTTTTTTTAAAAAATAACATTGATATAGATATGTATTTGGAAATTATGATCACTTCGAAATTCCAAAGAAAACAGCAATGGAAGAAGAAGAAGAAGAAGAAGAAGAAGAAGAAGAAGAAGAAGAAGAAGAAGAAGAAGAAGAAGAAGAAGAGAAGAGAAGGGAGGAGGTCTGGTGTTTTGTCAACTCCCCTATTTTCAAAGTATATATATCAGGATTTGTTGAAGGGGTGGAGTTTCCTGTGCGTTTCCCTTGTGTCACCTCAGGCTAGTGGTATCTTTGGTTGTTATCTTTGGTTGCCCATTGCAGATACCGTTGCTCACCAGCTTCCGTTCATCGCCTGTTTGATTGATTTTTGGTGGGTGGTTTTTAGTGGGTCCCACTCCCTCCCCTAGTGGGTCCTCCCTCCCCGAGTGTATCATGCCAATTCCACAATGTCTATTCAATTTCGCCTTTTCCTAACACAGACCACTGCCCAAAACAAGAGGCCAAGGCAAGTGGAGGCCTTGCTCCTGCCAGTGCTCATACGCTTGGAGAATACAGAGGTGAACAGGCAGCAACGGCAAGGAGGAGGGGAAGGATGCAGAGGAGGAAACGGATGAGGAAGAGGATGGCCATGGGGACCTCTGTGTCAATCGGCAATGTATGGCTGGCTGGGGCATGGACCACAACAGATGCCTGGTGATTGCAACCTCTGATTGGCTGCCCTTCATTGCTATCAGTGGCCGCAGCAGACGTCCCCTACTTAACCACCTCAGGGCCCAAGCACCTTCCACTCAACAGACCTTCTCAGCCAGCTTTTGTGACTTTGATTTCAGGAGAACTTGAGCAGCTGCCAGCTGCAAATAAGGTGAAATTCTCAGCTCTGTGGCAAGGGTCAGAACGAGGCCTGCGTTCTGCCACTCTAGCGCCACTTCAGATCTTAAAATAGGCCTCAAGTGGGATGTAAGTGGTGCACAGACCTTGTCTTGAACCTCTGCAAGAGGAGGCTGATTTCCAGCCACTTGAAACACATCATTGGGAAGGTTGCCACATCCTACTCAACCCCAGACCTCTCCATTAGCTCTGTTTTATCATAGGAGAGCATTGATTGTGGTAACTGCTTCCAATGTTGCACCCATATTTCTCCGTCTCCCTCTCTCCATGATCAGAAGGAATGGCTCTTCTATTTTCTGGTGGTTCGGGCTACTGTTGCCATGTTGATTCCATGCAGCGAGATAACACACACAAAGCAGGTCACGGTGATATCTTTTGATAGCAGAAATACTATGCTGTGCTTGGGATTGCATCACTAAGTTGTGATGGGCTGGTGGCCTGTTTCAAGGGAAATGAGCAGGCTTTGGATAAGATTAGAAGCCTGCTGGAGCTGAAGGTCTGGCGGGTTACTGCAAATCAGTATGCATACATTGGTCTTCCAGGCCTCTACTGCAGTGCCTGGCACCTCTCTCCTCTCTGCGCATTCTTTCTACCAGTTTGCCTTCCCCTTACTGGTTCATCTTCTGCTGGCCCTCTCTATGCAGCTCCCATGCCTCTCTTCCTGACTGCTTTGGCTGGCTGCCCTCTCCTGCTTCCAACTTCCTAAGGTCTAGTTCGTTGTTGTCAGCATTGGTGCTATAGGCAGTTGCAGAGCAAGAACCAAGAGTAAGAAGTTAGGAGCCAGGAGGCAGACCTGTTATTGTCCAGGCAGAGTCCCAGCGTGATTCAGAAGCCTGTATAATTCTTTCAGGTCAGGAAGAACCAATGGGAAAAGGTGGGTGGGTGAAACAGTCATTCTGGAGCTTAGGAACTATTTACTGGGCAGGGAATGTTCTGATCTGTAGTCCTTCTCTCACTACATGGGTCATCATCAACCAGTTCCTTCAGGACTTAAGAACACAACAGCCGTGCTAGATCAGGCCATGGGTTCATATAGTCTAGCATTCTGTTCACACAGTGGCCAACCAGCTGTCTGGGGGAAACCCACGAGCAGGACATGAGTGCAACAGCACCCTCCCGCCCAACCTTCCTGCTCTTTGCCCTGGCATCCCTCAACAGTTTCTTCTACCCTGCCTTCCCTAGAGCCCTGTGTCTGCTTGCACCTTTCTGGAATGAGCAACCCAGCCAATGGCGGCCAAAGATTCTCTGCTTGCCTCCCTTCTGTGACACTAGGGCAGCTTAGCTCATCACCGTAGGAGGCTGCTTTAGCATCACTACCACCAACAACTTATTTCATATACTATCATATAGACAAGTGAAATTCCTGGAGTGAGGGGGGAAGAGTTTTGCATCCTCAGGGCCAGCCACAACTATCTTCCTATAAAAGGAAGAACTTCAGCATCCATCCGTAGGACAGAACACCAACCAGCAGTGTAGAAGACATGTTACTCTTATTTTCCCCGTGAGCCACTACAGGGGATATAGCCGGCTCTTTGCGCTCGTTCCACTGCTTTCCTTCAAATCACTGCCTTAGTTTTATTAATCATTAGGAGCCTCTGTTGCCTCCAACCTTGAATTAAGTTAGTTTCTGTGTGGGGAGGGAAAATCACCTGCTCAACAACTTTGGCTTTGAGCCGCCTGCTGTCTCCAATCCTATCCGGAATGAGTTAGTGCTTCGTAGATAATATCGATCAACTGGCAGAATTCTGCCTGAGCACTCCCCGTCCCTACGATGATCTCCAGTCCTCCCCCTTCCCACCCAGCTACCTCATCTCTCTCTCCTCCACTTGTCTATCCATTTGGGCTCAACTGATAGGTGGAGCCCATAAGGTGTGTATCTTCCATCACCCACATCCACCCCCAGTCATCCATCAAGCACCTTTCAATAAGCTAATAGCTCTAATGTGTGAAAATTGATTTCTGGGCTGAATACAAAGGGCCAATGATTTACACTCTATTTCCTATTGATGAGGCTCCATTGATTTCAACAAGTACTAAAATATTTACAGGGGGTGGCAGGGGGGGGAGAGAGGGCGGGAGGGAGGGTGTCAGAGAGGGGAATCTCAGAGGGGCATTTAAATAATACACTGGCAACTTGGTCTCCTCCTCCTCCAAATGAAATAAAACGTAGTGAAGGAGGCCAGCATGGGGAAACCAGGAGCCATAACGATGGTTCATCCATTCCTAGAGTATTCGCAAAGATCCCCATATTTGGGACAAATTTAATGGTTGATTTTTAATGGTTGATTTTTATGGTTGAATTCATTTTTATTATTCTACTGCACCTCCGGACTGATTCTTTTTGGCTGCTTGGTTTTATTGTGTGATTTTATATTGTTCTGCATTTTATTTTATGACATTGTTGTTTTTTTTAAAAAAGATGATTGGTTTTTATCTTGTTTCTCTTTGTAAACCGCCCAGGGAGCCTTTCGGCTGATGGGCAGTGAACAAATATATTAAATAAATAAAATAAATAAATAAAAAAGAGATTAAGACCAAAAAAAATGGATGTGGAAGAAGGAATGGAAACTGACGAATTCATCGATCCTGGGCCTAGGGATGTATGAATCTCGTTCACTCTGTTCTGTCTCTGGTTCGAGGATTACCAGGAGTCTTTTGTTCTGTTTCTGCTCATTAATGGACTCAGATGGGATGTACGAGAATTTTGTTCCACTTGTCCAAGTGCACATTAGCACAAGTGTTCACTTGCGCTAATCCCCCCCCAAATGTGTGTGTTTTAAAATTTTATTTATTTATTTATTTATTGCATTTATACCCCACTCTTCAGCCAGAAAAGGCTCTCAGAGGACTTAAAATATTTTTTAAAAAAAATGCAGTCCACAAGGCTGCAAAATCCTGTGTGACTCGGAAAAAGCCCATCCACTGCAGAATCCACACTCAGGGCCTTAAGGAGTCGCCTGTGTGCCAGTGGAGTCACAAGTGAGAGAGGTCTTTAGCGCCGGAGGGGTGCGTGGCTGGCTTTTAAAGTGGTGAGCACGGCGTCCCTGTGCCTCCATTGCAGGATGCTCACCTGCAGAGCAGGTTGGTTTCCCAGAATTATTGCTGGGGAATAGGGAGCCGTCGTGGAATAACCGGGATGGCCATCCAAGAACAGCATAGCGGGAGCTTCATGGAATGGAGATCTTTGCAGTGGGAAGGGCCCTTGTGGTGCCGGGGGGCCCCTGCAGCTGGCACCACAAAGGGACTGGCTGCTGCGGCCGGCCGGGTGGGTGTCCTCGTCCTGACAGCTGAGCCAGGAGGGCTGGCAGGTCAAAGGCATAAATTGCCAGCGAGGGTCAGGCTTCAGATCAGATGTGGCTGCCCTGGATTCCTGCATTGAGCAGGGGGTTGGACTCGATGGCCTTGTAGGCCCCTTCCAACTCTACTTTTCTATGATTCTATGATTCTATGATTCATGGAAATCTGAACTCCTTTGAATCCATTGCGACTTCTCCAACATCCTTAATCCTGGCCCAGGCTTTTGAGTGCATTGCTATTAAAATCTGGCATTGAATTCTTGTGTATTCATAGATTTCATAGAGTTGGAAGGAGCCTACAAGGCCATCGAGTCCAACCCCCTGCTCAATGCAGGAAACTAGAGGAGGGGTCTCCCATCCAAGTAATAACCAGGCTTGACCCTGCTTAGCTTTCCACGCTCAGACAAGCTGAGCCAGCGTGAGCCACAGGCCTGTATATTCAAGCCATATTAATGCTGAATTAGGGTTGCCAACTCTTTATTTATTTATTATTTATTTGGACAGACTCCTCATCTAACAGCTGTAAGGCAGATCATGGTCCTCTCCATGCTGGGAATAATTATACTTTTGAATATGGTTGGTGGAGATGGATGAGAATATCCAGTCTATTTTTATCTTTTTCTCCAGTCTATTTTTTTTTACATCTGTCTTAGCTATTTAAGTAATTTTAAAAGTGTTTTTAAAATGTTTGTGTAAATTTTTCGATGTTTTTATTGCTTGTATTTTTTTATACTGTATTTTATTGTAACATTGTGTTTTTATTGTATAATTGTATTTTATTGTGTAATTTTATAATTGTTGTAAACCTCCCAGAGAGCTTCGGCTATTGGGCGGTATAGAAATGAAAATAATAATAATAATAATAATAATAATAATAATAATAATAATATTCAGTTCATTTTTTTAAATATAAGAATTTACCAACATCCACAATGTTCTTCATATTTGGGAGAGAAAGAACTTGAGATTTTTTTTTTAATTTTTTTAATGAATGCAGGAGAAAGCATAACGGAGATATTTGTCCATCCCTAGCACTGGACTTTTGAAAAGAAATCACTGATAGATCCAGAAATGGGATAAAATGAACTGAATACTGGGGGGGGGGGAGAGAGAGAAACTGAAAGAAAACAAAACTCGCAGATTCACCCATCCCTATAATTCTAAACTGCTAATTTTGATACAAAATAAATATCCATGAAATTTGAGTATTAGTATGAAACTGGCTCCCCAATCACTACAATTCTCAGCATTTCAAAGCCTGATAGATGAGCAAAATTGGAAGGTTCGGTATCTAATGCCCCTGGTGTTCTATCAGCCATGTAGAAATAAGAGGGTGATATACGGTATTTCAGTTTGGTGGGGGCAGCGGACGAATAATCCTGTAAGCAAGAAAATATGTGATGTAGCTATAGCTATTAAATAGATATTATATAGCTTGAAAGTATGTATTGTAAGTCCATGTTTGCAAGAAGTTCATCCCATGATATAACCCTGAATCCTAAGATGATGGCAAGAAGAATTACCATGTCTCCGATAACGCTGACATCGCCAGCTGAGCTCTTAGGGCCTGCTGATCTTTCTCAGGACAGTGTCAGCCTGTCTCCCGCCTACCTTCCCCATCTAGCAATTATGCACTCCTTCCCCTTCTCCGCTGCCCTTTAGCTGCCTCTATAGGGTAAAGTTCCCATTTACCAGATTAAAGGTCAACTCTTGTCAGACCAAACGCTTTTGAAATACTTCTTGGCAACAAATCATTTGCAAGTTAGTAGCTGCTGCCACTGAGTTTTTCTTCTTGGTGAAGGCCCAGGTTACAGGTGCTCAGGTCCTTCTCTGGAGATTGAAAAAGCAAGGATGGTGCGGCGGGTGGAGGAATGGTATCATCCATATTTTGAAGTGAATCCACCTAGTTCTAAGGACTTTACCCAGTTTGCACCTTCTCGACTGAACACAGACTCGGAAGCAATCTGCAGGCGAAGTCCGTACATTTCCAAGATTGCATTTTCAAGCTCGTGGAACTCCACCCCAAAACCGTGTTCCACAGCATGTGTACCTTTCAAAAATGCCTAAACTTCAAAATGAGTACATTTCAAAAATAACAACAACAACAACATTTTTAAATGAATCAGTCTGCAGACCATTTTCAAAAACAATATAATACACAGAAGTACACAATAAAATCCTTACAATAGTTCCATTTTTTGGAATATAAAATATATAAATTTTTAAGTTAAAATTTTTAAAATTGCCTATATCAGAGTTTTTCTTTCTGCTTCTTTTTTCCTTATACAAGCAGCCCTAATAGCAAATAAGGCAACCCTCTGGGAGACAAAGCAATTAGAGCCATTTAAGAGAAAAAATAATTTACCCGTCCCTGACAAGTTACTCATATGCTCCAGAAAGGGAGCAAAATAGTGTGCCCTACAGCTGTCATAAAGGCGGCATTCAAGAAGGTAGTGCTCTAGATCTTCAATTTTTGATGCATCACAGATGCATAATCTATCAGCCATAGGGATGCCACGAAATCTCCCTTGTAAGACCCATGGTATCCATCTGTTCAAAACGAAGCCTTGTAAAGGCTATGCGGAGACATCTCTTCATATTGTGAAATAAACAGTTCTCAGACTTGAAATGTGTTTTTGTACTGGCTAACCATTTCACAACTCCCGAATTAGCCAAGGCAACGATATCCAATTGGGCCCTTACATCTGACACTCTCGGCTTAACTTGATTACCCATGTTCAAACTGGAAACACTTAGGGCCAGCAGGCTAAAACCATTTCAAAAATGTGTACAAGACAAGTATGCTTTAACCATGGGAGAAGAATGCAGTGGAGGCTGGCGACTCCTATTTCAGTGGGGCGCCTAATCCATCGCAGCTTTTATTTGGAGCCTCATGGGAGCTATCCGTGGTGCTGAACTCAATCCCCAAAATAGGTTCACCACCATGGAGCACCATGGATAGCTCCCATAAAGCTCCAAATAAAAGCTGCAATGAATTAGGAGCCCCACTGAAATAAGAGTCACCAGCTTCCACTGGAAGAATGCATTCATTAAAAAACAACAACACACACATACATTTCAAAATGATGTGCACAAATACATTTTAATTATGAGTGAAGTATGCATTTCAAAAATGTGCACGATTGATGGGTACATTTGAAAAAATATGTATGCACAGAAATACACATGGATTTTTATGTGGAACCCCCCCCCCCAAAAAAAACAACTAAGCTCACAATCTGATACTGACTCAAGTTGGAATGAGCTTCCTAGATGGAATTTGGAGAACTTCGGCAAGCTTGAGTTTTGCTGCTTTGCATATCCCTACCTAATTCACAATTCCAGAACTAGTATTTGGAGCAGAACACCGTTATCCTTCAGACTGAGCACTTCTCCGAATTTTGTGAATGCAACGGCACCCCAAAAATGGCATCCCAAACTGCATACATTAGGGAAAGTTGCACCCAAAAATGTGTATGTGTCACCTGCAAGAAGGGTTCGGAGGAATCTTGTCTGCTATGCTCCCTGAAGAAAAGCTGCCCCTGGACTGTCAGTGGGCTCCAGAATTTGGTAGAGAAACCAACAGAGCACTCTAGAGTCCCACCAATGCCACCAGAGGTCAGAACAGCTGGCTGGCAGTGTTGCACAGGGGGCAGGATAGGAACAAGATCTGCCACGGACTGGCCTTCTCCTTGTCCCATCAGCCAGAGCAGCCAGGCTGGTGGGGACTAGGAAGAGGGCCTTCTCTGTGGTGGCCCCCAAGTTATGGAACTCCCTCCCTAGTGAGCTTCGCCATGCCCCCTCCGTGATGAGCTTCCACTGGGCTTTAAAAACATGGCTTTTCAGGTGGGAATATGGGGTGGGTTAGGATTTATTTATTTATTTATTTTAATAATTTATACTGGTTTGTTATGCTGTGTTATTATTGTATTCTTTTAACTGTACATCGCCCAGGGTGGCCAGGTGGCTGGCCAGGTGGGCAATTCATAAATGTAATAATAAATAAATAAAACAGGGCTTTAAAAGGAGAAAGGGAAGCAGACAGAGGGAAGAGACAGCTAAAGGAGATGGGAGAGACGGGGACGGGACGGGACAGAAAGGGGATGGAAAACAGTGTGAAACAGAGAAGCTGAGTACAGTAAAAGGAAGAGGTGAGAATGAGGGAAAGCAGGGAAAACATCTTTGGAAAACGTACAGGACCTACCGGTGGGAGCTGGAGGCAAACACTGGAGAGGGCAAGGACAAGCCAACACCTCCCAAATGAGACTGGTTGATTAAATGCACTGGCTGCCAGTCTGTTTGTGGGCCCAATTCAAAGTGCTGGTACTAACATTCAAAGCCCTAAATGGCTTGGGGCCAGGGTATCTGAAGGATCGACTCCTCCCATATGTACCTGCCCGGACTCTAAGATCTTCATCAGCGGTCCTTCTCTGAGAGCCCCTGCCAAAGAAAGTGAGGCAGGTGGCTACCAGGAGGAGGGCCTTTTCTGCTGTGGCACCCCGGTTGTGGAATGAGCTCCCCATAGAGGCTCGCCTGGCACCCACATTGTACTCTTTCCGGTGCCAGGTGAAGACCTTTTTATTCTCCCAGGCATTTTAATCTTTTAAATCATTTTAATCATCTTAATCACTTCTATCTGGTAGTTTTTAACTGTTGCTGTAATTTGAACTGCTGCTAGCCTTGCTGTTTGTTTTAATCTATGGTTTTAAATTTTATAGTTATATTATATCGTATTTTATGGTTTTAACTGTTGTAAACCGCCCAGAGAGCTTCAGCTATTGGGCGGTATAAAAATGTATTAAATAAATAAATAAAATGGACCCAAGCAAACTTAACCAAACTGCTGCTTCATATTTAGCTTCACCTGTCCCAGCCTACCGTCTCCCTTGTACAAGGAAGAGAGGAACGCCTTGCTCAAAACCTGCCTCTCCCAAGGTTTTAAGTCCTATAAGTCCTAATGCTTCAATGGTAGCTCACCCTTGCTTACATGAGCATTTTACAAGGAAGCTGCACACCTGCAGAATCTTCAAAGACCATCCTTATTTACCAGCATGAGCTAAGTTCCTCAATTTCGTAGGGATGTCTGAGAAACTCATTTCAGTTCAGTTTTGTTCATCAGGATTTACCCAATTTATGCACCTTCTGGACTGAACACAGACTCCGATGCAATCTGCAGTCAAACGCCATACATTTCTGAACTTGCAGTGTGATCTGCAGACCCCAAGAAATGGGTTCAACAGCATGCTGCGTACATTTGAAAACTGCAGGGGGGGGAATGCATACTTTTGAAAAATCCACACAAATGCACATTTATCAATGGGAGAAGAATGCATACATTTCAAAGATGTGCACAATTGATGTGTATATTTGGGAAAAAATACACGTGGAAATATGCACAGATTTCCATGTAAAGTAGGGGGGGAAAACAAAGCTCGCAATCTGATACAAACTCGAGTTGGAACGCGCTTCGAGATGGAATTTGGAGAACTTTGGTGAACTTGAGTTTTGCTGATTCACACATTGCTAAATCTGCTGAATGAAGGACTTGTTATTTGTGTTGGTTTGCTCCAGTAAGGCTGAATAAAGCCAAGGTTTCTGTTTTGAAAATACTGTATGGTTGCCATGTCAATACGGAGGTTATGGACAAGGTGTTTTTTTTTTTTTTTTTAATGTACCCTTATCTCAGGGTCACATCACAGACTGTTAGTGAAAAATGTGTACAGATATCAATGTGAATTGTCATGTGTGGGTTGTTGTTGTTTTAAAATCACAGACTGATGCAAAAAAAAAAAAAAGGGTGGGGCATTCTGAACTTATGGCGGAATATATGCAAAACTGTCATGGACTAGAAGTAGTCTAATTCACCCAGCCCTAACTTTAAGTATAACCAATCCAACATTTGTCAAGATTAGGATCTGGCGTGGTGTTTTGGCATGAGATAACTTATTCATTAATTAAGCTCCATGTTCATGTTTCACTCGCACACAGAGGATGCTGGCAACTCCTATTTCGGTGTGTGTCTCCTAATCCATTACAGGTTTTATTTGGAGTTTTAAAAGAGCTATCCATGGTGCTGAACTCCATCCCAAAAATAGGCTCACCACCATGGAGGACCATGGATAGCTCCCATGAAGCTCCAAATGAAAGCTGCAATAATTTAGGAGCCCCACCGAAATAGGAGTCACCAGCCTCCACTGCTCACGCATACACACTTGCCATGGGTGAACTCCAGCAGGAAATTCTCCTGCTGAAGTCCCATTGAAATGAGTGAGACCTCTGCAAGAGAAAGGGTAGAAGAGAGGGTCAGATTTTCAGAGACCTGCACTTGAAACTCCGCTTAGTATTTTTCTGGAGACTTTGTGTTAATCACTCTCTCAGCCTGATCTCCTTCCCATGAGGATAAAATGGGATACAATCCACGGATCCCCATCAAAGGCCCCTGGGGGAACAGCAGGATAACACACACACACACACACACACCATAAAAGATCTTGTTCAGCTCCCACTGATTTTTCATAGATTCATAGAGTTCGAAGGGGCCTACAAGGCCATCGAGTCCAACCCCCTGCTCAATGCAGGAAACTAGAGGTGAGGTCTCCCATCCAAGTAATAACCAGGCCTGACCCTGCTTAGTTTTCCACACTCAGACAAGCTGAGCCAGCGTGAGCCACAGGCCTGAGTTATTTCAGTGGGACTTGAACAGAACGGAGTATTTCCTGGTGCGGTGGGTTGTGCTCCATGTTTTAATCAATCCCTCTATGAATACTGGCAGGGGCTAAGCCTGCTTAACTTCTGAGATCAGATGTGATCAGGATCATTCAAGCTGGTATGATACTGGTGGCTGTGTTCTCCTTCCAAGGCCCATTTGGTATGACTTGCTAGCCACCTAGGAGACATTTGGTCAAAAGGCAGGTAAGAAATATTTTCCACAAATATTTATACAAATGCATTTCCACATTTTGACTCGGTTCTGGAGAGTCACTTTTTGGCACGGTTGATGCTGTGCCAAAGGAAACCCCCTCCCCACCAAGTTCCATCCAGCAAACAATGACTTTGCTTTCAGACAGCTGCCCCCCTGTGGACCGATGTGTCCAAAATGTGGGACCTGCCTGCCCATCGGGGGGGGGGGGCACTTGTATGCATGCAAATCCACGGGCAAAGCAGACTCAGTGAACTGGGCCTCAAATAACTCTGTGGGTCGGTGGCAGAGCACCTGCTTTGCATGCAGAAGGTACCAAGTTCGATCCCCGGCATCTCCAGGTAGGGCTGGAAAAATTCTCGCCTGAAACCCTGGAGAGCCATTGCTGCCAGTCAGTGTTGACAATACTGGGCTAGATGGACCAATGGTCTGACTCAGTATAAGGCAGCTTCTGGTGTCCCTATGTTCCTATTACCCGTAAGCAGTGTTATGGTCAAAAACTAGGAAGAGATGCACAGACAAGAACGGGACTTACGAGAATAACACAGGGCAGGGACCCTGCCTCTTTCTCAACTGGGCTCTCACTGAAGTACTTTGTGCTGCTATGTATTCTTCCAGATGATGGTCCTCTGATGGCAGTTGGGAAAGATTCACCAAAGGCTTTTGGGTGGTGCTAAGTAATATTAATTATTGTTGCTACGATTACTCGCCTCCCTCCCTTGCCGTGGTTTCTCAAGGCTTAATTAATGCATGTCTGCAAAGTGCTTTGATCTCTTGAGTTGAAAGATGCCATAAAAGTGCAAAGTATGATGAGGTAATAATGGCCGTGCATTGTATAAATAAATAAAGAAGGGAAACTTTGGTTTTAGAGTATGGACATATTGGCCAGCTCACCCTGCTCCTTTTTTTGTCCTGCAAATGTAAGAGAGAGAGAGAGAGAGAGAGAGAGAAATGGACTTTCAATCTTCACAAGCCCTATTGACACTCACCTGATTAAAGGTTCCACTTACATCCAAATGGTTAGAGTCAGGGCTTGGAGCCATTCATAAAACTCATAGTGAAGGATTGGCTTTCACAAACTTTGCCTTAATGATTATGCGCTCTATTGATCGGTGGGGGAAACTATAAAAATTGACACCAGAATAAACTTTGAAGGACTGCTCTCACTCAGCAGAACTGGGATCAATTGGAATCGACCTGGATGGTAAGGAACGGCGGGGGGGGGGGAGGGATGCTTGCCTCCATTAGCTAGTCCCAGTCTCGGCCAGCTACTTCTCTCTCCCTGCTATGAGCTCATAACATCTCAGATTATCCGATGCATTTTGCAGTTGAGCACCAAATGCATCAGCTATTAGGGATCTGAAGAACCGCCTAAGAGATTTTGCTGAAACTTTTTATTTATTTCTTTTGAAATTCCTATGGTGCTTTGCCCTAGCAGGCAAAATGTGGGTGCAGTTTAGGAATATATGGATTCTTTCCTTCCCATCACCCCGAGCTAACTAACTAACAAGCTAACTAACTATTTATTTATTTATTTTATTTATTTATTATATTTATACCCCGCCTTTTCTCCTGCAAGGAGCCCAAGGTGGCTTACATAATCCTCCTCCTCCTCTCTATTTTTATCCTCACAACAACCCTGTGAGGTAGGTTAGGCTGAGAGTCAGTGACTGGCCCAAAGTCACCCAGTGAGTTTCATGGCCGAGCGGGGACTTGAACCTAGATCTCTCGAGTCCCAGTCCAACACTCTCACCACTACGCCACACTGGCTCTCTTTCATTTTCCATCTTTTTCTATCATTAACTATCTTTCATTTTTCTCTCCTTCTTCTCCTTCTTTGCTTCCTTTGAAATATATCAGAGCTGCAGCCATGGAGAAATCCCAAAACCCATCCTGAAAAAATGTCACTTTAAGACAAGTGAAGTACACCTGATGTGTGATGAAATCCACCTTATCATGGAAGAATGATTCAGATGGCCAACATATTTCAAAAGGAGAGAACTCCTCCAGAAAATGTTTGTCCAACTGTACAGTGCCATAGTTGCTTCAAAAAATACTGTGTCCTCACTTAGTGGTGGGAGAATCAGGGAGCCTTCAGCTCTCTGAGGTTCTCCACCTCGAAGTTCAATCTGCCTCATTCCTGTTACCAATTGCATGCCCCCCCCACAATCCCTGTTCAAATGTGTATTTAGGTGCACTTGTTTGTTTTTTTAAGTGTGCACCAAAACACGTACTTTCCCCACCATTGACTAAAGCATGAAAATGCACCTTTTTAACGTGTGCATTTTTCTGAAATATACATTTCATGAGTGAGAATCACAAGCTCGGGAATGTGTGAGCCTTGCATGCAAAATGTGCCTGTGTTTGTGTTTGGGGTGTGTGTGTGTGCAAACAAGGCAAGTTCTGGGTTTAAACAAACAGAAACAAAATTCTTGATCCTGCCTAGCCACTCAGGTCATCGTGGGAGGTCCTGCTCCATATACCACTGCTATCTTGGGTGGAAGGTGTACTACTGAACACTGATGAGTATCGGGGAAGAGGGCTTTTGTCGTCATAGCACCCAGACAACAGAACTTTACGTCAGAGGACAGATTGCTCCCCTTTCCTTTTTCTGATTTAATTTAATTATTTTTTTGCCAATTAAGGGTGCAATGCTATCAGGATTGTTGGATTATGAATCAACATGAGCTTGCTTAAAGGTTTTTTCTTTCAGTAAAACTTAGCAGTTGGCAATTCAGCATTGCAATACTGAAGGTCTTTGGAACAGGTGTTCCTCCTCGTTCCCATATCTAGATGTCCTTGGACATCTAGTAGGAGAAAGTGGGTGTCACGTATTATGACAGTTGCTATACTGTCATATGCCTGTCCTGATTCCCATTGGCTCTCAAGCACAGCTGGGTGTGTACGTTTGCTGTGCTTGCTTCTTCGTTTCTTTTCTTCTTCTAATTTGGATGTCTATGTTATGTAATGTTCTCTGAACTGACTCTGTCTTAGTTTGTAGTTTGTAATTGTTTTATGAATATAATAGGACAATTAGAATAGAAAGGCTTCTGTTTCCCGATGGCTGCAACAGAGCAGGAGAACTAAAAGTCGGACTGTGGGAGGAATTTACTCTATGTTTGCTGGAAGCTAAAGCAAAGTTGCAGGTAGCAGGCACACAGGTAAAACCACAGGACTTTAAGCAGGCATCTAAATCCCAACAAGGATATCCGTAAGCCCCCAAACTCAGAGCCTTGCAGGGATCCAGTGCAGGGGTGGAAGGAATGACGGAGGTGATCTCCACTTCCCTACGTCCTCCCACTCTGCATTTTCGCTAGACGGCCATTTTTGGCTGTCTAGTGACAGTGTTTCAGAGGGGAAGGGAAGGAGGCTAGAACAACTTCAGGATGCCTTGTATCCTGGCTGCTCCACTCTCTTCCTCTCTCTGCCCCCCATGCTCCATTTTCCCCTCTCTCCAAGGCTGCTTTCCTGACCTCAAGTTCTTTCCATTCCGTCTATGGAGGGGCGGGGGAGGGGGATCGGAGCTCCAATTCCCTGCTCCGATGTCAGATAAAAGCTCCAAGGTCGGAGCTGGGAATCCAAACTATCCTATGGCCTCTCAGGCAATGTCTATGGGCCACAGGAGCATTCCCTAAGTTTAACAAAGGAGGGAAAGTCAACAGCATCGTAAATAGACAGTTTATGTCAACAGTTCCCCTTCCTTATATCAACAGAACTGGGCTGCCGATCTTTGTCATTTGTTGACTTATCCCAAAATGGTTTAAACCACTTCCATTGTTGCTCAAACTTAGCACAACACCTCCTTCCCTGACTAACTGTAATCTAAGTTAAATTTTGGGGATGTGCAAATCAGTAAACAGGAGATCACCAAAGTTCTCTGAATTCCATCTTGAAGCTCATTCTGACTCTGATCTGTATCAGATAGCAAGCTTTGTTTTTTGCGTGGAAATCCATGTGCATTTTCTTGCATAGTTCCCCAAATGTACGCATCAATTCGAAATGTGCGGCTCTTTGAAATGTTTCAGATAGTGAGCTTTCTTTTTGCAAGGAAATCCATGTGCATTTTCTTGCATATTTCCCCAAATGTATGCATCAATTTGAAATGTGCGGCTCTCTGAAATATATTAATTCTTCTCCCATTGATTAAAGCATATTTGTGTGGATTTTTCAAAAGTATGCCATTTTTTCATGCACATTTTTCCAATGTACGCAGGCTGCCAAGTGCTTTCTTTTGGTCCACAAATTTCATTGTAAGCTTGGAAATTTACAGACTTCAACTGCAGATTGTGTCCGAGTCCATGCTGAGTCCAGAAGCTGCAATCTGGGTAAATCCTGATCCAAAGTGAACTGAAATGAATTTCTTATACATCCCTAAAAATTTTTATTTAGAATGGCAAAATCCCATAGCTTACATTGAAATCCTATGAGGCTGTCTGTAACCCACTAAACCCAGAGGATCATGGGCATTCTATTGAGGGTGGGAGAAGTGCAGTGGATAGGATATCCGCTGTGCTCCCCTTGCCCTCAAAAACATATAGACGGCTGATTTAGACCATCTAGATCAGGGCTCTCCAACCTTGGGTCCCCAGATGTTCTGGCCTACAGCTCCCATAATCCCTTGCCATTAGCCATGCTGGCTAGGTATGCTGGGAGCTGTAGGCCAGCAACATCTGGGGACCCAAGGTTGCCCTGATCTAGATGTTTTACCTCTCCTTGCCAGGAAGAGAGGCTGAGGTGCCACCTGGATTCCTCGGAATCTGGTGGAGCCTCACTCCTCCTCTCCCTGCTCCCAGGCCAGGAACGCCCCTCCATGGGGGGACAACTGAGCATTGTCTTCCATGTTCGGTTCCCTGCCAGCATGGAAAGAACAGCACTGGCTACGAGGTGGTCAGGGTGGGTGCTCCTCAGCATTGTGACCTCAGAAGGGATTTCCGAGGTCACAGCACCTTGTAGGCCATTCCTATGTCACCCCCAGACAAGTTTGGAGGGATATAGGATTGCACCCTTAATGCACCACTCTCTAATTCTTGGGATCTGATTAGATTCCCAATGCTTTGGATATACTAGTCTAGCAGCAACAATCATGATAAAGGGGTGTCTCGTTATCCTTGTTTATCAGCCCTTTAAAGTTAGTTAGTAATTAAAAATCTTGGGATCAAGAGGTAACTTGATTAACTTTTATTAACTGGCATGGACACTTATTACCAAAATCTCTTAGCCTGACTACACTGCCACCAAACAATTTTCTTTCAGAGAAGTAGCTTTTTTATATTGATCCACCTGTTTCCAAAGAGTATTCCATATCCGTATAGAGTAGACTCATCTGACTGAAGAGCTTTGTTCTATTCACCGATATACCCTTGTTGCTCATTCTTTATATTCAATCAGTTATCGTATACCTGAGATAATGACTTCCTTTGGTCTATCAACTAATATTCCAACTGAGTCAGTGGTCTTATGTTGCCTCCCCCTCATTAATCCAATCTTGTAAACAAATGCTTAATTTGAAATGACCTGTATTGACATGAATATAGTCACATATCCATTCTGGATCCAATGCCTGTACTGCGAAAATCTCTATATAGGCCAGCTTTAAAAAATAAAAAAAGAAATTACAAAATCCATCTTTATTAAAATGTGGAACAAAGAGAATGGTGACATTTCAAGACATAATTCCTTTCTATCCTAGACCACATTCTCAAAGTAACTGAACATGAGAACGTAAGAACATAAGAAGAGCCATACTGGATCATCAGACCACACAGTGGCTGCCCAGCTGCCCATGGAATCCCACAAGCAGGACAGGAGTGCAACAGCACCTTCCCACCCATGTTCCCAGCAGACTGCCTCTGATAGTATACTGGTAGTAGTGTACTGCCTCTCATTAATTTGGACCTATAGAATGTAACCACACAACAATAAATCTATTGGTGTTTACTAAAATGCTGTTCCCATGTAATTTTACCCTACCGAGGTGCTTCAAACTATCCTTTGATCCAATTTCAACTATTAGCATGGAAATACATTATTATGTCTGGTACTGCCAATCCATCTTCTCTTTTAGGTTTTCACATTATTTGAAAATTAAATCTAGCCTTTTTCTTACCCTGCGTAAACTCATTAATCATATGCTGCCAATCTTTTACATCAAGCTCTGAAGTAGCATTAGGAATATTTTGTAACAACATCAACCATCTTTGTGGGAAGGATGATCGTCTTAATGCCCCACTGCCCCGTGGCATTTCAGCACCATGTAAGAACAGAAGGGGGGATATCTTGAGTAGACTGTTGGGTGTATAAGATAAGTCACTACCCATTTCTCCCCCAGAGGAACAGCAAAATAAAAGAAGAAGAAGAACCTTTGGAATTCTGCAAGACATTCATTTTCTTATTGGAATAAGATGGGGGTAGGTAACATGGTTCTCATGGCCACCATGGTGAGCTCATGGGCTTCTTCCTTGGTGCCCACCAAAGTAGGGTCCTGGGCCCAAATCTATTTCTCAGAGCCCCAGTTCCTGTGCAAGTTCCTGATCATTTATTTCTCACATCTCATTTAGTCTCTCTCTACACACACACACACCACCACCACCACAAGTAACATTTTCCATAATAAATCTGACCTGCATTAAATAATTGCTGATATTCTGCACCAGTTCATGAGGTCCAAACCTACTGGAAGAAGTCAGAGGAGACTGGTGACTCCTGTGTCACTGGGGCTCCTTATCCATTACATCTTTTTGTTTGAGCTTTATGGGAGCTATCCATGGTGCTGACCTCCATCCCCGAAATAGGTCGACCACCATGGAGCTCCTATAAAGCTCAAACAAAAAAAGATGTAATGGATAAGGAGCCCCAGTGACACAGGAGTCACCAGCCTCCCATGGAAGAAACAGAAGTCCTAAAACTATTCTTCGCAGAAGACTAAGGTTTGGATCCAGACTAAATTCAATGAACTTAGGTCCCACTGAAAGCAGCAGGACAAATTAGGGATGGAGGAATTGGTCAATTTTGTTTGGTTTCTCTCCGTTGCCCATTTTCCCCAGTCTCAAGTTGGTTTCATCCCATTTCCACATCAGCCTGCGATTTATTTATTTTTTAAAGAAGTCAGCATGAAGCTTTGTGTGCATATTTTATGGGCTTTTCTCCAAATATATGCATTTTTGTATGCAATTTTGCCCATTCAACTTTTTAAAAAACAAACCCAACTTGTCCTACTATATACATTTTTGTCGGTTATTTTCACAATTATATGCTTTTTTGCACACCCTTTGTATTCATTTTATTATTGTTGCTGGAGAACTGCATTGCAAAATATGGAGAAGTGCAAATACTGAAAGATCACTGTGCTTCAGTCCATGTATTGGTTCTGGAAGTGCATATTTAGAAATAAGAACGGAATGAATATCAGCCCCATCCTTTGTCATCAATTAGTTCAATAGGAACTACCGTAAGTGCAACAAACATAAGTCTGGATCCAAGTACTTTCCATCTAAGGTTGCTTTAAGATAGAGATGAAGCAAAACTGCTCATTTTTTTTCATATCTCTCTCTCTCTCTCTCTCTCTCTCTTTCTCTCTCTCTCTCTGAGAGGATGAACCCTGCACAAAGAAACTTCACAGACTGAATGTTTAAAGTTAAGATTTTGAAGCGGGGAGAAAACAATGTGTGAACAAACACCATCAAAGGATAATTTTTCACTTGAATTGATTAAAAAAAATGGCATATTAAAATTATGCAAGGATAAACATTTGGAAACAAAAGAAAGAAAGAAAGAAGAAACACATACATTTATCAGAATGTCAACAACACTATTTTCCCCCTCCACAACATATCTAATTCTCCCCATAAATGTGCTGTTCAGATGCATCCAAACAAAACAGTCTCGATCCTTATCCCCATTTAAATAAACCCATTTTTACAGACACACACACACACACACACACACACACACATCCCACAACAACAATCCACCAAGGACCACAGAGAACCAGATGCAAAACAGCATTGTAATTGGGACCTTAAAATAAGCCAAAGCATTCTGTATCAGACTTGGAAACAGTTGCGAAAGGAAAGGTGGAGAATGATGTAGATGTTTATCTTCCTTCAAGAATGACTTGAAGAAAAGATGGAAAGTCCTGCCTGCCCTCTACACACACACACACACAGACACACACCAGTTGCCAGTGATAATGGATGCGTTGTGAGCTAAACTTCTAGCAGCTAAAAGCAGTGTTTATTATCAATCTGTCTCACATCAGCAAATTTACGATCCTGCCTAGAACTGAAATATGAATGCGCAGAATAAAAAGGGAGCACAGATCAGAAATGCTGTTCTTTCCAATGCATGCATACACTCGTGGCCACGCACATGTGCATGCAAGCACGCGCACACTATATCTTACCTATCTATTTCTATATAGATTGGGGTGGGGAGAGGTGTTTTTGGGGGGGCGGGGGAGTGTCAAGGGCCACATACCTTCAGAGGTAATCTGTCACTGGTCAGAGGCTGGTTGTGGGTGGGACCAGAGATAAAAATGGGAAGTTCATATGTGGTGGAGTTGTAAAAATGTAATGGATTTTTGGGAAATGATTTTTGAAGAAATATCAGAAATTGTGGGTGTTGATTTAGAAGTTTGCCCTAAATTAGCATTGTTATCAATAACTGAAAAGGTGACTGGTCCTCAAGATGTTAAAGAATTAATTGTAAATTTGTTAACGGTGGGTAGATTAATGATAGCAAGAAAATGGAAAGTTCAGCTAGTTTTCTCTATTACCGACTGGTATAAAGAAGTCTGGGATATGGCTTTAAATGATATGTTAACTTGTAATATCAAATGCAAAAGGGGACAATTAAAGAAAAATAATTTTAAGGATATTTGGGGTTTATTTTTGGATTTTGTGTTAAATAAGGGGAAAGGGAGTATGCCGTGTCAAGATATGTAGTATTTTTGGAATAATGAATAATTATAGATTATAGAGATAGAATGTTTTATATGGTCCCATGGTGATGGGAGCACTATATAAGTTGTATGTTTGTTATTTAGTTATTTTATGTATTGTTTGAAATTTTTTTAATTTTTTTTAAAAAAATAAATAAATGGGAAGAACTGCCCCTTCTCTTCCTCTTCCTCTCCCTCTCCCCCTCTATCTTTCCCTCCCTCCCTCCCTCCCTCCCTCTGGGGCAGCCTCTTCTCTCTCTCTCTCTCTCTCTCTCTCTCTCTCTCTCTCCCCCCCCCTTCCTTCCTGCCAAGCAGGCTGTCATAGGAGGGAGTTGTCAGGTGATTGATGACCGCCCATCTTTAGGTATCCTTTGGATGGTTATAAGCTGGTAGTGGGTGGAGATATATATGTGGATTGGATGAGACTGGTAGCAGGGGATTGCAGGTGTGCTTGACTGGATGTGGCATACTGATATTGCGAGGGTGGACAGAATGGGTGGAGTGATAGAAGGTGAATGGGTCTCGGGTGTGCCTTCATAAGTAATGGGGAAGTCTATAGGGGTTCCCTGACACTGGCGATTATGGGCGGAGGAAGGTACAGAATTAGGGGAAGGTTCAGAATTAGGGGAAGAAGAGGTCATCTTCAGAGAAAGGGATGTGGATCCTTCCCTTGCCTCTCAGTCGTTTGGCTGCTCAGTCGCTGAGCCATCTGGGTAGCTGCTGCTGCTGCTGCTTAATACCAGGTCAGCTCATAACAAGGCCACACTCATCTATGATTCGACTGTGAATGGGGGGAGACAACCTGGCGTATATTTCCAAGACATCGGTGAGTAAACTGGGTGGGGTAGATATCTCACTCAGCTTTGCCATTTAAGTACTTGGTGAAGCACCAACCAACCCAGGGCTGGGGCTGGATTGCTATAGTCCATAAATCTCCTCCTTCCTTGGCAGGAAACCTCTCCCCACCCTGGAGTGGGCTTTGAGGGCCTGCATCTGGTGTTGGGCCATCGAGAGAGATTGGGTGTGTATGGCCCACCATGCTGCCCAGCGGCTTCCCTGACTGAAATGGTCTTGGGCATGATGTTGGTGAACCCCAAGTCAATTGCTCAGGGGGTGTTCCAACATCCGTGCCATTCTGGGGGACTTCAACATGCTGCCCTGGTGCCTGCTCCTCAGTGCAGGCAATGAATAAGGAAGGAGCTGACTAAGAGGTGATCATGGGATGCTAGACTCAGGCTGGAGGGTGTTGCTTTCAAGGCTCTTCACTCTTCAGGAAAAAAAAAAAGAAGTGCTGAGCCTGGGAGGGGTAGTCTGAGTCAGCCAAGAGAGGTAAAAGTTGAGCTTCAGACCTAGTCATCGCAGGTTGTCTATTTGGAGCTATCCAAGGCCCTGCCTCTTTAGCTTGACCCTAAGTCACTGACTGGCTAATTAGCACACTAACTATGCTACCTGTTGCATCCTGTGGGCTCCCACTTATGCTCAAGGCAAGGTGTGTGCTACTTCTGAACATAGAAGTCCTGATTGTCTAGCAAGGATAATAGCCAGTGATAGCCCTATCCACCATGAGTTTGTTTAATCCCTGTTTAATACTGTGTGTGTGTGTGTGTGTGTGTGTACACACAGGGGGAGAGAGAGATTTTCCAATTTTTCCCCATTGGGAGGGAGGTCAACATGCAGGAGAATCCCTTTGTTATCTCTGATCACAGATCAGAGATAACACGGAGAATCCCCTCTCCCCCCACCTCCTCCGCAAGCCTCCATTATCCTCCAAGCCAGAGGGTGGGGCTTGGAGAGGGTGAAAGTAAATGGAGCGTTCCCGACCCTCTATGGGCCAGATTGGGAACCGCTGTGGGCCAGAGATTTCCTGCCCCTGTTGTAAGTGCTAAATCTGATCTTTGACTCCCTCCCCTGGAAGCGACACATCGCTTTGGAGTGCAAGGAAAAGAGCTGTTGCTAGATCACCCACAAACAACAGCAAATAATAATTGTGAGGTTAAGTGAGAGACAGCTCTAGTTTCAGGAGCTGAGGGCTCTGTATGCATGGATCGGATCCCTGCTCTGTTGACATGCAGGATGCTTGAACCTATTCCGGATCATGGTCATGCCACAGGACAGTAATTTTCAGTGGACCAGCAAAGGCCATTGCTTGTATCCATGTGTGTTCCTGGTTCACTTCCCTTGATCCTGGCTGTGGGCTGAACTAGGAGTGAGGAAAATTGTCATCTTCAAGCTACACCATACAACAATTCCGCTTATACACCCTGATCCACACTGTAATTTTGTGCAAGAGAAAACAGGTTTTAGTTTAAGGGCGGAGGGACAACTTTGCTTGCATCTGTCCCAGCCTTTTTTTTTTTTTTTTTTTTTAACAAAATGGAGAGATCAGAACTTCCTTGTTCTTGATTCTCTGGCAGAACAAACTAGCCCTCCCTTCTCCACCCCTCCAGACCTACTTCATAAACATTAGCTTTCAAGCAGCTCTCCCCCAGAGGACATATCATAAACATCATGTTAAATATTTAGAGCAGGAAACCACCTCACTTCTCTGGATACATAAAAGCTGTCTTGGGAGGGTGCATTTTCTCCTCTTATTTTTTTGGTTTCCTTCTCTCGCTCCATGACTGTCAGTCTCTTTGCACAGTGGTTGTTAAACAGATAACCATTGTGGGTGTTGGTGAAGCCACTGGAGGGGATGGGAGAGGCAGGCGGCTGTCTCTAAGCATCTGTTCTTGTGGGGATTTCGCATGCCAAGTATGGAAAATACAGTTCAGCTCTAGGGCCTGAGCGCACGGATAGTTATGAGCAACATAGGAAGCTGTCTTCTACTGAGTCATACCATTGATCCACCTCGCCCGGTATTGTCTCCTGTCGCAGACAGTGGGTCGCCAAGGTCTCTTGCTCTACTCTGCTTCTTGAGACCTGCTCAGGGGAGATTGCCCAGTTCTGAACTTGGGCCCCTGTGTATGTGCAATGTATCTCCTACCATTGATCTAAAGACCCGTTCCCCAATGATTAACTTGCGTCGTCCATTGGAATATAGGGCATATAGGACACTTCCTTATACTGAGTTGGACAATTGGTCCACCTAGCATTCTCTACAGGAGGGTTGGGCAACCTTTTGGGCCCCAAGTGCAGCATGCAGGGCCAGGTGGAGGGTCTCTCTCTCTCTCTCTTTCTCTCTCCCCCTCTCCACCCATACAGTATAAGCACCAAAGAAACAGCTAGCTCTACATTGGGCTAATTGGGAAGGGGTACAAGGTTAAAGCCTCTCCCACACCCCGCACCCATGATCCCAATTCAGATTGCTGTTTGCCCACCGCTATTAGTGAGCTGTTCCCCACCCTCTAGTTGATGGCTGATCTGCTGGGTGGCAGGAAAAAGTAGGTGGGGGGCCTGGGGGCTCCGCAGGCCACACAGAGAGTGTCCAAGGGCCACATGAGGCCCATGACCTGCCGGTTGCCCATATGTCCTTCCAATCTGGAGATGTCGGGGATTGAACCTGTGCCCTACCACTGAGCTATGGTCCTTTCCATCATAACGGCCATGTAAGGTGGTAAGGCTATCAATGACTACTAGTTCTGATGGCTCTATGCTACCTCCAGTTTTGGAGGCAGTCTGCCTCTGTACACCAGTTGCTGGGGAACATAGGCAGGAGGGTGCTGTTGCACTCATGTCCTGCTTGAGGGTTTCCCGTGAGCAGCTGGCCGGCCACTGTGTGTACGGAATGCTGGACTAGATGAACCCTTGGTCTGATCCAGCAGGGCTCTTCTTATGTTCTTATATGACCTGAATGTGTGAATGAGGCATTACAGATATAATGCAACAGCTAGAAAACTCTTATCCCGCTTGCACCAACTGCAACACAGTTCTCATCAAGGGAGTTGGTTCAGACCCAAAGTTAGCATTCAGCAGGAAGGACATATTGCTGATCCCTGCTCTGCCACCTTTAATAATAAAAAAAGAAGTTACCAGTGCCTTGACCAGCACTGAGCAGCTCAGTTTGGGAGCCACATTTTAATTGCTCATTTATTCATTTTATTTATTTATTATATTTATACCCCACCTTTTTTTTCCTGCAAGGAACCCAAGGTGGCTTACATAATCCTCCTCCTCCTCCTCTCCATTTTTATCCTCACAGCAACCCTGCGAGGTAGGTGAGGCTGAGAGGCAGTGACTGGCCCAAAGTCACCCAGTGAGTTTCATGGCCGAGCGGGGGACTAGAACCCGGATCTTCCAAGTCCCAGTCCAACACTCTCACCACTACGCCACACTGGCTTAGAGCGCCTGAGTGTGCCACACAGGGGCATGGTAGACATTTAAAATAGTGGCTCCCAGATCCAGCCGCCTGTTGCTGATCAGAGTACCAATACTGCCTGGTGTTTCTCAGGCTGCCAAGCCAGAGAGTGGGACATGGAGAAAGTGAAAATAAATGGAGGGTTCTCCATGGGCCAGATTGGGAACCGCTGTGGGCCAGAGATTTCCTGCCCCTAACATAGGAAAGAGACCACCAGAGGGCAATATACCAAGGGTCAGTGCTATGCTAGCTCCAGTTTTCTGATGGCCCTTGAGCAAGACGTCCTCAATGGCCCCCCTCCCTCGGTGCATCCACCTTCTCACCACCATCGTCACCAGATGCTCTTGCTCCTTATCCTTTTCCTCGTCATTTGCTGGCTTGCATGGCAGACGAAGAGCCAGTGAGCAAGAAGAATCAATGCTCCTCCTTCTCACCTCCACCGTTTGGGCCAGAGTGAGAGGCAGGTGAACACGCAGGTTGCAGTGGTGAAGAGGAGGGGCAAATCCAGGCAACTCTTGTCAGTGGTGCACCCGTCAGGTGTCCAAATATGCCTACTCTTGACACCGGCCCTGCTGAGAACCTCCTTAAAACTGGATCCGAACCTGAGCCAGTTCACACATTCAGCTGCCAGTCATAGAGTGTAGAGAAATAATCAAACTGTGTATGTGCATGTGTGAACCAGGCTTCCCACCCCCCCCACCCACCCACCCCACACAAAGCTCACATATCGATCCAAAGACGTGGGAGCATCCACTTACTGTATCATGGAAGAAATTCACACCCAAAGAGATGTTTTGTGTGCCCCAGCATCCCAAATCATGCACAAGAAAGGTATTCCTTCCTTGCAAGCCCGTATTACCGATCTGAACTGCCTATCTGCACTTTCAGTTAAGCGTTTCATCCCCAGTGGCAGTGTTGGGATGGACAAATCTGTCAGTTTCGCAATCGATTTCCCCATCCCGTTTATGGAGAATTTTGTAGATTTGGGGACAAGTTCTCATCGAAACCTAATCAAACAAAATGCTCACCCAGATGCAGTTTGTGCCCAAGAGGTAGAGTTTCAGTTTTGCTCACAAAACATGCTGCAAGCATGCCCCGTTTGAAGCTCCAAAAATATTTGCAATTTGTCAAACAGGTGCTCGCGTTCGTCTTCTTGTTCCCGATTCCCTGTTTAATTTGCACAAATTTCCTTATTTGCACAAATTTCCACAGTTGACTGAATCAGCTCCGCTTCAGCCCACGGAGGAAATTTGTGCAGATTTGGGGAGATTTGTTCAATTCTCCCATTCGATCACTGCTGCTCGATCACAGAAGTTTCTTGTTCTGTTCATGCAGAGCGAGCAGCAACCGCAAATGGGAATCAGGCATGAGATGAGCGGCGAGACGATGTTCTGCGAATCCTGGTGATCTCTAGCGTCGCCAGGGCCGGATTAAAATAGGGGCTATTGGAGCTGCAGCTCCAGGCCCCTACCACAAAACAGGCCCACAATATTCAGCCCCCGCCCCGTTCATTTCAATGGGTCTACTCTTTTTAAAGTCGGAGTAACGCGGGAGGCGAGGCAAAGACGGGGGAAAAGGGAAAGCCGATCCGAGGCCCGCTTTTCCTGGGAGTAAGCCCTCCCCGCGGGAGGGAATAGGAGACTTACTCCCGAGTAGCCACGCATAAGGCGGCTGGAGTGCCATGTGCGCGCTGTTAATCGCCCGTGGAAGCTCTGCGCGCGGAGGATACGGGCTGCCCGCGCGTCGGCATCCCCACAACCTGCTTTCATTTCTCGTCCCTGGTCTGCTGCGCTCTGCGGCAGCCGCCCGGGCTTCTTATACGGAGGGCTTCGTGGACGGAGGGAGCGGGGGGAGATCGAGAGAAGCGGGGGCGGCGGGGGTGTTCGTGGAAGCCGCGTGAAAGGCCAGGATCGTGCCAGACGCACGGTGTGAATCAGCTTTCTGGGGGAGGGGGAGTGAGTCAAGGCCGAAAAGCCGAAGTTGAAAGGGGCCACCGCCTCAGTCCGGCGAGAGCGTGGATCGAGCATCGTGTCGAGTATTTTAGGCTTGCGAGTCTGAGAGGCAGTAAATTACCTTTTTTGCTTCCCCTTTCAGGGCCCATCCTATGCATGTCCAGACAGAAAAAGTCCTACAACTCCCAGCATGCCCCAGGCACGCTGGGAATTGCAGGGCTTTCTCTCTCTCTCTCTGAACATGCTTATAGGATTGCGCCCTTTGAAATGTTATTGATAATACAGTAATGCCTTGGATTGCAAGTACTTGGTTTGAGAGCGTTTTTATAACGGTTTTATAGAGTGAACAAGCTATTGTTTACAAAAAAAGAAATATTTTCAATATGTTTCTGTTTTGGCACTTTAATGGTAATTAAAATATTTAATTTGTTTTAATATAAAATTGCGTCTTCATTTTATTTATTTCCATAAAAAGGCTCGCCAAAATCCTCAGCACCAGGCCCATAATGCTCTTAATCCGGCCCTGAGCGTCGCGCATTTTCCCATCCCCCATAGATGGCCATGCTGTACGACCTGCCTGCCGTGAAGGTAAACACACCCAGCTCTTTCAACCATTCTTCATAGGACTTTCTTTCCTGACCTCTCACTGTCTTGGTCAACTTCTTAAACCCCAAGTCCTTTAGTCTTTCATTATTGGGAAGGTTCTCCAACCCACCCACCCCAACCCCCTTCACTCTGAATGCCATTTTCTGCACCTTTCCCAGCTCAGTGGTATCCTTTTTGAGATGACATGAAATTAGTTATACTGGGGAAGGATGGAGAAGAAATTTCCACCTTCTCCTAGAGAGGCTCATCTTACAGTATGAGGACCTTGGAGTGCCATATTATTCAGGGAAAGGGAGGCTGTTTAATATTTCACCTCAAGGGCTATTTAAACCCTTGAAGAGCCAATGGTATGGAGTGATGGTGCACTGGGTTTTGAAAAAGGTGGAATCCCCACGACAAGCAAGGTCTCAAAAATGTAATGCACTCCCTTAAATGGCACAGGCCAGTCAATTAAGTGATAATAAACCATCCACTAAGTCCCCACAGAAGCCAAAAATTAAAAGGGAGTCTCCTCAATGGATGGCCAGTCCACTCTAGAGACAATCCACCCCCACCCCCACCCCCAAATCTCTACAGAGTTCACAAAATGGCTTTCAAGAGCATGGCCAGATATAGTGTGAGCAGATCTGGCCCGAGCTCTAGGAAACTCTTCAATTATACATGGGCACAAATAAACAGCCCGAGATTTGCTGGGAATTATGAGATGTAAATAATTGAGCAGCAAGGAGCTGGATCCAAAGGTGCCCTACTCTCCTGCCGATTGGCCTTAATGCATTTCCTTGATGCAACTCCCTACTTGCCTGCATAACACCGTAGGGAGAAGGAAGATAATAGCCCTTCAAGAAGATGCTGACCGGCAATCACGTAGTGCTATAAATACATGACTATCCATCTGGCTTCCCTTGGTGGCTATGAAGAGGAGCTGGACAAGGGAGATGTGTTTCCCTAGACTCCTATCAAATCCGGATCAGCAATAGTTGCTATTACCCGGAAAAGAAGGCAGGCATGGCTGCAGGAGGACCTGAAAGTGTTGGTGGCCCAGAGAAAGGGGGGCAGAAGGCAGGGCACTGAAAGGAAAAGAGTTGGTGAGAACAGTGGAGAGAAAGAAGGGGGAAATATGGAGAGTGAGCAGCAGTTTTGTAGTGGTAAACTTTGAAGGGCAGGCGCTCATCATGACAAGCCCCCATAGCCATCCCGCCCCCCCCCCAGAGAGTCCAAAAATTCAAACAGCTGTATTGATCCCTATCAACAAACCAGTTCAACCAGTTTTATCTTCACCAGCACCCCTTCAAGATCAAGCCACCCCAAAATACTTTGCGTTTCAACAGGGAGCAATATACTGTTGCTGGGAAAATTCATTTCCCCCCCAGCTACCGTGAGGATTGTAGCTAAACTCAGAAGGAATAGGGAATTCTGAGGGGGGGGGTGGCAGATGTACATCAGCATCCCTGCTAATAAAAAAAAAAGTGTTGGTGCTGTGTCCCTGTGAGTCCTGCCTCCACTACACCACTGGTAAGGAGCCCAGGTTGGGGCAGCAGCTGCTGGAAGCCAGATGAGCTGGTGAGAGGCAAGCTGACCAGTTCAGGCTGACCCCGCCCCCCTGGCTCAAAAACCAGGCACGCTGTTCTGAGGATCAGGGATCACCAGTGTTCCTCAGTCCTGCCCTGAAGGCCTCCTACCAAGCAATGCTTCTCAGGCTAGCGCAGGAAAAGCGATTGCCTAAAAGTCTGGACTCTGGAAGAGTTCAGGAGAACGACTCCGTACATGACTGGATAATCCATTGATTTGGAACATTGACCTATGAGCACTGCTGGCCATGGCACATGGGAGTTTGGAGGAGATGGATGGAAATGGATTTTTGATACCACTATCTCTCCCTCCCCGCCCCCCTCTGAGCCCGTGACAGTGGCCAAATTGGTAAGGAGCAAACTGGCAATGAAAAGAGGACTCACGTCTTAGACTATTCTTTTTGGTTCCTACTGTCACTATAACTTCCTCTCTCTTCCCTTTCACATACATATATTGGCCTGATTAACATATCCATATATTGACTTGATTAATGTTTTAAAAACATTTTTTTTAAAATTAGACAAAGTATCCTGACAATCCCTTCCTTTTCCACCCCAAATGGTCGATTCTGTTCCCTCCCTCCCCCCCCTCGAGCCCCCATTCCCCAACAAGAGATACAACTACAGTGAAATATTAATAATAACAATAACAATAAATGTAAAAAAGGGGGATAATAAAGGGAAAGCACTTACTCTCTCGCCTTTCATGCAATACAACCCCATTGTGATGCACTCATATTGCTTACAGTCACAGTCATAGCTCAAATTATTCTGCATACAATTCCAATAAATTGTACCAGGTCATATAAAACTCCTGGTTCAAATTACTGCTGGGTCCATATTATGATTCAGACAATCTTTACCCGATGTGGTGCTCTCCAGATGGGTTGGACTCCCATTAGGAGTTACAGTCTTGGTGCAATCTAGCGGGCGCCAGCTTGGGGAAAGTTGATTTAGACAAGACGTTAGGAAGCACTTCCTCAAATTATGAGCTCTGACAGTAGAACAGACTGCCTCATAAGGTGGCGGGCTCTCCATTACAGATTTCTAGGCAGAGGTTGGATGGCCTCTTATCAGGGATGTTCTAACAGCAGATATTCTGCTTCAACAAGGGATTGGACGAGATTACCTTTGAAGTGCCTTCCAACTCAATTATTCCTTTTCTCATTTAGTATAAAGCACCCATCCCATGTTGGCTGGGAACGATGGGAACTGATATCCAACTCATCTGGAGGGAACCAGATTGGGGAAAGGTTGGTATAAAGGATTCTCTTCATATGCAACCATGATCAGGAGATCACTTGCGTGGGGGAGGACTCCATTTCAAGTGATCACCCTCCTGCTAAAATCCATGTGACAAAGCCATCCTGGTGAGAGCAGGCCTTCCTCCCCAACTCCCTGCTTCATCAGATCCAAGGCCCATCTAGTGCTGGCTCCGTGTTTTTGAGGGCCCTTGGGCAAGATACCCTCAGTGGGGGCCCTCCTTCACTGAATCTGCCTTTCCACCACCATTCTCGCTAGCTGCTATGGCTCCTCATCCTCTTTCTCATCATTGCTAATGCTTGCTTGCTTGAAAGTCAGAGAGCCAGTGAGCATGTAGACAGGGCCATCTCCTGCCCCTCCTTCTCACCAGCGCCGTTGCCCGGACCAGAGCGAGAGGCAGGTGGACAAGCAAGTTGCAATGGCTGGGTACATCGCACCCAGTCTCCCCCAGACTCCAAGAACCTATATGTGCAGGATAATGAGATGGTACAAGGGACTGTGTCATTTCAGACTGCAGATGGGTATCATTTTAAAATGTTCTCCCACCCACGGGGGAATAAGTTGCACAAATCTCACACTAGAAATAGAACACTAGCACATCAGGGAACAAAGCTCTCACCCAACTAGGCATGGTTTCTGAAACTCTGTGCTGAAGGACCTTCTCTGTGTTTAGCTTTCCTATTCAGGGAGGTTTTTGAGAGCTACTGCTGATGCCACTGGTATTATAAAGTTCCGTGTCGCTCGGTGTTTCAAGGTTAGTTTCTCTGCTGTTTTTTTTTTTTTTTTATGGTTACTATGGCATTTTTAGGATTTTAAATATTGCTGCTTTAACAGTTTGATGCTTTAAATGGATGTATGCCACTTAGAGCACTGTTGGGCACTTATTGTGACTCATCAATCCACCCATCCATCTGTTTGCCTCTGTGGCATGACCTCTTCCTTCACTGTTCATGGTGTAAACTGTGTGTTGTGTAATTGTCACCATGGTGTACAACTGCAAATCACTGCAAGCTGGAAAATCCTATCCACACTTACCTGGGACCAATTCCCACTAAATTCAGTAGGATGTACTTCTGACTCGTAGGGATGGAGGAGAAATTCATTCCGTTTTCATTTTAATGTGAACTTAGCTAATTTTGCACTTTGAACCACTACGTGAACCGAAACTCAGTCATCCAAAATTCAGGCTTCTCCAAATTTTGCCATTGAGTTCTCCAATGAAGTAATGCGTGCAGATATGCATGTATCAGGGGAAATTACATTTAAAAAATGAATTGCATTAGAAAAATTGCTTGCAGAAAAATGGGCACGTTAGGCAAAAATGCATACAAAATGTATACATTAGGAGAAGATATTCATGAATTTACATGCAAACTTTTTTTTTAAAAAAAAAAAGCAGATCTCAACATTGGGGACAAACCACCTGAAAACTGGAAAGATTCTCAAAATTTGAGATGAGTCGAACTGAAGGCTGGAAAAAGGAGAAACCGAGAGAGAGCAAAATTGACAGATTCATCCATACTGACTCCTGAGTAGACATGCATAAGATTGCACTGGCAATAAACAAGCCATCATTATTATCAAATTATAATAAGTTTCACATTAATGTTGTTTGCAGGAAAAAGATACAGCTTCATTTGCATTTTTAATACATCCCATGTTTTAATGGGCTATATTATAAATGTTAAAAAAAATATATGGATGGGGCGAACACAAGAACCAAAAAATATCCTCCTGGTCTAATGAGGCGGCTGGAGAAAGAAACTTGGAGCTGGCAGTGACTGTGAGGCCAGCATCAAGGGCAGGATGGGCTGATGAAGTCTGAGTAGATGCCACAGCTCGTAGCTTTTATGTTCTAAGTAAACAGTGCAAAGGGACATGGAACCCAGGCGGGGTATGCAGATTTTGCTCCATTATATGGCCGAGCTGTTTTCTCTCTTTTCACTCCCAGCTATGGGAGACGCCAGAGCTGTTAAATATCAAGCTTCCACAAACGGGAATCCCATGAGCTGAGGGAATGGCCTGGATTCAAGGATCTGTCCAGAGAAATGAATAAGAAATAAGCTTTGTGCGTGGAAGAGGAGACTGAGCAGAGAGAGAGAGTGCAAAGCCATAGTTTCTTGTAACCAACTCCCCTTCCTTGCTTTCCCTTTCTCTCTTTCTCTTCCTCTTTCTCTCTCTCTCTCTGACCCACAAGTATGCTATCTTTTTTGAGAGCTTCTCCTTGAAAGATGGTTCCTTTCTGAATATCCTGATATGATGTTTCTTTCTTTCACAGACCCAAAATACATATTACGCTAAAAGCTTTTAAAAGAAGGGAGGGGAAACACCCTAACATTCTTAAAACTGAGCATGCTGTTTTCTTTGGAAAAAATCAACCGCAGCCCCACTCCCCACATTTGGATCAAGAACATGGCATGGAGAAGGGGGGGGGATCAATGGAGCATTTATTTATTTCTTTTTTTAAATTAAAAAAACCACCCACCCCTGGGGTGAAATCACTCACTCACACACACACACACACACACACACGGGAGGAAAGATTTAATCCACAACCAAAAATAAAGGTGGGGGCAAAAAAAATAATGCTTGTCTATAAACACTGTAGTAGTAGGCGATCACTCGTGACTGAGTAAGATTGTCTTCCAGGATAAAATTACAAAAAGAAAATTATATAAAGAGGAAATTGTATAAAATTGTGTAGACTCTGGCGATGGCTCCGTAAGTGACTGTGGAGGCCAATTCTAGATCCACACAGCTTCCCACAGTGAGGACACAGGTTACCAGATGGAAGATGGTCCTGTAAAGGATTCATTTGACGTGCTTTTCGCTGTAATATCCATTCTGTCTCTGTTTCGTGGATTATCAGGCACCTTTTGTTCTGTCGTCCGCTCATGAACGGGATTGGATTTTGCGAAAATGTGTCCGTATGCCTTTGCACAAAACTCAGAGCTGCACAAATCTGCATTCCTGAAAATGCGCAAATCCTCCCCCCCCCAAAAAAAAATACACAAGTAATCCCCCCAAATGTGTATTTTCACGCTTTAGCCTATGGGGAAATGTGCATTTTTGGTCTATTTTACAAATTTTTTCTGCGACTGAATTTGCCTGATTTTTTTTTTTTTTAAGGGTCTGCAAGTCCGTGGAATCCACGCAACTCAAGAAAAGCCAGTCCACTGGGTCGGATCCTTAGACATTCAAACTCATTTGAGTCAGGTGAAGATTTCTCCGACATCCCTCCCATGTACTGACTGACAGCAGGTTTCCAGCAGAAATCTTTCCCAGCCCTGCTATCTGGAAATGCTGGAGACTGAACCTGAGAACTTCTCTAGGTAAATCATGTGACCTGCTACAAAACCTCTGTGAAGGAACTGAACTGCCTTACATTCTTGTATTTAGCCTTGGTTTGGCTACTATGGGGGTAAATTGTGTGTCTGTTAATTAGTCAGTTTCAGCCAGAAGGTCAAAGTTTCAGGGTGTCTGCTTCGGAACCCGAAGGTCTGCAGGAAGCTGAAGTTTAGTTAGCTTAGAGGAGCCAGGATGTCTGCTCAGGACGAACAAAAGGAGCTTGCAGGAGGTTTAACAGAAGGCCAGAGGAAGAACTTAGATGACGGAATGTAAAGCAGAGATGATCACGAAACTACCCTCTTGATTGGTTGGAGTTGGGGAGGGAAAACAACAAATTTTAAGATCATAGAATCATAGAATCATAGAAAAGTAGAGTTGGAAGGGGCCTACAAGGGCCTACATCGAGTCCAACCCCCTGCTCAATGCAGGAATCCAGGTCAAAGCATCTCTGACAGATGGCCGTCCAACTTCACCTTGAATGCCTCCAGAGTGGGAGAGCCCACCACCTCCCTAGGTCATTGGTTCCATTGTCTTATTGCTCTGACAGTCAGGAAATTTTTCCTGATGTTTAGGTGGAATCTGGGTTCCTGTAACTTGAGCCCATTATTCCTTGTCCTGCAAACTGGGATGATCGAGAAGAGATCCTGGCAGAATGCAGAAGCAGAGAAAGACACAGGGAGAAGAAGAGAGTGGGGAGGGAGCAGTGAAGTCCAGAAAGAGGCAGAGCTGCTGAAACTGGAGAGAGTGCTGGACCTTTGACGATCAGATATGATTTGGATAAAGAATCTGAATGGAATATGGACACAGTCTAGTTAAGTTAGCTGGATGCATTTATTCCTGCTTATTTTTTATTATCCTTATTGCTTGTGTGTGTGTGTGTGTGTGTGTGTTCGTTCAGATCTTAACACTTTTACTTATTAATATTTTTCTTCAATAGACTTCTAAATGTTGCTGTTTGAAACATTGATTGTGGTCTCTTTTCTCTTGGGTTACCCACCCCATGTCTAATCACCAACCCACACACTACCTAAAATAGGTACCTGAGACCTACAGAATTGGAAGGATGGTTTGGTGGAGGCAGCAAGAGGGTGGGGGGAAGATTTCTAGCTGGTGGCCATGGGAAGGGACACAGGATGGGAAGAGCAAAAGGGACTGGAACACACTATCTTGCCTGTCTTCCAGTCCACTCATGCAACAGGACATCATCGCTGGTCCATGACAACTCTTCTCCTTAGTTCCAAGCTATTCCTCATTTGCAGTTCATTAAATTCATGAGGGAGGAGAAGTAAAGGTAGAGCCAGTGTGGAGTAGTGGTTGAGTGTTGGACTAGGACTGGGGAGATCTGTGTTCAAGTCCCCACTCAACCATGAAGCTCACTCGGTGTCTTTGGGCCAGTCACTGACTCTCAGCCTAACCTACCTCACAGGGTTGTTGTGAGGATAAAATGGAGAGGAGCAGGGGGATCATGAATGCCACCTTGGGCTCCTTGGAGGAAAAGGTAAGATATAAATATAGTAAAGAAAGAAAGTTTGTTACGGTTTCCGTAATAGGGCTTAATATATTGAGTTGTGCCCAGTTCCTCACTAGGGTTCTGAAAATCCATCTTGGACACAGGGCCCTCCAGATGTTGTTAGACTACAGCTTCTATCATCCCTGACTCTTTGATTTGTTGGTTGGGGCTGATGGGAGTTGGAGTATGATAATTGGAGAGCCATGGGTTCCCCACTTCCTGAATTCATTGGAAATCATGAACACAAGAAGCTGCCTCACTCTGAGTCTAACTATTGGGCTATCTATTTCTTTTTTAAAAAAATTCTGTAATTGTTATGCTTTTATTGTATTTTAGTGTATTGTTTTATGGTTTTAATCCATTTTAATTGTGCCTGTAAGCCACCTTGAGTGCCATTTTTTGGCCGAAAGGCGGGGCACAAACAGGGCCGGTGCTAACCATTAGGCCAACTAGGCAGCCGCCTAGGGCACAGGGCTAAAGGGGGCGCCAGAAACGCCTTGGGGAAAAAAATACAGCGCTCTCAAGTGGGAAGGGGGGCGCTAAATATCTGATCTTGCCTAGGGCACCAAACTGCCTTGCACCGGTCCTGGGCACAAATCAAAACAAATCAAATCAACAAATAAAATATTCTCTTCTCTGAGCAGCAGCAGCCTCCCCAGGAATTCAGACCAGGGCTTTTCTCACTTCGCTGCACGCAACTTTGTCTCAGCAGAGATTTGGGGAATCGAGCACCAGGACCTTTTGCATGCAGAGTGTGTGCTCTACCGTGGAGGCGCCACTACTACAACCTCCCCTCAAGAGGTTGCCTGAACTGTGTGTTTCGTGAGGCTCGAACATTCTTTTTCTCCCAAATCCCAGCAGCTGGAGGCTTGATTTGCATCTATTCTATCTACAGACAAGCGGATAATGATCAACACACACAGTAAGCAGAGAATGAGCAAGTATCGCACAGCACCCAAAATCGGTAGCTAGGAGCGACAAGAGACTTTCCCCTCCCAGCCCCTTCTCTCTGATCAGTGTTTGCATATTTCTGCTTGTGACTTGGAGGCATCTACCACCCCCTTCTCGCCCCCCTTCCCTCCCCCTGCTCCCGCCAACGTTTTGTAGAGCATGATAATGAAGGCCGGTGATCAGGCCACCAAGCAAGCCCATCCACTGCAATCAGAGCAACTGCGAGAGAAGGCGCCCGCCAGGCTCATCAAGCCCCGTCCGACGCTGGCCAGCTCTGTACACAGCAGAGATGCCAATCTCGCCTCTTTGCTTCCCCTGGTCTCTTTGGCAGCTCATTCGCCCTTCCCTCCTGCAAACCTTTTCCTCCTCTTCCCCCGCCCGCTGTCAGTGCGCAGCGCCATAGGAATGGCATGCTGGGCCACATCGGAGCGTCCATCTTATAACCATTCTGATAGGAAATGCCCAGCAGGCCTGAGTCTTCCCTAGGAAAGCAAGGGGAGGTCGGGAGGCATATGGTTGCTGTCCTCTGTGCTCTGGGTGACAGGGGCAGTGACGCTCCCTCCTTCCGAGGAAACAAAAAGGCTGCCTGTTCACTTGGGGGGGGGGGGTGATCACAGGCCAGTCCCTGCGGCAGGACATGCTCTCTGACCCCCACAACGCACACTGGGGCAGATGCCACAGCAGGCTGCCTGGCTGTCAGGGTCCCCTTGTTCCTTTGCTTAAAAACGGAATGTAAAAAATCACCGTCAGTCATAATCATCTCTGGATTTGCACAGCAGTGCCCTATGAAGCAATAGGCTGCCCCCATTTCTGCTTTGACTTTGCCTATTGCTGTTTTTTTTAAAAAAGAGAAGCTGGGTGGGGTGGTTAACAAAATGAACCTATGTTCTTCATGATTCTATACGTTGCTATCCCCTTATTATGGACTCCTTGCAGTTCGGAATCTGGCATGATTTACAAGCCCAGCTGAATGAAAACTGGGAAGGAAGCTCCCTTACCTCCCATACTTTCCAAACATGCTCAACTGTTCATACGCACATGATACCAAAAATGCATGTTGGGAATGTACAGTGTTTAGCACAAGGTTCCTTTTTTTGGCCCCTGTGCATCATAGCCTAAAACATCATGAAGCTGCATTCTCCAGTTGGCTGTTGTTCGTAGGGATGAACAAAGGATGTTTATTTATTTATTTATTTATTTATTATATTTATCAATCGCCCATCTGGCCGGTCACCCGGCCACCCTGGGCGATGTACAATGTTGTTCCTTCCTGCTCAAAAAGACATGTGAGGATGCCCTGTTTGCAACCCCGAACGCGGCTGTGAGCAAGAGAACACACTCTCTGGAAATGTTCGCAAATTCTCGAACATCCACTCACGTTCGAAAAATATGCAAATTCTGAGCAGGAAAAGGAGCGCGACTGAAGAACTCTAAAAATGGGCCATTTCATGCTTTAGTCTATGGGGGGGGGATTTGCACTACTTTCGAAATGTGCACAAGTTTGAGATTATTTTGTGCACCTTTCACATTCAGTCATGCTCATTTTGCACATCTTTCCCATTCACACAAAATGAACAGAGATCACAACTAGTGATGTGCGTGGAGTTCGATTGGGGGGGTGGATGTCCGGCGAACTCACCAGGCTCGACCCCTGAGCTCCGCTCGCCCTACCTGTTTCCCTGACCCGGCTCGCGAGAACGTGAGCCGAGCCGGGGAAGCGACTTCCAGGTTCTGGCACTATGCTGTTTACGTAGGAAATGGCGTAAGATACGTTAAAAAATGGCTGTAACTTGATCAAACCTGGAAGGGAACCCGGAAGTCCAGCGAACGCCTCAGCTGGCACTCGCTTTCGACTCAGCTCACGTGGCAGCAGTGCTTGGCTTGCGCACTGTGAGTCGGGGTGTGTGCGGATCGCCCACCCCTAAATTCACAACCACAAATCGAGGACAGACCAGCAGTGAGCCAATGTTTGGAGAATCCGGGTGAATGCAAACATTGCTTGTTTATACATCCCTAGCTCTTGCATGTGCTTTGTTCACCATCTGACTAGATCAGGGGGGTCCCCAACCTTTTTAGGTCAGTGGGCACATGTTGAATTTTGAGAGAGAAGCCCTGGGCGTTTCCACAAAATGGCTGCCAAGCTGGTGAGGCTCAAAGAACTTCTCCAAGCACCTAAGTACAAGGCAGAGGTCTGAGTTCCAAAACACACAAAAAACCACTCTTTCAGTCCAAAGCAAAAATGGTGCAGGAGGGCAGCACCATGTTGCAGCATGCCAGGCTCCCAGATTATTATTTTTTTTAAAAAAAAATCTTAAGAAATAAAATAAAAATCAGGAGGGGCAGGGAATCTGGGAAACACCAGGTGATATGCCTGCATGCACATTAGTGCCCGTGGGCACCGCGCTGGACGCCCCTGGACTAGATAGACATGGATTAGCTGAAAGGTTAGAGTAAAACAACTTCCACGCATACAAAAAGATTGCAGATACTAGCCACCTACCTGCCCCTGGCTGCTCCATCATGCCAGCTGAGTAGACTGCACAGGTAGGGATATGTGAAGCAGCAAAACTCAAGCTCGCTGAAAGTTCACTGAATTCCATCTCACAGTTTGTTCTGACTCAAGTGCATACCAGGTGAAGGGGTTTCCATGCATGAAAATCCACCTGTCTTTTTCTTAATGTGCACATCAATTGTGTTTGTGTGCACGTTCGAAATGTGTGCATTCTTCTCTCATCAATTAAAGTGTACTTGTGCGCATTTTTCAAAAGCGCACTTTTTTCATGCGCATTTTTCAAATGTACGCATGCTGTTGGATGCTTTTGTTGTTGTTGTTGTTGTTGTTGTTGTTGTTGTTCTTCTTCTTCTTCTTCTTCTTCTTCTTCTTCTTCTTCTTCTTCTTTTCTTCTTCTTCTTCTTCTTCTTCTTCTTCTTCACAATTCACACTGCAAGCTCAGAAAAGTAAAGAATTCAACAGTGGATTGCCTCCGAATCCATGTTTGGTCTGGAAGGTGTGTGAACTTGGCAAATCCTGATCAAAAATGAGCTGAAACTAATTTCTCATTCACCCCTTTGGCACAGGCACAAGAGAGAGAGATTCCCATAATAAAACTCTTTTTAAAAAAAATTATGAACACCCTGTGATTTCAGCACATCAATCAGAGCTTATTATACATACAGGAATTATGAACAACCTAGATTTGCAGTATGAACCTGCTAATGATGATGAGTTTCGGCTGTACTAGAATTGCTGTGTCTAGCAGATTCCATGGGGGTTGACAACTCATTGTAGCCTGAACATAACCAATGTAATGGAAGATCTTTCCTCCACACATGCCTCTCCTGTCCCAAACATGGGGGTTGATATCTACATTACAAAAGGATTTCTGGTTTGTTCTTTTCCGAGGTAAACTGTACTGCTGCCATGTGCCTCTGCTAGATCCTGAGCCAAAACACCACAGAAGATTTTTTTTCTTAGAAAATTTCCATGCTCTTTCGTCCCCCCCCCCTTTTTTTCTCTCTCACACTCCCCCGGCAAAAGAAGGCCACCAGTGTATTTGTGTTGGCTACTATTTTCTGCTCAAGGTTTGTAAAATTACCCCCCAAAACTAGAATAACATACGCCAGCCACTCCTATTAGTAGGGAAATTAAAGGTAAATAGCCCAGAAAGGCCAGAAGATAGAGAGAAGATGACTCATGCTTTTTCCAAAGTTAAGTATGTCTACCTTAGGGATCTGTCAATTTCAGTTTCTCGTTTTCTGATCTTAAATTCAGTTCATCCCAAACTTTGGGATTTTTTTGTTTAAGTTTGCATGGAAATTCATACACATTCAAGTGCACCTTTCTCCTAACGCATGCATTTTTCCTGTGCATTTTGGCTGAACTCACACATTTTGGACAAGCAGTTTTCCTAATATAATGCAGATGTGAACGTTATTTTCTGTAACATATGCATTTTTTTAAATACTTTTTTTTTTTTTGTATTGAAGAACTCCACTGCAAATTTCGGGAAAGTGCAAATTTCAAAGGATAACTGAGCTTTGGTTCACATACTGGTTCAAAAGTGTGACATTAGGTAAGTCCACATGAAAAGGTGGACTGAATGGATTTCTTCCCTATCTCTAGCATATCCAAAAGAAGCAGTTGGAGATGGGGAAAGAGAGACACAGAGAAGGCTGTCTTGAGGTTTGAGCTCTGTGAGCAAGCTTACCCCGTGTATTCGTGATTTACTCTGAAAAGAATGAATTCATCCATGTGAGCTCAGACGACAGTTCTCTAATACATCCCATGCATACAAGTACTTGCACAAACGCGATATCAAGGTGCATCTTGGGAGCTGTAGTTTGGAATCACACAGTGCAGCATGACTACATTATGTCACAACATAATGCCTGCTTTCTGATGGGTTGTTTTCAAACGGCCCGCCTTGTGATATCAGTGCATGCTCCGAAGTGTGTAATCAATTCCAAACTTAATAGCGAATGTGTAATTGATCGATCCAGGTTTGCTACAAAAGTGAGCATTACACAACAGGAAGGAACCTTTTATCATATGTGGTGGACATGTAAGAAAGCTAAAAAAAATTGGGTAGAAATTCACATATTAATGCAAAAGATTTTAAAGATTACTTTTTAATTGAAACCAGAGGCTTTTCTATTGGGAATAATGCACAGTCAGCTAGAAGGAAGGTATGGAACTTTATTTTTATACATGACAACAGCAGCGAGATTACTATATGCACAGAAATGGAAAGGTCCAGCAGTGCCTACGACAGAAGAATGGTTGGTCAAGATGCTGGAGCTGGCAGAGATGGCCAAACTCACATCATTAATCAGAGAAAGGACAACATCCACATTTATTGTTGAGTGGAAACCTCTAATTGACTTTCTGCAGAGACTGGAAAATAATGATTTGTTTGTTTGTGGGTTTACGGAATAATAAGTGAATTTGGGACAATGGGAAGAAAGAGATTTCTCATTCTGATGATCGAGTAAGAAAAAATATCGTTACCTATATTTGCTGTAGAAGAAAATCGGAGGTCTATTTTGTTTTGTCAGTTGTTATATGCTTGATATGATGTGTTTGTTTCACATAGAAATAAAATTCAAATTGCAAAGGAAAAAAAAGTAAGCATTACAAATGGATGAGTTTTCACGAACAAGCCAACTAATTCCAAAATTTGATGGCACCACTAGGGGTAACAGCATCTGGGGATGCAAAAGTGCCTCTTTCTGGAGATCTGATGTAGATGCTAATCATGGACTTTGCTGCTCTTGGGGTGCTAAGCTGTGTGCCTCCACCTATGCTCAACGTATCCATTTGTAAATAAACTCAAATGTTACAGAAATGCCTTAAGGCTCAGGCCATATCTCCTTCTAAAGGGAACCAAACCTGGGAAAGCACTTCTCCCCTGGAACGTCCTACTGCTCGATTATGTGGGGGCGCACATACAACAAGTGACAATACTCTCAGTCGTGCAGGAGGAGTTGTCCATCCTTCAAGCACCTGTCATGATAGCAAGATTGTCATTTGGCCAAGAGGGCTGTTCCTCCCAACCTTCTTCCTGGACACTCCCAATTCCCTCTTCCCAGAAGACAAGGAATGGTTAATGCCACCAGGGTAGTAGTAGTAGTAGTAGTAGTAGTAGTAGTAGTAATAATAATAATAATAATAATAATAATAATAATAATAATAATAATAATAATAATAGCAGCAAGGGTACCTAACATTGCTCTGTGCAAATGACCTTTCCTTGGCTTCCTGTTTCCTCACTGCGCTCTTGTCTGCCAACCCCCCTGGTTCTGGGAAACCTGCGGCTACATTTTAACTCATCTCCCCTTATCTGCTTGACTGACTGTCAGCCTGGCACATCTCCCTGCTTGTGATGAAGGGTCTAATTAGTGCCTGTATTCCCGCCCCCCGTTCTTCCGTATTGCCACCTCTCCCCGTCTCCGTGTCTGCTTTGTCTTCCCCCATCCTTCTCCCACAGTCTCCTTCATGAGCATCATTTAGGTATTAGGGACAAAGACACCAGGGGAGAAGCTAGAATTATATTGCCAAACATTAAGTTGTTTTACCTTTTGTTTAAAGGGGGATTTTTTAATTTAAAAAAAAATATATCACTGGTGATACATCTATCAATGAATATTTATTTATTTATTTATTATATTTATACCCCACCTTTTTTCCTTCAAGGAACCCATGATCCTCCTTCTCCTCCTCCTCCTCCTCCTCTCCATTTTATCCTCACAACAACCCTGTGAGGTAGGTTAGGCTGAAAGAGTCAGTGACTGGCCCAAAGTCACTCAGTGAGCTTCATAGCCGAGTGGGGACTAGAACCCGGATCTCCCAAGTCCCAGTCCAACACTCTCACCACTGCTATGCCACACTGGCTCTGAATATTAGCCATCATAGCTAAATAAATGGAGCCTCAGGGGTCAAAGGCAGTAAACTTTTGGAGAACAGTTCTGAGTAGACATGTGCACAGACCCCTGCTTGGTCTCGGACCCTGATTTGGTGCTCTGGAAAAATGGCCCAATTGGGCGCAGCCTGGTTCGTAGTCCTTCTGCTTTCATGCTGTGCTAATCTCCTATGTTCCCTCTGGACCTTTTTTTTCTTTTTTGAAAATGCCAAACAGCATAGAGGTGTCCTTAAGTAAGCATCCCGCAAAGTTTCAGAAGGGCATGTTCAGTGGTTTATTATGCCATAGGTGTAACACTGATATCATAGGATCATAGAGTTGGAAGGGGCCTAGAAGGCCATCGAGTCCAACCCCCTGCTCAATGCAGGAAACTAGAGGAGGGGGTCTCCCATCCAAGTAATAACCAGGCCTGACCCTGCTTAGCTTTCCACGCTCGGACAAGCTGAGCCAGCGTGAGCCACAGGCCTGTATGTGGGAGGGAAGTCCTCAAATGGTGGGGGTGTGATTTGCTTCCCCTTCCCTCCTGCTGTGATGATCTCTCAATCTCAATCTCTCTCTCTCCCCCCCACTCTGTCTGTTTTGCAATTTGTATGGGGGGGGGAAAGCACACATAGGTATCTCCAGGCAAGAAATCTGCAAAATTTGAGATGGATATATTTAAGGACTAGGAAGTTATGATGTCTGAAAAACGGTTTATGGCTTCTTCTTTTTTCCATAGTGAAGCCTGGTGGCATTGATGGAATGTCCATCTCACATGGCTCCATCCTTGGCCCACGCCATCTCATCTACACTGGCCATCCTGCCCAACTGTCATGCTCTGTCTGTACCCTACACAGCAGTGCCAGTCTTGCAAGGATTTCTCCAGAGGGAAGAATCTGGTGGCAGCTGAAAGACTCACCTATTTATTCTGGCTGGCATAACCCTCTGTGGACTGTAGTCCACTTCATCAGATGCATGGAATATTATATGCTCCATAACATTCCTTGCATTTCTTAGCCTTCCAAGGGGAGATTTCAGTACCAGATTTTTAAAATAAAGAAATAAATGCAATCTCACACGGAAGACAGGACTGAATGAGCTTGACCTCAAAAAGACCAACAATCTCAGTAAGAAGGAGACTGACAGATCCATCCATCCCTACTATAGAGCTAACAGGACTTACTAGAGAAGTGAGATTTTCAGTTAGCCCATTGATGTGCCAATGTCCCTCCCATGTAGAACATGCAGAAGCTGGGAAAGCATGCAGTCATGCCAGAGGGAACCCCTGAGGCTCCCACAGAAAAGGGTCCTCTGATTCTCAGGCACATGGGCCATGTTAGAAGCCCATAATGTTCAGGTGTGTGAGCCAGAGAGAACTCTGAGCTACATCAAAGAACTCAGGAAATAGAAAAGTTCAGGTCAGTTTAATAGCAAAGGAGAAGTCAGATTGGCTCTAGCCTTTAGCAGGTACGTAAAAGCCATTAGCTCTAAATGGAAGCGGTGTTCTCGCATCAGTGGGAAATGGGAGAGAAGGGGGAGGGATAGATTAATGGAGGCAGAACAATGTATAAAGAGGATGTGGAGGTGGGGGGGGGAGAGAGGTATGGGGAAAGAGAAGAAATGTCATTATATGATTCTCCTGGTCTGAACAGAAAAATGCAAGATACAGTTGGGAAGAGTTGAAAAGAGCAAGCAGGTGGGCCGTCTCCATCTTCACCCGGCCATCCACTTATTGAATAGTTCCGGTACAGTTCCATGTCCCCTGGAGATCTGGTGACACAGGCAGTGTCCCAATTGCATCATGTCACATCCCACAGTTGATGCAGACTATTCAAAGAAAAGAAACGAAACACCAGTGCTTGAAAGTTGAAACATACTCTCGGTGCATTCGACATATACTCCACCTGGGCATGTTTTGCAGAACATCAGCCTGGTGAAATCATTGCCTCTATTTTTGCCTTTAAGAAATGCTGTGAATCATTATTTAGCATTGTGGCATAGCAGAACTGGTTCTAGCACTTAGAATCATAGAATCGTAGAGTTGGAAGGGGCCTACAAGGCCATCGAGTCCAACCCCCTGCTCAGTGCAGGAATCCAGGTCAAAGCATCCCTGACAGATGGCTGTCCAGCTTCACCTTGAATGCCTCCAGAGTGGGAGAGCCCACCACCTCCGTAGGTAGTTGGTTCCATTGTCTTATTGATCTAACAGTCAGGAAATTTTTCCTGATGTTCAGGTGGAATCTGGGTTCCTGTAACTTGAGCTCATTATTCCGTGTCCTGCAAACTGGGATGATCGAGAAGAGATCCTGGCCCTCCTCTGTGTGACAACCCTTCAAGTACTGGAAGAGTGCGATCATATCTCCCCTCAGTCTCCTCTTCTGAAGGCTAAACATGCCCAGTACTTACCAGGGAGAAGAACCTCTTAAGGGCAGGTTGGCTTGGGAGAGATGATGACTCAGTGGTAGAGGAGATGCTATGTATGCAGGAAGTCCCCAGTTCAATCCCCAGCATCTCCAGTTAATAATAATTTAATTTTTTTTTTAAAGGATTCGGTAGCCAGTAATGAGAAAAAAAAACCCCTCTGCCCAAGACCCCAGAGCACTGCTGCCAGTCAGAGTGGACGATACTAAACTAGATGGACAGAATTCTCAGCGCCCTCACCAGCATGAGGGGTATAAAGCCCTACATGACTTGGGACCTCAGTCAATACGTGATCCCAAACTGAATCTACCAACAAGTAACACGGACAGCGTCAACCCCAGGTTTTGGGAGGCCCTTGGCAGTGGAAGCTGGTGGCTGCAATGTCAGTGCATCCACTCTGGATCTTACTATGAACTTTTAAGGAGTTATCCATGGTGCTGAACCCATTTTGGGGGTTCTGCACCTGGGATAGCTCCTTGGAAGTTCAGTCTAAAATTTGGAGCAGATATACAGATCCACTGGCCCTAGGGAAATATGCAGGGATGTTGAAGAGTCCTTGGTCTCGAGTCACGAGTCGAGTCACGAGTCTTTGGACCCGAGCCTTGAGTCTGAGTCCGAGTTCTTGGTCCAAAATGGTGACTCACGAGTCCCGAGTCACTCCCAAAGCTGACTCCACGAGTACCTATTAAAATCATATGGGGGTTTTCCCCAACAAAATAAGGCTACTTCAGATGTGTGGCTTAAATAAATTCTAGGCACAAGTGTACCTTTTTATCTCAAAACTCTGCAACTGATTTTGGCAAGAACAGACCAGGCAGACACAAACCCAAAATAACCAGGCAGGCAGAGGAGGCAGGGAACCCCAAAGCAGGCAGGCAGAGGCCTTTGTCTTGGACAATTCAAACTGTGGAACTGGTTAAGAAGAGACCAGGCAGGCAGAGGAGGCAGGGAACCCGAAACAGGCAGGCAGAGGCAGCCAAACCCAAAATGTCTGAAAGGTGAATTTTAGGGAAATGATTTAAAAGAATAAAATCTTCGCCGGCGATCGCACTTCTCTCCACTCCTTCTGGCACAGCCCAGGGATGTTGAAGGGTCCTTGGTCTCGAGTCCCGAGTCGAGTCTCGAGTCCCATTAAAAATATTGGGACTCGAGTGGGACTCGAGTGAGAGTGGGGACTCAGTCCGACTCACGCGAGTCGAGTCCTGGAGTCCGAGTCCCCATCCCTGGAAATATGCCCTCGGGGGGGGGGCTTCGTGTGTAGCCCCACCACCTCATCACAGCTTTTTCTACGGCCCATTCTCTTGCCCTGTCCCTCTGGAGCCAATCTGCACCGCCACCCAGAGAGATAGGGCAAAGCAAGCAGAAGCTGCTGCTCCTTCTCCTTGCTCCTATTACTGGTCACTTGCTTGGGGAGGGTAGATGATTAGGCAGCAAGAGCTAGGAGGAGGAGCAGGAGGGTCAAGATGCTCCAGGGTTTGGCACTGGGTCCCCTGCCTGTGGCAAGGGCCTTCGCAGATCCCTGATGATGCCAATTCCTGACGCTAGCTAGTCCTGTGCAAATGCCCACCATCCATAAGCATATACTGAAAGAGTAGGATGGCTGTAACTCTGGCTGTAAGTAAGACGAGTTGATTAAAGGAGGTAAGGTGTAACTAATCCATCTCAAGGGATTCTGAGTTTGCTTACATGGGGAGGGTGAGAGGACTACTGTGCGTGAAAGTTGAAGGGAGTGATCAAAGTGAAGAGGGGTGGAAATTCCAAGCTTAAACCAGGTACAAAATGTCAGATATTGCCCTGCAGTCACAGTTGCTCACATAGTAAACATGCTCTGTGTTGCGTGTATCAAAAAAAGGTCTATCTCACACAGACAAGATGCTAGACAACTGCCTCCAGAATGCTAGGGTGTTCTTGGGTTTGTTCCTTCTGGTTGTTGTTGATTTTAAAAGTGAGGGCTAGCTAGCTCCATGAGAGCCAGTGTGGTGTAGTGGTTAGAGTGCTGGACTGGGACTCAGGAGACCCAGGTTCAAGTCCCCACTTGGCCATGAAGCTCACTGGGTGCAGCAAGAAAGGATGTGCAAATTAGCAAAACCCACACTCGCTGAAGTTCTCCAAATTCCATCTTGAAGCTTGTTCTGACTCGAGTCTGTCTCAGATTGTGAGCTTAGTTTTGGTTTGGGATTGTTGTTGTCTTTGCATGAAGATATGCGCATATTTCTGCGCATGTTTTTCCAAATGTACACATCAGTGCTGCGCATCTTTGAACTGTACGCATTCTTCTCCCATGAATGAAAGATCAATTGTGCACATTTTTCAAAAGCACACATCTTTTCATGCACAGTTTTTTTTAAAAAAAAATGTACACATGCTCTGTCAAATGCATTTTTCCTGGTCAACAAATCACACCGCAAGCTTGGAAACGCACGGACTTCGGCCGAAGATTGTGTCTGAGTCCATGTTCAGTCTGGAAGGTGAGAACTGGGTACATTGCATTCTGATCAAAAACAAACTGAAATGACTTTCTCATGCATCCTTACATCTTTTCTTTTCTTTTCTTTTCTTTTCTTTTCTTTCTTTCTTTTTATTCTGGAGTAAGCACAGGAGTCCTGATTTGCATCAGGACCACCAGCATGTGGCTAGGGGAGTCTCTAATCCCTGTCCCCACCACTGTGGTACTGATCTGGATTGGAGGTCTTGACTGCTTCCAATATATATTGCCAAATAATGATCCATTCGCTGAAAGGGCCCGGTGCCATCACAGTCTTTCTTCTCTCTCTCCTGGCTGCAAATGAGGTGGAGCAGGTGGCCATAAGAGAGAGGACACTTTCAGTGGTGGCACCCACTGCTGCAGGCCTTCCTGAGAGAGGCTCAGTCTGGCATCTATATGCCACCGTCTCTCTTGGCACCGCATGAAGACTCTTTTTTTTTTTTCTTTCTCTCCTTTTAATATCTGTAGGCACTTTAGACACTTTTTAGTGCTTCAAAAGCTTTGCACTGTTTTATCCCCTCCCTGGCTACTGGTTTCACTCTGTGATTTATTATGTGCCGCTGCTAGCTTTTATCTCGCTTTCATGTGATGTGTTTTCATTGTCATAGGGTGGTTGTTGTTGTTGTTGTTGTTTTTCATTACCTTGTCTTTTTATGTCCGTTTCATTTCTACCCAGAAAGAGTCCTGTCATTTTGATTGGAATGCTCAGGCACTTGCCAAGGCCCACAACCCAGGAGGGGGCCCCACTGCCAAACCCCTGGAGCCTCCTATTCCTGCTGCACCTCTTTCTTGCTTTTCTGCTGCCTGTTCACCTGCCCTCTTGGAGCATGGAAGCAATTACAAGAGCCGAGCCGAGCAGCAGCAGCAGCATCCAATCTGGGTGTTTGTGGCCTGGAGAGAGAACGCAAGTACGTGGGATGCGGCTGACAGTTGCCAGGAGGAAATAAGGCCACTCAAGGCATCTTGCTCAATCCCACCCCCCCAAAAGAAAACCCAGAGCCGGCACTACTACCACTCGGTTTCAGATGTCTCTGCCCCCTTCTGGTCTCCCCCACAACCTACAGTAATACCTTGGATTGCAAGTAACTTGGTTTGAGAGCGTTTTGCAAGGCAAGCAAATTTTTAAATATTTATTTAATTTGTTTTGACTTGATATACAAGCGACGTCTTGCAATACAAGTACTGTAGTACGGCTTAAATTAAAATTCTCTGTACAAATTTTTTTGCGGGAATTTCATTTTGATATAAGAGTGTTTTGGATTACAAGCACGTTTCCGGAACGAATTATGCTCTCCATCAAAGGCATGACTGTATTTTATTTTACGTCGTCTATCTATCTATCTATCTATCTATTTCAGGATTTTACCCAGTCTTTCCAGATTTTCTTAAAAACGTTTAAGGGTGGCCGGGTGACCGGCCAGATGGGCGATTGATAAATATAATAAATAAATAAATAAATAAATAAATAAATAAATAAATAAGATGGCATACAATATTTTAAAATCAACACAATATTACAATAAGAGCTTAACAAAACTCCGTTATGTTATTTTTTTGTGTGTGTAAAGATTGCATAATAATAAGTAGGACACCAAATCTAGCCTAGAACTGTGACATTTTCCTCCCTGATATGGATTTATATTTGTGTTATTTAGATTATGTATTTTGATATATTAATATGTTTAATAAATGTGTGCAACTTTTAAGAGTTTTTAATTGCTAGTGACTGTAGGGATTGACGAATCTGTCAATTTCACTTTCTCCCACATTCGTGTCCCCCCCCCCCCTCATATCAAGCTGTTTTTGCCCTGTAGAAGGAGAACTTCACACATTTTGGTGGATTCTTATCAAAACCAAATACAGTTCTCACCCACCTGCACCAGCCAAATTGAATAGGGACAGCTATTTCTAGCATGGTGTGGACCATGTTGAACCTGCCTGATGAAAGATGAGGGGCCTGTCAGAAAGAAGAAAAAAAGTGGCAAACCTAATTCAGCACTGAAATGGTTGCTTACACAGAGATTCAAACCCAGATAGTTAAGAGCTTAGCACTGAAGGCCCTGGGCCTGGATGGATGAATCTGTCCATTTTGGTTTCTCCCACATTTGATTATGTTTTTTAAAAAATCTCAGGTTCTTTTTTCCAGAATATGGAGAACTTTGCAATTTCTGGTAATTTTTTAAAAAATCAAAACCAAACTGGAACAAAATTCTCATGCTTCCCTACGCAGTGAAGGGGCAAAATGGAACTCTCTGGGAAAATAATTCCACATTGTGGATACAACTATGAAGAAGGCCCCATTCCTAATTCCCATCAGATGTAGCACAGCCAGTGATGGAACACAGGCAGGAGGACCTCTCGAGCTGATTGCAGAGGGTGGTGAACAGGAATATACAGGAGGAGGAAATCCTTAAGGGATCCTGGCTCTAAACTGCAGGGATTTAAATGTCAATGTCATAGCCAGGCCTTTTGAACTGCACCCCAGAAACAAGCTGGCAGCTGGTGAAGTTTGCATAAAAGTGGAGTCTCCCACGTTCCATCAAAGGAGCTATTCTTTCAGTCCCCCCATTCTGCATTTGTGGCTTGTCCTTTTGTCCTTCAAGGGTCTGGTGGTCCTTCAGCATACACAATTTTTTTTTTTATAGGGATGCACAGGAATTTATTTCCTGTTCACAATTCACATGAACATATCCGATTCACAACCACAAATGTGAACGCCATCAGAACGATTCTTGGGAATTCTTTGCAATTTCTGAGACTTGCGTTTGGTTTGAAAATGCACACTTGCCCAAGTGCACACTAACAAAAATGTGCAAGCAAGTGTGTGTTTGAGCGCATGCACATTCCCCACAGGAATCCACCTATTCATGCTTTAGCCTATGGGTGAAAAGTGTGCATTTTGGCTGCACACTTTTAAAATTGTACGTTTTTCCCAATCAAAAATGAGCATTTTTCCTATTGCCAAAACACTCACTCACTCACTCACTCACTCACTCACTCACACACACCACCTCATTCAGGAATGTGAACAAGGCGAACTGAGCTTCAAAGAGGAATTCAGAGAACCTTCATGACCTCAAGACATCGCATGTTCACCCACCCATAGCTCGGACATTGTGGCCAAGAACAGGTTGCCAGCCACAAACACACTTTTCTCCACACAACACCCCATCTCTCGCTCACGCTGGCTCAGCCTGTCTGAGTGTGGAAAGCTAAGCAGTGTCAGGCCTGGTTATTACTTGGATGGGAGACCCCACCTCTAGTTTCCTGCATTGAGCAGGGGGTTGGACTCGATGGCCTTGTAGGCCCCTTCCGACTCTCTGATCTATGAAATCTCTTTCACCTTTGAACATTGAGGTCACATTCATGACTGGCCTGTTTGCTCCTCGCTGTCTCATTTAAATATTCAGTGAGCACGGCACATATTAACATTTTCCTCTAGTGGAGATCTGACTCTTTGCCCACAAACTCCGTGCTAATGAGCACAGACAAGTGCTGGTAAGTGGCAGGAAGCATTAAGCCTAGAGTCAATCAAAGGATGACGCCGGAGCCTTTGGCGCAACCGCGAGGCCCATCTGACTTAAATTCCAAACTGGTGGCTTTCAGATGGCCCTTCTCCGCCACAAAACTTCCCCCCCTCTCTCTTCCATCCCACCCACGCATCCCCCCCCACCTCCATTTCTCTCTCCACTGTTTGACCCACTTGGGGGCATATTAAAACAAAAAACAAAAAAAAACAAAAAAAAAAACTGGTACTGAGAAACCTGCCAACTGCTTTAGACTTTGGAACAGAGGTTTCTACTCCTGTCAGCTCAGAGGTTTGCTCTGCACAATGGGAGGGAGGGGATAGAGGGGGGGGGAAGCCTCATTCATTTCGCTCGCTAACTACCGCGTTGCTCATTTTCACGTCGCCGGCAAACCCCGGCAAGGTCGCAGCCAACAAAGGGCGGTCAGCAGCCGCTGCTGGCAAAGGGGGGTGGGGGGTGGCGTGTTTGTGGCTGGGAAAGCGCAGCCCGGGAAGCCTTTTAAACACCTTCCAGCGTGTGTGCGATGCCTCTGAAGTCTGAGGTGCGCTGACAGCGAGGTGCTGAAGTTACACTTTTAAGACCTGTCAGTCATCATTAACACATATTCCTGGAGTGGCAGGAGTCAACCCCTAGAGCGCCATCTGGAAGGGCGGGGCGGGTGGCAGGAGGCGGCAGGTGCGGGAAAGGAAGCCAAACCTGTCATTTCTGGGACATTTCCTGCTCTCGTGGTGTCAGAGGAGTAAACTGGCACTTCCAAAGAGGTAAACATCACAGGGAGAGGTTGAATTTTTAAATGTCTGGGTCTGTAAATCCAAATGCACGGCAGGGCATGAGCTGCTGGAAGTCCTTGGGGATGGAACGTGTGAAACGGTAATGGGGATCATAGAATCATAGAAAAGTAGAGTCGGAAGGGGCCTACAAGGCCATCGAGTCCAACCCCCTGCTCAATGCAGGAATCCAGGTCAAAGCATCCCTGACAGATGGCCGTCCAGCTTCACCTTGAATGCCTCCAGATTGGGAGAGCCCACCACCTCCCTAGGTAGTTGGTTCCATTGTCTTATTGCTCTAACAGTCAGGAAATTTTTCCTGATGTTCAGGTGGAATCTGGGTTCCTGTAACTTGAGCCCATTATTCCGTGTCCTGAGTGCCCCTTGTGCAGAGTGCCCCTTCTTTGCCACTGAATGGCGTTTCCAACTTTTTTTCTAATGGTCTGACACCTGTGCCTTTAACAAGGACATGGCAAACTGTAATGTAGCATATGACACTTTTCTCAGCATGGAGTAAGAACAATGAGGAAATTTGCCGAATTTCTGCATGCCAGGATCCTGATTAAGCCCACAGACAGTTCACTGCTTTTGCTAGCAATACATAAATAAATAAATAAATAAATGTAGGTAAACCGACCACTGAGGGAGTTGTGCGAATCTTTTACACTCTGTAGATAGGAGTTGCTGGGAAAGGGTGTCAGGACTGGGGTCACAGCAAAAAGGGAAGGGGGTTAAACCTTTTCCTTCACTGCTGCAGTCCCAATGAAAATCTTCATCTCATCCCATAGGGAAGATCCCATTGGGATTAACCAGAACAGATCTATACACACCTGAGATTAGGACCGGGTGGGAGGATTTCCAGGTCAGAGGTTATGAGCAACTGCTGTTGTCTCTGCATACAGCTACCTTGTGCCATGGAACAATGTCTCAGTGTCTGCAGGCCTTGCTCTGTCTCTGCCCACCCAAGCTGGCAACTCCTGGATCCACCTGGTCCCTCCCACTTTGCTTTGACTCCACCTACTTTATCCTTGACCCTGCCCCTCAAACCCTTCCCAAACTGGAATTTGGACCCTAGGCCGAAAAAGGCTCGACACCTCTGTCTTTGGACTGTCACCCATCTCCCTGCCCTGACAGAGGGTAAGGCTAGTAGAGATTGAGAAAAGGCAAACACACACTATATTTTATTAATTTTATTTATTTATTCTATTTATACCCCGCCTATTTTTTCCTGCAAGGAACGCAAAAGGCAGCTTACATATTCCTCCTCCTCCTCTCCATTTTATCCTCACGACAACCCTGTGAGGTAGGTTAGGCTGAAGAGTCCGCGACTGGCCCAAAGTCACCCAGTGAGTTTCATGGCCGAGCAGGGACTAGGACCCGGATCTCCCGAGTCCCAGTCCAACACTCTCACCACTACGCCACACTGGCTCTCAATATATTAAGTATCCATGGTTAGGGACCACCGAGAGAAGCCTCTGCAATCCAAGGGGAAGCACAGAGGTGGAGAAGAAATGCAGGAATGGTTATAACAAATGGGAACATGAGAGGGGCTGTGTCTCAGTGGTAGAGCATGTGTTTCACATGCAGGAAGTCCCAGTTCAATCCTGGGCATCTCCAGGTAGGGCAGAAAAAGCTCTGGACAGCCACTGCCAGTCAGTGCCAAGAATAGTGCGCTAGGTGGACCAAGGGTCTGACTTGGTGTAAGGCAGCTTCCCATGTCCCTATTTGAGCATCCCGCCCTGCCCCCCCCCAGCAAATATTGATGAAAAGCATTATTTGGATTAGGGATATAGCACTTATGTATCTTTATGCTCACAGAGCCTGAAAGTATTGCTGTGCAGCTCATTGGGTGCCTACTCAGTAAGTCCTATTGAGTTAATTTAGAACTCAAGTGCGTATAGAATTGCAGCCTTCATCATCCTGGGCTGGAGAGCGGCTTGCTTTCTGTTGTACCTTCTCTCGACAAGCATTTCATCGATAAACGGCCTTTGTTTTCGTGGAGTAAGGAGTATCGTCTCTTTGACCAAGTGATGCAAAGTGATGTGAGGGGCAAAAGGAAATCCCACCCCATAAGGAGCAGGATTGGACTAAAGGTCCATCTATAGCCAGGGTGGATTAAAAAAAAATATGACCTATTTAAATTTTAAAATTTAGATTGGATTTACTGCCAAGTTTCTCTTAAAGAACTAGGTTCATATTAAATAATCTGAATGACAGTTAACCTCTCTCAGTGCTGGCCCATGATATTTACTTGTCAGGAACCAGGAACAGAGCCCCAATAGCACCCCCACCCATCCTGCTAGAGCTTGGGTTGATTTCAGGACCATAGACAGCAACCCTGGTGGTAGAACACTGACAAATTACTCCAGCACTGACTGGGAGCAACTGGCAGGTTTTCATACTCAGGTCCGGAGAGTCTTTCTGGAAGCTCCAACCCCCCCCCCCTCAGGTGCTGTATCTGGCTATTAAAGAGTTGTTGGCCTTTTCCTGTTGATGTTGGCATTTCCTGGGGAGTGAAGGTTGGAGGAGACACTCAGGCACTGCTCCTCGAGGTCTCCTTAATCACTAGAGGAGTCTGAGGTCCACTCCTTGGAGTCAAGGGGCAGTGTCACCTCTTGCAGGTTGCATAGATAGGATATGGGGTCTGAGGCAGTCGTCCCCAATTCAGAAGGACCAAGAACTAGTTCTGATGCCTCCTTGGAGTCATTGTCACTGGAGGCTTCGGCCTCTGAGGCTTCCCAGTCCTGGGTCATCACACACTCATGGTCAATCTGCAAAGGTTTGCTTCACCCTCATGCATGCATGGTGGGGCTGATCTCAATCTCTCTTTGCCCACTCTTTCCATACTGTTTCTCCATACAGCTGCAGAGGTGCCCTCACAGGGCCTTCTTGTTAGGGCTATACATTGTGGTCAGTGGTAGACACTTTTACTTACATTCCTGGTGGGAGATTTCTGAAGCCAAAAACCATCCCCCAAATCAAGAGGTTCATACATTCATATAGGGGTGAAAATTCTGGTGGTGGTTGTCATGCTAACAAACTATCTTACAAGGTAGCCTGAGGGCACTCCGAGTTAGGCATGCCAGCTACAACTGTGGAGCACATTTCCAAGGTCAGAACTGGGTCTCCGAATTATCCTATGGCCATCTAGACTCTTTCTAGCATCCATAGGATTGTGCCCTTGGTGTGTTAGAAGTGGAGATGGTGGAGAAAGTCATTCAGTTAGCTTTTTAATGCCAGCTTACCAAATTTCACGCTTTTGAACCAATACACAAATCAAAACCCAGTTACCCTTCAAAATCAGTTCTCCAATTTTGCAACGGAGCTCTCCAATAAAAAAAAAAAGGCATACACGATGCATATATCACCCAGGAAATACTCTTCAAGATGCATTATTATTAGGAAAATTGCTTGCAAAAATGTGTACATTAGGCAAAAAGGCATACAAAAAACATGTCTTAGGAGAAATGTGCAAAAAAAATGCTTGTGAATTTTCATGCAAAGTTTTTTTTTTAAAAAAATCTCAACATTCAGGAACTCAAGATTGGAGAAATGGGAAACAAAGAGAAGCTGAAATTGATAGATTGACAAGTATGTCCCTGTTTTCATCTGTGAAAAGTTGGAGGGTGCATGATCATGGCCATGTTGCTGCCAAAGTTTTTCAGCAGCTCACAGGACCTGCCAACCTGGCACATCTTCAGAAATGGAAAGTTTCCTGCAATGTAGAAGGAAATGGCCGTACTCACTACACGTCTTTGCCTTAAGAGCCTAAAAAAAGCCATATCAGGCTCCAAAATCTTAAATATTTATATGGAATTATGCACCCTACTTATTCTATATTCCAGACCCTGCTTAGCAGAGACACTGCAATTGTAATGGGTTTAATAAAAGCTATCATATTTCATAATTCAGCAGGAAAGCTTATGCATTGCATTGCCCCCAGTTGCCGCTAAGAATAGCTAAGTTTCTTCATGCGGGTGGATAATTTCAAGAGTACAAAAGAAGACTGTATGATGGACCTTCTTCAAGCTGCTTCCTCTTAAGCCCCATATCCTCCCACCTACAGCCATCCCGGCTTGAAAGAAGTGCTCTCTGGCTGGTGCCGTTCTAATGCATTGGCCATGAGGCACTTGTCCATCTAAGTGCAGCTCATGTAGTTTGCAGCAAGTTCTATTTGTTCCTTATTAAGAGTGCTTGGATGATTGTTACAGGTGCCCTTTCAGACTTTAATTTACAAAGGTGAATGTCATCAGCATCGGCTGTGATCCCAGGAAATGTGTGCTGAGTATCCAGGTTTTACAATGGAAAATAAGAGTCTGAGAGTAAGGATGGGCGAACAAGCAAAACTCGAGTTTGTCAAAGTTCTCCAAATACCAACTCGAAGCTCTTTCCAATTCACATCTGTATCAAATTGAGAGCTTTGTTTTGTTTTGTTTTCGCATGAAATTTGCACATATTTCCATGCTCATTTTTCCAAAAGTATGTATTCTTCTCCCATGGATTAAATTCATGCTTGTGCACATTTTTCAAACATATGCATGCTGCGAGATGCGTTTTGCGGGCATCCTTGGGCGTCAAACAGCAAGCTCGGAAATGTACAGACTTTGACCACAGATTGCGTTTGAGTCTCATGTCCACCCAGGTGGTGCAAACTAGGTAAATCCTGTTTAAAAAAAAAAAAATGAACTGAAATGAATTTCTCATACATCACTTGGAAGAAGAGCCCAGTGGATCAGACCAAATGCCCATCTTGTCCAGGCGTCCAACCCAGTGGCCAGCCAGATGCAGGGAGCTATGAGAAATTCATTTCAATTTGTTTCTCATCAGGATTTACCCAGTTTTCACCTTCTAGAATGAAAAGTTGCAAAGAAAGCTATGTCTATTGTGGAAAATTGTGTGCTATAATACATGCTAATTTTAGCACTTTGGAAAATGAGCAATAGCAGTACACTTGTACACTTTTGGAGGCTCTTCCGTGTACAACTGAACTCCAGGAAAACTATGGTGGACTACTTTTAAGACCAGTCTTCAGAAACAGAAGTCTTTTCCAGGTGTGGTGTTGGATAACGCATGGAATATGTCTCTCTCAATCCCCACTCCCAACTTCTCCCAAATTGGCTTTATATATATCCAGAACAGCATAAAAACAACTTCCTCAACTCAGATCCTGGCTATTCAAGTGCTGAGATGGAATGGATCAGCACACTTAAAAGAAGCCCCTTTTCTACATATGAATATATATATATATATATATATATATCATTATGAGTTCGTGGGAGTTGAGAGCGAAGATGCTGCCAAGATTCTTCCCTGTGCATTATTCAGCCCAATCTGTTTAATGGGTCTTCATCAGTGATTGTGATTGCTGAGTTGTGCTGGCGACGTTATTCAATCGGACATGGCTTTGAAGCAGAAGAATAATTATTTCCCGTCTTCAGTCAAAAGAGCATTTAATTCATGCATTCGCAATCTCAGGAAAGATAACACACATCCTCATTTAACTCTCCAGGGTTGAGTCATCAAAGGATTCACAGCTCAGCCACTCAGGCGGCCATTGCTTTGTTAGCGACTTGCGGTAGTCTGGAAGGGAGAGAGGATGTTGGAGGCAATAGATATTCACAATATTCCTTTGACCACAGCAATAAATCATCCCCACAGTTCTTGTGATCTGGATTATCCCAGTTACATGCTGAAAATATAGTTGGTACAGGGCTTCGATAAGCCATACTGGTATCTAGTGTGTGTGCAGTGGACAGATAGTCAGAGTGACTCTCTCTGTGTCAGACTGTCTCCCTCTCTGTTGTATGTTTATACGTTTTTTGTATATGGTTTTTATAATGTATTTTTAAGGTTTTAATCTTTGTAAAGCATGCAGAGAGCTTCAGCTATTGAGAGGTATAGAAAAATGTAATAAAGGAAGGAATGACTCAAACATCTAGTGGTGTGGTGGAAAGGGGGTATGCAAAGGTTTGCTGCTCCAAGACTTTTTCCAGAACAGGAATGGCAATGTCATCTGCTGATGTGCCAGGGCAATAGATGGGCTTTCCTTGTTCTGGCAAGTGGATGAGATGATAATGAGGCTTTCAGGTTTTAATATTGTTTGTGACAAATTGTCATAGAGAGCCAGTGTAGCGTAGTGGTGAGAGTGTTGGACTGGGACTCGGGAGATCCGGGTTCTAGTCCCCACTCGACCATGAAACTCACTGGGTGACTTTGGGCCAGTCACTTGACTCTCAGCCTAACCTACCTCACAGGGTTGTTGTGAGGATAAAATGGAGAGGAGGAGGAGGATTATGTAAGCCGCCTTGGGTTCCTTGCAGGAAAAAAGGCGGGGTATTAATATAATAAATAAATAAATAAATAAAGATATTAACCAATGCCAGGCTTCTCCCAACCTGATAGCCTCCAGATGTTTTGGACTTCAACTTCCATCAGCCCCAGCCAGCATGGCCAATGCTCAGAAATGCTAGGAGTTGTAATCCAAAACATCTGGAGGGCACCAGGTTGAGGAAGGTGGGCATAGAAGAAGTCAGAGGATGAGGACAATAATCGAGAAGCGGCTGGATACATCTTTCCTTTTCCTTGCTGGACTTCACACAAGCCGCTTAAATGACAATAATACTTCTTTGCAAGATTGTTTGGATTTCTAATGGAAAGCTAAGGCCTGCATTTCAGCCAGCTTAAGATCTTTTGTTAAATGCTCAGTGTGTTTTGCAAGCTGAATTTATGCAGTCAGAGAACGAAACACCACTGAGTTCAGTGGAGCTTACTCCCAGGTAACTACCGGTATATGCATAAGATTGCAGTCACGCTGAACCTAATGCATTGAGTGTCGTGCTATGGACCTATGGACTATTGCTCTGATGAGTGAGTGTCTGTCTATACATGCACAATGTCATCATGATGAGCTCCTGAATTTCAAAGTTATCACTACACCACTGCAGATATAGCTGGCTGTGATGGTGTCTAATATGCCAAACAGTGACTACATAAGATCTCATTTGAGACCTGCTGGTTGCTGGAACAACACCTTTATTTCAGCTCCCATTAACTTGCAGCCTAGTTTTCCTGGCCTTGCCTTTGCTTCTTCTCATGCTGCTGACCCCTGGACTCCTGATATGACCCTGTTCCTCGGATTGTGCTTGATTTGGACTGCTTGCCTGTAGTTGACTTTGGCCAGGTGAGGCTGGTGACTCCTATTTTGATGGGGCTCCTTTCCCATTGCAGGTTTTGCAGGTTTTATTTGGAACTTCATAGGAGCGCTCCACGGTGCTCCGTGGTGGCGAACCTATTTTGGGGATGGAGTGCAGCACCCATAGATAGCTCCTATGGAGCTCCAAATAAAACCTGCAAAACCTGCAATGGGAAAGGAGCCCCGCCGAAATAGGGGTCACCAGGCTCCCCTGCCTCAGACCCTGCTTTTGGATATATTGGCCTCCTCCTTCACTTGTAATTCTGTGCTCCTGATCTCTGCCTGCCTTCTGACTTTACTGAACAGATTTGCCCCACAGTTTGCCCCCCCCCCAGGACTGAGCTGGACCCAGCGATAGAAGGACTTTATGTAAGACAGCCATCCAGCCTGGGACAGCAAGAAGCATTGCTAGTGTTGGGGCGCCGGCATAGGAGGATGGGACCAGCCAGGGGAGCTGGAAGGAAGGGACACCTGCCCGAGCATCTGCTGAGGCCATCCTCCCCACACTCTCTCACACAGAAACTGCTACTGAGGGACACACACGGACAGGAGGAACTGAAGTCTGCAGCAAACTGTGTGGGCAGAATCCAGATATTTGTTTGTTTGCTTGTTACGGTTTATATCCCGCCTTTCCTCCAAGGAGCCCGAGGCATATGATACATGATCCTCCTCCTCCCCTCCGTTTTTATCCTTACAACAACCCTGTGAGGTAGGTTAGGCTGAGAGTCAGTGACTGGCCCCAAAGTCACACAGTGAGCTCCATGGTTGAGTGGGGGATTAGAACCCACATCTCTCAAGTCCCAGTCCGACACTCTAACCGCTATGCCACACTGGCTCTATCAACAAATAGAACAATGGAGAATTCCTAATGCATTGGTTCCACTTCAGAACCAAGACTGGGTCATTTGGAATGCCAAAAATCCAGGGCTTCGGAACCAAGACTGCGTCACTTCAGAACCAAGACTGGGTCATCTGGAATGCCAAAAATCCAGGGAGAAATTTGGATGAGGAGATTCTTTCTTTTAAAAATCCAAACATAGAGCTAGCTATGCAGCAAATCTGTCTTGTATGACAAGGTTCGAACTAGATGTGATTTCCCCCTCCCATGTGATTAATAAGTATGCCAATGTGGGTTGTTGTTTTTTACTAAGTAGCGGGCAACCACCCCACTCCAGTCCAGATCCGATTCATGACATGGGGGGGGGGGAGAGCAATCTGGACTGAGAGCTGAAGTCTCCCTCCTCCCATTTTTTTTTTTTTTTTTACTTTTAAAATGCTAATTGTGTGAATAACATTGTCAAGTTCGGCTCTAAGTTGCCATACACAATAGGATAGGGAAGTGGTAAAAGATACTATGCAGCTGTTTGTCTCTTTACAAATGGGTCGGCATATGGCTTATATACAAAGGCAATCTATCAGCAGCAAAATAGGGGAGATATTCCTGCTTGCTTCACCGCCCAGCCCCCCCTCCTCTGGCTAGGATTTGTTAAGGCTTTTTTTTTTTTTGCCTTTCTTTTTTAAAGGGGGAGAAAATTACTTCCTAAAATGTTCAAAAGCTTTTCCTCAGTTTGTTATTAAAGCAATTATCTAGCATAACACAGTGCAAAAGCACAACGTAACCTAATGGGAAACAAATGTGCTAAAGAACTCTGTAAAACTTCAGACTCTTTATTGAAAAACGAGGGGAAAGTGACCTAGGAGGGTAAGAGGCAACTGTGGAAAGATTTTCCACCTGGCCTTGGGCAACACATCAAACGGACCTTGGAAGGAGGTGATTTATAATCTTTGTCTGGTTGTCTTCGAACCTTGCTATCTGTCTGTCAGTCTCTCCTCCCCTTTTCTATGAGTTTTGGCTGTGATTTTATTTCTGCCAAATCATCTTGGTTGTAGAATCCATAAAGGTGGAGGAGGGATGTCCAGGAACTCTTTGTGGCCATCTGTAGTGGAGAAAAGGGTTAGCTGTGCTGAATGAAAGGGAATGTGTGCTTTCTTGTTTGAAAAAAAAGAGTTTCTAGTCCTCATGATTATGAAGAACAATCTGAGTGGGCAGCTTTTGTGGGAAGGACTGGTTCACTTCAGTCATCATTTTATTTATTATTATTTATGATTAAATTTATATCCTGCCTTTTATTTTTCTTACCAGGAACGCAAGGAGCCTCAAACAATCCTCATCCTCCTCTCCATCTTATCCTCACAACAACCCTGTGAGGTAGGCTAGGCTGAGAGTTCTTGACTGGCCCATAGTCACCCAGTGAGTTTCATGGCCAAGTGGGGACTGGAACCTGACTTTCCCGAGTCCCAGTCAAACAATCTAACCATTACGGTACACTGGCTCTCACAGTGTAGCCTAATGGTGACATTTGATTACTGTGGCATCAAGTGATGGCTTGCAGGTGTGATTGGATCATCTGAGATAAAATGTATATATTACCTGACAGCACCTGAAATATTTCCAGTAGAACCTGGGCAGGCTTGTATGGGAGAAGGTCGTCTTTTAGGTAGGCTGGCCCCATGCCATATAAGTCTTCATAGGCATAATCATCACTTTGAATTGTGCCTGGAAAAAGACCACTAGGACTCCTTGTGCAGTTAAATGTAGGGATGTGTGAGGATTTCGTTCGGGGTGGGGTGGGGTGGAAATCTGGCAGACTAGCTGGGCTCAACCCCCGAACTCCATCCCACTTACCTCTTCCCAGGTGTCAACTCACGTTCTCCCGAGTCGAGCAAGGGAAGCAACCTCTGGGTTCCCAGCAGGCCACTGTTTATGGAGAAAATGCCTGAAGATACGCCCAAAGCAGCTGCAGTGTGCGTATTGCAACTTGTGCAAATTGCGGCCACTTTTGAAGTATCTTAAGGCATTTTCTGTGTAAACAGTGGCCCGCCAGAAACTCAGAAATCCGGCGAGTGGCGTGGCGTGGCATGGCACGCGCCAGCTTTCAACCCAGCTCCGCAGGTGCAGCCTAACGTGGTCAGAAATTCCTTGCATAGTAAAGTACCTCCAAGGAGAAGGGAGACACCTTGGTGAGATAAACCAGGTGCAATAAGAAATAGTGTAGTGTTGGCCTGGTGACAGGGAAAGCAACAAAATCCTGGAAATGGGGAAGGGGAGCCCCACATTGTGTGACCCTCCCGGGAACACATCACAACCCTCAGTTCAAAAAGCACTGTGATGGTTATTTATTTATTTATTTATTCATTCATTCATTCATTCATTCATTCTCTGTACTGCCCAATATAGCCAAAGCTCTCCATGGTAGACAGTTGGAGTGTGACTCTAAGCTTTCCATGCAAATTACAGCATAATCCTATGGCTGCTAGTCAGAGTCTAGATGGCCATAGGATTTTTCAGAGTCCCGGCCAACTCTGACTTCAGAAACTCACTCCGAGGTCGGGCCTGGGACTCCGAACTCAGAGCGCCTTCCCCCCCCACCACCACCGCCCTTGCAGCCAGCGCAGAAAGAACTGCACCGGCTGCTGCTCTGAGGTCTCAAGACTGACCTCGGAGATGGGCTTTAGGGGGTCAGGGAGGGGACGGGGCAGGAGGAGACTCAGCACTGGTTAGGCCTCATCTTGAGTATTGCGTCCAGTTCTGGGCACCACACTTTAAGAAGGAACTGGAGAGGGTTCAGAGGAGGGCAACAAGGATGATAAAGGGACTGGAAACAAGGCCCTATGAGGAGAGACTGAAAGAACTGGGCATGTTTAGCCTTCAGAAGAGGAGACAGAGCAGAGGGGAGATATGATCGCACTCTTCCAGTACTTGAAGGGTTGTTGTCACACAGAGGAGGGCCAGGATCTCTTCTCGATCATCCCAGTTTGCAGGACACGGAATAATGGGCTCAAGTGACAGGAACCCAGATTCCACCTGAACATCAGGAAAAATTTCCTGACTGTTAGAGCAATAAGACAATGGAACCAACTACCTAGGGAGGTTGTGGGCTCTCCCACTCTGCAGGCATTCAAGGTGCAGCTGGACAGCCATCTGTCGGGGATGCTTTGACCTGGATTCCTGCATTGAGAAGGGAGTTGGACTCGATGGCCTTGTAGGACCCTTCCAACTCTACTTTTCTACGATTCTATGAGACAGGCTCCACCAGTAACACAGTATCCTGGCGGTACCTTGCATTCCTTCCTGCCAGCTCCAAGGTTGAACGCTTAGACCTGCCAAAATCGGACTTCTAAGTGTTTTGCATGGCAGGAGGAGAATGGAGGTGACCTTCACCTCTGCACTTCTCCCGCCATGCATACGATGTCTGTAATCCTCCAATTTCGGAGGGTTACGGGCAGCGTCATTGGATTGCGCCTTCATCCTCTAGTGAATGTGTATAGAGTCACACAGCCTCAGCACTGTAGTTCCTCCGGGGTTCTCTGTTTTCCATTCTTAAGTTTAGTTCATCCCAGACTTTGAGAATATATATTTTTTTAAAAAGTTTGCAGGAAAGCATGTTAGCGTTTGATGCACATTTCTCCCCATGCATATACTTTGCATGCAATTGTGTGTGATATAGATGCACATGTTTGCAACACAGTGTATTTTTGGAAATTATTTTGGCTAAAATGTGCATCACACGCACTGTTTGTCTGCGCTTTCCCTTAATTTACACATTTGTACACATTTTTGGACTGGAGAACTCCATTTCAAAATTTGGAGAAATGCAAATTTTGAAGGATTACTGGGTTTCCATTCAAATACTGGTTTGAAATCATTTGCATCGTACTGTGAACTGAACAAATTTCTCTCCCCCCCCATCCCTAAGTTTATACTTTGAAAGTGACCTCAATATTTTATGTTTACTCTATTGGTTACCACAAGCCACCTTCAGAATTACTTACCTAAAGGACTTGCAAGTTGAAACAATGAGCCCATTCTGCAAAGCAATATGAAAAAAAGGAAAGTGTTTGAAGATTTTTTTTTATTCAATTATATTAATTTATATCAGGGAAAGTATGGATTCACTTATTCAGTAGATTAAGAATGATTTAAGAGTATGGTTGAAAAGCATACCTTGGTTGGGACAAATGCAACTATGAAAATGGATGTCTTTGCCAAGCCCTGTTTTTTATTTATGGTGCTACCTCATTTCAGCTCCGGTACTATACACAATTAACTGGCAGAAAGCACTATTCAGTTTCTGAGCAGACATGCATAAGTTTGCTCTGTTAATAACGGGGAAATGTTGAGACAGATCCAGTCTTCCTCATGGACTTTGCTTGGGCAGTTAAGACCCATTAGATTTACAGAAGATCTGCTCCTGGTGAAGGTGAATACTGCTAGAATGGTTTTGTTGATATGGATCAACACAGCTGCCTGGATTTCTGGTATGGGGACATTCATAGACTTCATAGATTATAGAGTTAGAAGGAGCCTACAAGGCTATCGAGTCCAACCCCCTGCTCAATGCAGGAAACTAGAGGAGGGGTCTCCCATCCAAGTAATCACCAGGCCTGACCCTGCTGAGCTTTCCACACTCAGCTTTCCACGCTCAGACAAGCTGAGCCAGCGTAAGCCACAGGCCTCATGATGAGTGCTTGCACTTCAAAATGTACTAGTACACCACTGGGCCTACCTGCTCCTTGCACTAGGCACTGGACAGATAGGAGCTACTATCACAATTTCCTACAGTGCGTGTGAAGCAACTCTATAATCAGGGGATGCTGGTGACTCCTGTGTCAGTGGGGCTCCTTATCCATTGCAGCTTTTATTCTGAGCTTTATAGGAGCCATCCATGGTGCTCCATGGTGGTGAATCTATCTGGGGGATGGAGCACAGGACCATGGATAGCTCCTGTTAAGCCTCTGCTGACTATAATCAAGCACTCCAGGGCACTGCAAGAAATTTTAAATGGAAGCTTGTAGCCAGTTGCTGCTGCTACTGCCAGATAAGCCCAAGGCCTTGAGGTGCACAGTCATAGGACTGGGACCCAAGGAGGGAACTTTGCTAAGGCTTTCCCACAAAACTGGAGCCGGTGCCCTGGATATCGTCATAAAAATATCAGTCAACATTGGGCATAAATACAAAATCTAATTAAAAGATGAGTTCATATATTCTACCTGATCTTTGTGGACCTTAATGGACCATGTCAAATAGGTGGTACTGTCAGAATCACATTTGACTCTTCTGACATTACAAGCGCATATGTGCCCCACTGTTCCTTTTCTCTTTTCCACATTCATCCCTGGAGACATCAATAGTACAAGGGAGAAAATTCCAGTCTGTTGCATGTTTCTAGCTTTACATGACTAAGTGAAGGACAAATGATCCAGGTTTTGTTTTGTTTTTTAAGATCGTACTGACTTGATTCCCAAATGGGTGAATTCTTTTGCATCTAATACTTGAACGTTGCCCCAAGCAATGCAGCTGTGCTTGGGATTAATGAAAGGGGGCACTAGTGATTATTTTACAGGGGACAGAGAATATCCTTCATGAGACCCTTCCTAGGAACACTTTCCCACCGTCTGTTGGTCTTCAAGCAGCCAAAACACCATCACCATCGGCCTGTGCCTTTTTACATGAAGTCATATCTTGCAACAGCACTCTGCGTTCCAAAAGTGGGCAATATATTAGTCTCGAGGCTGCTTCTTCTCGTGTTTCGTGATAATATATAACTGGCCTCTTACCCATTGCTTCTTTGTAGTCTCTCTCTCTCTCTCTCTCCCTCTCCCTCTCTCTCTTTTGCAGGAGAATGTGAGAGGGATGGAAGAGAATTTCATTTGCTGGGCATTTTTAAATGAAATGACACAATGTGTACTTCCCAGACAAATATACCATTTGGAACACACTTATCTTTCAGACTGTGCACACTTCTCCAAATTTTGTGATGCCGTTTTGAGCTAAAAAAACACACAACCCTATGTATATTATGGAAAGTTGTGTAAAAAAAATAAAATTCATACATTAGCCAAAGAAAAGAGATCATTTCCATTGTTGTTCTTCAAAAAAAAAAAAAACAAAAAACCCCCCAGAAAACCCAACCCCCTCACAGTCTGATGTGAAAACTGAATGGAATTATTGTTGAGTACATGCAAAATTGACGCAAACAGGAAATACAATGATTGGCCCATCCCTACTTGCGAAATGCACATTTTCAGAATGGATGAGTCAAGCACATATTACGTGCTTAAGTTTAGGATCAGTTGCGACATTTAGGAGAATGAAGTGATAAAGCTTTTCCTGGTCTATTTTTTTACCTAGGGATGGTGAGAATTTAGTTTCAGTCTGGTTTTGATCAGAATTGACCAAAATACATGAAGTTCTCCATAGTCAAGATAGAAAGAACTTGAGATTTATTTTATTTTATTTTAAATGAATGTGGGAGAAATTGAAACTGACAGATTTGTCATCCAGGCCCAGGGCTTTTGGTGCTCTGCTCTTAAAGGTCTGGTTTTGAATTCCAGCATACTCAACCATGTTAGTGTTGAATTAGAGGTTGCTACCTCTTTCTTCTGAAGGGCTCCTCATCTTTAACACTGTATGGCAGGCAGGTACAACATGTCCCTCTCCAAGCCAACTACCTAGGGAGGTGGTGGGACCAACGACCTAGGGAGGTGGTGGGCTCTCCCACTCTGGAGGCATCCAAGGTGCAGCAGCTGGACAGCCATCTGTCAGGGATGCTTTGACCTGGATTCCTGCATCGAGCAGGGGTTTGGACTCGATGGCCTTGTAGGGCCCCTTCCAACTCTACGATTCTATGATTCTAAGCTGGGAATAGCTGTACTTAGTAAATTTGGCCAGTTAAGAGTGGTGAGAATTTCAGTTCAGTTCAGTTCAGTTTTGATCAGAATTAACAAAAAATCATGAAGTTCTTCATATTCAGGAGAGAAAGAACTTGCGCTCATTATTATTATTATTATTATTATTATTATTATTATTATTGTGAATATGGGAGAAAATAAAACGGACAAATTCACCTATCCCTGTTTAAGATTCAGGGCCAGCCCTACCATTAGTCAAACTTGAGGTAGTTGCCTCAGGCGGCAAATACTGAGAGGTGGCAGCAAGATGTAGGAGAGAAGTGTGTGCCACGTGGCCTTCCCTACACCCCCTAAGCTAGTCTGCTGCCTTCAGGTATGGTGTCCCATCATCAGTGTGGAAGAAAGATGTTCAGTCTTGAAGGAAGGCATTAGTCAGTGTACATGGAATGAGCAGGGGCGCCATCTTGTTCTTCACCTCAGGCAGCAAAATGTCTTGGGCTTGGCCCTGTTAACATTCATACAAAGCCAAAAGCTCACTAGACCAGCAGTGCCAAGGAAAGTCTACATCATGAAGGAGAGATTTCAACCATTTTGGCACCACCACTGACTAGAATTAACTATGCAAACTTGCAAACAGGCTACTGTGCAGGAAATCCAGAAATTTAGAAATTCAGAAATTAAACACAACCATAGAGCTTGCCTCATACCATCTGGCGATTTTGCTATATGCAGATGAAGCTGTTCTCTTAGCAAGGACGCCTATAGGGCTTCAAAGAACACTAAATAGTTTCTCTTCCTATTGTGATAATAAATATCTGGAAATTAACTATAATAAAACTAAAGTAATGGCATTCGGTAAGAATCCTAGAAGCCGGATTTGGAAAATGAAGGGGAACCGTATTGAACAAGTTAATGAATATAAATACTTGGATTTTGTATTGCAGGGTTCTGGGTCTAATATAACGCACTGCAATATGCTGGCTGACCGTGGTGAAAGATCTGTGTATGCCATCTTAAGAATTTTCCGATCTAAGGGACGATATTATTATGTTCCAGCAGCATTAAAATTATTTCAATCTAAAGTCATCCCTCAATTGATCTATGGCACTTACACGGGGATGGCAACTTCAAGTCTGTATTTATTGGAAAAAGTCCAGTCCAAGTTTTTACACGCCATCTTACAAGTGCCCTCTTGTGTGCCCAATGCGCTAATTCGCCTGGAAACAGGTGTAATGAAAATCGAAGCAAAAATTTGTCTCTCAACAGCTTATTTATGGTTGAGATTGCATAGTGATATAAAGGGCTTATTCCCAGTAATAACTCATGACAACTTGCAACCCAGATGGATCAGGGCGATGAAATCCAAACTCAGAGGTGTGGGTTTATCGCTCAATGCCCTTCTTGCTCAAAATGTTGATCGGGAAAAAAACATTATTAAACAGAGGATCCTAGATATAGAGAAGCAACAAGATCTGCTAAAATCTCCTGGTTATATATCTTCCATCAATCATAGATACACTATGACAATGTCCCCATATCTTATGAGCTTGAATGTTCACCATTATAGGAGAGCCTTTTCTTTAGCTAGATGTGAGGCCTTTCCGTCTGCCGTATTGCAAGGAAAATATTTGAAAATACTCTAAGAGACTCTACCCATGTGGCTCAGGAGAAGTTGAATCCACGGGTCATATGTTTTTACGTTGTCCTTTTTATACTGAAACAAGGGCTAAATTTATTTCCCCTTTTTTAGTGACTTTATCATATCTGCCTGATAAGTTCTGTTCAAGAAAATTGCTAGCTGATGATAATCCGAACATTACAAGACAGGTAGACAAGTTTTGTGCTTACGTGGTTAAACATCTGCACCAAATATGAACAGAAGTAAAAATTTTATTATACCATCTAGTTTTAAATTGTATTTTATTTTATTTTTATCATTTATGGTTGAATTTTAAAGTTTTACTATTTGTATATTAATGAACCTTTGTATGTTCTAATGTAGATTGTATATGATTATGTACGATTTTGTACAAAGCGGTTTTGGTCTATGACCGTAAATAAATAATCTAATCTAATCACACATACAGCAATGGAGAATTCCTGTGGTGCCCCCTACTGGTCATCCAGGTTGTAGTGTCTCCCACCTGTCCCATATGCTCAACCTGGCAATCTTGCCACTGCTTCCATGGCCTCAGAGGTGGTTCTACCCATACATTTGGACTACTGTGTCCAGTTCTGGTTGCCACATTTTAAGAAGGGCATTGACAACATGGAGCATGTCCAGAGGAGAACAATTAGGATGATCAGGGGTCTGGAACCCAAGTCCTATGAGAAACAGTTGAAAATGCTCAGCATGTTTAACCTGGAGAAGAGAAGATGAAGGAGAGCCACAATAGCTGTGTTCAAATATCTCCAAAGCCATCGGCACAGAAAATGGAGTAGACCTGTTCTCTGTTGCTCCAGAGGGCAGGACTAGAACCAAATGGAAAGAAATTACAAGGAAGCAGATTTCAGCTAGACATTAGGAGAAACCTCCTAATGATAAGAGCTGTTCAGCAGTAAGAGTCTGCTCTCCTTCATTGAAGGCATTTAGGTAGAGAGGATGGATGTCCTTCTATCTTGGATTTTGTAGTTCCATCCTGCACTGAAAGTCCTGCATTGAGCAGGGAGTTGGACTAGATGACCACTAAGGTCCCTTCCAACTCTTTTTTTAAAAAAATTATTTATTTATTTAGAGTTTCAAATAATATACAACAAAAACCATACCAACATACAAATAACAACTACAGTGCCCCCTTCACCATATAGGACCAAAGAATATTTATCCTCTATATTCCCCTATTACTCAATATTCCAAAAAACAAAACAAAAAAACCATCATATCTTGACGAGGCATGCTCCCTTTTCCCTTGACTAGCACAAAATCTAAAAAATAGCCCACAAATATCCTTAAAATTATCTCTCTTTAATTGTCCCTGTTTGCATTTAATGCAGCAAGTTAACTTATCATTTACAGCAATGTCCCATACCTCCTTGTACCAATCAACAACTGAAAAAACATGTTGGACTTTCCATTTCCTTGCTGTCGTTTATCTCCCAGCTGTTAACAAGTTTACAATAAGTTCCTTTATAGCTTGGGTACAAACCAGTTTCTCCGTTACTGATAACAATGCTAAAAAATTTGGGACAGACCTCTAAATTTGAACCAGTTCTTTCCGAAATTTCTACCAAAAAAAAAAATCATTCCAAAAATCCAAAATGCTTTTGCAGCTCCACCACATATGAGCATATGTACCAAGTTCCTGACAGCCCCTCCAACATGCTGTAGAATAGTTACTATCTATTTTACTCAATCTTACCAGTGTCATGATGTACCATTTCCAAATAAGCCTTCCAACTCTTATTGTTCCTCCTCCTCCTGCCCCTCTTCCTCCTCCCCAGCCCTAACTACCAGCAGTGGAACAAAGACATGACCTGCCTCTTCATCAACTTCCCACACCCTTCTGACATATATACAGTGGCTCACGCTGGCTCAGCTTGTCTGAGCGTGGAAAGCTAAGCAGGGTCAAGCCTGGTTGTTACTTGGATGGGAGACCCCTCCTCTAGTATCCTGCATTGAGCAGGGGGTTGGACTCGATGGCCTTGTAGGCTCCTTCCAACTCTATGATCTATGAAATCTATGAAGTATTGGGGGGGGGTTGTGGGAGGCTCCTACCCACTCATAAGTCATCCTGGTCTCTAGCCAGGCAAGACCATACCCAAAAGGCCCGGGTGAGGAGGTTCTGGCTTACTGCCTCATCTGTTGGCTCTTTAAAGATGTTGTCCTGCTTGCCGAGCTCATGCAGACCCAGCTCCTAATGCATCATTTCCATTTCAGAGACAAGACCAGAAAATCCAGTATTTCAATATCTGGAGAGAAAAATTCTTATTTTGGAAGCATAGCACTGCCAAGGAGATTAACAGGAGACACGGGGATTGGCACCATGATGGACTAGTGAACCCCCACCTACGTTTCTGCCTTGGAATGTCCATCAAACAAATGTTGCACTTGATGGACCATCAATCTGATCATGGGGTCCAATGTTTCTGATCTTATTGCATGGAAAACAATGTGGTGTTTTTCATGACCACACCATGTTATCTGCCTAAGGATTATGGGAGGGAAAGAAAGATCAACCTCATAAAAGTAGCACCTTGTTCCTGAACATCTTGGCACATGCACTTTCCCCATGTCATACTTGCTCTGTCAAAACAAGTTTTCCTTGCCCCTCAGGGTCAACCTAGCTTTTGAGCATCAAGCTGTCATCTTGGGGCATCATCAGGCACATTAGCCAGATAACAGACTACCAGTTCACATTCCAGAACAATTATGACTGCTGATGATGAATGAACCAGCTTTAGAGACAGACGGAAATTCCTACAGGTGGAGTGACCTTCTGACAGAGTCATGTTTGTTTCACTGGCGTAAACAGCCAGAGGAACTATGCAGAAAAGGTTAAAGTGAGAGAAGAGTAGACACCCAGCCTCATATCTCAGCAAAAATGGGCCATCGAATCAGAAAGCACACCCCTCACCCTTGGCTTATGGTCCATGGAACAGAGAACTGGTTCATCCAAGAACCTGTGCCTATGGGATCCCAAACAATGGATGCAGGGCCTAGGGGTGTGCCAAAGGTTCTCCACTGGAGGGTGCCATTTTATTTTCCCAGATATGTAGCCATATGTAGACAAGATATGGTCTTCTGGGGAAAGACCATTAGTGGCCCAATAGCTGGTGAAAAGAGCTCTACTAGCTGATGTTCACAAGCTTCCCCATTTCTGCACATTTCATCTCATACACACACCCCACAAATTACTGAAATGTCCTGTTTACCTTAGAAAAATGGTGAGTAAGGGGAGATGTGACAGAGGTGTACAAAGTTATGCATGGTGTGAAGAAAATGGATAAGGAGACATTTTTCTCCCTCTCTCATAATACTCATCATCATCAGGCGATCACTCGTGACCGAGTAAGATTGTCTTCCGGGATAAAAGGAGGAAATTCTAAAGAAGATTGTGTAGACTCTAGCGATGGGTCCGTAAGTGACTGTGGAGGCCAATTCTAGATCCACACAGCTTCCCACAGTGAGGACACAGGTTACCAGATAGAAGATGGTCCTGTAAAGGATTCATTTGACGTGCTTTTTGCTTAGCACGTTTCTCCCTTTCACCTTGCACTCGGGCTTCTTCAAAGTCCATGGAACCTTTGTGAAAGGCCAACCTCCATTTAGATCGTTCATGGGCCAGAGCTTCCCAGTTTTCAATGTTTATATTGCATTTTTTTAGATTAGCCTTATGAACATCTTTAAACCTCTTATATTGACCACCGATATTCCGCTTTCCATCCTTGAGTTGGGAGTAAAGTAACTGCTTTGGGAGACGGCAGTCAGGCATTCGAACAACATGACCGGTCCACTGAAGTTGGCATTGAAGGATCATTTTTTCCATGCTAGTAGTCTTTGCTTCTTCCAGTACACTGACATTTGTTCGTCTATCTTCCCAAGTAATTCGCAGGATTTTCCGGAGGCAACGTTGATGAAACCTTTCAAGGAGGTGGAAGTGACGTTTATAGATAGTCCATGTTTCGCAGGCATACAATAAAGTCGGTAATACAATGGCTTCATAAACCAGTGTTTTGGTCTTCTTACAAATATCCCGATCCTCAAACACTCTATGTTTCATTCGAGAAAATGCGGCACTTGCGGAGCTCAAACGATGCTATAATACTATAACCCAATGGGGTCATCCCATGAAGCTGATTGGTGGGAGGTTCAGGACAGATCAAAGCAAAGACTTCTTCACGGAGCACATAGTTGAACTATGGAATTTTCTACCATAAGATGTAGTGTTGGCCACCAATTTGGATGGCTTTAAAGGGGGACTAGACAAATTCCTGGAGGAGAAGGCTATCAATGGCTGCTAGTCCTGATGGCTCTATGCTACCTCCAGTATTAGAGGCAGTATGCTTATGTGCACCAGTTGCTGGGCAACATGGGCGGGAGGGTGCTGTTTCACTCATGCCCTGCTTGTGGGATCCCGTGGGCAGCTGGTTGGCCACTGTGTGAACAGAATGCTGGACTAGATGGACCCTTGGTCTGATCCAGCAGGGCTCTTCTTATGTTCTTATGTCCTTGCCTCAATTTGCTGCCTGCAAATGGGGTGGTGAAATAGGGAAAGAGGCATTCTGGCTCAGCCCTACTCGAAGCACGACAATTTACCAACACAAAAATGTCCCTGATTCCTGGTCTGGATGGCATATAGCAGATTGGTGGATGTATAATTATGTCCCTCAGTTGGCATTGAAATGGACGATATTTTGAGTTTCTTCAATACGGGAGGGGTTTTTTATGCTGCATTTTGTTTCTCTTGTAATGTATTTCTTTCTATATTTACTGTATTTTTGTACTGCCCAGTAACCAAAGTTATCCAGGCAGTGCACAATACATTAAAAACATACAGTACAAACATTAAAAGAAAGGAAAAAAAACAGCACAAAATAAAACAGCAAAGAATAAAACGATCACAACATCGTAAGACCAAATTAAAACCAGCAGAATACAGTACTAAAAGCACTAAAAACCGTTCTTAAAACACCTGGGAGAAAATGAAAGGTCTTCTCCTTGCACTGGAAAGACTATAATGTAGGCATCAGGTGACCCTCTCTAGGGCCAGCATTCCACAAATTGGGCACCACCCCTGAAAATGCCCTTTCTCTTGTATCCACACACACCTTACCACATTTGGCAGGGCCTCCTGGAGGAGGGCCTCGGGCAATTAGCTTAATGTCTAGGTAAATATGGGAGGAGAGACATTCCTTCTGGCAACCTGGCCCCAAGCCATTTAGGGCTTTAAAGATTATAACTAGAACTTTGATTTGGGCCCAGAAATGGATGGCGAAATACTGGCATTATAATATATATATATATATATATATATATAGTAAATATATATATATATATATTTCTGTGAGCCACTCAGAGAGCATATGCCCATGGGTGTCCACTGTAGGGATGTGCGAGGAATCTGGTTGGGGGGTCAGAATCCCATGGATTTTCCCAGCTCAGCCACCTGGATTCCGGATTGTCAACTAATCACTGGTGCAAACTTGCTCTGACATGAGTCGAGGCAGCACATGGTCTTCTGCTTTGAAGCAGGCCACAATTTGCTGCTGCTGCTGCTGCTGCTGCTGCTGCTTCTTCTTCTTCTTCTTCTTCTTCTTCTTCTTCTTCTTCTTCTTCTTCTTCTTCTTCTTCTTCTTCTTCTTCTTCTTCTTCTTCTTTTTAAACCAGGGAAATTTGCATCAATTCTGGCCACAATTTCTGCAATTTGAATAAATTGTATCCAGAATTTATGAACATTTCTCTGGCTTAAAAAGAAGAAGAAAAGAAATGCGCAAACCGTGGCCCACTTTGTTCAGGTTGCTAGGGAGTGGCCATGTTAATTATGATTTGGAGCAAGATGATGGGATTTTAGCCACATACCTAGGCAAGATTGAGTGTAATTTATGAATGTGGCATTCTTGCTCCTCCAGGGAGGGTGCCTCACCGCTTTTTATCTCAAAGGTTGGGGAAAACTCTTCATTTTCCTTCTGTTTTGATCTGCAGTAACTAGACAAAACCGGTTGCTACTATACACTCACATACATCTTGCCAGCCCAAACAATTGTGCAAGTTCCCAGCACAGAAAGTTAGGGATCACCTGCACTAGATATTTGTCGACATACCATGCATCATCATCATCATCATCATCATCATCATCATCATCATCATATCATCATCATCATCTCAGCATACTACATCTGAACAGTCCTGAACAACCCAATCTCATCTGATCTTGGAAGCTAAGCAGGGTCAGGCCTGGTTACTACTTGGTTGGGTGACTGCCTTGGAATACCAGTGTAATAGAGGACCTGCTTTGCATGGAGAAAGTCCCAGGTTCAATCCCGGCCTCCAGGTAGGGCTTGGAAAGAATCCTGCCGGAAACCCTGGAGAGCCATTGCTGCCAGTCAGTGTCAACAATACTGGGCCAGATGGACCAAGGGTCTACTCAGGATAAGGCAGTTCCCTATGTTCCTATGCTTGCTGCTTTTAATTCTGGGTATATATAACATATATCCTTCTATATATCTATATCTATATATTCATCTCTCTCTCTCTCTGTCTATAGATCTATCTATCTGTCTCTATATAAATAAATTATATCTGTCGATAGATAGATTATATATATATATATATATTCTATCTATCTATCTATCTATTGCATTATTCTTGGAAGTAAGGACAAAGAGACACAGCTTAACCACAAAAAGATTGTTTGCTCTTGGTATGTTATGCCATGACATCTATGCTTGTGGGACCATGATATATGACAGTCTACATAGGTTCCACATGCACATGCCCATCTGCACCACAGTGCTAGTAAACATGGATCCCCCCCCCCCTGGCCAAACTGGGTATTCTCCCTTCCAGAGTCACTGTTTAGCCCAGGCATAGAGCATCGGAATCCAGCACCCTCAGGCATCTACTGGGATCCCAACACCCCAGCAGGGCCTACTAGTGCTGATGCCTGCCTAAGCCCCCACACCCCCATGCTGAGCGACTGTGTGTCTGGGAGCTGCGCATAATTCCCAAGAACGTCCTGGAGCAATATTACATCGGGGCCAGTGCCAGCTCCAGCTTTTTGAGGGACCTTGGGCAAGACACTCTCAGTGGCCCCCTTCCCTCGCTGAGAGTCTACCTCCTCACTGCCATTGTCGCTCGCTGCTATTGCTCTGTATCTTCCCCCCCCCCTCATCATTTGCTTGCTTTCTTGACGGGCAGAGAGAACCAGTGAGCAAGCAGGCAGTGGCATCTGCTGCCCCACCTTCTCACCACCTCTGTCATCTGGGCCAGAGCGAGAGGCAGGTGAACAAGCGGGTTGCAATAGTGAGGAGGAGGGGCAACTCCAGAGGGGCCCTGCCATTGTGTGGGCCCTTGACAGGTGCCCCACCATGCCGACCCTTGACGCCAGCCCTGATCAGGGTTGTTTTGATGAATGAAAATGCCATCTCCCCCGCATCCTTTGCTAATAATAGCACTGCTTCTGCCTCCTGCTGCTGTTGCTGTCAGGTAAGCCTAGTAAACATGGATCCACCAACACAGGAGGAGCCCACCAGAGGCCACTTTGCCAAGGGAGTTCTCAAATTGGAGCAGGTCCTGCCTTAACCCCTTGCCATGTTCTGCCTGAGGTATCCACTAAGTCAGGGCGGCCACTTCCACACTGCCCAAAAAGAGGAAATGTGTCACCAAGGAAGAGGATTGCCAATTTGTATATGCAAATTTACATGCATAGGTGGAAATTTAGAAGCCATAACTATGAATTAAGTAGATGGACAATAGATCTCAGCATAGTGGAGAAGACTGCCCAGGTGGTCTGTGTGCCTCCTCAGTCTGCTGTGCAGGTGGTCACTGTTGATGGGTAACGTCAAGGCCCCTGGACACTCTGGAGGCATTCAAGGTGAAGCTGGATGGCCATCTGTCAGGGATGCTTTGACCTGGATTCCTGCATTGAGCAGGGAGTTGGACTCGATGGCCTTGTAGGCCCCTTCCAACTCTACTTTTCTATGATTTCTATTATTCTATTACTCTCCCTTCTTAGGGTTCATGATCTTCAAATCACCTTCAAATAGAGGACTATCCTCTACCAGCTCTCCAAAATAGAGGGCTGTCCTCTCTAAGTCAGGACACCTGGCCACCCTACACTAAGTGGATGAAAGCCTCATTAAGGGAGAAACAAACAGCAAAACAAACACAGGCAGCACCAATCTGCCAAAGTTAAATGTCAGCAATCAATAGCTCCTTCACTCATACCCGATACTTGCCCATACCGGCATTATTTAGAGTGTGCATACACTTTTACCTTGAGTAATAATAACTGAGCTGATCTTTGCATTATGGAGGTGAGCTTAGCATTGTGCATGCATTTTTATTTTTATTTTTTAAATCACACTGTCTGATGTGCATCCCTTTATACTAGGCTACATTTGCTGGAGTGTGCAAAAAAAAAAAAAAAAATGAAGAGGAGAGACTTTTCTGTTTGGGATTGCAAAAAAAAACAACCCTGGCATAACAAAGCAAAGTGGAACAGAGGACTCTCTAGTAAGAGTCAGTGAATAACCGCATGCAGTGAGAACAAGGAGAACAAGTTGATTCACAGAACCAGATAGCAGCCACTTGAAAGAGAATTAAGGCGAGGCGATGTCGTTTTCAGTGGAGTTTTTTTTCTCTGAAAACAAAGAAAAACAGTGGCAAAGACATGGAGAAACGGAAGGAAAAACGAGAATGCATTTTTTTGCAGGGGGCATGGTGTGTGTGTGTGTGTGTGTGTGTGTGTGTGTTTGGTCCTGTGTGGTCACTTACCTTGATAAGTAGCAGTGTTCGCTTTTTCAGGTGGGATTAGGGATGGCGCTGAATCTCTCAATTTTGGCTTCCCTTTGTTTTCTCATTTTTCAAATCGTAAATTCAGTTTGTCTCAAACTTTGAGGATTTCTCCAGTCTTAAGTTCAGTTTGTCCTGAATTTGGGGGATTTGTTGTTGTTGTTGTTGTTGTTTTTAAGTTCACATGAAAATGCATAAGCATTTTTGTGCTTATTTATCTCGTAATAAATGCAAGATATGGTTTGCATAGTGGTCCAAAAGTGCAAAATTAGGTAAGTTCACATTAAAACACTAACTAAATCCATTTCTTCCCCACCCTTAAGTGGGGGAGGGGGGCAGGTTCTTTCTTTAACTGATTAGCATTTGACAAGAGGCTCTACAAGAGGGGCAGAGCGATCTTATAGCCCCTACAGCATCTAAAGCACCAGATTCAGATTCCCAGCTCTGAGGTCGGAGAAGAGCTCCAACCTCAGAGCTGGGGGATCCGTGCTCAGATCCCCCAGCTCCAGCCCCCTCACAGCTGGGGCGGAAAGAACAGCATCGGCTGTGTTTCCGAGGTCATGTGACCAACCTCAGAGAAGGAGTGAAGAGGGCATTCAAGGGGGCTGGGAGGGGAGAAGACCAATTCCATCAGGATACAACATATCCTTCCCTCCCTGTCTGAAGTGCCTCAACTAGATGGCCAAAATTGGACATCTAGCTGATTTGCATGGCATGAGGAGTGCAGAGGTGAAGATCGCCTCTTCAGTCCTCCTGACTTGCATGAGATGCCCACATAATCCTCCAAGTTCTGAGGCTTTCGGGCATCCTCACTGGATTGCGCCCTCGAAATAAATTTTGTCTATGCCCCTTACAAAGCAGCTGACTTTAGATGAATGATCTGTTGAGAGCCAGTGTGGATCCGGGTTCTTGAGTCCACTCAGCCGTGAGGCTCACTGGGTGACTTTGGGCCCGTCACTGACTCTCAGCCTAACCTACCTCACAGGGTTGTTGTGAAGATAAATTGGAGAGGAGGAAGACTATGTGGGCTGCCTTGGGTTCCTTGCAAGAGGGGGGGGGGAAGTCAGGATATGAATGTCATAAAATGAAGAAACTGCCTGAACCTAGCTCAGACCCTCATTTTGTGTTCACAACGGGAGAAGAATGATCAGAGAAGAAATGGCACTCGATTTGGAATACGCTCAGACATTACGAGCTGGATAATGTTCGTATTTTTAACCAGGCAATTCAGAACTTGGGCAACATCATCAGCATTCCTGTCTGACTTTTGAGTTATACTGTAAGGTTGAGCTCACATTACTAGTGATAGGAAAGAATTCATCGTCGTGATTGCTCTTCAAGTTCGATGTGACCTTACTGAACTCCACCTGGGTACATCTTTGCTTATTCACCGCCCGCACGGTTGTTCCAGTTATTTACTTGGCTTGCCTAGCCCATGCTGGCCCCAGATGCACGAAAGCTACACTGGAAATCACAGCATGTTGTTTCAACACCAGCGCTTAGGTGGCTCCGACACGCTCGCCTTACAGCTGTCATGCTCGATTTATCCAGACTAGAACTGGCATGGCGATGGAAGGCAGCGCCAGTCAGCTGCAAGAGAGTCACATCCAGAAGCGAGAGAAGTGACACACGGGCATCGCTGGGGCTTGGGGCTTCACTCCTACTGTTTTTAGAACAAGGGCAGTGGCTGAACACAATCCACCACCACCACCGGTGAAGGTTGGTGGCTCCAATGTCAGCAGGGCTATGTATCCACTCTGGATTTTACTCTGAACTTTTAAGGAGTTCTCCACGGTGCCGAACTTATTTTGGTGATAGGGTTCTTCAGCACCATGGATAGCCCCTTTAAAGTTCAGTTGAAATATGGAGAGGATACACAGCCCCAATGGCACTGGAGCCAGCAGCCTCCACTGGCCACCACCAATGGATGCAGTGGCTAGAGCAGAGGTGTGGAACGTCTTTCTGTTTCCTGACCATAAGCTCATTTCTGCACCGGCTTGAGATTTTGACCAAAAAATAAAAAAAAAATCTTCATGAAAATTCGTACGCATTTTCATGGGCATTTCTCCAAATATGTGCATTCCCCTTGTGCGCACCTTTTCTGCATACAATTTCCCCCACATAATGTGTTTTTTCTGCATACATTCCCCTAATATATGCATTTCTGTGTGCATTTTTTTTTTAGTTGCAAAGTGAATCACAACATTGTGAAACCTGCAGATTTCTGCGTGCAAGTGAGTTCTGGTTTGCAGATAAGTCTGGGAAGTAAGTGTGAATTGGGTTAGTATTAAAATCTGGACCAAACTAATTTCTCCTCCATCCCTCCTCAGCAGTTGAATAAAATACTGCCTGCATATTTTTGCCTTATATCTCTAAGTCATAGGACTAGAGGTTTACAGTATTTAAAAAAGAAAGAAAGAAAGAAAGAAAGAAAGAAGAAAACTTCAAAATCGGTAAAGGAGGCTACAGGCAGCACCCTTCCAACATAGCTATGGACCTGCTTTTCTGGGTCTCCAAAGAACCAAAGCATACCCAGGGAAATACCTGTAGAGCAGGGCTCTCCAACCTTGGGTCCCCAGATGTTGCTGGCCTACAGCTCCCAGCATACCCAGCCAGCATGGCTCATGGCAAGGGATGCTGGGAGCTGTAGTCCAGCAACATCTGGGGACCCAAGGTTGGAGAGCCCTGTTGTAGTGTGTGTGTGTGTGTGTGTGTGTGTGTGTGTGTGTGCTTCATAACATTAGTGTGAGTTCAGCCAGTGTCTTGAGCACCGACTAGGAGCTTAATTTAGCCTTCTCCCATGCCCCACATCCCAATTCAGCCTGTAAGCAACAATGTGTGGATGTGCTCCTGGCTATGGGTGTAACTGAAGCATTTGCTTGGATTCACACCATTTGAGCCTAGAAAGTGTAACCGAGGCCTTGGCAAAGAGCCGAGCGATGATAGAGCACGTCCAGAAAATCTGGGGAGCCCGAAATGCTGGCCAAAGTGTGCTATTTGAGATGATTGATTTTCCATGGTTCGGATGGGGAGATTTCCCTGTCATTCTCCAAGCGCAAGGCAGCAGAAGGGCTCCCTTTGCATTGCAATTGCATGAAGACAAAATCAAACATCTGGGGTTTAGCTGAAAAGCAATGAAGAAAGGGTAGAAAATCACCAGATAATCAATGGAGAACATTTGGAAAGACCCAGTCAGAGATGATTGCCAAAGGAAAGACATCCAAGACACTGGCTGCTGTTACAAATTCAATGATGAATGGGTCAGAATCCCCTTAGGATCATTCGCCTCTTGGGAAGGCATGAAGGATTCCACCCATTCCATTCCTGTATTGTTCTGTGGGTTTGCTCTGCCCTATGTTCCTCCCGGACTACAGTTTAAGTAGAACATTATTCACATGTTTAGTGACTCATGCAATTTGTGGGAGAGTCGAGCCACACACCTTGGCCCCGTCCCCTCGATCATGTCCCCATTGTTCAAACCTTCAGCCCTCCACACTCAGGGTTGTCAATCATGCTGGGTTAGCTACTCATGTAGAGCAGGTTCTCCAGGCCTTCCTGACCTTCCATGGAAGGTGATGGGTTGGACTGTTGAGGGGCATGACAGGCAGGATGGGGCCAGAGGGCGTAGTGCTGCTCTCTCCCTTACACAATTTGGGTGGGTGGGTGTCGAATGCTCAAATAGGCCTTAGGACAGGGATGAGGCACCTCCAGATGTTCTTGGACTACAACTCCCATCATCCATGGCCATTGGTCATGCTGCCTGGACCTGATGGATACTGCTGGACTAGAACTCCCACCATCCATGGCCATTGACTATGCCGACTGTGTCTGATGGAGTCCAGCAATATCTTGAAGGTCCATAGGTTCCCCACTCCTGGCTTAGGAGAATGTCTAAAGTTAATTCCAGCATTGGAGCATATGTAGTTTGCAGTGGCTTTCTGCTCCTTCAAGGTACTTGTCACTTTTCCCCCTCTGTATTTTATCAATGAGCATGTGTGCATCAATAAAACACTGCAAAAAAGCAATCTCTATGGCAGGGCTCTCCATCCAGTGGGTCCCCAGATGTTGCTGGCCTACAGCTCCCAGCATGCCCAGCCAGCATGGCTAATGACAAGGGATTCTGGGAGCTGTAGTCCAGCAACACCTGGGGACCCAAGGTTGTTGGAGAGCCCTGCTGTATGGGATCATATGTACGACCACATCAAGTCACCTTGGGGGCCTTATTTATCATAAAGTGATAAAGAAATAAATGAATACAGGTCCTTGACCCACCCAGCAACCCTTTCCTGAAAATGCGGCTTTCTTCTATGACCACAGGATCCAGATGAATCTCATTGGATTCATTGGATTGGCCATTATAACAAGGTCTTCCCACCCCACTCATGTTTGACCCCAATGCTTTCTCTAGGGTGTTTGTTTGGATTCAATTGTGAAAGATCTGGCTGTGATCTTCCATTCTTTTTGTCTCTTACATACTTGTAGATCATCTCTTCCTCTTCTTTTAAATTGAGCTTAAATGCAGGGGAAATAAATCAGTTTTCTTTTTCTCATTTAAGCACAAGGGTATGAAATGTAAAATCCATATGCATAATGTTTCCAGAGCTGGCTCTTTGCTGCCTTTCTCGTGTGTGTGTGTGTGTGTGTGTGTGTGTGTGTGTTGCATCTATATAAACATACAATGTTCCATCTTTGTGTGCTGAAGCCTTGGGCTAACGTTGAGCTGACAATAGTGGCACTAATGCTAATGAATTCTGATTATTCGGATCAGTCATTAAACTAATAAGCCCATCTCCAAATTAGCGTGGCTGCTTCAGCCAGTGAAAATTTCATCAAATCGGCTTCATTATTTCAGACGTGCTGCACTTGGCAAAAGTGGCTGCGGGAGAGAAGAATGGGACCCTCATCTGATAATTTTATCACTTGACTGCCAGACCGTGAAAAAATTGGTGTGATGAAGTTTCTCCCCACCCTCCCTTATTCTGGGGGAAGCAGATGAGGGGGGGGGTTGTTGTTTGTGTGGGGGGGTAGATTTATCTCTTCTCTCTTAATTAAACTAAAGCCATCCTTTCTTGCAATTCTATATAACTGCTGCTTCTCCCCCACCTCTGCCCCGTCTCATACACATTCCCTCTCTCTCCATGTCCTCAGAGGTTTTGCATGCAGGGCTAAAACACTGCTATAAGCTCAAACAAAACTCCCTCTTCTTCCGTATCGCGTCCTCCCCGGCCCTGTTTTCTTCTTAATTTGTGAAGAAAAACAGAACAGTGGAACATAACAACCTCTGGCCATGCTTTAATTTCCATCCTTCTCTCCCTCATAATTATTTAAGTTTGTTTAGCATTGTAAATTCCTCAAGGAACGCGAAGCTCTCATGGCCTGACTCTCCTTTGCCTTTCATCTGATGTCCTCATGCCAGCAGGATCCTGTGGTCTGCCCTAGAAGGCAAAACGTGGACAGGACAGACCAACTGATGGTTCCTCCCACCCAGTGCAATCTCGTGGGCCACCACAGCATTGCTGCAGTCTAAGATGCTCCTCTGATGGAGTTACTCAGGGTAATAACAACTGCATGAGGAACAGGAGGAACATAAGCAAGCTTGCCAGATGTTCGGTTTGAGCTGGAGGATTTAAGCCTTTTTCTCAAGGTCTACAGGGGGAAGAGTAATATCTCAGGGTGAGGAGGCAGCATCAAAGGAGTAGGACTATTTTCTGCTAGGCTCAAGAGACGGTGCTATTATGTCCCAACCTACCCATACACTACACTCATTATCTGAGGCCTTCCTCCAAGTGCCTCCTCCAAGGAAGTCTTGCAGGATGGCAACTGAAGAAAGGGCCTTCTCAGTGGTAGCCCCCCCCATTATGAAATGGTCTCCCCAGTGAGGTCTGCCTGGCGTGAACATTGTCATCTTTCTGGCACCAGGTTAAGGCTTTCCTCAGGCACTTGATGTCATACGATGGGGGCTTCTTAATCAGGTCCCGGTATCTTATTGTAACTGTTCTTTTAACTGTGTTAAGTTGTTTTAAAACTCTGTACATCAACATTTTCATGTTATTTTTTTTCCTTCTTATGTTGCATTTTTGGGTTGCAATTTTTGTGAGCCACCCACTCCACCCCCACCCTGAGCGCTCTGGCTGTTGAAAATTACAGAAATGAAATTAAATCTGTTTCCCACACATGCACAAAAACACACGGTCTGCAGGCTCCATCCCGAGCCCACAGGCACGGAAAGGTTCTTCTTCTTCTTCCTGGACAGGTTCCATCTTCCTCCCACCCCAAGCAGGCTCTGCCCCTATGTGAGTAGGGCTCCACCTCCTGATCTGCCAGGCACCATCCGTTAGCTCTCTGGTTCTACCCCACTGGGGGGGGGGTTGGGGTTCAGCACCATGGATATACAGACTGAACCTCATTTTAGGTTCAGAGCTTCAGGAGACTCGGCAGCCATGTGAGTACATCAGATGTGGTAGGAAATGGGCATTATGGGATTGGGATTGAAGGCGGCTACAGTGCTAAGCACAACCTACCCACGAGGACTGAAGAGCTGAAGCATCCATCACAGGGGCGGGGAACCTCTCTTTCGGCCCAAGGGCTGAATTCAATTTTAAAGAAGCTCTCGGGGGCCACATGCCAGCGGCGGGTGGGGATGAAGGCAAGGGGAGTGGGGGCAATTGCAAAAAAATACCAGCACATTGTAGCTTAAAACTCCTTAGGAGAGGCATTTCAGCCTTTTAAAAAGGGAAGGGACTGGCTCCGATGTCAGAGGTGCTGTGTGTATCCACTCTGAGCTTCAGCCTGAGCTTTGAAGGAGCTATCCATGGTTCTGAACTGAATTTTTTTGGGGGGGGGAGTTGGGGTTCAGCACCATGGATATAAAAGTTCAGACTGAAACCTGCAGTGGATACACAGCCCCATTGGCACTGGAGCCAGCCAGCCTCCACTGACAATAGCCATCTCCCATTGTCGCTCCCTAGCTACAGGTACTCAGTGAAATATTGTCTCTGGAATCTGGAAGTAGCATATAGCCATCATAACTAGGGGCAGAGGTGACTCCTATGTCAATGGGGCACCTTATCCATTGCAACTTTTTATTTGAGCTTTATAGGAGTTATCCATGGTGCTGAACTCCATCCCCAAAGTAAGGTCACCACCATGGAACACCATGGATAGCTCCTATAAAGCTCAAAATAAAAGATGCAATGGATAAGGAGCCTCACTGACATAGGAGTCACCAGCCTCCCTTGACTAGGAGCCATTGATAGCTTTATGTCCTCCACAAATATGTCTAATCCCCCTTCGAAAGCGAGTGGCCATCACAACATCCTTTGGTGGAAGCACATTCCATAAATGTAGGATGCTCTATGTGAAGAAGCCCTTCTTTTGGCATGCCAATGAGAGCAGGATGGTCCATGTCTTCCCAGGAGATTCATTGTGTGTGACCCCAAGTTGTAATATCATGACAGAAGGAAGGAAATGTATCCCTACCTCTTGTCTCCACACCAGTCTGTACCTGGATACATTTCTCCAAATCCCTTGGAGAAATGAATGGCTGAAATGCGTGATCCCCATTTGCTCCCATCCACATGTTGAGTGTGTGAGAGATTTCTAACATGAATTTCATGGAGGACGTTTTGCAGGAGGTAGGGTTCGAGTTCTTCTCTCCCATGGCCTGGGGGAGGGCAGGACATTTAGATCGTCCTCCAGAAAGGGCCAGGGAGACCTTTAAGAATGACACCAACGTTGGAAAGCCCTCATATTCGAGGAGACAGGTACACCGGTGACCTTCTCAACCCTTCATCCAGCCATCAAGGCCAAACCTCAATGCAGGCACTGAACTATCCCCCTTGTGCAAAGAGCTGCACAATAGATCTGTGTCAACAGCGATTAGCAATGCCTTGGCGCACCACCCATTTGCCATTTGTTGGGCCCCAAACATGCCAACGTTGGTAGCAGAGTCGCAGGCTGGCAGTGGCCTCGTTCAGGTTAAGTGTATTAGAGGAGCAGAAGAAATGGCTTCGCCCCACAGCCTGCAGGCTGCCACTTCCTGACACAGACTGACCCCCCCTTCCTTTCCCCACTCCCTTTCCCTGAAGAGCATAGAGGTCAGGACCTCCACAGCATGGAGCTGAGTAAAACACTAACGGAGAAAGACAAGAAGATATTGGAAACATATCCTCAGGGCTCGAGTGCTTTGGAAATATGAGAGGGATGCCAGGCGTTAAGATCGAGCTTTTGGGACTGGGTTGGGCTGGGTTGGAGGCTTCTTTCTTTCCTTCTTCTTTTCTTCTTTTTGAAATTGGGTTTGAGCAGGAGTTTGATAAAGATATCAGTAAGGCAAGGCAGGCCAGAGTCCTTGGTAAAAGAATGTGGCTTTCTGTATGGAGGGGAAATCCACCTGTAGAGGAGGTGGAGCTTACTGGCTTTATTTATGATTTATGGATGTACAGTACATATGTATCACTCATTTAATGCAATAAAAGTTAGAATAGAGATGGCCTGGAGGAGCTTGTTTAAGATGAAAAAATCTATTATGTAACAAAAGCTTAAAATTAGCCTTGTGAATGTGCATTGTACGGTGTTATGTATTTTCAGTTCTAAAGTATGCCATGGAATTGTGGACTTGAACACAAACTACGTACCAAAAAAAGGTAGAAGCATTCGAAATGTGGATTTATTGCATGATGCTACGAATTGCTTGGACCGAGAGGGTGACCAACAAAGAAGTATTAAAGAGAATGTATAAAGATCAAGAAATTATGAAACACAGAAAACTAGAATATTTTGGTCATATAATGGAGAAATGAAAAATATAGACTGTTGCAGCTGATTACACAAGGTAAAATGAATGGGAAAAGAAGTGTAGGAAGAAGAACTTCTTGGCTGAAAAACCCTTAAAGAATGGTTTTGGGGCAATACAACATCATTGTTTAGAGAGTTGCCATATCTAAAGACGGTTTAGCCATGATGATGCCCAACCTTCAATAGGAGAGGAACGAGAGGAAGAAGAAGATATATCACTCTATATCTAACAAGATTTCCAAGTGGTGAACAATCAAAAGAAAGAAAGAATCAAAATACAGAATTAAAATGTTTTGAATCAGAAGGGCAGTGCAATCCAATCGAACTCGGAGGATTTTGCACATCCTATGGATGTGCCCCCCCCCCAAAAAAATAGGCCAAAAATAAAAATGCAGATGGGGGGAATTCACATGTGTGCATGTGCATATTTTCCAAAGTGCACACTTACACAAGTGAGCATTTTCAAATTATGAACGAATTCTGAGAATTGCATTCCTGATCGTGTTCGCATTTGGGACTGCAAACAGGACATGGTTCACATAATTTATGAACAGGAACGAAAATCTGGTACATCCGTAGTGTCAGGTTGATTGGGTGAAACAATCCTGAGTCTCCTGGCATCAGCATTATGAGGCGCATATATCCCTCTGAGGGCTTCACAAATAAAAAAACCCAAAATAAACATCAATTAACAAGAAACAATGAAAATAGTAAAACAGCAGCGTAAAAATTCTCACTCTCCAGATCAGACAATATCAGAAGCCTGTCTGAACAGGAAAAAAATCTTCTGTTTTTTTATTATTTTTATTTATTATATTTATACCCCACCTTTTTTCCTGCAAGGAACCCAAGGCGGCTTACACAATCCTCCTCCTCCTCTCCATTTTATCTTCACAACAACCCTGTGAGGTAGGTTAGGCTGAGAGGCAGTGACTGGCCCAAAGTCACCCAGTGAGTTTCATGGCCGAGCGGGGACTAGAACCCAGATCTCCCAAGTCCCAGTCCAACACTCTAACCACTATGCCACACTGTTGTCAGTGTTGTTGATGTTGTTGTATAATCTTCCTGAAGGCCAAACAGGAATTGTGAGAATTTCATTAGATTCCTCATAATTAACAGCTACACATCAGGCAGCTTCAACATGGTCCTCTCCATGCTGGGAAAAGCTGTACCTATGTACACCAGTTGCCGGGGAACATGGGCAGGAAGGTGCCCTTGCACTCATGTCCTCCTTGTGGGTTTCCTGTGGGCAGCTGGTTGTCCACTGTGTGAACAGAATGTGGGACTAGATCAATCAGGGCTCTCCAACCTTGGGTCCCCAGATGTTGCTGGACTACATCTCCCAGAATCCTTTGCCATTAGCCATGCTGGCTGGGTATGATGGGAGCTATAGGCCAGCAACATCTTGGGACCCAAGGTTGGAGAGCCCTGTACTAGATGGACCCTTGGGCTGATCCAGCATGACTGTTCTTATGTTCTTATGCTCTATTGAATTTGGCTGGTGCAGATGGTGAGAATGTCATTTCAAATCTTTACAAGAGTTTACAAAAATTCACAAAGTTCTCCATATTTGGAAGGAAAAAAACTCGAAATTTTAAAAAAATAAATCAAATGTGGGAGAAAGCAAAAATGACTGATCCGCCTATTCCTAAAAACAGGCTTTCTGAGGGAGAGAGTCCCAGAACCTTGGTACCACCACTAGCAGATGAGCAGAAAGATACAGGAGCAGGAGGTCAGTTACAAACCACAGGCCCAAATTGTGGCGGGCTCTAGTATATAACACTGTAGGTATTTTAGAGTTGCATTCCTCAAGCTGCATTGCAGTATATACTGTGGGGCACAGAGGACAATCTGTCGTTTCTGTCCTGGTGAAAAAATATCGGAGAGATCATAGATGGAATAACTGTGGATGAAAGAAAATAAATGCAGTATATCATTTACCAGTTTTTTTGTGACCTCAAAGGAAGAAGCCTGTTTGTGCTGCTGTCTCCCCCAGCAGCCTTAAAAATGATTTTCCTCTTCTAATCCATTATTTCCTGTGAGAAAGCCCTCTACGTGATTTCTGACCAAAGCACCTTTCAGATCCCATAAGGGAAGACGATATTTTCCCAAATACCTGTTTGATATATGGCAAATCGCCATTTCCAATTTCCAATCGTCCTTTTCACTTTTGCCCATATGTTTGGTCCTAATCGAGTCTGGAGATGACATGGATTTATTTTCGAAGGCAGGAAGGAATGTGCCGAAGTCGACTATCTGGGGAATTCGAGAAATGTCACTAAATCACAAGGAAACGGAGAGTAGAAAGAGCGGTTGGGGGAGTTGAGGGGTGGGAAGCCAGGAGGATGGTAAAGGCCTTACATACGCGAGTCTGCCCCCCCCTCCCTCCATCTCAGCAGTAAATCAAACGGCAGCCATTTCTCTTACAGCTGTGAAGCGGGGATGTGAGACGGAGAGAGAAAGCAGGCAGCTGGTCTCGTCTTGAGAACTGAGATGCACAAGACGGATTCGCAAAGGTCTTAGAGAACCAACCTCGCTGGAATCCACAGGGAGGGAATTTCAGACTGCTGTTGTGGTATTTCACTGACACTTGATCTACTGAGATGTAGCAAGACAGATCTTATGTGAAAAAGCAAGAGGAATTTAAGAGGCACGGCGTACGTGTGTGCCGAGGACGTGAGGAATATCTGAATCCGTGAGCCATCATTCCCGGCTCTGCACCCTGTAAAGCCGAGGTTAGGAGGACAGAAGGGTAGTGGGACAACTTTATACTAAAACAGCCCAACCGTCCACATTGAACTGTGCTGTTCTCCCTGTCACTTGGCTCCCCGGCGTCTACTGAGCAAGAAAGGTCTTTTTTTCTTGTTTGCTACCTGAAATATTTTATCTGGGAAACCTGGAAGCTGAACCTGTGGCCTACTGCGCAACAACAATCCGGTTCTCTACCACTGATTGATGTTGCCACCAAAATCATAGTGGTGAGAGAAAAATCAGGGGCCACTTAATGAAGCTTCCACATACCAAATCAGACCATTGGCCCATGGGCCAGTCAATCCATCCATCTCTCTCTCTTTCTCCTGTCTCTTGTCACTCTTTGTACACTTGGACAGGGCCGGTAGAGAGGCAATAACGGCAAGGAGGAGGAGGAACAGGGTTGTGTGGGCCAGCAGTGCCCTCCCCCTGCTTGGGGATATGCCTCAGCAGGCGCCAGATCGACACGGGCCCATGACACCAGCAATGTCTGCCTCTCTAAGCCAGAAGGTAGATCAGGATTTTCAGGTAGCTCTCTAAGTGAGTGGGAGGATATCGGCAAAGTACTGAGAATAAAATATAAAAGCCAGCACTTATTTGAATCTCTCTCTTCCACTAATTGGGAAGTAAGTAACGGATCCCTTGTAAGACAGAGAGCGGAAGAAAAGAAAAATGCAGTACTGGTTATGTTAGCGAAGCTAGAGATAGATCTTAGACCAGGGTTCTCCAATCTTGGGTCCCCAGATGTTGCTGGACGACAGCTCCCAGAATCCCTTGCCATTAGCCATGCTGGCTGGGTATGCTGGGAGCTGCAGGCCAGCAACATCTGTGGGGACCCAAGGTTGGAGAGCCGTGTTTTAGACAATGCACTAGGGTGTAAATATATATTGAAGCCGAATTGGAAAGTTAATAGAGGAGCACTCCTTCTAGAAAGTAAGGCTAGACTGTAACATTTTGTTGCTAGTCCCTCACCTGTGTTATCAGCACTTCTGAGTATACTTCGGCAGATGAGGTGTCTGCATTGCCAGACTGCACCTGAACATCGCTGCTCTCATATACGTGGATGGCTGCTGGAGATGAGGGGTTGGATCTGGCAACTCCCTTCCTCTCAAGCATCCCTCCACCCGATTTTGGTCGATCTGCCCTCTCTCCACACACACCACACCTAATCTCATTCAGCAGGGACTCCTGACTCTCTGTGTAGCATTTTCAGGGGGGCGTATGGGAAGGAGGGGGCAGGGGAGTCCACTTCCATCAGCAAAGTTGATCCAGAGTAAATCTGGATCTGAGTTGGGGTCCTCCCTCTGAGATTTAACCTCTAGAGCAGTCTTCCTGAATTCAAGTTTCCCAGATGATCTTGGAATGCATCCCTGTGAAGAAAAGAGCCTCTGGGGGTTCCTACTCACACGCACGCGCACACACACCTCCTCATGTGTAAACCAGGTGGTCCCAGCTGGAGACTTGGAGGAGGCTAAATATGCATAAATATCCGATAAAGCATGGCGCCTGAAAGTCCTGAAAGGCTGGTCTGGTCTACAGTGACCCGGCTTTCATATGCAAAATGCAGAAGCCCACTAGTCATGAGTCACCCCTCCCCTGCCTGGCCAGGTGAAGTTCATCCTGATTGGCTAGAAGCAGCGGAGCTACAGAAAGGAGGAGGGGAGGGGGGAAAGCTATATTGCCAAGCTGTGGCTTCTGGGTGTTGTTGGTCGTGAGGCAGCAAGCTGCAAGCAGGTTCATGACTCCGGTCAGGCCTCAGCCACCAACCCTGGGTGGGCTCACAGTGAACAAAGCTGAATGAGGGCTGTGGTGGCTAAGGCAAGCCCTGAAGAGGGCCACCCATCCTGGACCTTAGGGTGAGTGCGGTGGTCTCCTCTTGTGGTAGGGCTGTGGCTAAGGCAAGCCCTGAAGAGGGCCACCCACCCTGGTCCTTAGGGTGGGTGCGGTGGTCTCCTCTTGTGACAGGGCCAGGCTGAGGTAAGCCCTGAAGCAGACGGACCCCCAGGTAACTGGTGGAGTGCCTGGGAGATATAAGGAATCAATTTTTGTTATTTTGTAGCTCTACTGTGTATGTACCAAAGTGTCTCTCTACCTTGTCTCCTTCCCTCATTTCCCACCCTTTGTTGTAATCTGCTACCTGAATAAATCTTCCTGGTTTTACCCCACATGGCGTTTGTGGTTGCTCTGTTGGTTCAGCTCTAAATCCAGGGTATAGACAAAGGCAAGTCCCTGAGCAGAGATTCAGGTCAGGACTGCAGAGCTGAGGCTGGCAGTCTGGCACCTTGAGATCTCTGGGGGTCTTTTGGGTAAGAAAGGGTTGCTTGGCAGAGTCAGCCAGCCCCCCTTCCTTCACAATCCCCCATCATTCCTGACCACTGGCCACACTGGCTGGGATGACAACAGTTGTAGTCCAGTAGCATCTGGGGTTCCTATTTTGGGAAAAGCTGCTCTAGGGGCTTCAGGGAACTGAACCATGAAGGACGACAATACTAGCAATTTGCACATCATCATCATCATCATCATCATCATCATCATCATCATCATCATCATCATCTATCATTCTCCAAAGGCAAAAATAGGGGGCAATGGTTTACCAGGGAGAGGCACCAAAATATGGACAATTGGAGCATACACCAGAGGCAGTGTTAGGGGGTGGCCCACTAGGGCTGGAGCCCCAAATCTCTCATTTGGAGCCCCAAATCTCTCATTTGGAGCCCCAAATCTCTGAGAGGCCCTCTGCCCCACCACCCTGCTGTCCATGAGCACTTGGACAGAAATAAAGGGACAGGGGCCCTGAGGATCTCTGTTGCATCTGATCCCCCTGGATTAGCTGGCTTTTGGCCCACACGTGCTTCACCTTCTTGCCCCCCACCCTTGAATCTTTCTGTCTGAGGCTTTCTTCTGAAATCAAATGTCCTCCCCTTCCCCTGTCCATACATCCTTTTTCAAAAAACAAATGGGGTGCCCTTAGGAGACAAAGTCCTTTAAAGACACACACACACAGCAAGAGAGAGAGGGGGGGGCTGGTTCGTATGACCCGGGCGGTGAGTGGGGGAGGCACCACGGTGCCGTCCACGGGGCAGGCGGCTAGGGATGCCCAGAGGGGCCGTTTGCCCCTACAGGCCGGAGCAGCCGCAGCTCTGGCCGCTCTGGGCTGCCGCCCCTGTGCAGCCCCCGCGGGACCGCCGCCCGTTGTTCGCACGGCAGGGTGGCCACACGCAGTAGGGGCTTACCCCTCTACCGCCCATGGTCACTTTGCGTGCGTCCTGCGCATGGCCGTCCCGCAGGGGCGCCCCTGGCCTGTGTTCGCATGACACGGGAACCGCAGGGGACCTCTGCTCCACCCACGGTTCCCATGTCGTACGAACCGGCCCAGAGAGAGAGAGAGAGAGAGAGAGAGAGAGAGAGAGTTCAAAACTAATGTAAATTAGCATATGCAAGTTTGTGCTTTTTCTTTTCTTTTCTGTTTTGTCCTGTCGGCCTGAACCCCAGATCTTTTCGATACCTAGCACCACCCCTGGCATACGCTGTAAGGTCAGGCATGACTAAGAGGTGCCTGCATTATTGCAAGGAGGGGGAAAAAATGACCCTGGATTTATGGTGCAGATACTTATCAGGTTGCACTGTAAGCATCCCAGAAAGAAAAGACCATCCAGCCCCTATCTGTACTGCCCTGTCCTCGGAGCAATGCAGCCAGCTCATCCATTTCAAAGAGTATTGAATTCAATTACATATTGCAAAGAAAACAAAATTCATTGGGGCCAAATGTGGAGCTGGTGTAGCTGGATGTAGCCCACTACCGACTACTTCTGATTTACAGCAGGAACTATACTGGGTCCCAATAATCCACTGTCTGTTCTCATGTCAAGTTGATGGATTACAACTTCCTAATGTGGGATTGATGAATTATGACACCCTAATGTTAGGGAAATTGATTATGATTTTTTTTAAAAAACAAAAAAAACCCTATAGCTTGCAAAGCAATAATTGATACCATCTATGCAGCAATGTCCTATTTTAGAAAGAAAAAAAAAAAAAGTCCCAAAACCCAAAAAAACACCACCCAACAACAAAAAAAAACTGCAAATAATAATAATAAGAAAAATAATATTCATGCATCTGAAGGGCCAGTTGCCGTGTTAAAAGATTAACCTTCCCCAGCAACAGATTAACACCCATAACAATGGAAACCGTTGTCGTTGTCATTGTCGTTGTATTATTATTATTATTATTATTATTATTATTATTATTATTATTATTATTAAATAATGCACCTGAAGGACCAATTGCTATGTTAAAAGACTAACCTTGCCCAGGTTTATGGTCCAGAGCAAGACAGAAGTGATTGTCTGGATGGCCACTCTCTCATTACAGGCCTTTGGAGATGAGAGGGAAGACTAAACAGTTTATGCCGCAACAACGCGTAGACGATCTCTTTATCCCTCCCCCTCCCCGTAAGTGGATTCAGATCCAGACGGTCAATGTGGGAGCACTCTCAGGTCAACACACACACGCCAAGGCATGCGTGGTGGCTTTGGAGAGGGGAGGGGAGGGGAGGAGTGGGGGGGGAGAGAAAGCATTGGGAGGGGTAAGAGGGCCGACTCTCGGCTCCTATGCTTGAACCGGGACGGAAGGCTGTCATAGTGACAAACAAGTCTGATGGGACTTTTCCCAGCTCAGATGTCACCAGGGAAGGAGGCAGGAGACGGCAGAGCGACGGGGAGACAAAGGGAAAGCAGGTCTCATGCCCAGACATGGGTGGACAGTCAAATGTTTGCAGATGGGACAGGAAATATCAATTCTGTGGCGCAGGACATCTGGCTTTCTAACTGCCCGCCGTGGAGGCCAGCTGGTTTTAATCAATGAGGAATTGCCTTTAAAGACTGGGCTGAATCTAGCCATAGAGTTCTACATGGAGACGTCCCTCGCTGGGGAAAAGAAAGGGGGCTGAGATGAGGGGGCTAAGGCTTCATTTCTAAAATGAGTAACGCTTGGATAAATGTTTGCCTGGAATTTAGTCCCTCTTCCCTGAAAGGCTTTGCCTCATAATCTCAGGCCCTTCCCAGACTATTCCCCCAAGAATGAATGAGCATAAGGCATGGGTGGGCAGAATCATGTAGACTGCATTCTACTGGTAGATCACCTGGTGAATTGCATGCTCCTGATGCCACCAAATTGCATAAATAGTTGGCTTGTTGATTGAAACTCGACCGTGTGTAATGGCTCCTTTGTAGTGAGTCTGGATCAATGTATTACAAATTCATTATTAAGTTCAGAATTGATTGCGAGCTTTGGACAGTAAAGTAGTATACAGATCCCCCCCCCAATGTTCAATCATCCCATTGCCTAGACCACACAACTTACTTAAAGCACTCAGCTATGGCTCCACGCAGAGGAGGTGGACTCCCTGGTTCCCATCTTCATACTGGCCATCTGCAATGGTGAGCAAAACATCACATGACATCATCACTCAGGCAGCCCACATGAAAGCAACCAGTCCAAAGGGAGCATAACGTGGCGACGCATGACGCCATGCTGCACTACGCGATTCCAAACTGCAGCTCCTGAGATGCACCTTGATATTCCACACGTGCAAAAACTCATGGAATGAGAGTTCGTATCAAGGGAGATCCCTCGTCCAAGCTCACATCGATTAATTTGTTACTCATCAAATAAATAACAAATTTGCTCTGGGTAAGTTGGTCCATCACTAGCGAATTGCAATAGATGAGCAAATGTTTCCGACTTTCAGTGGTTTAAGAATAAGAAGAACAGAAAGGCTTATTGTCCTCCTAAGTTGGGCTGCTGAAATCAAGAAAGCATGGTAGAGATGTGTACATCAGCAAAATGTGAGGTCGCTGAAGTTCTCCAGGTTCCATCTCCATGCTCATTCTGCCTCGAGTCCATATCGGATTACAGTATGAGCTTTTTTCCCTTTTCTTTTTGCATGAAAATCCATCTGTATTTTTGTACATATTTTTCCAAAGGTACACATCAATCAATCTTTGAAGGGTACGCATTCTTCTCCCATTGATTAAAGTTCTTGTGCTGAACTTAATTATGGGAAGGGGAGGCAGGTGAGTCCTATGTCAGTGGGGCTTCTTATCCGTTGCAGTGTTTTATTCTGAGCTTTATAGGAGCTATCCATGGTGCTGAAATCTAGCCCCAAAATAGGTTCACCACCATAGAGCACCATGGATAGCTCTTATAAAGTTCAAAATAAAAGATGCTATGGATAAGGGACCCCACTGACAAAGGAGTTATCAGCCTCCCCTGCTTATGGGTGGTCAAGGAGTGTGAGTGTGTGTGTGCTGCTGTCTTTCATTGCATAATAATCTCTATGGTAGCCTGTAGCCTCCCAGCTTCACACACTTCAATTAAAGCCCAGGGGAAGACAGCATGAGGAAATTCCTCCCAGAGGGCTTTTTTGGATCAGGAAGTGCAGGCAGCCTGGGAGGCTGCAGATCAATGGAGAGATGTATAATAGGAAGAAAACGCACACACCACACAATGCCCTTGGATGACATGAAGTATGGGGCATGGCGAAGGGTGCAAAATGGTGACTAGGCTGCCCACCCATTTCCTGCTGTTGCCGCTTGCAGTGGGAGCACAAAAAAGCAAAAACCCTGCGGAAAAAAGACAGAAGCTGTGCTACACAGCCACTGCTAATGGTGAGCTCCACCTCCAAGAAAGTGTTTGAGAATTTCTCCTTCCCCCAGAGAAATTTGGTGAAATTGTTTACACACACACACACACACACACACACACACACATAAACCAATTTCTCTGCCCACAAATAGGGTGGAGAATTCTGAAAGGTCATCTGAGCAGAGCTCTATGAACCCATGAAGCTGCCTCGAACTGAGTCAGACCCTTGGTCCATCAAGTTCAGTATAGGGATACCTGAGCCTCGTATTGCTCTGCTTGGATAGAAATCAGTACCTTTGAGCATTCCATTTGAAGGCTTGAAAACCCTCAAGGGAAGGTTGTTGAATGTCTGTCCAACACAGGTAGGGTTCCAACTTTACAGAGGGCAATCCTCTAACTCAGGGCTCTCCAACCTTGGGCCCCCAGATGTTGCTGGACTACAGCTCCCAGCATCCCTTGCCATTAGCCATCCTGGCTGGGTATGCTGGGAGCTGTAGGCCAGCAACATCTGGGGACCCAAGGTTGGAGAGCCCTGCTCTAACCGAAGGCCTGTCAGAGGACTGTCTTTTATCTGAAGACATCCTCTCCTTGAAGGACTGCCCAGTCCAAATCTGGTTTAGAGTGGAAGGACCATCAGAACCGTAAGAAAGGAGAGCAGCAGGGGGCTTGAAGTTGTCCACCAAAACTTGGCACCTGGACTGAACATGCAGACGCAATGGTCACCTTGTCACAGCCCTCTCCACTATGTGAGATGGATCGCATTTCAATTTAAATGAGAGCAGTCATTTCAAAATGTGCCTTTATACCTACAAATTGCGAGCCAGTGTGACACAGTGGTTCGAGTTTTGAACTGGGACTTGGGAGACCCAGATTCTAGTCTCCACTTGGCCACAAAGCTCACTGGGTGACTTTGGGCCAGTCACTGACTCTCAGCTCAACTTACCTCGCAGGGTTGCTGTGAGGATAAAATGGAGAGGAGGAGGAGGAGGATTATGTAAGCTGCCTTAGGTCTCTTGAAGGAAAACAGGCAGGATATAAATATAATAAATAGAAGGAGCCTACAAGGCTATCGAGTCCAACCCCCTGCTCAATGCAGGAAAGTAGATATAATACAATAAATTAGTTTGCACAAAATTTATGCATGTTGGTGACCTTTTTCTGTCCCCTTTTGTGATTCATTTTCTCTTTTGGGCAATATTTGAGTGGCCAGCACCCAAAATACCAGACCACCACCCTAAACACACCACCCTAAACACAGACCTCTCCTCTACTGCCTTCAACTGTTTGTAACCTAAGAAGATGTTGGTAGTGAAGTGACACCACCAGCGTTTTTCTGCTGGGGATCATGGAGGTTGGAATACAACTAAGAAATGCTAACTGGGAAATTAAAATGTAGTCAATTGAGGCACAAAGGTAGGTGGGGCTATGGTCCAGCAGGAAGATGCAAGCCAACCTGGATTTTCGGTGTCACCACCGACCACACCCATTCACTTTTCTATCATTGCCTCTTATCTCTCCTTGTCGACAGAGCTCCTTCATCATCCTCACTTTCTCTGCTCTCCAGAGACCGCTTGGGACTGTTCATCTCCCTTCCATACTCAGGAGTGACAGCCAGCAAGTAGGCTTGACATCCAGCATCTGCTCACCAAAACAAGCAACAAAGCAAATACAAAGGAAGGGGCAAAGGGTGGAATGACAGGGTAAGAATCAACAAGTCAATGAACAGCATTCCAGAGGTAGAGAAAGGGAAGGGAAGTGCACCTAATTAGTAGCCTCAGCATCGCTCAGGGAGAAAAGCAAATGTTTTGACTCTGAAGCTCCATTGCTAGGCCCAGAACCAGTGACACTTCTCTTCACTGATGCTCACTGACAAACCTTGGCAGGTAAGAAAGAGATTGGGGGACATTGGGCAGGAAAAGGCCTCTGTATTTCAAGGGATGCTATTTTAGATGAGTGCTTTCCTGCATATGTTTTAAATGTTGGTTTATTAAGGCATTTATTTATGGATTCATACTTATTGAGACAAACACAGCCAAGGAGGAAGAGGAGCGGGAAGGTGAGAGGGAAAATGAATAACACAAAGCATTGATGTACCATATCTGAAGTGTCTGTCATTCCTCTTGGATATCCTTTGGGTAAAAAAATAGCCACTTAGGCATAGGGATGGATGAACCTATCAGTTTTGATTTCTCTCGCTTGTCCACATTAAGAAGAAAATTAAGCGAATCTCTAGACCCATCCCTACAAGTTAGGCAATTATTGGAAGAAGAGCATAGCAAAGAGCTTTATACGAAATCAGATCATTGGTCCACCTAGCTCAGTATCGACACCTAATGCCAGCAGGATTTCAGACAGGCATCTTTCCCAGCCCTACCTGGAGATGGCCAGGAGTTGAACCATGAGCCTTCTGCATGGAAAGCATGTGTCCTACTGAGATACAGCACCTGCCTTCATTGGGATACAATGAACATGTGTGTTGGAGAGAGGACAGCAAGCCTTGACTTATATGTACTTCCAGTATTTGAAGGGTTGTCACACAGAGGAGGGCCAGGATCTCTTCTCGATCATCCCAGTTTGCAGGACACGGAAGAATGGGCTCAAGTTACAGGAAGCCAGATTCCACCTAAACATCAGGAAAAAATTTCCTGACTGTCAGAGCAATAAGACAATGGAACCAACTACCTAGGAAGGTGGTGGGCTCTCCCAATCTGGAGGCATTCAAGGTGCAGCTGGATGGCCATCTGTCAGGTATGCTTTGACCTGGATTCCTGCATTGAGCAGAGGGTTGGACTCGATGGCCTTGTAGGCCCCTTCCAACTCTACTTTTCTATGATTCTATGATTCTATGATTCTATGTTCAGACCTCATAGAGCTATTTTATTTTTAAAGAGTTTGTCCCATTAGATCAGGGATTTGAGCTTGGCTCTTCATAGTCTTGACCGTTACACCATAATTGCTATAACCTCAAAAGGCTCTTGCAGTGCAAAATTTGGAAGTTCTTCAGACCATGTGTCAATCCAAGGTGAATATGGAAACTTCCAACCTTGTAGGACCAGTCCGTGGGTCACTAACGTCGCTCTCCTGATCCAGTTGCTGTGAGCCTCTTGGAGCCCCCAAGTGGTAAAGATATGGCCAGTGAACCATATGATCATTTTTTACCACAAATCTGTGTAACAAGATTTGTACAGCCATGGCTCAGTAGTAGAGCACATGCACTGCATTCAGAAGGTCCCAGGTTCAATCCCTGGCTTCGCCAGGTATGGCTAAGAAAGAATCTGGCCTGAAACCTTGGGAGAGCCACTGTTAGTCACTGTCAACAATACTGGGCTAGATGGACCAAGGGTCTGACTCAGTGTAAGGCAGCTTCCTGTGTTCCTTCCTACTATCAATATCTCATTTCTGCAGTGCTCCAGATCTCTGTTTATGACACACATACTACACACTATGCACTGAGCAGGGATATGTGAAGATTTTGTCTGGGGGGTGGAAATCCAGCTGACTGGCTGGACTCCACCCCCAGAACTCTGTCCTGCTTACCTCTTCTCTGGCGCTGACTCGCGTTCTCCCGAGTCGAGCCAGGGAGGCGACTTCTGGGTTGCTGGAGGGCCACTGTTTACACAGAAAAGGCCCTAAGAAAGACATGCCAAAAGCTGCCACAATTTGCATAATGTGTACAAATTACGGCGGCTTTGGACATATCTTAAGGCATTTCCTTTGTAAAGAGCGGCCCACCGGTGAACCAGAAGTCCGGCAAGCGATGCAGCACCTGCCTGCTTTTGGCCTGGCTCCAGCAGGCACAGCAGTGGCATCTGCCGAGCCAGAGAGGCGGGTTGGGTCCTGGTGGATTGGCCACCCCCCTAACACTGAGTTTGGTGGGTTGATCTGTGAACAGAGGCAAGGGATGGCCCTGCCTTCATGGCAGAGAATTGGATGGACAAGTGGAACCTGCAACAAAAGGTTGCAGTGTGGAGTGCTGCTGATGTTCAGGATTCTGGCCAATCCATTCCATTCTCCCATCCCAACACTAAGCATCCCATGGGCATATTGGGCTGTTTTGGGCAGTTCCCCCCCCCACACACACACACACACTTAGGTTTTTTCCCCTGCCCCAAAAGTTATTTTTTGTACTTCTGCAAACCTTGGGGCTCCCTGCACCAAGCCTGCTGTTACTTCTCTCTTATGCATGGGTGGTGATCCTTTGGGCTACATAAGCGATGACACTCACAACCTGAGCATCAGAAATTGAGGAAAGGATAGCCCACTGGGGTTCACTGTAACCCCGTCAATGAAACACATTCAATAAAAAGTATGCCCTCCGAGGGTGGCTCGGAAAGTGGCAACAAGGAAGAGGGCCGTCTCAGTGGTGGCACCCTGATTGTGGGACGATCTCCCTGACGAGGCCCACCTGGCACCAACGTTGTCATATTTTCGGTGCCAGGTTAAGACTCTCAGGCATTTGGCATCATATGACAGGTTTTTTAATCGGGGTGTCTTATTGTTGATTGTTAAAAGTGTGTGTGTGTGTGTGTGTGTGTGGTCTGTTTATATGACTGTATGTAAAAGGTTTAAACATACACACACACACACACACACACAATATTTTATTTTTAAGGTCTTTAATCTTTGTAAACTGGCCAGAGAACTTTGCCTATTGGGTGGTATAGAACTGTAATAAATGAAATGAAATGCCAGGAATGAGTCTGGAATACCTATAGAAGCAGAAGGATTCCTCCAGGTCTATTGCATGAGATCTGGAGTGGATTCCTTGCTGCTGCTGCTGCTACTGCTGCTACTACGGCTGCTTGCTTGCTTGCTTGCTTGCTTGCTTGCTCGAGATCTCAGGGCTTGCTATGCCACCTGCAGGGCTATACTGAGATAATGCAGCACAGAATATGGGCAGAGAAACCGAGAGTGCCTTACAGAGAAGGCGGTAGTCAGGAATGGATGAAACTCAGTACGGAGGATACTCCCAGGTCAATAGCAAGAAGTGTATTTGCAGCCAAAGGTCTACATCTACACTTATATGGGATTGCACTCTATTTTTCTTTTCCTTTCCTTTTTAGAATGGTGTGATTAAAAGGGGAGCTTATAGGAGTATTTTTTTTTTAAAAAAATAAAAATAAAAGTCAGATTGGGCCTATCCTCTGGAATGGAAACACCTGGGATGCATGAAGGGAGCAAAAGTTGATCTGTACACGTTTTACAGATTTTCAGGTGGCTTTTGCTCCGTTGTCCGCCCACTGACGGACTCGGAATTTTCACAGACGTGTTTGCATGTATTTGCACAAATTCTCATTTGTGTGAATGCATTTGTGCAAATAGGCCCAAAAGGCATGTTTCTGTGGGGGGATTTGCACATTTTCGGCAATTTTTTTTTTTTTAAGAATTGCATTTTTTTTTTTTTTTTTTTTGCTGGCTAAGTTTGTGCAGAAATATGCAAACTAAAAAATCTATCTGCAAGCCCTGAGGACTCCACGCAACCTGGAGAAGCTGGTCTGTTGTGGAAAAGGGGTGGACTCAAGAGAAATCTGGACTCATTTGAGTCCATTGCGGCTATCTCCAATAGACTGATTTACCAGTTATGCTTTCCCCATGTTTGATTTAAAAAAAAAAAAAATTTTAAAAAAATCTGAAGTTCTTTCCATCCTGTTTATGAAGATATTTGTGAATTCCTGTCCAAAAACCTGGAGAGCGGTTGCCTATCAGTATGGAGAATACCTGAGCTAGATGCACCAAGGATCTGACTTGGGATAAGGCAACTTATGTCCACCCCAGGGCCGGTGCTACCATTAGGCCAACTAGGCGGCTGCCTAGGGCGCTGGGCTAAAGGGGACGCCAGGAGCATAGGGCTGGAGGGAGGGAGGACTCAAGTGAGAAGGGGGGGCGCTAAATATCTGATCTTGCCTAGGGCACCAAACTGCCTTGCACCGGCCCTGGTCCACCCTGACCTCTGGCTTTAGTGGTTCTCTGCATGTGGCAGCAACTCACATACCTGTGAGTTTCTGATTCTAGCCCCACCAGCTCCCAATGTCTGTCATAAGTACTAGAAACCTACTCTTTAAAAATAAATGAAATTCTCAGGAAACAGAATTCTGTGTCCAGTGCGCAATAATCTGAACTCTCGTGGAACTATGGCATATACCCAGGCTTGAGAATACTACCAATCCCTATAAAATCATAGAATAACATCACAGAGTTGGCAGGAACCTTGGAGTAGGGCTGTGCGAGGAATCCAACTGGGAGGTCAAAATCCGGCATATTGGCCCTGCTTGGCCACCTGGATTCTGGCCCATCTACCCAGCATTGGAGCCAACTTGCTCAGACATGAGTCAAGACAGCACACAGTCTTCCACTTTTAAGGTGGACTGGGATTTGCGGGGGTGTGTGTGTTGCTTTTTTAAAGACAGAGAAATTTGCGCAAAATACAGAAAATTGTGCAAAATATGGCAAAAGTGGAAGCCACCAAAAAACCCAAAGCCTGACCCAGCTCGCTTTCGGCTCACAAGTCAGGGAGGTGCACCAAAGTCTGCCAAGGGCAAGTGGGTCGAGTTCTTCAGTGTTGCCCATCCCTACTTTGGCAGGTCATCCAGTTTAACTCCCTGCTCAATGCAGGATTTTTGCAGCTACAGCATCCCAGAAGCTGGCTTTCCAGCTTCTGCTTAAACAAGAAGTCCACCACCTCTGGAGGCAGATGATTCCAGTGTGAAACAGCCTGTACCATTAGGAAGTTTCTCCTAATGTTTAGCAAAAAGAAAAGTAATTTCCTGCCATTTTTACCCATTGGTTCTAGTCCCGCTAGAGCAACAGAGAACAAGTCTGCTCCATCATCTGCATGACAACTCTCAAGATATTTGAAAAGAATTAGTATGCCCCACTGTTAATCTGATCTTCTCCAGGTTAAGCATACCCAACTATTTCACCTGTTTCTCATAGGAGTTGGTTTCCAGACACCCCCCCCTTCCACTGGACGTGCTCCTCTTTGTCAATGTCCTTCTGAAAATGTGCCAACCAGAACTGGACATGTACTCTAGATGTGGCCTGGCCAGCGCAGAATGGAGTGGAACTATTACTTCTTATGACCTGGACATTATACATCTGTTAATGCAGTCTTAGATTGCATTGGCTTTTTAAGTATCTCCCTCGAGGCTTCATTGGCTTGATGCTTTCCTCCCCCAGTCATTGTTACCTTCTCTTTGCTCTGGCCTTCACTTTACAATCCTGAGAAAAGCCCTTGCAGTGCTCCCCCTAAGCCCCAAGCAGCCTTCAGAATCACGGAGAGCAAGGCAATTAATCCGACGCCCAGTCTGGTGTGCTGCCGACTCCGTTCATTTTTATAGCTTCGATTAGAAGCTGAAGCTCCTGCAATCCCCTATAAAAACCAGAAGACCATGGTCCCTCTGGAGCATCCCATGTCTTCCTCCCTCCCACAACCGAGCCAGGCCATTGCATGACTCTGTGTGTGTCACAGGGCCTCGAGGAGACAGTGGGAATGGGATAGCCTTTCCCTACCTAATGCCCTAACTTTGTCTCTCTGGCACGAGACCCGTCATTCCCACAAGAAGACGAGTGCTCTGCGGCAGAGCTGAGGTGTAACTTGAGGAGGTGTGACAAATTCCTGGCTGGGATCAGCTTGACACTGAGGCCCCTTCAGCAGCATTTCACTGAAGGGGTGTCCTGCTGCTGTGATTCACAATGAGTCTTGTGTCTCGGGGAAGACCTAGAGATCTCCTCCTGGGAATGAAGTCCACGTCCAGCCCTTCCCAGGGCTTAGACTTAGTCCCTATGACCCATAGACCAGCCTTTCCCAACCCGGTGCCCTTCAGATGTTTTGAACTTCAACTCCCAGCAGCCCCAGCCAGCATGGCCGATGGCCAGACCAGAAGCGCTGAATGTGATCATCCAAAATGTCTGGAGGCCACCAGGTTGGAGAACTTTGCCAGAGACAATATCATCAGGTATTCTACCCTCAACTGTCCTGTTTAAAAAGGCAAACTGGTGCTCATTGCCTTCCAGTGCACATCAGTTGATGCTGTGTATAGAATGTTTACATGATGCTCACTTCATCATAGCATCCACCCAAAGGATATCTGATGGACCATCTCCTTCTGCATGAAGCTGCCCACACACTGCCGTCAACAGGGAATGTCCTGTTCTCCACCCCTCTGCCCTGCGATACTTTTGTATTTCTTGGTAGAGTTAGACAAAACTTTCAGGGGTAGTTGCCCATTCTGAGGGGACCGAACCTGCCACCTCTCAGAACAATTGCTGCAGGAATCTTTGTGCAAGAGCAGTCCTTACATTTTGAGGGTATCCCCCCCCCCAAAAAAAGGATGTGTTTATCTCCCTACAGTCCGTTTGTACCATTCTCCTAAAAATGGCAAACAGCATAGAGGCAGTCATAAGTGGGAAACGTACAATGTTTCAGAAGAATAAGTGCAGAGTTTATGTGGAAGGGGAATCCTCAAATGGGGAGGTGAGTGATTCGCTTCCCCTTCCCTCCCCCATGGTTTTTTTTGAGGTGGGTGTGTGTGTATGAAAATGGCATAAGTCATAGAGGTTTCTCTCCAGGCAACTGACCTGCAAAGGTTCAGAAGGATGGATGCAAGGGCTATGGAATTATGATGCTTGAAAATGAGTTGCGGGATGGGGGGGTTTCATAGTGAATCCTGGTGGCTGTGGAGGAAAGGCAATCCCACATTCCCTTCCTTGCCTTTGGACAGCCCCTGGTGAAACATGCCCTATGATTAGGAGGTGGACCTGTCACTCACTCAACCCCACTTCCTCCTTCCTTCCTTCCTTCCTTCCTTCCTTCCCCCATCAGCATTTAGAGAAAAGAAAGCAAAAAAAATAAAATAATGCAATTTTTGGAGACATCCTCTATGCCCTTCCAAAGCGCCTCACATCAGGAAACACCATAAATGGTCCAAAGGGGCCCAATCTGGCTTGGGCTTCAGCTGAATGCAATGTGCATCCCTAATTTTCAGCCACCAATAATGTGTGATGCCAAAAGATGGGCATGTTCTACTGGACATTACAAAGCTGGTGGGAAGGGCTAGATGTGCAGCTGCCATTTTGGGTAGATGCTTGTGTGTGCTTCGGATGGCATCTATATCACACTATCACAGGCCTGTGGCTCACGCTCGGCTCAGCTTGTCTCTGAGCGTGGAAAGCTAAGCAGGGTCAGGCCTGGTTATTACTTGGATGGGAGACCCCTCCTCTAGTTTCCTGCATTGAGCAGGGGGTTGGACTCGACTGGCCTTGTAGGCTCCTTCCAACCTATGATCTATGAAATCTATGAAATCTATTGTGTGTGCTTAGGATGACACCAATTCAGGCTCACTTGCATTGGCTGCAGGTATGCTTCCGAGCCTGATTCAAGGTGCTGGTTTTGATGTTCAAAGCCTTACATGGCTTGGGACCACAGTACCTGACAAAATGCCTCTCCCGACCTGAATCTACCCAGACACTACAATCAACATCTGAGGCCTTCCTCCAAGTGCCACCTCTGAGGGAGGCTTGCAGGGTGGCAATAATGGGGAGGGCCTTCTCAGTGCTGGCCCCCCAATTATGGAATGATCTCCCCGCTGAGGCCCACCTGGTACTAACGCTGTCATCTTTCCGGTGCCAGGTTAAGACTGCCCTCTACTCCCAGGCATTTAATGGTATTTAATGATATATGATGGGACAGTTATGTCAGCTGTCTTTTTTAACATGTCTAGGATTTTTACTGAAATAGTTTTTAACTCTTTAAATTGTTTTAAATTTTGTTTATTGAAATTTTTCCTGTGGTATCTTATTATTCGTATTTGTCATTTGTGATTTTGTGAATTGTAGCACACCACTCAGAGATCTTTGGCTATTGGGTGATATAGAAATGAAATGAAACGAAATAAAATAAAATAAAATAAAGCTTGCACACTTAGTTGAGATTAAGTCCCCTTGAGCTCAACTGCAACTTTCTTCCAAGTCAACAAAGGAACAGAGGAACCTTCCTTGTATTGAGTCAGACCGTTGTTCCATCTAGCCCAGCATTGTCAACACTGACAGGCAGCAAAGGATCTCCAGGGTTTTAGGCAGGATTCTTTCCTAGTACCTGGAGATGCCAGAAATTGAACCTGGGACCTTCTGCATGCAAAGCAGGTGCTCTGCCACTGAGCTATAGGCTAGTGCTGTTAGATGTGCTTCTAAGATGTCAAAAGTTGCTGTGGGGCAATGGTGTGTGTCAAGTCAGTGCCACCGCAAACCAGACTTCCTCAACCCGGCACCCTCCAGATGTGTTGGACTACAACTCCCATCACATCCCAGCCAGCATGGTTGGCCTGGGGGTGATGGGAGTTGTCATCTGGCACATCTGGAGGGCGCCTTGTTGGGGAAGGCTGCCATAAACACTCTGTGCGTTACCCTGTCCATGGTTCCTCTCTCGACTGCCAGAGCCTCTTCACGACGGCCATCCCTTTCCCCCAAGCTGCATCTTGCTCTGAGCAGCCTGTACTGCGACCTGCGTGGCCTGGAGACTGTCACAACTTCGCCCAAAGGAACTTGACTTTTAATAAAGCATTCACGCTCCTCCTCCTCCTCCTCTTCCTCCCCTCCCCTCCTCCTATCCCACACTCCCCATCCTGGCCTCCCATGTTACAGATTAAAACAGCGGTACATCTGGCATTTACTGAGTGTCAAATACTTCTCTGAAACCCACCCAGAACAAAGAGGTCCTGGTGACTTTCCTCCTGACTCGCTGATAGGTCTCCGGCAATTGTGCAAGGGGTCAAACTTAGAAACTGTCAACAGCTCCCTAATGTATGCTCTTACCCAGAGAACAGGGGTCCCCGGGTTTTATAGCCTAATAGGTTCGTTAATCAGAACACACACAGGCTAAGAAAGCCCCTGTTTGTTTTCTCTGACAGGTTTGGCATTTACCTCCAGGGGGCTGGGAAGCTTTAAGTGCATAAGGCTGTCCTGACTTAATTGGACAAGAAAACCAGTTTGGACAAACTAAGACATGTCACCGGAGGCCTCCTGAGCCTAAACCAGAAGATGCCATTTTTCTACAGACTTTTCTGCCAGTATATCCTTGCTTAAGGGAAATGAGTTCCTAGGGCCAACGTAAGGTGTTTGGGGGTGCTCTGGACAAAAGGCCATTGGAGGGCACCCAATGGGACTGGAGAGACCGTTGGGTACAGTAACGAAAGGCACATTCCCAGGTCTTCTGCTTGATGCCTCGTGCAAGCAAGCAAGCCAAGCTATATGTCAAATGCTTATTTAGAAGTTTTCACATTTCTGTGTCTAACTAAAGGGGAGGCTCCATTCTCCATACCAGGGGCATTGCTAGACTTGTAAAAAAAAAAAAAAAAGTCAGGGCCCAGGACACAAATCTGCATAAATCTGCATATGCTATTTTATATCTATATATGATAGATATCTAGTACCATCCTAGGCCTGAATGCATTTCCCAGGCCTCCAGATCTATTCCACAGAGCCCTGGGCACCCATTTGTACCAATGGGAGGTCTTTTTTCTCAGCTTAATCTAGGGATGTGTGAGGATTTTGGTCGGTGGGTGGAAATCTGGTGGGCCAGCTGGGCTCGCCCCCCCCCCAAACTCCATCCTCCTTACCTCTTCCCAGGCGTTGACTCGAGTTCTCCCGAATCGAGGCAAGGAAGCGACTTCCGGGTTCCTGGCGGGCTGATGTTCCCATAGAAAATGCCTTAAGATACACCTAAAGTGGCCGCAATTTGTGGCAAGTTGTGGCCGCTTTTGATGTATGTTAAGGCATTTTCTACATAAACAGTGGCCTGCTGGGAACCCGAAAGTCTGGCGAGAGGTGCAGAGCATGCCAGCTTTGGGCCAGCTTAGTGGGCACAACAGCAGCGTCTACTGAGCCATAGTAGGTGGGTTGGGCCCTGGCGAATCACCCACCCCTAGCTTAATTGCCATTCAGGGGCAATTTTGAAGGGGCATTGCAGTTGGGGAGGGAAAGATGAGCTCTCCCTTCTCTACATGCTACATACTCCCCCCCCCCCCCAATCATCCTTTGCTTGTCAATTAAGATGAGAAGAAAATGTTTTCCATTGGTTTGGGATTTTCACAGTGTGGGTACAGATTAATGGGAGAATTTATTGTATTTGCGACGACTTGGATGAGAAATTAATTGGCTGCCTTTCACTCCTGTAAAATTTTAAATAAATCCTCATAATTATTTCGAAATTTGAATTTATTTATTTATTTATTTATTTATTTATTTATTTACAACATTTATATGCCACTCCACATCTAAACACATTCCGGAGCAGTGAACAATAAAACAATACAGCAGATAAAAGAATATGTTAAAAAAAAACACAGGATATCAGTAAAACCGTGGCTGGTCAGTCAAGGAAGGCTTCCTGAAATAATGATGCTTTCAGGAGGCGCCCAAAAAACAACATCCTGCGGCCCGTCTTAGAGATGGAAGTCCACGGAGAACCCCCGACTCAGCTCGCTTCCTATCAATCGGGACGGATGCAGGCAGGAAGTCTGTCGATCTCAGAACAGCACTAGTTAAAACTAAGAAGGTAAAGACCATACGATGGCTTTGTTTGCAGCTTTTGTCCAGTGGCCACTGACCACCTCAGTGGGCTCCCTGCCTGCCTCAGAGCCATTATCTGCCCCATTCTTGCTGATTTCTAGAGCCAGCCATGTGACTTTCCTCTCTCCAGGGCAGGCTGGTGTCTCCTGTATCATCAACGGGGTTCCTCATCCATTGCAGCTTTTATTCTGAGCTTTATAGGAGCTACAGGAGCTGAACTCCATCCCTAAAATAGGATCACCACCATGGTTGGAGCACCATAGATAGCTCCTATAATGCTCAGAATAAAAGCTGCTGAAGATCAGGAGACCCACTGATGTAGGAGTCACCACCCTCCCCCGCCCCTCTCTCGGTTTCCATTCCTGTTGACCAACGTGCATGACCTCAATCTGAATACACACTAGTGAAGTTGTTGGGAGTTCTTTGTTGGAGATGGAGACGGGTGCAACTCAAAGCTGTTCAGCTTCTGGGATTGGATGTGAACAAGTTAAAGCCTTAAATTTTAACTAATGGGTGTTGAACCTGTTTCAGCCCAAGGGCCGAATTGCATTTCGGAGAAGCTGGGGGGGGGCTGCATTTCAGTGTTGGGCGGAGCTGAAGGCAGAAGCAGTGGGGTCCAAAATGCCAAACAGGGGTGAGCGGAAGGTCCGCCCACAGAGTGGGAGTTCTGTCCTTGGAAGCCTCTTCCCACAGACTACTGGCCACAGGAAGGTCCACCACTGCTGCTCCTCTGCCACTGATGTTCTGGTGGTGCTCTGATGGAGCAAAAATAGAGCATTCTGAGGGGATGTCAGGGCAGAGCAGGGAGAGCAGATCCAACACACACATCCCATTTCCCCATCACACCCCTGGATTATGGGGGGGGGGTTGGATTTTCCTAACACACCACTGGGGCTGGTTTATTTATTTCCCCTCAAGCCACTTCAAGTTCACCCCATCTTCTGCCCTGCCGTGTCAAGCTTAGTAGAGCTTTGGATCGGAAAGTTCTCCTATTCTCTCTCTCTCTCTCTCTCTCTCTCTCCCTCTCTCTCCTACACCAATAGTATTGCCCTTCCCAAGAAGAAGCCTAATGATACAGATACTAGTGAGTAACAGCACAATCCTATATATGCCTACTTTGAAGTAAGTTCCATTGAGTTGAACTGGGCTTATTCCAGCCAGGTAAATGGGTATAAGACTGCAGCCTAAGTCTCACTGAATGCAGTAGGACTTAAATTTGTGTAAAGGTACCTAATAGGATAAGGTTCTAAACTTTTCTTGTTCTGGTAGGTTTGCAGCTTCTCTTCTTAACTGACCCACAGGTGACCTCTGGGAAAAACCTTATCTGACCTAGTGAATTTGCAGAGGAGCTGGGCTCTTGCCAGGGGCTTTGCTTTGATCTGGAAGCTCATATCTTGCAAAGCTTATTTAGCTTATCTTGATTGCCAGCAATAATGATTTCGGAGCTCTTAGCAAAGGAATTCACATTTCAGAGTAAACTGAGCAGAACAAAATCTAGAAGACGGCACAGTACAGGTAAAAATGATTAGATGCTAGTTTGGCCTTAATAATATTAACCTGTCACCTACAGACACAGCTTTATATAAAATTAATAGGTTCTTCCAAAGATTCTTATTATCCTTATTTATTACATTTATATCCCACCTTCTTCTATTGTGGAACTCAAGGTGGCTACATGGGATTCCTTGGTGGTCTCCCCTCCAGCCATGGACCAGACTCAGACCTGCTTAGCTTCTGCACAGTGGCTTCAGACCATGACCCAAGACCAGTTAATGGGAATGCGGGTGTGGGGAGGAGGACATTTCCGCAGGACCCATCCTCCACCCACCACTTTTGCACTACGAACCACTGTCTCCCCAGCTGCCTTTCTTCCCACCTAACTACAAGACTGAAAAAATGTTCTTCTGTGGCGAGGAGAGCTCCTGAGCATCAATAAGCCCGTGGAACCTTATTGTAGCACTGATTCACACATATATGTACATCACCAATGTCTTACTAGTCAACCGGCACCTCATTTGGAGAGCTGCTGTAGCATCATCAGGGCTGGCGTCAACAAGGGTAGGCATGGTTGTTGGGCACCTGCCAAGGGCCCACTTCCCAGCAGGGGCCCACTGACAAGATCAGAGCCCCCTGAGTTGCTTTTCTTCTTCACCATAACAACCTGCTGGTTCACCTGCCTCTCACTCTTGCCCAGACAATGGTGGTGGCAAGAGGGAGGAACAGCGGATGCCACTGCCTGCTTGCTCACAGGGTGTCGAGCAAGCAAGTGGTAGCAATGATGAGGAAGAGGAGAAGGAGCAAGACACCATTGAGGGTGTCTTGCCCAAGGTCCTCCTAATAACCTGGAGCCAGCAATGTTTAGCACAGAGGCCAAGAGATGAAACTCTAAATCAGTAGAGCAACATCAAGTAGGCCGCTCAACAGGTCGCAGAAGGCTTCTTATCCACAGCCAGAGCAGCCAGGCTGTGGGGATGAGGGCTTCTGTGGCGGGCCCCAATTATGGACTCCCCCTGACCTGCATGCCCTCCTGTGAGCCATAACACATGGTGTTCAGCGGAAATTGGGGGGTTAGGTTTATGAGATTTTTATTGTTTAATATTTTTTATTAAATCAGGAGGCTGCTGGTTTGAATCTCACCTCTGTCATGAACTCGCTAGGTGGTCTTAGGCAGGACACTTTCACTAAGCCTCAGTGTCTCTAAGCCACCCCATCTTCAATACAGGATATAATAATTGCAGTCTTACAGAAGGGTTTGTCGCAGAAGTTTCTCACAGATTGGGGGCAGGGGGGGTTGTCCAGAGATGTTTCTGGGTAGGTGACAATAAGTATAAGCTATTAAAATAAATAAATACATAAATAAATAAATAACATTCCAGGGGCATTTCCCCCCATTGGTTCATTACCATTATTGTGTGCAGCTCCCCTGAGAGAGAGGCTTGCTCACTCACTCCCTATACATCCTGCTTAAATTCTGTTCAACTACCTGCTGCCTATATATAATAAATGCACACATGGCAAAATAAATAAATAATTAAAAACAAAATATAAACTTGTTCAGTTTTAACTACTGATGTGATATCCTTACATTTTCTGTCCTAGAGGGAAAATATAGGTCTCGAAAGGTGCAATTAGTTTGGAAGTGGGTTCCAAATGGTTGAGTAATGTTATGGGTGGTTCCTTCTTTAGAACGTTTGAAGCACTGCCTTGCAAGGTGTTTTTTTTGGGGGGGGGGGCGGAGGATGACTACTAGATGATGCCTGCAAAGGTCTTTAAATACTCGAAATATGCTATCGCCATTCCAATGTTAAGTATTATTAAGGACGAGTGAAAATTGTATTTGGTTCATTTGTTGGAGAAGACCTTACCAAAATTCGCAAATGTATTCATACATAGGATTGAAAGATTTCAATCTTGAGATTTAAACAATTTGAATGTAGGAGAAAGCAATACTGAGAGATCTGTCTATCTCTATCTTGGAGTACTTAGCTCTTAGAATCGCCATGTATGTATCAAACAATATTTGTGGTACTGAATTAGAGTTGCCACCTCTTGTTTGTTTGTTTGTTTGTTGTTTTCCCCCTGACAGGCTTCTCAGCTTTGACAGCTGCATGACAGGCAGGTATAACATGATACTCTCTATGCTGGGAAGAGCTGTACCTATTGAATTTGGCCAATGCGGATGGCTGGGGGGGGGCTTCTCTTAGCTTTTGACAAGAACATATCGACATTCACACATTTCTTCATTAACACAATGGAAAGAATGTGGGGGAAAGCAAACTGACAAACTCATCCATCTCTGCTCTGTTAATAATAATAATAATAATAATAATAATAATAATAATAATAGTAAAATTCAACAAACCAGAAGAAAGAAAAAATACAATTATCTTCCATAAATTGAAATGAATCACTTACACTAGGTGCATATGAAATATATACCTATGAGTATATATGTATATATGAATATATATATATATATATATATATATATATATATATAGTAATACCTTGGATTGCAAGTAACTTGGTTTGAGAGCGTTTTGCAAGACAAGCAAATGTTTAAATATTTATTTAATATATATTGTTTTACTTGATATACAAGCAACGTCTTGCAATACAAGTACTGTAGTACAGCTTAAATTAAAAATCTCTGTACAAAATTTTTTGGGGGAATTTCGTTTTGATATAAGAGTGTTTTGGATTATAAGCATGTTTCTGGAATGAATTATGCTCTCAATCCAAGGCATGACTATATATATATATATATATATATATATATATCAGTTGATACCAGCTATCAATAAAAATAATCATGCAAAAGCTGCAAGAAAGGCACACCAGATATCCATATATTTATCCAATGAAGGGCCTCTCCGTAGTGTTTGATTTGTCATGGAAATTTCACATATGTATACACTGACCCCCACTACCACCACCTTCGACTCAGTGTGGGAATGCTATCTACCAAGGGGGAAGCTTGATAAGAGTGTTAACTTGTTTTGGGCAAACCCAACCAGACTTTGAGCATTGAGATCTGTTAAAACAATGGTCTCTTGTCCTTCCTTGACCACCAACTTTTAAGGTACACAGAGAGAAGGTCCTGCCTACATCAGAATCAACCCATCCCAGCGAGTAAGACTTGGAAGCAGAAGTTGCCTCCTGTTCCGAGATTAAGTAAACTCGTGTATGTGTTCATTCTACACCCATCACATTTGTACAGTCCTAAAGAAAGGGGTTCTTTTCTTTAGGTGGCTCCAGGTTTTGGAGGGCCCTTAGAGGCTTGTTACCCATTGCTACATGACATCAGCCCTGGATTGGCTTTTAAACTTTAAAGGAAGGGAGAGACACGAAAAAGCCCTTGGACGGACCACCTCATACAATATTGAACGTACTGCTAACCAGTGGAAGCTGGTGGCTCCAACATCAGCGGGCCTCAGCTCAATTGTGTTCGCCTGTCAGGTCTGTGAAGGGGGAGAAGGAAAATTGAATAGCTCGAAAAATTAGTTTAGGCAGCTGCTGCAAGGCTCGCTCCCACTTCTAGCCTCCATATCCACTCTAGATTTTAGTCTGAACTTTAAAGAAGCTATCCATGGTACTGAACCCTATACCCAAAATAGGTTCAGCACTGTGGATAGCTCCTAAACATTTGGAGTGACATCTGGGGGAGGAGATACATAGCCCCACTGACATTGGAGTCACCAACCTCCACTGCTAGCCCTTCCCAAATGTCCACCAACTTTTTGTCCACCCACATTCATATCCCCGAATTTCTGATCCCACCTATGTTGGGGGGAAAGGGGGCAACAAAGGTGTGAAAGACCTTCCCCCAAACCTGTGAGCGTCTCAGGGATTCATATATAATAATATTATGCTTGTTGTAATCTGGAGCTAGTCCCATGACTTCGAGGATGTTTGGCAGTAACCCAGCATATAGATAACTCCATCCCAGCTACTCTGGCTGCTAGCCTTGAGATCTGCTAGCCTCTCGAGCTGTACAATCCCAAACAGATAATTGGCCCTCAGAAGAAGAAGCTTAGTTAACCACTAAAAGCAACAAGCCCAACTGGACGTCTAGACACGAGAAGGAGCAATTAGCTGTACACCACTAACTCCTCGAAATAACAGTTGCCTTCCATGTTTCCACTAAAGGGGGCAGGACTGAACAGTGGTGATGGTGGTAGTATCTACAGTGCAGGTTGGTGACTGCAGTGTCAGTGAGGTGGTGTATATCCACTCTGGGTTGTTCTCTGAATTTTAAAGGAGCTAGCCATGGTGCTAAAGCCTAGCCCTTATCCCTAAGATAGGCTCAGCACTACGGAGAGCTCCTTAAAAGTTCAGACTACAACCTGGAGTGGATACAATGCCCCACTGACACTGCGGCCACCAGCCTCCACTGAGTAGTAGTAATACTGGTAGTAGTAGTAGTAGTAGAGCACTATCAGTGTAAACAATGATTTACAAAGAACAGGTTTGACAGATCCCGAACCCAAGGGGCTAACCATCTAAAATAGATGCAGGGAAGGGACAGAGGTATATAAATTAATCACAAGAGTTAAATTAGAATTCAGGAAGAGTGGAATGCAAGGTAGAGTGAAAGCACGGAACAATAAAGCAATGGAATATGTGGAAGTTGTTCATCCCAGCAAGAGAGATCTAAGACTGTCCCGGGGGATGGAATGCCCTTCATTTTGTTCATTACAAGTGCCGTCTCTTAGAGCAAAGAGAGGAATTAGGAGGAGAGGAACAAATACGCCCTTTGTTGCAATTCTTAATTGGGCAACCGAAGCCAACAGTTTCTGCCCATCTCTGCCTGATTAGTCCAATAAAAGAAAGAGTTGATCATACTTATATACACAGTTGGAACAAATTAAAATAAACTCTTTTTGTTTTGTTTTTTTAAATGCACCTTAATGTCTGAGAAGCTGAACATCCATCCCTCCAGCTAGGTGTTCACTGAAACTTGCACCGGCCAGAACACTTCATCTCATTTCAAATCATCTGGCATAGTATATTGAGCTGATGAGCTACAAAGATTCCGAAAGTATCTGTTAGGGAGTGGGAACAGACTGGTAGGGTGGTGTTTTCCTGTGAACGTTAATGATGCAATAGGAGACTGGGCAACTCCCAGGGCCATCAGGGATTGGCATAATTGGGCAGCTGCCTAGGCCCATGCTCCATCTGGGGCCCCCACTGCCAATTCCTGGAGCTGCTGCTGTCTGTTCACCAGCCTTCTTGGAGAAGGAGCAGTAACTCCTGCATGCCTCTGAAAGCCCGGTAGGGATGTATGGGAAATTCATTTCAGTTCATTTATGACTATCCCACGTCCACATCTCGTGAAGCCAAACCCAAACATGAGCGCAAACTGCTGGTATACTCCTGAGCATGCAATTTTGCTCACGGGTGGGGGGATGTATTTTTAAAAAAAATGCATACATTAGGGGGAAAAAATATGCATGGGGAAATGTGTACTTTGTTAAAAAAAAAAAAAAGGTGTGTACAAAGTACAAACATGCTTAAGTTATGGGAGAAGATTGCAAAATGAGCGGCCGGAAACAAGTGAGCTCTGCCAAACCTTCCAGAAACAAGATTTTGCTCGTTTTGGGTTGCCCCTGGAAGCACTAAATTTCCCTTGCATAAGCGGGGGGTGCAGGAGAATCAGCAGGTGTGTGTACGGTTGGATACTGCCCATTTTCTCTTGTCCCCCTACCCTTTCCTTCCGTCCCCCCACTCCCAAATGTGTCTACCAGTCTAAGGCATATATAACTACTTGCCTTGTTCATTTAGATTTGTTACAAGGTGAGCGGTTGGGATAGATGTAGGATAGGGAGAGGATGAGATTATGATCTGGAAATTTCTTTAGAAATGTACAGCAACAAAAACCCTTTAAACTATATACAGTAATACCTTGGATTGCAAGTAACTTGGTTTTAGAGCGTTTTGCAAGACAAGCAAACTTTAAAATATTTATTTAATTTTTTTTAACTTGATATACAGGTGACGTCTTGCAATACAAGTACTGTAGTATGGCTTAAATTAAAAATCTCTGTACAAATTTTTTTGGGGGGATTTCGTTTTGATATAAGAGTGTTTTGGATTACAAGCACGTTTCTGGAATGAATTATGGTCTCAATCCAAGGCATGACTGTATACGGTTGGATATTTCTTTCCCACCCGCCCCCAGTGGCTGACAACTAGCACAGCACGGAGAGGCACCCATGTGATGGATGCCTTGCTGGGTAGATAACACGGGGGATACCCGGTGAGAATCACAGCACCTTCTAAGCTCTTACCTACAACTGCCTGCAAGCAAGACAGCACAGAGATGGAAAGGGCAAAGAGCACAGCCGCCATAATTCCTCGGGATCAGGCAGAGGATTACAAGCTCTTTCTTGCAAGGCTACCTGTAATTACGGCTCCCAGGATTTGTTTTTTCACTGACTCCTCAGGAGATCTGGGACAAGATAGGCTCAACCTTTGAAAGGGCCTGGGAGGGCTGCCATAAAGGTTTATGGCTCCATAGACCCTCCCCAGACAAGCTCCAGCCTCTGATGGCTATCAGCATACTCTACCCCAGAGAACCCTGCCGGCTGTATCCAGATCAGTAACAAATGGCTCAGGCTCTTGAGGAGGCCGGGATTCCCAGGTCTTTAACAAGGCTGCAGGAGACAAGGGCATTGACCTTTGTCAGACCTCTCCTCTACAGTTTGCACATCCAGTTTGGGTACATCCAGAGTAGATCACACTCGAATGTGCTCTGCACGAGGCTGCCCTTCAAGACAGTTCAGAAACTTTCAGCTGGTACAGAACACAGCAGCTAGATTTTTAGGGATGTACAAGCTCAGCTCGGGCGGGCGTAGTGGGGACGAAATCGGCCCCGCTCTCACCCACCCGAGACTCGCGGGGCCTTACCGGTCCGGGCTCGCCGCCTCGAGCCCGCCGCGCCGGTCCGCGCTGGTCCCGTCGCATCATTTCCGGCCGGCTGGAAATGAAGCGATGGGACCAGCACGACCGGCTCAGCAGGCTCGAGCGGCACGGAGGACTGCTCCGCGCCGCTCAGAAGAAAGAGTAAGGGGGGGGCTGCCGCCACGGAGAATTGAGGCAGCAGCGAGGCAGCCCCCCCCCCCAAAGGTACGTGGACACCCCTAAGCTAGAATGAGAGCCAGTGTGGCGTAGTGGTGAGAGTGTTGGACTGGGACTTGGGAGATCCGGGTTCTTCTAGTCCCCACTCGGCCATGAAGCTCACAGGGTGACTTTGGGCCAGTCACTGGCTCTCAGCCTAAGCTACCTCACAGGGTTGTTGTGAGGATAAAATGGAGAGGAGGATTATGTATGCCACCTTGGGTTCCTTGCAGGAAAAAAGGCAGGGTATAAATATAATTTTTTTAAAAAAAAATACTTGTAGGAACTGGGATTCCAGGACATATTACACTAGATTAATAACTATGACAACAACAATCATAATAAATAGATTGGTATCCCACCTTTCCTCACAAAGAGCCCAGATTCTGTAACATATACAGAATGTTATATACTGTTTTAATTACCATATTTTATTGTATTGTTTTATTGTATTATTTTAATTGTACATCGGCCAGGGTGGCCGGGTGACTGGCCAGATGGGCAATTAATAAATATAAGAAATAAATAAATAAACAAACAAACAGCACTGGCTACCTAATGCCTATCCATATATTCAGCCCCAGTTTAAAGTGGTGGATTTCACTTTCAAAGCCCTAAGCAGTTTGGGACCGGGTCATTCGAAAGAGATTGTTTGCTTGCGCTCCTATGAATCTGCATGGATTTTGCGATCCGCTCCAGAGGCCCTTCTCTCTGCATTCTGCCATTGTGTCCTGTTAAACTGGTAGATCTCAGCGAGAGGGCTCTGCACACTGGGAGGCTGGCGGCGACGCCAGTATCAGTGGGGCTGCATATCCGCTCCGGACGTTATCCTGAACTTTAAAGGAGCTATCCATGGTGTGGAACCCTATGCACAAAACAGATAGCAATAGGGGGCATGGCTCAGTGGCAGGGCACCTGCTTTGCATGCAGACGGACCCAGGTTTGATCCTCGGCATCTCCAGACAGGGCTGAAAAAACTCCTGCCTGAAAAACCCTGGAGAGCCATTGCTGCCAGTCAGTGTTGACAATACTGGGCTAGATGGACCCAGGGCCTGACTCAGTATAAGGCAGCTTCCGATGTTCCGATGTTCTTAAAAGTTCAGAGTAAGAAACCAGAGCGCATATGCAGCCCTGCTGACGTTGGAGTCATCAGTCTCCAGTGGGTATGCAAATCACATAGAAAGCTCGGAAATGTACGGACTTCAATGGCAGATTGCGCCCGAGTCCATGTTCAGGGCCAGAAGGTGCACACTGGGTAAATCCTGATTTTTTAAAAAAATGAACGGCAAAGGAATTTCTCATACACCCCTAATTTTGTCTCCCCCATCTAGAGGTGCTAAATTAGTATCATATCATATGGCTGGCAATATTGTGTTGTTTCCCATTTCTGCTGTCTTGTGTATGGTCACTGCGTTTACCATGTAGACATTTGAGCTTTTGCCTAGAGATGTCGGAGACGTTTTCTCATCTTGCATCGCATGGTCCTCTGTCCCTCCCTGTTTACACCTTTCCTCCTCTACACCCATGAATATATCGCTGAGGATAACGCTTCACGTATCTGACAAAGTGGACTCTAGTCCGTGAAAGCCCGTGGCGCGATAAATCCGTTAGTCATTAAGGCACCCCAGGACTCTTTGTTGCTTTTATGAGTAAGCTTGTTTCATGCAAAGGCTCCTCCACCCTTCAACCGTTGCAGCAGGGCCATTCCAGCAGCCCTGCTGAAAGGCTTATTTTTCCCCTCTTCCTTCCCCGTTCCTTTTTCCTTGTGTGTCGTGTCTTTTATTTTAGACCACAAGCCTGCAACAGGGACTGTCTTGTTTCACTGTTTATTGCTAGGCCAGCTCCAGGAGCCTTTTTGGTTGAGGAGAGCAGGTTACAAATACTTTAAATAAATACATAATAAAGAAATAAGAGGCAAGCAAGGTATTAGTCATATGGATGGAAGAAGAAACAAAGGAATGAAGGAAGGGAGGGCTTTCAAAACATGCACATGTGCAAAAAAATTTGGTGTTGCTGCCACCGCAGTCCACTTGCTTGCCCCTCTCTCTCTGGGCCTGATCTCCACAATTGCCCAGAGAGAGATTGTAAGGCATGGTGTTGTAGCCTAGTGGTTAGGGTGTTGGGACTGGTAGGAGATCCGGGTTCAAATCCCCACTCAGCCTTGAAACTCACTGGGTGACTTTGGGCCAATCACTGACTCTCAGCCTAACCTACCTCACAGGGTTGCTGTGAGGATAACATGGAGAGGAGGAGGAGGAGGAGGAGGAGGAGGATTGTGCAAGCTGCCTTGGGCTCCTTGCAGGGAAAAAGGGTGGGATGGAAATGTAATAGATAAATGACGATGCTGCTCCTCCATCTCTTCACCCATGCCACTGCTTGCGTGCTTGGAGGGGGCAGGCGAACAAGAAATGGCAGCAAGGAGGAACAGGGCCAAGTGCTCCAGGGGTCAGCCATTGGCCCCCTTTTAGGATGTGGGCCTCAGCAGATGCCCGATGATGCTGACCCCACATGCGCGCGCGCACACACCACACACACACACACACACACACACTGGTTATCGCATCTGTTGGTAGTATAGATGGATTGCTCACGCAAGGGGGCAAGGAGGGCAGGTAAACTCTTGTTTGCCATGCGTAGGAAAGGTATCATCTGATCTGCCTCCTTGTCTTCGGGTAGTGAGTTGTTGGACCCTCTCCTGTCCAGCTGTAGATTTCTCTATCAAACACGAACATGATTTGAGCATGCATGCCCTTCGATGGATGCCCTCACCCACAGCAATACACGTGCAATTCGTATAACTCAGTGGGTAATTGAATCTGTTTGTAATTCAGTGGGCTTCTTTGTTTAACAAATTCCAAATTCATGTTTTGATGGATTCAGTTCTGATTCCATGACTTCACTCCAGGAGGAGTTGTGCATGTTAAATTGCACTCATGGCATCTTGAAACTAGCGAACTGTCAGGAAATCAAAGCCTGCACAGATAGTCCGCTGGATCTTTTAGCCACCGATGCCACACATAAGGTTTGCGTTTGGGTGGGGGAGGGCAGAGTTGTGTGGGGAGGAAAAAAAAAAACAGGAGAGGCCAGATTTGGATTGGGCTTAGAAATGAGCTAAACTACTTTCCAATTTGAGGGAAACAGCTCAGCTTAATTCTGAACCCAATCTGATGCGAGCCGGGGGGTGGCGGGGGGGAGCTTACCCAACACTACAAGTCATGTCTTACAAATTCATTTCGGCTCTGATGATTTCTCAAGTTCATTTCAATCAACATCGTTTCTGAACTTTTAGGTGAGAGAAAACATGACCAGAGCCGTGAAGTCCTTAGCTGCATTTAGGAACAGAGGAGGAAGCCACTTATATACTGAGTCAGGGCATTGGTCTATCTAGCTCAGTACGGCTTGCACTGATTGGCCGGTGGTGTAGTGGGGGGCGGACCTTGCAGGAATGCATTGACCAGCGCCTTTTGATTAGCAGGGACGCTGATGTCACCTGGCAGCCCCCTCAGAACCCCCTGTTCCCTCTGAGCTTAGCTGCAGCCTTTACAGTCGCTGGGGGAAATAGATTTTTTTCCCCAGCAACAATATATTGCTTTGAGCTATTCCTGTTGTAGTGCCAAGTATTTTGGAGTGGCTTGGTCTTGAATGGGAGATTAAGGCCCAAATCGCTTCACATAAAAGACCTGCTCCTGGTAGAGATGAAAACTGCTAGAACTGGTTCGTTGCTCTGGATCAACACAGCTGCCTGCATTTTTGGGCTCTCCACGGAGGCCTGGCTATGGAGATTGTCATAATGAACACCCACACTTCAAAATTTACCACTACACCACTGGCAATGTCCCCCCCCCCCCCAGGGGTGAGGTTCAGACAAGAGATCTGTCCAGCCTTAGCTGGAGATGCTGCGGGCTGAATCGGGTTCCTTTCGCATACAAAGCATAGATCTACGACTGAGTGATGGGCTTCTCCATCTTTGGAAATATGTCCTTTCTCTGGGTGCCCAAGGGGGCGAATGGAAATGTGATTTAAACAAACAAGGAAATGATCAAACAAAATGGCCTTCAAACTGCATGGGGGGCGGTGGGGGGCATTTTTGAATGCCCACACCTACATCAAAGCTCCATGCAAGTACAAAAATAAGCACAGTGGGAGTAAGGCTGAGCTAGAGCGGTTCTCCCAAAATGTCTATTGCTATTGCTAGACATTTATGTAGGGGAGCATTCAAAACTGGTATCCCCCATCTGCAGTATGAAATGGTACACAGTCCATTCATCCAGCTCTGGATTCTTCTACATCTTGTCCCTGCATGTGTGGCCTAGCATGGTAGACTGTATTGCACCATTGGTGCCAGTAGCAATAGAGGGGTGGGTGGAGTTGCTTTGGGGCTCTTAACAGACCCCCCCCCCTGTGGCGTAACCCCACAATTCAGTTCCCTGGTGTATGTCTGCATTAGTATGTTTAGTGTGTCTAGAGTGTTGAACTGAGTGGGTGTGGTTTGTGATGTCTTGGAAAGGGTGGGGGGAGGAGTATATAAGGAGTGTTTGAGTGATGTCAGGGTTAGTGAGTTGAGTGTTATGGGAGTGTGGAGTTGGGTTAGAGAGTTTTAGGTGGTTGGAGTTAGTGTGATATGGGAGAGTGTTTGTAGTGTGTGGGGAGAGTTGAAAGTTTGTGAGTTAGGTTAGTTACACTTACAAAGTGTTTGGTGTAGGCAGGTTTATTTTCTGGAACTAAGATTTTGAGAATTAAAATAAACTTACGGTACTTTTATTTTGTTTGCTACCCAAATCCTACATATCAGCTTGGCATTATTACCTGCTTTACTTTTAAATCTACACACACACCTTTGTACCCACAGCATCATAAATTTAAGCTAGATCCTTAATATCCAGTATTAATCTTTTCCCTCATTAGTAGGGGAAAGGTTTCATTTGACCCTCCCCTCAGGTTTTTAAGTGTTGATGCTTGGCCTGAGAAGGGTTTATGCGCCTGGTCCTAAAGTGTAAAGGACCGTGTCGTCGCACACACCCCCAATGCACTTCTCTCTTGATTCTGATGGTGGGCCCCTGTGACTTTTATTCCAAAAGAAAACACCAAACTATCTGCCTTAATGTAATATGCAGTTTTGAGTTGACCTATGAAGTATTTCCTTGCAGTTACATTCTGTAAATTTAGAGAGCCCTGGTCAACAGTCTGGCTGCAGCATTCTGGACCAGTTGAAACTTTCAAACCCTTTTCAAAGTCAGACTCAGGCCCAAGTAAAACACATTACAGTAGTCCAAATGGGATCTAACTAAGGCATACTTGACCATAGCTAGCCAGATCAGACATCTCTAAGAATGGGCACAGTTGGCACTAAGGACATATGAGAATTTTGTTTCAGTTGGTAAATCACTTGAAACTGACCTGTCCACAGTCCTGAATGTGAACACGTGCAACAAATTTCCTCCTCCTCTACCTAGGGAGAAGATGGGCTCTCCCACTCTGGAGGCATTCAAGGTGCAGCTGCTGGACAGCCATCTGTCAGGGATGCTTTGACCTGGATTCCTGCATTGAGCAGGGGGTCGGACTCACTGGCCTTGTAGGCCCTTTCCAACTCTACTTTTCTATGATTCTATGATTCCAATTCTGAAAGGCACAGAAAGAGCAGCACAGAAGCACAGTTTTATAGAGTTTTATTTGCTTCACATAAGATGAAGATGAATTGCTTCATATAAGATGAAGATGGTTGGCAATTTCTACTGACTTCCACACCTGCAGAGAGCTGATCTGCTGGACATCATCATCATCATCATCATCATCATCATCATCATCATCATCATCAATAATGTTTATTAATTAGTATTAATATAATATAAATTAATTTTTATAAATAAATTATATAAATAAATTTATATAATTAATATAAATTATTAATAATGTTATTAATTATTATTAATAATGTTATTTATTATTATTATTATTATTATTATTATTATTATTATTATTAATGAGAGCCCAATAGCTGAAGCTCTCTTTGAAGGTGAAAGAGTCACCCATCATGGCAATCATCCCATTTGCTTTACTTTCCATGTGCAGATGAGATGTGGAACATCCTGGGAGCCAACCTGCCTAGCCAAACAGCTCCAGCCCTGCCTTCGGACGGCATCTAAAGGAAATAGCAAAAACAGCAAATCAGCGAAGAGGTGGAGGGGCATCTCCCTGCCATAAAGGAAGAGCAGGCGACAGCAAGCCCTGCAAATGAATGCACTCACCGTGGGTTGCTGTTTACTTGTCTCTGCGAGCAGGTGACGGGCCATCTGACATTCGCCCAGCATTTCCCCAGTAGCCATCCGGTGCCTGCCTCCCTCCGCTCCGGCAGTCCCATTGAAAGACGCTGATCCAGACACAGTGGCGCCGAGAAGCCTGTAATAACTTGTTCATTGCGGCAGAGTTCCATGGGCCAAGCCCATCACATATCTCCCTTCACACTCCTCCTTATTGCTCACCTGATAACGATAGCCTGGGCAATAAACGCCAGGCTCTGCACAAGAAACCTCTCTTCTCCTACTCCCTTCCCCCAGCCTGGACGCCTTTGTCTGCATCTGTGCGTCAAGACTGGTTCAAGGTTTCTTAGTTCTTATTGCAAAATAGATGACCTCTGCTCCTGTAGGATGAGAAGATCTCTCATAGTCGAGAAGTCTCATCAGAGTGGATTCTAGACTGGTGGAGAACATACACACAGACACACACACACTTTGCGATTCACTATGACAGCAGTTTGTTAAAAGCCGTCCTAGGACAATATTGCTTAAGAATGAAACCGTAGGGATGTATGAGAAATTCATTTCAGTTTGTTTTTTTAAATCAGGATTTACTCAGTTCACACCTTCCAGACCAAACACAGACTCGGACACAATCTGCGGTCGAAGTCCGTACATTTCCAAGCTTGCAATGTGATTCGCGGACCAAAAGAAATGCATCTGTGCATTTGAAAAACACACACAAATATACCTTGATCAACGGGAGAAGAATGTGTACATTTCAAAGATGCACACAATTGATGTGTCCATTTGGGGACAAAAATACACTTGAAAATGTGCACAGATTTTCATGCACACACACACACACACAAAGCTCACAATCTGATATGGGCTCAAGTCAGAACAAGCTTCAAGATGGAATTTGGAGAACTTCGACGAGCTCAAGTTTTTCTGAGTCACAATCCCTAAATGCAAGTACAGAACCACAAATCTGAATGTTCATTCATTAAAACAAACAGACGCTTTCCACATAGAAAGCTAACCTCTCAAACAGAAAACTGGGCTAAAAACATCTTACACAGAGATAGAAACCAGTTGCGTGGATTGCAATACCTTGCGGCCTGTAATATTTTGTGGCCCTCCCTGTGTGTTCTGTACATGGCCTAGTTTTTGAAGCCAGGAGTGGGCAACTGGTGGCCCTCCAGATTTTGGGCCTACAACTCCCATGACCCAATGCCATTGGCTATGCTGGTTAGGGCCGATGGGAGTTGTAGGCCAAAACATCTGGAGGCCAAGACGAATTGCCCACCCCTGTTTCAAGCACTCAACATATCATAGATATGATTAACTATGGACTATGTGTTTGGACTGACTTTGGGGGTTCAGCATTAAGATGGCAAAAAGTTGGGGAACTATTACCGATCTTCTAGTCTGTTTGCATTGCATTCTTGTTCAAATGTCCTTTCTATGCTTTTCAGTTATTGCCCATCCTGTCCTGAGTCTGTCTATCTAAATGGATAAATAAATCTGGGTCTCAATATGGTGTAATGTTTAGAGTGTTGGACTGGGAAGGTCTGGGTTCAAATACCCACTCAGCCATGAAGGTCATTGGGTGACCTTGGGCTAGAGTCAGTACCTCTCAGTCTAAGCTACCTCACAAGGTTGGTTTGAGGATAAGGGGGGGGCATTTATTATTTATAGTCATTCATTTGTTAAATTTGTTTCTTGCCTTTCCAGCAAATGGTTTCGAGACAGCCAACAGTAAGAACAAAAATACCAATAAATACAAAGTAAATGGTGTCATTTCTCCATCTCTCAGGGGTGGTTTTGCCCTGCTTTGCCTTTGAGGATGAAGGAGAGCACATGGGGGTACATGGGAGCACCTTCTGTGACACTCACTGTAGGAATGTGCAAATCAGCAAAACCTGAGCTCGCCAAAGTTCTCCAAATTCCATCTCAAAGCTCATTCCAACTCGTGTCCCTATCAGATTGCAAGCTTTGGGTTTCCCCCCACCCTTCCTTTTCTCATGGAAATCTGTGCATATTTTCATGAGTATTTTTTCCAAACGTATGCATCAATTGTGTGCATCTTTGAAATGTCCTCACTCTTCTCACATTGACTAAAGTGTATCTGTGCACATTTTTCAAAAGTACTCCTTTTTTCATGTGAGCTTTTCAAATGTACATGTGCTGTCAAATGCATTTTGGGGTGTGTGTGTCCGTCCGCAAATCACATTGCAAGCTGGGAAATGTATGTATGGACTTCATCCAAGTCCGTGTTCAGTCCGGAAGGTGTGAACTGGGTAAATCTTGGTACAAATACATCCCTATCAGGTGCTTGGTCAATCAGGGGAGACTACTGGTGCACACCTTAATAACATAAGAGCATAAGAAGAGCCATGCTGGATCCTACCAAGGGTCCATCTAGTCCAGCATTCTGTTCATGCAGTGGTCAGACAGATGCCTGTCTGAAAACCCAAGAGTAGGACATGAGTGAAATAGAGCCCTCCTGCTTGTGTTCCTCAGCAACTGATAGACATGAGTAAGACAATGCTACTGCGTTCATGTCCTGCTTCTGGGGTTCCCACAGGCATCTACTTGGCCACTGTAGGAACAAGATGCTGGACTAGATTGCCCTTTAGTCTGATCCAGCAGGGCTCATCTTATGTTCTTGTTATTGATTGTGTTTATATACCACCTTTCCTCCTTTGCCACCTTGGTGAGAACTGGACCAGGTCCTAGTGGTTGTCAGGCTTTCCAAACTGGCAGTGAAGGGATCTGTTTATCCAGTGAGAGTTCCACCTGTGCAAATGGTTCACAACTGCTTCTCCCTCATCCTCTCGGCTAGTTTGGGATGAGGTTTAAATGGAGAGGCAGAACAAGCCAGAATAAAAAGACAACATGCAGTCCTGGCCAAAGTCCTCCCATTTCTCTCTGTCACAAGGCATCTGGGACAGGAAAGCCATGGTGCATCTCATCATGTGTTCCTGTTGTCAGTTAAGCTTCTGTGGAAAGCTAAGCAGGGTCAGGCCTGGTTATTACTTGGATGGGAGACCCCCTCCTCTAGTTTCCTGCATTGAGCAGGGGGTTGGACTCGAACTCGATAGCCTTGTAGGCTCCTTCCAACTATGAAATTTATGAAATCTATGAAGCATCCAGACATCTATTCGAAAGGCTGTTAAAGCTTCCCTTCTCCTTTCACAGATAGGACAGCACAAGATTTAGCTTATAGCCCAGCAAAGACTCTGCAGCATATCTGAGGGTTTGAGGGGAGCGAGGCAGTTTCTTAAAAACAAAACAATAATAATGATAATAATAATAATAATATAATAACAACAACAACAACAACAACAAGCCAACTGATACATGAAAAATCTTACTATGTTTCCATGAGGGACAAATCAAACTAGCAAAATCTTGAAACAGAAAAGATACCATCCAACTCAACAGTTGAGAAATACCATGGTATGGCTGGGAGCTGTTGCATATGGGTGGAACTATTTGGGTACTCTCTTGGTCCCATGCAATTTTTTTTTTTTTTAAGAATCCTGCGGCACCAGGGCCAGTCCAAGACATTCTGCTGCCTGAGGCAAAGAACAAGATGGTGCCCCTCCCATTCCAAGTACAGAAGTCAACTGGATGGCACCTGAATCTTTTTTTTTCAACACTGGCAATGGAATGGCATCCTCCACCACGCCTGAAAGCAGCAGGCAATCCATAGGAGATAACTGTATTCCAGCCTGCATATTAATCTGGGACATGATGCAAAAATTAGGATAGCTCCCTTAAAAATTCAGATCAAATAAAATTATCTCCCATTCTGGTCATGTTGCTGGGAAACTGAACTGGGAGTGGGATCTCACTCTGATTACCTGCTTGTCAGCCACTGTGCAAAACAGGATGGTGGACTGTAGGTCTGTGGTCTGATTGAGCAGGGCTCTTCTTACGTTCTTGGATCTGCGGCACCTATTTCGGAGTATACATGCATTCGGATCATGTTGTTGTGCATGTATTGTGGCATGCCTTTTCATGGGCATGAAATGCATCTGAATGAGACAGGTGAATCTGGCCCACAAAACGCATCCCACAATACCTTTGTTAGACTTTAAGGTGCCAGCAGACCAAAAGTAACAAGATCTGAGACCTCATCACCATTTCTGAATTCCAAACCACAGGAAACCCCAAATGCAGGAGATGATGAAAGAGGAGGTAGATTGGGAAGATTCCAGACTTTCAGCACCCTTATTTCTTTTTTTAAAAAAAATAAATAAAATGGGAAGGGGGTAATGAATGACTTCACAGAGCAAGTGATTCAAAAAATAAAGTGAATGCCAGAGCTGTAGAGGGACCATTTTGGCTTCTTCATAAATGAGAGCAGTGCTGGAGGGGAACTGGAAAATGCAACCACTAAAGTAGTAAATCTTCCATTGATAGGCTTTGGCAAGCCACCAGCTTGGAGAGAGGGTGAAGTCAGACCTGAGGTGTGCAATGATTTGCTCAGGTTTGAGGGGCAAAACAGCACATTTCCCTAACACATAACTGCTGCCAGTGTAAATTGGGGTTGTTTTGGAATGCAGACAAGATGGGTCCCTCTTAAACTTCCCAAGCTGGTTAGATGTACTGACATCTTATTTATCACTTTACTAAGGGACATGAGCAATCTTGTGCCATCAGTACATTTTGCAACTCAGTAGTGATGCTACCAAAGTTCATCATCATCATCGCTAGAGATGGGGGAGAAATGCATTCAGTACACATTTTAATGTAAATGCACTAATTTTGCACTTTCAAACCACTACGGAACTTCCACAATTTCAAACAACTTTTGAACTCATTAATCTTTAAAGTTTGCATTTCTCTGCATTTTGCAGTGGAGTTTTCCAGTCCCAAAAATATCCAAACAAAAATGCATACATTGGGGGAAATAATGTCCAGAAATGGATTACCATATATTTGGAAAATAGCTTGCATAGAAAAAAATATATGCATGTATTAGGAGAAATGTGCACAGGAATGCTTCTGAATTCTTGTGGGAACTTCTCCTCAACATTTGGGATGAAGTGAATTTAAGACTGGAAAAATTCTCAAAGCTTGAGATGAACCAAACTGAAGATTTGGGGGGGGGGGGGATGACTAAGTGAGAGAAACTGAAATGGACAGATTTGTCCATCCCTAATTTTTTTTACTGAAATAGACAGATTTGTCCATCTTTAGCCTTTGCTTGTCTCCGAATACGAATTTGATCAGCTTGTTCAGTTCAAGCAACTTTCAAAAAAGCACCTGTTCCACCATATCCCAACCAAAGTTCTTCAAAGATCGGAAATGAATAATTCATGTACATGTGTATTGTTAAGTCCGTGCTATTGTGGAAAGCTTTGGGAATAATAAGATAAAATTGAAAACAGGGACCAGAAGGTCTGAACATATAACGATGATTCTGGCCTGCTTGCACTGCCTGCATGTGTGTGTCTGAGCCCAATTAAAGGTGCTGGTTTTGACCTATAAAGCCTTACATGGATGCTTTTAAGATGTTTTAAAGATGTTTTTAAGATGTTTTAAGATGTTTTTAGGATGTTTTAAAGATGTTTTTAAGATGTTTTAAGATGTTTTTAGGATGTTTTAAGATGTTTTAATAGTATGTATTGTGTTGTTTTAGTTTATGTATTTTATATTTTCTGTTGTTCCCCGCCTCGATCTAGATGGAGAGGCGGGTAATAAATAAAATATTATTATTATTATTATTATTATTATTATTATTATTATTATTATTATTACATGGCTCAGGACTGACAGAGTGCCGGCAAGAGCTTCCCCCTACGTTATGACCGTTGTCTAAGGCCTTCCTTCTGGTTCCTCCTCCAAGGGAAGCTCAGAAGGTAATGATGAGGGAGGGGGCCTTCTCAGTGGTGGCTCCCAATTATGGAATGATCTCCCCGATGAGGTCCACCTGGCACCAATATTGTTATCTTTTTGGTGCCAGGTTAAGACCTTCTTCTTCTCTCAGGCATTTGGCAGCATATGATGAGGATTTAATCAGGTCTTGAATTTTTCTTGTTGATTGTTTAAAATTGTTTTAAAATATATGTGTGCCTCTGTGTGTGTGTTGTATGTTTAGCCACATTCATTATTATTTCAGCTATAAACTACATTAAATAAACCAAAATAAACAAATAACGCTTGGGATTAAGTTTGTAAATCTCTGAGTCCTGAAATAGCATGATAGATAGATAGAGGCTGAATTCAAGTTCACATATTGTGGTACTCATATGCATCCACATTAGAGTTGGATACTCAAGGTACTAGCCACCCCTGCAAGCAGGAAGTCCTCTGCTCACAACTGGATAGGAGCCAACCATCCCTAGAGTTGTGGAGGTACCATCAAGGAATTCATAGTCCACCCGGTTGGTCATCGTTCAATCGTAGTTCAGAGTCTTCCATCACCTGTGCAGATAGCAAAGTAGTTTAGAGAGTGCAGGACAGGCTTTGTGGCACACGCAGTGTTGTCCTGCAAGAGAATGAAATGGCTGGGGGACTCGAGTCGGGGAGGCGTGGTGCCAGGTACTGAAAAGATCCAGGGCTCAGGCCCACAGGTCAACAAAAATGCACAAATTTGCATATGCTGATTTACAGATGCTTTAAAGTCTCTCTGCGTGTGTCTTTAAAGGACCCTGTCTCCTAAGGACAACCCCATTTGTAAAAAGGGATGTATGGACAGGGGAGAGGAGGGCATTTGATTATAGGGGGGGGGGAAGCCTCAGGCAGGAAGATTCAAGTGGGGGGCAGCAGGAGATGAAGTGCATGTGAGCAAAAATCCAGGGGGAGCAGATGCAACAGAGATCATCAGTGGCCCCTGCACCTTTCTTTCAGCAAGTGCCCACAGGACAGCAGGGTGGTGGGGCAGAGGGCCTCCCAGAGATTCAGGGTTTCAAATGAAAGATTCAGGGCTACCCCCTAACACCACCTCTGGGCTCAGGAGGAACTGCCGGCATCTGCCGCCCTGCCCAATGATAGGGCTGGCCCTGAGCCCTACCTTTTGGAGCAACAGAAAACAAATTTGCTCCATCATCTCTTTGACAGCCCTTTAAATATTAGAAAATGGCTATCCTATCACCTCATATCCATTAGTGACACCGACCATCCGCAGTTTTCAGCATTGGCAGAAAAGTGTCCCTCAGAATCTCTGGCTACCTTCCGATGCACTGCTAGGAGAGCAACTGGATGATAATTCCCAAGGTGCAGTGGAATAATATATGCACACATGAGGCAACATCAATGCAGATGTGTGAGATACCATCAGCGCACATGTGGCAACATTCTAAACTAGGAAGGAACTCTTGTAAAGCACTTGGGTTTCCTCTGAGCGCTCTCCAAGAAAGCTCAGAAAGAATCAGTCAATAACAAACTGTGATGGGGTGAATTTGTCCTCACTATGGATGCTACAGTGGAGAGACACTTACCCCGTGGATCACTGAAGGATTCCCCCCCATTTCTTCCTTCCACTTGCACCTTTGCTACAATGAGGGACATTTTGACCACAACAGCACATTGTACTCTAAATCAAAGCAGGGAATAACATGCACAGCACAGATGGAATCTGGAAAAGAAGCATTTTGAGTCATTAGCAGTGCAACAAAAACAAATAAATAGAACGCGGTGACATTTATGGGGAAGGCCGCCAGAACTCCAAGAATTCCTGGCCTGATGCTGTCAAGGCCTTCCCAGCACCGGGGGTATTTAAAGCTAAATTAAAATCCTCATTAGCTGCTCTTGAGAGCCTTCGTGTTGATGAGGTCCCAGGTGGATGTGGTTTTTATAGGCATGGACATAAACCGGTGCAGCGTTGCTACAGTGCAGGCTTTCAGCTGTGCTGATGTAACCAGGGTGTCATAAGTATTCTGACAGTCCTCAGTCTGAGATGCCTGTATAACTGCAAAGTGGACAAGAAGGACCGAGGGAAGATGCTGTTAGAATCAGAGAAAGGCCAATAGATTTGCCTATGTGGTTGTGATAAAGGTTATAGGGTATCTAAAGCATTTCCATATTGAGAAAATGGTATATTGAGAAAGAGCATGTGGTAGAGATCTTCCAAGTTTGTTCAACTTCAGAAGGCAGGAGAGAGATCATAGGACTGGGTGCTTTGGTGGGTCGCAATTCCTCTGTAAATTGAAAGCTAACGCATCAAGGACAAGGCTAAGCTGGCGCAACCTTGATAATCATGTTTTCTACAGGAAGGATATTATTCTTTATTAAATTGAGGAAACTCTACATCATGTGATCTTCCAGCTGAATTAGGAAGTGGTTCAAGTCCCAGGATGGCTACCTCATGTGCTTTTTCTGAACTTGTAAATAGGCCCTAAGAGTAGGGATGGTGAAACTGAAAACTCCACGCTTCTAGTGTGTCTGCTGTCCAGATGTGCAGTCCATCTTGGTCCCTGCCGAGATGTGTGAACACAGCTGGCTCTGAGTGGTAGTGTGGTGGTGAAGTCTCCACAGCTGCGAACTCTACAGAGTTCACAAGCAATGGAAACACTGCTTCCAGTCCCCTCAGTTAAGAGCCATCTGTAAAGCACTAGCAAAATGTATCAAAGAGTATAGGAAATGAACATCACGTTGTTCCCCTAGAACAGGCACAAATAGCGATTTCTTTGTATAAAAGATGACTATCACTTGAATATTTCATAAGAACATAAGCACGGTCTTGCTATATCAGATCAAATGTCCATGTTGTCTCGCTCACTGTCTCCAATGGTGGCCAAGATGTCTCTGGGAAGCTCACAAATTGTCATAATAAAGACAATCAACCCCTATTGTTTGTTTCCTGCAACTGGTAATCACAGGTATACTGCCCCAGCATGTAGAGGTTCCATTCTAATAATATTGATTATTTATGTGCATATTATTTGGTTTATGGACTATCTTTTAGGGTACAATTTCCCCTTCAATATAGTGTACAGAACTCCGTAAGAGTATAATCATTATAATGCATAACAAAATAATGCAATAGTCATCCATAATAAAATAATCATCCAAATAATAATTCACAACACCCTCCCTTAAAAATTGAGCAGTTGCAGTTAGTACGTTAACAGAAATTTATAAAATCAGCAGCAATGAATAAAAAATCAAACTGGAATAAAAATGTTTTAGGATTTTTTTCATTAAACATTTCCAAATATGGGGTCATTCACATTTCCTGGGTTGGGGGGGGGAGAATTCCAGAAGTGTGGGGCCACCACCAAAAAAGCAGTACCCACCAACCTGATATCTCTTATCAATGGGTCAGTGATCAGGGCCTCAGCTGCTGATGGTAAAACCCAGGCAGGCTTGCATAGGTGAAGGCAGTCCTTCAGGTTACCTGTTCCCTTGGGCTTGTTTAAAGGTCAAAGTCAACTCTTAAATTGGATCCAGAAAGAAACAGGCAGCCAACATAACTGGTACAGAATTGGTGGAATTTGTTTTGAATGCTTAATCCCTATCAGCATTCTTGCTACTCTGTTCTGTAACAATTGGAGTTCTTGAACCATCTTTAAAGGCTGCCCCAAGTAGAATCCATTACAGTAATCCAGCCTGGATGTAACCACAACATGTCTTTGCCTAATCCTATAGATGTCTACTCACCAATTAGTTGATTTATCTGGTCCCCATTCAGTTGGTTGATTGTTTTAAAGCTTTTAACCACCTAACTCATCAATATTTTTTTGTTATTATTACTTTGATTTTACCTGCTGCCTCTGTTTTCTTTTTATTATTTTATTGTATTGTCCTTTGACGAACACCTGGAAGCTTCTGCACAGAAGGATAGAGAAATTTTAAAATAAACAAACAAAAGGATGCAATTAAATCTGCATAAATTTGCACATGAAACAAAAGCAGTTGTTCTAAAGGAAAAAAACATACTGGATGATGGACGAATCCATCAGTTTCACTTTTGCCTATATTAGGGGTTGTTTTTGGTTTTTTTAAATCTCAAATTCTTTCCATCAGAGTTTTGAAGGAATTTGCAAATTTTGGTAAGTTCTCCGGGTTTGGAGGGTTATGGGCAGCCATATTGGATTTCACTGTTAGCCAGGGCTTTTTTTCTGGTGGAACTCACCGGAACTGAGTTCCAGCACCTTTTCTTCTATTAATTGCATTACAATTTAATCGCCATCTACTCCCGAGGAAATGTAATCCAAGAGTTCCGGTACCCTTTTCTCCAGAAAAAAAGCACTGCTGTTAGCAATGCATATTTTTGTGTAAGACTTCACAAATATATGGATTTCCAAGTCTTCAACTGCCAAAGAGTTGCATTGATTCAACCAAACATTAGTTTGTCTACATCAGGGCTCTCCAACCTTGGGTCCTCAGATGTTGCTGGACTACAGCTCCCAGAAACCCTTGCCATTAGCAATACTGGCTGGGTATGCTGGGAGCTGTAGGCCAGCAACATCTGGGGACCCAAGGTTGGTTGGAGAGCCCTGGTCTACATAGTTATGCTATGTAATTCCTATCAAGTTAAATTGAACATATTGAACAGTGTGTGTGTTCTGCAACCTGGTAGCTTCCAGATGTGTTGGATTACAACTCCCATAGTCTCCAGTCAGCATCTGGAGGGCACAAGACTGGGGTTGGCTGTTCTAGAAAATAGCTTTAAAATAATTCCCTTAATAGGGATGTCCTAATTGTCGTTCTTTCAAGAAATACTGGATGCATTCCTCCTCCCTCCCAATCCCTTTTCCTTTTGTGTCATGTCTTTTCGATTAGTAAGCCTGAGGGCAGGGGCTGTCTAGTATTAATCTTTGTAAGCTGCTCTGGGAGCCTTTTTTGGCTGAAGAGTGAGGGGGAAAATGCTGTAAATAAATAAATAAAGTCCATATTCAATTATGATTTAAAAAAAAATCCAGCCTAATTGATAAAGGGCACCTTGTAAGTTGGCCCAAATGTTTTATTCAATTGCAGCCCTCTGCACGGCCCAAATCAATGGTCTCTCTCTCTCAGAATCTTCTGCCTTTTAATGCTTAACAATATGAAGGTCATATACAGGCCTGTGGCTCACGCTGGCTCAGCTTGTCTGAGTGTGGAAAGCTAAGCAGGGTCAAGCCTGGTTATTACTTGGATGGGAGACCCGGACCCTCCTCTAGTTTCCTGCATTGAGCAGGGGGTTGGACTTGTCATTGCCTTGTAGGCTCCTTCCAACTCTATGATCTATGAAATACGTAAGCCTGAAAGTATTGTTAATGGATTTGGTATGATTCCTTGTTATTTCTGAACAGTTTTCCAAGTTTTGCCTGAAGAAGTATGTCTATGTTTGAAAAGCATTGGGAGATTTGGAGAAATGAGGTTAAAAAAAAAAAACCTTTTCTGGCCCTCACTGATCACCTGGAGTGTCTGGACACACGATGAGGCATTGACGCAATGCTGCTATTGGAAATGAAATTGCAGTCTGTAGGCAGCTGATGGGTTTGTGAAGGAAGTTTTCCTACCTTATCTTTATTAACTGTGAACTTATCTCTTTTCTTAGATACAGAACTCCAAAGGGAGGAGGCACAGAGTTAGAAGTTGGGGAGATCCCATCCGTGCAAGGATCACATGCAATAAACTGGACAGCGGTGTGATTGCCCCTCAAACACCCTGTTAATTACCCACCCTTTGAAACGCACATTAAACACAGCCCTTGTGACAAAAGGTACACAGGAGTTGGGTGCAAGTGAGCAATTGCTCGATGAGTCAACAATGATTCAAAACATCATAAATTAATCCCCAGGTGTAATTTGCCTGAGAGCAATAGAGATAATAAATCACACTGCTGACGTTAAGGGTGACGAAGGAATCTACTTCTGGAACCTGCCAACACATTGCCCAGGTGATACCATGTGGTAAAGGACAGACTATTAGAGGTGGGTGGGTGAATAAGCTATGTTCAAGCTTGCCAAGACTCTCTGAACATCAGCTCTTGCACTCGGTTTACATTAGTGTTTGCCATCGCCGCTCGTTTTGTACGAACAGGAACATTGTGCAAAATGAACAGCTATTGAACACGAAAAGTGTGCAAAGGATCCTCAACTTTGCACAGATTGCCAAAGTTGCACACATTTCCTCCACAGACTAAGGGGGGAGGGATGTGATTTTTAAAATACGCGCAAATTCGGACAATTGTGCAAATCGAAGAGGGAAGGCTGTGCGAATTGAACACGAGCACAGGTTTGGTGATTTGCGAACGTTTTCTGAGGATGCATTCTTGTGCTTGGAGTGGCAAACAAGGCATGCTTGCATGTTTTACAAGCAGAAACTAAATTACCATTCATCCCTAGTAAAGCAAAGGTGCAAGAGGTAAACCACAGGACTGTTCAGCAGTGGAGGGGGCACTGCTGTGGTTTGTCCTGTCCAGAAGGACCCTTCCAGAGTACCTTTTGTGTAGAAAAGACCAACTGAGATGTTCCTTGCACTCAGAAATTGTGGATGCCAAAGGAAGGACATCTCCGAGGGCCTAGAAGGAATGTCATCCTTCCTGGCACAGGGAATAAGTCCTGGGGGTTTTTGGGGGGAGAATATGAAATGTACTCATTTTGAAATGTACACATGCTGTCAAATGCATTCTTCCTTTTTGGGTGGGGGAGTCCACACATCACATTGTAAACTCAGAGATGTGTGAGCTTCAACCACAGGCTATGTCCACGTCTGTGTTCAGTCCGGAAGGTGAGAACTGAGTAAAATCGAAAATGAACTGAAACTAATTTCTCATGCCTCCCTACCCATGAACTCTGATGTGTATATACTAATGCACAGAGTGTTGAAAACAAACAGGATGGGAATAAATAATAAATAAAATAACATAACATAAATAAACTTGAAATCCTAATACCAGCTAGTGAAAACTATCTGACAGGTATTACTGAGAGTTGGCTGGATGCTGATTGGAACATAGCAATTAAAGGGTATACCTTGTTCAAAAGGAATAGACTCAAGAAGAAGTGAGAAGGAGTAGAATTATCAGGGGGAAGTTGGTGATTTCTATTTCAGGCAGGGCTCCTTTTCCATTGCAGGTTTTGCAGGTTTTATTTGGAGCTTCACAGGAGCTATCCATGGTTCATCACCATGGCACACCATGGTTAGCTCCTATGAAGTTCCAAATAGAAGCTGAAAAACCTGCAATGGAAAAGGAGCCCCACCGAAATTCATTCATTTATTTATTTATTTTATATACCACCCAACAGCTGAAGCTCTCTAGGCAGTTCTCAACAATCCATAAAAACACACAATACAATATACAATAGAAACATTAGACAAAATTTAAAAACCAGATTTAAAAATGACATACATAGATAAAACAAGAAATGCAATGAGACCAATTAAAAAGGGTGGCCAGTTGCCGGCCAGATAGGGCGATTAATAAATGTAAAATAAATAAATAAATAAAATAAAATAAAATAAACCACCCCACCATGCACTATTTAGAGTTAAACGCCTCAATATAGAGGGCAGTCACCTGCCGCCCCTGAGAATTATATGTAAAGAATGTATTCACCTGTATGGAAATCCATGACTCGGAGAATGGGAGCCCTGTTGAAAGCATTTGGTTAAAGACAGAGGGAAGGAGAAACAAGAGTGATATTGTTGTGGTAGTGTACTAGAGACTCCCCAGCCAGCCACAATGGTGCTTTCCTGGAACAGATGACAAAACTTTCACAAAAGCGAGCCATAGTAGTAATGGGGGATTTCTTTAACTCTCTGTCATATATCATGACAAAACATTTTGCATAGGAAACATATGGGGAATACATACAGCATTCGTTCGTTCCAGATGGGCAGCTGCCAAACTTACTGATATGTGTACCATCTCCAGAAGGTCCTATATTTTACCTCTTATGTGCACTTGGCTTCTAGTTAAAAAATAAAAGAGCCATTCATTCATTCATTCATTCATTCAGCTCTTACCAGCTACAGTGAAAGGTTTTGATTCTGGAGTACAGAGAAAACTGAGCAATGGTTTAATGCAAGGAGTCAATGCTTCTGCCTTCAAATCAAGATACAAATTAGCAATACAAAGCAGGAGGGGAGGAGGAACTACATTTTGCAAAGATGCCACCGCCTTTCTGGAGCCAGGGATATAGCTGCTCTCTATATCTTCAGTGTCTAATTCCCTTGTGTTACTGAGTCTCTCTGAGGACACTGAATTATCTCAAATTAGCCCAAACAAATGCATTATCTACGGTTCCATCGGAACTAAGGGGGAGAAATAAATCCTATGGCAATTATTTCTTTTCAGTGTCATTCAGGCAACAGTGATATCAACCCAGAGAGAGAGGAAACTGATGCAGATCTAAGCAAGTTCAAGGTATAACTTAGCACAATATACAGGTAGATTCCAGGGATCTCTTAAGAAACCTTTCCTTCCTTCGCGAGCATGCAGCCATCGAAGGCTGGCGAGTCCTATTCCGCTTGGGGCTCCTAATCCACTTGCAGCTTTTATTCTGAGCTTTATAGGAGCTAACCATGGTGTTCCATAGTGGTCAACTTATTTGGGGGATGGAGTTCAATGCCACGGACAGCTCCTATAAAGCTCCAAATAAAAGCTGGGAATCTGTGCTTGGATTCCCCCTCCCCACCTTGCAGCTGGCCCAGAAAATACCACTCCAGCTGCCTCTCTGAGGTTGGGAAATCGACCTCAGAGAGGGGGTAAAGGGGGCATGAAGGGGGTGGGAGGGGAGGAGAATGGAGAGGCCAGGGTATGAGCTATCCTGGGACCTCTCCAGCCTCCTTCCCTCCCCCTCCGAAACACTGTTGCTAGATGGGCAAAAAAAAGTCTGTCTAGGAAAAAAAAAAAAAAGCAAGGTGGGAAGACAAGGAAGAAAAAAATCACCTCTGCAGCTCCTCTCGCCCTGCGTAGGAAGCTTGCCTTGTCCCACCTCATTCCTGTTCCTGATTGAGAGCTTTTGTTGTTGTTTGAACAGGAAAAGTGTGTGTTTCAGCGCACGTTTTTCAAAGTGGGTACCCCTCCATTGACTGAAGCATGAAAATGTGTGGCGTAGCGGTTAGAGTGTTGGACTGGGACTCAGGAGATCCGGGTTCTAGTCCCCGCTCGGCCATGAAACTCACTGGATGACTTTGGGCCAGTCACTGACTCTCAGCCTAACCTACCTCACAGGGTTGTTGTGAGGATCAAATGGAGAGGAGGAGGATTATGTAAGCCGCCTTGGGTTCCTTGCAGGAAAAAAGGCGGGGTATAAATATAATAAATAAATAATAATAATATATATATATATATATTCTCAATGTGCATTTTTAAAGTGTGCTTTTTTTTCTTCTGGCAACGTCATCATATTGGCTCGGGAATGTGTGAGCTTGGCCCAAAACATGCATTCATGTTTGGGGTGTGAACTGGGAAAGTTGTGATGTTAAGGGAACTCTTACATCCCTACAGTTGAGATTTTAATCAATCTGAATGCAGAAGAAGAAAGTAAAACTGGCAGATTCATTGGCCCAGCCCTAACGAGGTCCCATGAGTGCTTTTTCAAGTGGCCAGTTTCAGCATGCTTTTCAGGGCTGGCCCAAAACATCAAGCAATGTGATGTGGCTACAAAGAAGGCAAATGCTATTTTGGGCTGCATTAATAGAAGTATAGCTTCCAAATTGCGGGAAGTGATAATTCCCCTCTACTCGGCACTGGTTAGGCCTCATCTTGAGTACTACGTCCAGTTCTGGGCACCACACTTTTAAGAAGGATGTAGACAAACTGGAGAGGGTTCAGAGGAGGGCAACAAGGATGATAAAGGAACTGGAAACAAGGCCCTATGAGGAGAGACTGGAAGAACTGGGCATGTTTAGCCTTCAGAAGAGGAGACTGAGGGGAGATAGGATAGCACTCTTCCAGTACTTGAAGGGTTGTCACACAGAGGAGGGCCAGGATCTCTTCTCCATCATCCCTGTTTGCAGGACACGGAATAATGGGCTCAAGTGACAGGGACCCAGATTCCACCTAAACATCAGGAAAAATTTCCTGACTGTTAGAGCAATACGCCAGTGGAACCAACTACCTAGGGAGGTGGTGGGCTCTCCCAATCTGGAGGCATTCAAGGTGCGGCTGGACAGCCATCTGTCGGGGATGCTTTGACCTGGATTCCTGCATTGAGCAGGGGGTTGGACTCGATGGCCTGGTGGTAGGCCCCTTCCGACTCTACTTTTCTATGATTCTATGATCTTGCTGACTGAGGTGGAACTGCTGGTTTGAGTTCGCTGCTCGCCCTATGGAGGAGCTGCACACAGATCCAAAGGTTTCCAAGTCATGCTGTTGCAGCTCCCAATGCATGAATAGAAATGCCAGCAAGACATTGCCACTCCTGAATCTTTCCAGGATTATTGCCCAGGCATCCTTTTGGCCTCTGAGTGAACTCGTGTTTTCTCTCCAGTGCTGCCGCCACCTTATCCAAAACAACATTTTGGCCTCCAAACATATTCTGATTTCCTCTTGTAATGTGGAAATGACCCTGTTAGGGTAGGATATATGAGAAATTCTTTTCAGTTTGTTTTTGATTAGGATTTACCCAGTTCACACCTTCCAGACCAAACATGGACTCAGATGCAATCTGGGGTCGAAGTCCATACCATACATTTCCAAGCTTGCAATGTGATTCGGGGATCAAAAGGAATATATTCGACAACATGTGTATATTTGAAAAATGTGCATGAAAATGCATCCTTTAGAAAAATGCACACAAATACACTTTAATCCATGGGAGAAGAATGTGTACATTTCAAAGATGCACACACAATTGATGCGTACATTTGGGAAAATACACACGAAAATATGCACCAATTTTCATGCAAAAAAGAAACAAACAGAGCTCACAATCTGATATTGACCCAAGTCAGAATGAGCTTCGAGATGGAATTTGGAGAACTTCAGCGATTTCTAATGTTGCTGATTTGTACATCCCTAGTTAGGGTTCTGTTGCTTCTGCTATTGGTATTTAATATGTGTACACCATGGTTGCTGCAGAGAACACAGGAATGACCCAGTGCCTACCAAGAAGGGTTTATGATATCCTTATACTTACCATTATTATTACTGCATTTCTATCCCACCTTTTCTCATCTTACAAGGAACACAAGGCTGCTCACGTGGTCCTCCTCTCCATTTTATCCTCACAACAACCCTGTGGGGTAGGTTAGGCTGAAAGTCAGTGGCTGGCCCAAAGTCACCCAGTGACCTCTGGCCCTCCACATGTTGTTGGACTACAACTCCCATAAGGTCATGCTGTGGGGCTGAAGGGAGTCATAGTCCAGCAACATCTGGAGGACCACAGTTGCCCTGCTATAAAGGATCCTCTTCCCCCCAGTGGCCAACCAGATGCCTCTGGGAAGCCTGCAAAAGCAGGAGATGAAGGTGCTAGTCCTCTCTGTTTTTGCATATTTGGTGGCATACCACAGCACCTCTGAACCTCTGACCCCAGTTCTAATGTTGCTGATTTGTACGTCCCTAGTTAGGGTTCTGTTGCTTCCAGTGCTGTGCTTTCTAGTAGATACCTTGGCCTGGGCTAAACTTCAGAAATGACCTTGCATTCCCATTCCCGTATTGAGGATCCAACTTCTTTCTTTCTTTCTTTCTTTCTTTTTTCCTAGCATATATTTCTTAGTCACTGCCCTCCTGCTCCTGCAGCTCCAGCATTGATTCATGCCTTTGTCAGGACATGATTTGACTGAAGTCACGCTCCTCTACTCCATGAACGCTGAGTAACCCTAGAATCAGCTCTTTATGAAACATGGCGAGTTCAAAAGTTCTTCACGAACAAGTCACTCATAAACAACCCGTTCTTTGCAGCTGTCAGCTAGGCTGCGTATCACAACAGCAACCACTTTGTTTGAAGGGATGGCATTCATTTTTCTTGAGTAAGGGAGTGTCTCCCCTTGATTCTAGCTATTGGTCTAAAATCTGCTCTCAGTTACTCTTATGCATGCAAGTCCTTGAAGTTGCAACAGGGTAAGAGTATGTATTGCTTTATATATCTCCATTTCAAACACACACCCTAGTCCACTCCGTGCATTTCGGAATATGTAGTAGGCTATGCAATGGCTGATGACTGATAGCAATTAGGAATGGATGAATCTGTCAGAACTTTGCTTCTTCTTTTTTTAAAGTTTGCATGAATTCATAGGCATTTTTGTGCATATTTCTCCTGATATATGCATTTCTGCAAGCATTTTTGCCTAATATACACATTTTCTGCAAGCAATCTCCCTAACACAATGCAATTTTGAAAATTAGTTTCCCCGATGCATTTTTTGGAATGCATTTCTATAAACTAGAGAACTCCACCGCAAAATTTGAAGAAGTGCCCATTTTGAATGATAGCTGTGAGAGAGCAACCCTATGGCCCCTACTAGACATCATCGGGGGGGGGGGCAATAGGATATTTCAGATTCCCTGATCCAAGGTGAGAAGCAGAGATCTGACCTCGGAGCTGGGAATCCATGCTTCGATCCCCCTCCCCTTCCTTCCCCCACAACTGGTGTGGAACGAACCGCACCGGCTGCCTCTCCGAGTTCGGGAACTCAACCTCGGAGAGGGGGAAAGGGGTGGTGTTCTAGTGGGCAGGAAGGGGTTGGAGACTGCAGAGGCAAGGATACAAGTTATCCAGTGTCCTCTGCCTGCCAGAAATGGCCAACTAGGGGGTGCCGGGAGGTCGGGATCGCCTCTGCTGCTGCTCCAACTCTGCATAGGCTGCTCATAAGCTTCCAAGTCCGGGGCTTATCAGCATCAAGGGTGCAACCCATAGTATTGCACCCTGAGTTTTGTTTGAATAATGGTTCAAAGGGGGGGGATTAGGCAGGTTAGCAAACTGAACATATTTCTCCCCCACCCCTAATTTAGCTGGATGGAACTGAAGGACAGCTCTGAAGCACTGCAAGATGATATATGAACAGGCCTGCTGTGGCTGACGCTGGCTCAGCTTGTCTGAGCGTGGAAAGCTTAAGCAGGGTCAGGCCTGGTTATCACTTGGATGGGAGACCCCTCCCTCCTCTAGTCTCCTGCACTGAGCAGGGGGGGTTGGACTCGATGGCCTTGTAGGCTCCTTCCAGCTCTATGATCTATGAAATCTATAATGGGCTCCAGCCCTAATTGTCTTTTACTCTCCTTGTGGAATGGATTGCCTGGTTGATGTTTTTAAAGTGCCCGATACCTAAAGCCAATATGACTTCCATCCGTCTTGTCGGTGTTTGCACAACTGGGGCGGGGGGGGGGAGAGAATGTGAAGACAAGGGCAGTCAGACTGACTGGGGGGTGGCTAAATATTGGGGGCATTTCGATTTAGAAAGAAAGGCCCTTATTTAGGGCGCACAACCTGATGGGGAGGCCAGTAAGCCTCCTAACTCAGAGGATTACGGGTATCCTGTGTAGGGCGGGAGGAGCGCAGAGGCAATTGTTGTCTCCATGCAGCTCCTCGCACCCTGCAAGTCAGTTGGAGGGCCAATTTGGGCCGTCTAGCTGAGGCACTTCGGACAGGGAGGGAAGGAGGCTGGAGCACCACCAGGATACGTCGTATCGCAGCGGACCTGGTCTCCGCCCCTCCCTCCCCCCCAGAACGCCCTCTTTACCCCTTCTCGGTGGTTGGCCATATGACCTCAAAGAAGCAGCTGGCATGATTCTTTCCACACCGGCCGTGAGAGGGGCGGGGGGAGAGGGGTCGGAGTGCAGGTCTCCAGCTCCGAGGTCGGAGCTCTTTTTTCCAACCTCGGACCGGGGAATCCGAAGCACCCTGTGGCCCTCTAGATGCTATCCAGGGTCCATAGGATCGCTCTGTGACTGGGCCATGATAACTGGTTTATAAAATGATGCATGGTATGAAGAAAATGGTATGGGGAGGAGTTTTGTCCGTGAAGGTTTTGAGGTAGGAAAGCAAGGGGGACCTGGGGTCTGAAATGAGTGGAAACAAGACAAATACTGGAGGAGGAGGAGGAGGAGGAGGAGGAGGAGGAGGAGGAGGAGGAGGAGGAGGAGGAGGAGGAGGATTATTTAAGAAAACATACTTCTTGAAATTCCTTTTTTTATTTTTGCAGAACTGTATCCTGGCTATAGCATTAGGTATGTGTGGGGTGACATGTGTGTTGCTCATAGCATTCACCACTTCAAAGTGTTGAATTCTAAGTTATGCTGCACGTTCCGGAGGTCACGGCTCCTTGTTACAGAGGCCAGGGCTTGGGGGGGGGCAGGTTCTGGTGAGTGGGATTAAAAGATCAGGTGCTTACGACAGGATGTGGAGTTGTTGTTAACTTGTCAAAAACCACTTGGACCTGTGTTTTACGTAAAGAATGATGGTTGCCCCAATTCTGAACAAGGCACGATGCAGGAGAAGTCTATAAGAGGCTGAAAAGAATAGAAAGGTTGCTCTCTCCAGCCAAATATGATAGGTTCAGTTGTTCCCAGCATTGAGAGGACCATGGTGTACCTGCCTACCATATGGCTGTTAAAGATGAAGAGCCTGTCAGAAAAAAAGAGGTGGCAACCGTAATTAAGCACTAACATGGCTGAATACACAGGACTTAAAACCCAGACTTGTAAGAGCAATGCACGCAAAGCCCTGGGCCTGGATGGATTAAGCAGTCAATTTCAGTTTCTCCCATATTTATTTTGTGTGTGTTTTTAATCTCAAGGTCCATTTGTCCCAAATATGGGAAACTGGAAATTTTGGTAAAATCCTAACTGAGCTGAAAGAAAATTATCACCCATCCCTAGTGGAACTTGGATGGAACAGACTGGGGAGTGAATACATGTGAAACTAATACACATATAGACTAATTCATGCTGATTCATACATTACTAGTATAATCACCTACAAATTGACCTTTCTTTTTCTTTCTTTCTTTCTTTCTTTCTCTTTTTTGCAGTGATTTATCAATGTGCATCCATATGTGCATCAATTAAGTAGATGGAGAAAAGGCTCAAAGGAACTACCAGTGTGGCGTAGTGGTGAGAGTGTTGGACTGGGACTCGGGAGATCCGGGTTCTAGTCCCCGCTCAGCCATGAAACTCACTGGGTGACTTTGGGCCAGTCACTTGACTCTCAGCCTAACCTACCTCACAGGGTTGTTGTGAGGGTAAAATGGAGAGGAGGAGGCAAATGTTGTTCCCATCTTCAAAAAGGGCAAGAAGGAGGAACCTGGGAACTATAGGCCAGTCAGTCTGACATCAATCCCCGGGAAGATTTTTGAGCAGATTATAAAGAAGTCAGTCTGCAAGCACCTTGAAAACAATGCAGTGATTACTAGAAGCCAGCATGGATTTGTCAAGAACAAATCCTGTCAGACTAATCTGATCTCATTTTTGATCGGTGGTAACCTCCCTTGTGGACTGTGGGAATGCTGTGGACATTATATACCTGGACTTCAGCAAAGCTTTCGACAAAGTGCCTCATGATATCCTGATTAGTAAGCTAGCTAAGAGTGGGCTAGATGGAACAACTATCAGGTGGATCCACAATTGGCTACAGAATCGGACTCCAAAGAGTGCTTATCAATGGGTTCCTTCTCAAACTGGGGAGAGGTAACGAGCTGGGGTACCCACAGGGCTCGGTCCTGGGCCCGGTGCTCTTCAACATTTTTTATTAATGGACTTGGATCAGGAGGTACAGGGAATGCTTATCAAATTTGCAGATGACACAAAAGTTGGGTGGAACAGCTAATACTCTGGAAGACAGAAACAAAATTCAAACTGACCTCGATAGGCTGGAGCGCTGGGCCGAAAACAACAGAATGAATTTAATAGGGATAAATGCCAAGTGCTGCACCTAGGGAGAGGAAACCAAATGCAGAGTTACAGAATGGGGGACACTTGGCTCAACAATACTACAAGTGAGAAGGATCTTGGAATTGTGGTAGATCACAAACTGAATATGAGCCAGCAATGTGATGTGGCCTGCAAGAAGGCAAATGCAATTTTGGGCTGTATTAATAGAAGTATAGCGTCCAAATCGCGGGAAGTGATAATTCCCCTTTACTCGGCACTGGTTTGCCTCATCTTGAGTTACTGTGTCCAGTTCTGGGCACCTCACTTTAAGAAGGGACATAGACAAACTGGAGAGGGTTCAGGAGGAGGGCAACAAGGATGATAAAGGGACTGGAAACCAAGGCCCTATGAGGAGAGACGAAAGAACTGGGCATGTTTAGCCTTCAGAAGAGGAGACTGAGGGGAGATATGATCGCACTCTTCAGTATTTGAAGGGATGTCACACAGAGGAGGGCAAAGATCTCTTCTAGTTCATCCCAGTTTGCGGACACGGAATAATGGGCTCAAGTTACAGGAACCTAGATTCCCCTAAACATCAGGAAAATTACCTGACTGTCAGAGCAATAAGACAATGGAATCAACTACTAGGGAGGTTGTGGGCTCTCCCAAGTTGGAGGCATTCAAGGTGCAAGCTGGACAGACATCTGGCAGAGATGCTTTGACCTGGATTCCTGCATTGAGCAGGGGGTTGGACTCGATGGCCTTGTAGGCCCCTTCCAACTCTACTTTTCTATGATTCTATGATAATAAATAAATAAGTCACCAATGGGACTGTTTTGGCCTGGGACCAAGAGCCCTCTGATGTTTCTAGTGGCAGCAACTCCAAGGAGGAAACAGGACCTTTCCTGGACCTTCACAATTACGGCCCTCTACCTTGGATCCCATACCCTGCCCTCTTGACTTCCAGGAGGCAGTGCTGTCCCCTCTGATTCCAAGGAGTAGACCTCAGCCCCCTCCAGTAAACAGAGGGGCCCTGGGTAGCATTCCCCAAAGAGCTCCTTGCTCCCCAGATCCTCACCACCCAGAAGAGGGCAGCAACTGTGGGGAAGGACACCGGCCTTTTAAGAAAACCAGCCGCTGCACTTGAGGAGGTAGACCTTCCAGAAGGTCTCTCCTGGCCTTGCTATAAAATCCTGACAGTTGCCCTGCCAGTGCTGGGGTAACTTGTCAGTCCCCTAGTTGCAGGTCTGCTCTCTCCATGGTCCTGAACTCACATCACCTCCCAGGCAGGTACCTGCGGTGCTAGCTGTTGTGCTGAAACTGCTCCTGTTCCAGTCACCTGTCCGAAGTTGTGGCCCCTGAGCTGTTGCCCTGAGTAGATGATGGAACCCCAGATGAAGCAAGACAGGAACCTGAGCAGGTGGTTGGTCTCAATGGCCTTGTAGGCCCCTTCCAACTCTATATCCTGTGATATCCTATGATATCCTATGACCTTCCATGTAATACAAAGAGCAGATGCAGAGAGGAGATTTTTTGTCAGGAACATGGCAGGGAGAAAAAGAGGCCTGTGGCTTACGCTGACTCAGCTTGTCTGAGTGTGGAAAGCTAAGCAGGGTCAAGCCTGGTTATTACTTGGATGGGAGACCCCCTCCTCTAGTTTCCTGCATTAAGCAGGGGGTTGGACTCGATGGCCTTGTAGGCTCCTTCCAACTCTATGATCTATGAATCTATGAACCCCCTTCTTTGTCCCACAGGTCCTGAGTTTGCTTAGGCTTCCCTTCAGCTGTTATTTACATAACAAAAATATGCATGTTAATTGCATTCACACAACTAACATTGTGTTTAGCTTGGCCCGAAGATACTCCATCGAAGTGACTATAGTAGCAATATTGGGCAATGGGCATCTACTTCTCCCCATCTTCTTCAGCTGACCATGGAAGGCACAAAGAGTGTTTCGTTTGTTTTTTTTGTTTAAAAAAAATACTCAGTTTGAAATCCTATACACACTTGTCTAAGAGTAAGACACTTACTTCTGAGTAAACATTTATAGGACTGCACTGTAGCACCAGCAGAGTCAATTTGAATTAATTCTTCCTAAAGAAATAACACCTGCTAAAAGAATCATTTTCTGGGCAGCGTACCAATACTGTGAAGACGTATGATGTATTTCTTTAAACTGAAGGCCTGGGAAATGAATTAGCTTGCTAGGCTCTGGATTGCCTTGCTAGGCAAAATACAAGGAAGTTATACACTAGTAAAAGTCAATCTGTTGAAGGATTCCACTTGTACCTTTTGACAGCTATCCATCTTCTGGAGACAATGGGGTACAGCATTCAGTGCATGAGAACAAGGATACAGGGCTGCTGCTAATGTAGGAATAGCAATGCAGCAACTCATATCTGGACAGCATGTGAGAGTTTCCCCCACCCCTTGAAAAAAAAAAAGTTAGTCTGCTGTTTATATCTCTTATGGGGCTACTATGCCTGCAAATAGCATCCAATTCTAACAAAGATTTTTTAAAAGCTATAGCCATTTCCTAAATTTCCCATTGTAGTCAGTGGGGAGGCATGAAGGCTTGGTTTTCTGAATTTCAACTCGGGATTGATAGCCGAGTAGAAAGCAGGCAGCCTCTGAATCAGGCCAAGTAAAATCGGGTCATTTTCTGAAGCACTGAGTTGGGGACTGAGTCAAATCTTGGGTGTTGGTGAACCTCTCTATTATTTATTTATTTATTTATTTATTTTATTCACAACATTTGTATACCGCTCCATATCTAGACAGATTCTGGAGCAGTGAACAATAAAAAGATAAAACAGATAAAAGAATAGAAACACTGCACTGAAAACAGGATAACGTTAAAACCATGACTGGTCAGCAAGGAAGGCTTCCCGGAGCAAAGACACCTCAGCAGGTGCCAAAAATGACACAGCTGTCAGAGCCTGCCTGACCTCCAGAGGCAGGGAGTTCCATAGAAGTGGAGCCACCACACTGAAGGCTCTTCTCCTGGTGAACTCCGGTCGGGCCACAGGTCCACGTGGAACCACCAGGAGAATGTCCTCTGATGACCTCAGTGACCGGGCAGGTTGGTAAGGGAGAAGGCACACTCTCAAGTATCCTGGTCCCAAGTTGTTTAGGGCTCTGTACTACTAGTACCAGAACCTTAAACCTGGCCTGGTAGCAAATAGGCAGCCAGTGCAGTTCCTTCAGCAAAGAAGTTGCATGCTGAAAAGGGGCAGCTCCCAACAACAGCCGAGCTGCTGCATTCTGCACTAGTTCCAGCTTCCGGAGCAGCCTCAAGGGCAGCCCCACATAGAGCGCATTGCAGTAATCCAGTCTTGAGGTTACTAGCACCTGCATCACTGTGGCTAAGCTACCCCTGTATATAACATAACAATAATATATAACAACCATTGAATACTTCGGACCTTTTGAATGTTCCAAATGATTAACATAGATTATCGTACGAGTTTACAACAATCAGCTTAAAATATAAGATTCACAGTCAGATTCATAGATCATAGAGTTGGAAGGGGCCTACAAGGCCATTGAGCCCAACCCCCTGCTCAATGCAGGAAACTAGAGGAGGGGGTCTCCCATCCAAGTAATAACCAGGCCTGACACTGCTTAGCTTTCCACGCTACCTGGTGAGGTCATAGCATGGGTTGGATCTGAACAGCATCTATGCATTGCTATGAGGGCTGCCATTCATATGGCTCTGGGTGCCTTGCAGGAATAACCATTGTGTTCTTATTAAAACTCTGGGATAATAATCATGGTTTATAAGAGACAAAAACAACAACTGAGAAGAGGTATTACAGGGGATATAAGTTGTTCACCAAATATTAAGCAGCCACAAATGACAGATGGTTTAGAGAGAGAGCCCCCCCCCAAAAGCCCCACCACTGAAAATGAGCCCCCTCAGGAAACTGTCCCCACAAGTCGAAGCAGATGGTAATTGATTTATAGATCCAGCATTTGCTTAGCTTAAATCATTGATGGGAAGTGCAAGTGAGATTCCAGCCAGGCTTTCATCATTCATACCCCAGTATCTTAGCCATTCAGCCATACCAGTGCAATATTAGCCATACCAGTGCAATATTAGCTGCATCATTATTAGATGATGCTGGTCATCATACCGGCCTCCATCGCCAATGTTCAAGATGTGAGTGCCGTTGCTTATGTAGCCAGAACAGCACCACCCTAGTGGAAGAGGGAAGTATCCACGGGAGGCTGGTGACTCCTATGTCAGTGGGGCTACTTATCCGTTCCATCTTTTACTCTGAGCTTTATAGGAGCTATCCACGGTGCTCCGTGGTGGTTAACCTATTTTGGGGATGGAGTACAGCCCCATGGATAGCTCCTATGAAGCTCAGAATAAAGCTGCAATGGATGAGGAGCCCCACTGACACAGAAGTCATCACAAGTCTCCCCTGGAGGTATCAGAAAGCTAGCGGGAACCCTACAGTTTGCAGAAGTCCCCACCCAAAAAAAACTTTAGTGGGATGCCTCGCACCCCCAAAAAACAGCCCCAAAATATGCTGGCTGACTGCAGGGGTGTCGGAAGACTGGAGGGTTGTGTGTGGAATGGAGTGGCCGGAATCCTGGACAGCAGCACTCCTTTTGCTGCAGATCAAAATTCATCACCATCAGAAATATTTCACTCCTTTCAGTTGTGACCCTTGTTGCTCTGTCTACTCAAGGGAAGTCATCCTTTAAATGACACTACCAGCTGAAAGGCTCTCGGAGTAACAGCAGTTTCCTGTTTAGCAGGAATTCAAAGATCCAGGGATGTGGGACTCCAGCTGCCAGCATAAGCTGGGAAGGGAAGAGGGCGGAAGATAAGAGAGGTGCCCGCGGCTTCTCCACCCACTCCAGCAGATAAGCATCGTGGGTTCTCAGACATCTTGACCACCGATCTCGGCTCTGTATCTCTTCCTGCTTTCTCCCGTCCACACCTCTTCGTCATGGGCCCCCCGTCAGCACCAGCAGCTTGATAAGAAGAGACTAGAGAAAAGTGGAAACAGAAAGGAAGGATATCTGAGGGTAAGAAAATGTGAAAAAAGAGAAAGAAAAAGAAATAATAAGAGACTTGTAGTTGTAGCCTAGGAGTGGGGGTTGGGGAAGAGGAGACTAGTTGTCTGCTGACTGACAAGAGTCTCCAAGTCCACTGCTGAACCCACAAGTCTGTTTGGAGACCGAAATAGTAATGTAAAGAGACAGAAACCCAGTGATAAATATGGCCATTCAAGGTGCAGCTGGACAGCCATCTGTCAGGGATGCTTTGACCTGGATTCCTGCATTGAGCAGGGGGTTGGACTCGATGGCCTTGTGGGCCCCTTCCAACTCTACTTTTCTATGATTCTATATGAGATGCAGTGTGATGCACCTGCTAATGCAATCTTAGGCTGCATTACAGAAGCACTGTGTCCAAGTCCAAGTCAGTAATATCTCTGCTCTATATTGCACTAATCAGGCCATATTTGAAGTACTGTGTCCAGTTCTCAGCATCACATTTTAAGAAGAACATTGACAAGCTCAACCAGGATGGTGAGTGGTTTGGAAACCTATGAGGAATGGTTGAAAAAGTCCTATGAGGAACGATTGAAAAAGCTGGGTATGCTGAACCTGAAGAGTTAAAGATTAAGGAGGGATGTTGACTAAAGAGTGGTCCGGTTGTCTGGCCAGATGGGCTGATTCATAAATATAATAAATAAATAAATAAATAAAGCATGAACATATGTATTTTTAGTGTGCACTTTAAAGTACCAGTGTGGTGCATTGGAGTGTTGGATTGGGACTCAGGAGATCTGGGTTCTAGTCATCGCTCAGCCACGAACTCACTGGGTGACTTTGGGCCAGTCACTGACTCTCAGCCTAACCTACCTCACAGGGTTGTTGCGAGGATAAAATGGAGAGGAGGAGAAGGATTATGTAAGCTGCTTGGGTTCCTTGCAGGAAAAAAGGAGGTATATAAATATAATAAATAAATAAAAAAGAAAAGTGCATTTTTCAAAAAATTCCATTTTTTCAAGCACAATGGGAAGTTCACAAACGTGCACGCTTTTTCCAAAAACTGTGCTTCCGTTTGCATTCAGAGCTGCAAGCAGGGCAAGTTCTGCTGATTCGCAAACCGAAACATGAGAGCATGCTCTGTTCAAAGCCCCAGTCGTCATGATCACGAGTACGTGTCCACCAAAAATGCCCACAAATCGCTGGATATGTGCCTCACGTTTGATTTGCGCAATGTTCCTAGTTAGATTTGCGTAAATTTCCCCTGTAGACTGAATCAGCCCCGCTTTCGTCTACGGAGGAAAGTTCCAAAAATTTGGAAATTTGCAGAAATTTGGGGAAATATGCTCAGATTTCAAGTTCCATCGCTGGCTCCATTTGTGCAAGTTTTCCCATTCGCGCGGAGCGAGCCGCAATCCCAAACGCGAGCAGGAATTGCATCCAAGATGAGCCGCGAGATGATGGTCAGAGAATCCTAGTGATCTCAAACATCCCTCATTCACCCATCACTGCCAGGGAGATCTAAAACGGGCTTCTACTTGTGCTCTCTTGAACTCAAGTAGGAGCCCTTCCCTCTCCACCGTGCAATCAGGAACCCTGATAAAGCCGGGTTCCCAATCGGGCCTAGAGTTCTACTTGCATACAAGTGAACATGAGTAGAAACCCCCTCCCCCTTCAGACCTTTCTGCTCAAATCAGCAAGATGAGTCACAGTGAAGTCAGGGCAGGGGCGTATGGGGTGGAGCAGCACAGATTGCCCTTTGGCCGTTATATACCCTGTCCAGACATAACACCTGAACAGTGTGTCATAATAAGAGAACAGTGTGTGATAGACATATCTCAATGAATAGCTCCAGAGCATTTGGATACAAAGGACTGGGAATAAGCCAGTGTTCTCCAACCTTGGGTCCCCAGATGTTTTTTGGCCATGCTGGCTATGCTGGCTGGGGCATGCTGGGAGTTGTAGGCCAAAAACATCTGGGGACCCAAGGTTGGAGAACACTGGAAAGAAGATGGTGCAACATTTGGCCCTCCAGATGTTGTTGGACTCCCTTGACCTTTGATTGTTGGTCATGCCAGCTGGGGCTGACGGGCGCTGGAGTCCAGCAACAACTAGAGGGCCACAGTTTGCCCAACCCTACTTCAAGGAAAGCAATCACTAACTATTCCAGCCTTCAACAACTATGGTCATTAAAAAAAACAGTATTTGGGTGGAGGTGACACATCAAGGCATTCCCAGCGTCTACCACCAGCTATTCTGACCAAGAAGGAGAATCTCCAGTCCAGCTCCTTCTGAGCTGTGATTTTATTACTAGGGGTGTGCACCGACCCCAAAATTTGACCCTGACTCCAATTCGATGCTTCGCGAAATGGCCCAATTTGGCAAGAACGTATTTGGGGGCTGTCCGCTTCAGCTTGGGTACTGAACCTGAGCTGAGATTCAGAAATCTGAGGCCTTGTGGCTCCCTTTGACCATCCTTGGAAATCAAAAATTGGCTATAACATTTCTTCTCATTGTCTGAATTGTGTAAACTCTGCAGGTTTAGTAGCGCCATATGAGGGAATAACACCAGCTATATGTCAGAAGAAGCATGGGTGCAGGGGGAGTTGTGATACGTTCCTTTGTATGTTGATGGTTGTTTTCTTTTAAAGGGAACTGCCAATAACAACTACTACTACTACTATTATTATTATTATTATTATTATTATTATTATTATTATTTCTTGGGGGGGGGAATGAAGACATTTGCAGGGATAGTTACCAATTCTGGGATCAGGCCTGCCAAGTTTCAGATGAATAGGCTGGGAATGCCTTGATGTATCACCTCCACCCAAATACTGTTTTTTTAATGACCATAGTTGTTGAAGGCTGGAATAGTTAGTGATTGCTTTCCTTTGTGCCACAGCAGCCTTTACATTTTGAGGGCATCGAAAGCAGGACACGCTTATCACCCTACATGATGGAATACTTGATGGAACGCCTCTCCCAACCACAATCTACCTGGCCCTACGTTCAACACCTGGGACCTCCCTCCGACTGCCACCTCTGAGGGAGGCTCGGAGGGCGGCAGCAAGGGGGAGGGCCTTTTCTGTGGTAGCCCCCCAACTGTGGAACAAGCTCCCCCCTGAAGCCCACCAGGCACCAACCCTACTATCTTTTTGGCACCAGATTAAGACTGCCCTCTCTACGGTGAGGCTTTTCGCAACTAAATAGTATATGGTGGGGTGGTTAATTCTTTTAGAGGCCGTGTTGTATTGACTTGTTTTTAGTTATTTGTGACTTTTTAAAAAAAAAATTGGTTTTAAATTTGTGTAATGTCTTTATTGTATATATTTTATATTGTGCCTCATTGTACTTTTATCTGATTGCTTGCAAACGGCCGAGAGAGCTTCGTCTATTGGGCGAAATAGAAATGAAATGAATGAAAAATAAATAAATGTGTCTTGCGGCTGGTTGTTCTGTAAATGAGAGCCAGCCTGGAGTTAAGTAAGAAAACAGCAAAGTTTCAGAAAAAATAGGTCAAGCAATTTATGCAGGAGGGGAATGATCAAAGGTGGGGGCAGGGGCGAGTGATTCACTTCCCGTTCCCTCCCCACCCCCTGCCATTCATCTGAGATGTGTATCAAGGGTGGGCAACACACATCCCACGGCCCGCATGTGCCCCCTACTGCCCCCATGTGGCCAAAAAAACCCCACCCTGTTTAACCCCAAAATGGCCACGTTAGCACTACAGAGTGCTGAATGGGGCGGGCAAATTTAGCATTTTCTGAGTGCATACAGTGCTCCACAGCCACTACGGAGTGTGGCCCATGGGGAGATCCAGGGGAACCAAATTGGCCACCAGACACACACACACCCAAAGTTGCCCACCCCGGTTCGCATTAAAATGCAAAGCAAACAATTTTTTCCCCATCCTTAGCCATGATGACCCTTCTACTAATTTACTGCTATCACAGGGGACACTGGATTTTTTAATTTATTTTTTTAAAATAAAAATATTATTTATTTATTTATTTAATGAAAAGGTCAGGCTTGAGGATCTGGTTCTGGGGGAGATAAGCCAGAGAGCCAGGAAAGTGGTGAATTTCCTCCAATGACATTGCACAGGGCTGGAGGAAATCTCAGTGACATCAGGTCCTGCCAGCCGGCGCATCACGGACAATTCCCCAAAGGAGCCGAGTGACGTGAAAAGTTAATGCGAAAACCTGACGGGCTCGGGGGATTGTTCGCCGTGAACAAACAAGCCTCCAAGCGGAGGGTGCTGTGGCCGACCAGCGTCCGCCTGTTCCTGTACGTGGGCACTCTTCCTGCCCCTTCTTGCTTAGCTTATGTGGAAATGACTTCATGTTAATGTTTGTCCCCTTCTCCCTGATGCCTTTTTAAAATTATTATTTTCAAGCCTGCGGAACACACGGCTTGGCCCCCCCCAGGGGAGCTGAAGGAGGGTCTACGTGGCACCAGTGCAGATCAGCTTCTTAACAATGGTCTTTTGTTGTTCACACTCTCCCTATCGATGCATCCGGGGCTGCGTTGTGCTGCTGCGACCTCAGATTGAGGTGCGGGCAGGGAGGGAGGGATCAGGTGTATCTCGAACACAGAATAGCGTTGGTCTTACTTCTGTTTTCTTCCCCTTCACCCCCGTCCTGCCACCCAGAGTTTTGATAACTCCTTGGAGGAAGAAGGGGGGGGGGAAGGATTTGCCTTTGTGCTATAAATACAGCCATTTCGCTTTAATCCATGTGCTTATTATTGCGGGCTTATTATTATAATTCCCCCCCGCCCCCTGCACTGGGAGATTGAACATCTTGACCCCCCCATGCAGTGAAACGGTGTCAGGAAATACTAGGTGGGAAAGGATTAATAAAGAAGCTCTTGATGTGACTTGGAAATAAGGCTGGGTCTTTTCCTCTCAACTCAGGCCTATGATGTGCGGTGTTGGCGTCCAGATTGAATTTTCCTGATGGAAGCACTTTGGTCAAGCCTCCAACTGTTTCTCTCAACGACCCCGCGCCCCGCCCCAAGCACAGTGTCTCCTGTGCTGTAGGGCCTCAGTCTCCAAGGAGGAAACAGATCTTGTAAGCGAGCTTCCTGGTATTATGCCATTTTAACAACCTCTCTCTTGATTTAGGTGTTAGGGGGCAGCTAAGAATATTCCTTGACACTTGAAAGAGACCTTCATTGTTTTCCTAATTGGTGAAGAATTGCTTCCCCACCCCCCCGTCCCGCCCCGCTCAAACTTTTCTTTGTTGGGGCAGACTGGAGCCTTGTTATTGTTGTTAAATTTAGACCACGGACTATATTAAGGCCACTGGCAGCCTGCCCTCACGCTTTCACTTCTTAAAACAGGAAGTTAGGCCTTGGCCTATTTGTATCCATGTGCTTTAAGTGGGTGAGAAGCCGACCTTTAAAGAAAAAGGAGAAGGGGGAAAAAAACACTGGGAAATAAATGAACAGTGCACATCCAGCAGAGATGAAGGGTGTTCCCCCCCCCCAACAAAAAAAAGGTGCAAAAGAAAGAACAAAGCATCAAAATCCCATTACCTCTCCATGGGGGCCAACGTGTCCAGATTGCCACGTGTACATGCGGTGGGAACCTGCAATCATTTGGGCTTCCCACTGCATGTACATGAGGCAATACAGACACATGTGCCTGTCACATGTGATGACATATTCATGGGTACACATTTTTCCCACTAGATATGTATATTCCTGAGTAAGGAATTCATCTGTTGTGAAGTGGCGTGTACTATGCTCTGGAGCAGTGTTCTCCAACCTTGGGTCCCCAGATGTTTTTGGCCTACAACTCCCAGCATGCTGGGAGTTGTAGACCAAAAACATCTGGGGACCCAAGGTTGGAGAACACTGCTCTGGAGTCTTTGTGAATGAATTGCTTTTAAATCCAGCACTGCTGTGTGCTAAGAATCCACACACTGTCTCCAGCTGTCTTTATTTGACACGGGCAGTCCTTATTTTCTGGGATGTGTCCCACCCGGGTACATCACTATTAAGTGGTTTTGTCCCTATTTTTTTTAGCTTGCGGGGTTTCCTCCTACAATTTGCCCTGTCTGGGGAATTATGGGAATTGCAGGTCAATACACCTGGAAGGAACCAGTTTGGGGAAGGCCACAATAGGACAACCATTAAAAAGTAAGTTTAGTTTATTGCACGTATGTATCGCTTCTCACATCCGAAAGGAGTCTTGAAATGATTGGTAAAGATTTTTTTAATAATAATAATAATAATAATAATAATAATAATAATAATAATACAAAATACAATAACATATTTATTAAAATCATGCATATGTACTCGTTTAAAGTAATTTAACAATTTAAAACTAGAAAAAAGGATCACTATGGCGGATAATTAAAACATCAAAGTCAGCATTAAAAATAAAAGGCTATTAAAAAAATATATACCTAAACAAAATAGCCTTCACTAGTTAGTGGAAGCTAACAAAGAAGAGAGAGGGGCAAATAAGCCTCCCATGGGAGAGAATTCCAAAACAGGGGTGGGGCAACAGAAAAGCCCCATTCACTGTCCCAACCAACCAAATATCAGCTCATACTGGGATTCAGGGAAGAGCCTCTTCATCAGATCTTAGGATGCAGGAGTGCAGGAGTGGAGGACAGTATGGGAGGAGGAGATACCTTAGACCAGGCATCAGCAGACTTCAGGATTGTGGGATCTTCTTTATTTTTTATTAGAACCCCAACAACCACCTGCCAGAGCCTAGCGCAAAAGACATATACAGTACTTAGAATTAAAGAATTCCGAGCCCAGGAATTTGTTTGGAGTACCAGTACTGACTGGAGCCCACAGTCCTCCCGCACGCATAAAACCATTCCTAGTTACCCCCAAGTTGTTGTTTTTTTCATTTCAGCACATATATATATGCTGCCCTGTTAAATAATTGGGATCAGAAATCCTTAACGATCTCCTGCAAATCACTCAGCAATCCACCAGCAGATCCAGATCTACTAATGTGATTTAGAGAGGAGATAGTGTTGGGGGCCATTCCTTCTCTAGCATGGTTCCTGGGCCTTTAACCACTGCATGCCAGGTAGAAATCCAATAGCTGAAGCTTTTCCTAGCTCAAAGCAGTGATGATGGGTAACTCTTCGCCCGGATGTGACGGGTACCAGAGCCCTGCCACGAGTACTGCTATAATGACTGTAAGGGAGCAGAGGGTTGGGCGAGGGGATGGCCAGATTATATAACATCCCTTGAAATATTTGCAACGATTACTTGCAAAGGAATCACGTTGGGTGCCAACAAATTACTATAGGAGGGTCAGCGTGAAAGGGGTTAACATGCCCCCCCTCTCCGTTCTCTTCCATATGCCATCTCTAGAGCTCATCCTTTCTGTCACCAGACACGGAGGAGCCAGGAGCCTGTCAAAAGAGGAACCCAACTGCAGACAGGCTGTTTGAGATGAGCAAAAAAAAAAAAATTGTTCCTTCGAGGACTATATAGATTTTTATTTTAAAAAAAATTTGGGGTGTGTGTGTGTAAAAGCATTCCTGCTTTGGCACGGGGAGTGTGGTTGGGGGTGAACAGGGGACACAGATAGATATTTTTTTTACAAAAATAATTCTCTGCTCTTTCTGCCTTTTCATAATTCAAGAGGCTGTCAATCACAGCTCACAAAGATCTCCCTATCTCCATCCAAACAAGGGGAAGAGTGTGTGTATTGTTGTAAGAGATGTATAGGGAGGGGGGGCAGAAGACGCCTGCTGACAAGGAGCTTGCTGGCTGTCCCAGCTCCCAAGGGAGGACTGGTGGCAGCCAGGAAATCCCCAGGCTGGTAACTGAGAACACAAACACATTAGTTGGACATCCTCATCACCAGATGCGGTTGAGCCTTTTGAGACTGTGTGACCGATCCCAAAGGCGACGGCTGTATGATCAATGATCACACAGTTGGAAAGGTTCAAGAGGGGACCCATGCGTCTGTATCACAGCATTACACTGCTACATTATGAGCTGAAACCAGCTTTGAAGACAGATTCAGACTCGTTTAAGTTGCCAGCCATCTGCACCAGGATGCAAGGGATAGGAACGTGTGAGGATTTCGTTTATGTTCGCAATTCATGCCAACATGCCCCGTTTAGTCCGCTGAACGTGAACAAGGGCAGGAGAGTGTGTTCTCTAAAAATGTTCCAGGGGAATCTATCTGACCCTATAAGGAACACATTTCTTATAGGCTGAAATCCTTGTGGCCCAGCACGCATTATGCCCTGTACGATTTACATTTTTCTACCTTTCTCCACCTTTTCTTGAACTGCAGCAGCAGCGTTGGGCTTCTATCCTAAAAGGATGAGTGTGCTTAGGATAGGGTTATAATTCCACTACAGACCCATCAGCGAAGAGCCCAGCTGAGTCTAGACAAAGGTTTGATTTTTTTGAATTCAAAGGGGAACCATTTGCAAAAGGATAAGGCAATTTAGGGCTTTCAAAGGGGGGGGGGAATCACAACCATAAATTTTTAACTATTCATCCAACACAGAGACAGGGAGGCGGTGAAGCTACTTTTAATATCCCACACACACATGCGCACGCACGCACACACAAACCATCGTTGCCACAGATGGCCATTGGGAAGGTCTGGATTTTTCAGATAGGTCACCATCATCAGGCCAGGAATAGTCCACAAAATGTAGGACAATAGGAATACAGAGATTAAAAAGACACCAGGGTCAGAATCTGGGAACACAAGAGCTCTTATTGGCACATGCCCACGTCCAATCATTCTAGTATTTTTGTTTCTCTGTGATGTACAGACACCCCTGCCGATAGATGACCAAGAATTACTTTTCTGTGTTATACCATCTCTGGCATTAACAATTAAATTGGTGTGTGGGCAACATGCAGCCGCTGGCTGCATGTGCCTGCCCCCGGACTGTTTTGTGGCTCCCTCCCTGCTAAGTGCTGCTGCCACCATGCTGCCAAAATTTGGTGGCACAGTGGCAGCAATTTTGGTGACAGGGTGTTTGAGAGACGCCCCTGGTGGGATCTGGAAGGCGAAAACTGGCCCACGTTGTTGTCCACCCCTGATTTTTATGAAAGAATGTCTACATCCAAAACCTGTTCCTTTTTCCTTTTTCTTTTTTTTGCCAGCGATAACACCAACAGTGGCAGTCTTTTAGGTGTGTATCCAACAGAGTTGTAATAATAACTCCCCTGGGTCATTCCTCTGGAACAAAACTAATGGAGTTTTGTACGGGATCTTTGTTGTCTCTGTTGCAACAGATTGATTAACACATCCACCCCTCCAGAATTTCTCCTCTTGCCGCTTGTTGTGCATAGGGAAGTCTGAAACGAACCAAGGAAATCGCACTGACCTTAGGCAAATTATTTTCGTTTCACTTGGCATTCCTCAAGATGTTCTGACCGAAGAGGAATCTCCACATCCGGTGACAACTAGACTTGGGAGTCTCCACAGATTGTGTCCAAAATTCGGACAGACCTTCTTTCTCTGCCTCCAACTGTGGTCTGATTCTCCCAGGATTTGCACATTTGTCACAGCTAAACCGGGTGTGATGGAGGAAAGGTGCTAATCCCCCAGTAATTAACACCTCATTGGGAGGTCAGGGTAAGGTCAAGAGAGTGGGTTTATTTAGTTCCTTTTCAGAAGGATTCCAAGGAGTTCCTTGTTTTCATTAAGGCTGGGAGATCCTGAAGGGTTCCAGAGCTCCGTGTTTGCTGACGGGGTGACAGGAGGGGAAAGAATAGCCACCATTGTTCGAGGTGTTCCATTCTATTGTAGCAGCAAATGTAGCATATGTCAAGTATCAAAGCAGAGATTAGTCTCACTGTTGACACGTCTTTCCTTGTCAATAGGGGTCTTTCCAGATAATGGGGAAGGGTGGCAGCCTGGAGAATGTCTAGCTTTCACCCATTTAGGGTGCAATCCTATGCATTTTTAGACGGGGGGGGGGATCCTACAATTCCCAGTCATAGGACTCCCCCCCCCCCATCTAAACATGCATAGTATTGCATCCTTATTGACCAAGAGCCAGATGACAAGAGACAGTGTGATGCTGTGCTTGGAGTCCTGGATGTAAAGCACAGAGAGCTGAGTTCAAATTCTCACTCAGCCTCAGCCCTGCCTGCCCTCTCAGCATTCCCTACCTCACAGGGTCATTGTGATTTATTTATTTTTTTAAAAAAGTGGGATTGCCATCATATACCCCACCCAGAGATCCGTGGAGAAATGGCGGGACACGATTGTAAGAAATTAAGAGCCAGTGTGGCGTAGTGGTGAGAGTGTTGGACTGGGACTCGGGAGATCTGGGTTCTAGTCCCCGCTCAGCCATGAAACTCACTGGGTGACTTTGGGCCAGTCACTGACTCTCAGCCTAACCTACCTCACAGGGTTGTTGTGAGGATAAAATGGAGAAGAGGAGGAGGATTATGTAAGCCGCTTTGGTTTCCTTGTAGGAAAAAAAGGCGGGGTATATAAATATAATAATAAACAAATAAATAAAATATAATACAAATACAAGTACCAGCATTATTATTATTTTCCCTGCAGTGCCCCTCTACGTTTAACAGCTGCATAGGCAGAGATTCAGCCAGTGAAACTTTTGCCTTATTATATCCACATGCCCAGGGTTTGGTCTGGAGGCACATGAGGCAGCCACCTTGCTGAAGCTAAGCAGATCTGGGCCTGGTCAGTGCTTTTTCAGATAGGCTGAAAAAGCCTATCTACATGCAGTTCCCACCTGGGAACCGCATGTAGCCACCTTGTGTTACACGGTGGAAGAAAGATGGGATATAAATGTAATTAATTAAATAAATAAATAATCCATGCATGCCAAGAAGAGCTATGCTGGATGAATGTGCTTATCATAGAGAAATTTAGAAGGTACAATATCCTACTATCACTGGGTCAAGCTCAGCCCTGGAGCAATCTATGGGGCAAATCCATACAGCTAGGTTAAAAGGCAGGCAAAGCAGCACAGCGTTACTGATCAAAAAGAGGTGCAGTCCAAAATGCGGGTTTGAGGCAGAGCCAAAGTCAAGCAGCCTAATACAAGCATAATTCAAGGAACAGGGTCTTAGCAGGAGTCCAGCGGTCAGCAGCAGGGGAAAAGAATCAGGCTCAGCAAAACAAGGTTGCAAGGCACTTGAAGCTGAAAGAAATGCACTATTCTAACAAGCTGTAGCTCTCAACTGAGAACTTATAATATAGTGAGGTCTCCCAGCCCAACCCAGGTACAGCTGCGAACAGTCCTGTCTTCAGAGCTTCCCTACTCCTGAGGAAACCCTTACTCTTGAGTAGTCCCTTACTTTTGAGCAGTCCAGTTGCTTTGGGCATGGAAGTGTGTGCTTTGCCTCTGAGTGGTAGCCTCTGCCCCCAGGGGGACATTGTCTGGAGGATGGTTTGGACCCCTTTAACAGGTCTATCCAGGTTTTTTTGTGCACAGTCCCAGCATAGCCACTTCAGAAATGTTGGGGTTGGCCAGAGCAGTGCTGGAGTCAGGGGGCCTCATCTGTGCCAGAGGGCCTTCAGGCTCTATGACATCCAAGGAGATCTCCAGGGTTGGGACCATGTCGGATATGACACAAGGGAGCCCTGCAAGAATACAAGTTGAACATCCTAAGAGCTGTGTCCTGAGACAGTCTTGTAGAAGCCCCTCCTGTCCAAGCCAGTTCCTCTCTGGGATGTCTAAGTAAGACCTCTGAATGGCCCATCTTCCTGTTGATGGAAGCCTTCCCAGTAGTCCTGGGAACTCAAGCTATCCTTGCCACATCTCTAGCAAACCTCCCTTTGTTTATATTTTCCATAGGGTTAACTTTGTGCCAGGCATGCTGATAGCAGGGTGAGCCCCCTTTTCCTCATCACACCTATGTAAGTCCATGTCACAGTAAAACAGTAAGTCGCCAGCCTGCTATGACATATTTTGTCTCCTAGCTTCCCTGTACACCCCACTTATTCCATGTCTCATGTTGGATGTGAGCCTGGATCTCAACCCATGGACTGTCAACGGATTGTCATTGGACCACATGGACTGCCATTTCTGTTAAATAAAGGCTGGTATTATTTAAACGGGTTTAGAAGCATAGGAAGTTGCCTTATACCTGCCAGTGAGCTACTGGTCCCAATTCAAGAAATTAGAATGAGTGTACAAAGCCCTAAATGGCTCAAGACCCAAGTATTTGAAGGACCACCTTCCAACCAATCCAAGATTTAAGACAGGCCAGGAAGGCTTTGCTTGTGGTGCCCTAGAGCAGTGATGGCGAGCCTATGGCACGGGTGCCACAGCTGCCACGCAGGGACCTCTCTGTGGGCACTTGAGCCATTGGTCACCAGATCGCGAAAAGACTGTCCCCTTCTGCAAAACACTAATGATCTTGTTCTTTCTCACAGTGTGGAACGGAATGATTTTATTCTAGAATTCCTGTTACAGAATTCTTTTCTACATTGTTATCACATTTAAAAGATTTTGAAGAACGATGCACAGAGCATGGCTTGGATGTAAAGCCCTAACAGTTGACCCGAGTGCTGCATGTGTTGCTCTCAAACTAACCGAGTATGAGCCAGGGTTTGACAAATTATCAGCATGCATTCAGTAGCAAGAATCACATTAATTGTGCAAAAGCATGCCCAATGCAAACTTTTACCTAATGCAGTGTTTGCAGTCCAAGACATAAAGGGTTTAAAATGTGTTAAGCACGTTTAGTTTTCTTGTTTATCTTGCTCATCCTAGTACAGGTTGACTTTTACTTTTACTAATCTGACACCTGTAGAAGCAGGGAAAGGACCCAGAGTAAAGCTTGCCCCATACAATTTCAGTCTGGCATATAATCATATTACAAGTTGAGAATCCCTTATCCAAAAATACATGTGCCTAATTATTTAAAAAGTTTGTATAAATTCCCTTCAGGCTATGTGTACAATGTAGTACTATAATAATTTTTGAGTTGATTTTTTTCCCAACAAAAAAACGTTTGTATCATTGAAAGCTCTGTTACTGTGTTTTTCTTTTAAGACAAAAGATGTTAATTAGTTCGGACAACTGTATGAGTTGTTTTTCTAAAACGAAAACCTCGGTATTCAGGTTTAATTGCAGTGTTGGCACTTTGAAATAAATAAGTTGGTTTTGTGTTGCAGTTTGGGCACCCGGGCTCAAAAAGGTTCGCCATCACTGCCCTAGAGGAATGTGGTCCATGGGGCTACCGCATGTGGCAGGGCCTTCACGGTGGTGGTAGCCCGGCTGTGGAACACCCTTTCAGTAGAGATTCAGCTGTCCCAACACTGTTGTCATTCAGCCGCCAGCTAAAGATGTATTTATTTTTACAGGCTTTAAGGGATATAGGCAAGTATTTTATCTGTTTTAATGATGGTTTAATTGTATTTTATTATGCTTGTAATTTTAGAGTTAGGATTTTAATGGTGGTTCTATTTTGTACTGTTTTATATGGGTTGTTAGCTGCCCTGGACTCCTTGTGAGGAAGGGCAGAATATAAATCAAATAAGGGCACAATCCTAGGCAAGATTAGATGGGGGGGGGAAAGTCCTATAACTCCCAGCATGCCCATGTAGAGCCTATGCACTACCACTGAACTATGGTCCTTCATCTATCATTTAGTGTTTCTAGTAACCAAGATCCAAGTACCAGTGGAGGCTGGTGCTCTAATGTCAGCAGGTGCTCTAATGTATCCGCTCCGGATTTTACTCCAAAGGATTAAGTAGCTATCCATGGTGCTGAACCCTATTCCCAAAATAGGTTTGGCACCATAGATCACTTCTAAAAGTTCAGAGTAAAATCTGGATGTACAGTAATACCTTGGATTGCAAGTAACTTGGTTTGAGAGCGTTTGAGAGCGTTTTGCAAGCAAATGTTTAAATATTTATTTAATATATTTTTTTGACAATATACAAGCGACGTCTTGCAATACAAGTACTGTAGTACGGCTTAAATTAAAAATCTCTGTACAATTTTTTTGGGGGGGGATTTTGTTTTGATATAAGAGTGTTTTGGATTACAAGCACGTTTCCGGAACGAATTATGCTCTTAATCCAAGGCATGACTGTACAACCCCACTGGCATTGGAAGCCTAGGGATGGGCGACCCGCCCAGCACTCGACTTGTGGTGCATGAGCCAAGCGCGAGCACTAGCTGAGGCACTCTCTGGACGTCTGGGTCCCCGGGTTTATGTCATTGACATAAAAAATGTCGTAAAATACGTTAAAGATGGCCTAATTTGCACAAGTTAGGCTGTGATTTGCACAAGTTAGGCTGTGATTTGCGCAAATTAGGCCGTTTTTAACGTAGTTTACGACATTTTCCACGTAAACAACATACATAGCGCCAGGACCTGGAAGTCACTTTCCCTAGCTCAGCTCATAAGAGCGCAAGTCGAGCCGGGGAAAAGGTAGGGTGGGCGGAGCTCGGGGGGTTCTAGCCCGGCGAGTTCGCCAGACCTCCACTCCCCAATTGAGCTCCGCACACATCCCTAATTTGGAGCCACCAGCCTTCACTGGATCCAATGATAATCTCACACCCACAGTAAAATAAAGAGGGAGTACACAAGAGCAGTGTTCATCTATTACATTGGGGGGGGGGGGTGGCGGAGTTAGGATGCTTCCTTTCACTGTCTTGTATTTATAGAAATCTGTAAAACAGACCTGCACAATTCGAAGGCCTTCTTCACCTCAACTATGTTTCCACTCTATGTCAACACGTTAGAAATATATTTCGTGCCATGTTCCACGTTGTATTATTCTCTATGTTACTGAATACATTTAACCACAGGTGTTGGTATGCAATATACTTCCTTTTTGTTACTTATTTTGTTGGATGAAAGATTTTACCAATGCAACGGAACATCCATAAGAGCTGGCCGGCGAGAATGTGCTCCTTCGGCGGAAGAAATTACTAGATGCTTCAAAGGAAAGAGACGACGATCAAATTCCAGACGGGAAAGATGTGCATCAGACGGAGCCCAACGCCTGAGCAGAATCGGACTACTTTGATCCAGTTCTGTTGCTTCCCCAGTCAAAGTGGGCTCCCCTCTGAAGGAATGGAGCTGAATCCACTCCAGAACGAGGCTTCGTTAGCAACCCGTGTTTTGGAGGTGTGGGAGAAGAAGAGACTATTCACATGCAACATTGCAAAACAAATTAAAAGGGGGCACAGTTCACCTGAAGAATGGGGGTGGGAGAGATGTGCCACTCTGTACACCTGCCACTTCAATGGCAATGATTCTTATATTGGTGCTTACCATTTGGAATGCTGTATATTGATAGACAGACAGACATTAGGACTTTCATAAGACTAAATAAACCTTATTTGACTTATTATACATGGCTTGGGACCACAATACTTGATGGAACACCTCTCCCAACCACAATCTATTTGGACACTATGTTCAACATCTGGGTCCTTCCTCTGACTGCCACCTCCATGGGAGACTCGGAGGGTGGCAACAAGGGGTAGGGCCTTTTCTGTGGTAGCCCCCCAACTGTGGAACAAGCTCCCCCTGAGGCCCACCTGGCGCCAACCCTACTATCTTTTCGGCACCAGATTAACACTGCCCTCTACACTGAGGCTTTTAACAAGTAAATGGTACACGGTGGGGCAGTAAATTCTTTTAGAGGTTGTGTTTTATTAACTTGGTTTTAAAATTGGTTTTAAATTTTTATAATGTTTTTATTGTTTATATCTAGCTGTACTCTATTGTACTTTTTTAATTGATTGTTGTACACTGCCCAGAGAGCTTCGGCTATTGGGCGGTATAGAAATGAAATAAGTAAATAAATAAATCAGTTTTAGCCAATTCATTGATTGATTGATGATTGATCAGTTGATTTTGCATAAATTTGCCTCTGGGGGGGGGAAATCAGTAAATTCAAAACAGTAAAAAGAAGAGGGGGAAGCACAGCTTGGCGGTCTCTTGTAATACCTAGCTAAGCCCTTAGTTTCTTCAGAACCAATTGATTTGGTTTGGTTCAGAAATTTCAACTGGTCGGGAAACTTCAATTGATACAAAATGCACTTGCCAGAATGCCAGCAGGAGCGAGATGATTTGCTCCTGTTACACCACTTCTACATCATCTGCACTGGTTATCAGTCCACTGGATACTAAGGGAGGGAATAGAAATATAATAAAAGAAATACATTATCAGGCTAAAAGGAGGAGCAGAGGATATGAAAGGGATTGGGATTCTGTCACGCTGGCATTCCTCAGCAGCAGTACTAACATATGAGCAGACAAGCAGCAGAGAGAGAGAGAGAACCCTACGTTGACATGTGTGCCATAATGAAAACCTATGGAATTCACTTGTCCACATTGCTTGCAGATATCTTTCAAAGGGAGCAGCACATGTTAAAAAGCACGCAGAATCCTCAGAAGCAAGGAGGGGGGAGAGCCGGTGTTGACAGAGGGAATCAACCTGCTTGATCTCTTCTTCTGTGGCTAAAAAAAGAAAAGAAAAGAAAAGCAGAAGAAATGTGCCAAGGAGGCCGGGGGTAGAGGTGGGGGGGGGGGAGGGATTGCCAAGACCTGTTCCATTGAAACCCCACCCAGATTAGGTCCAGGTGTGGGGCCACCTAGATGTAGAAACTGGCAAGAGATGGAAGTGTCCTTATAATTAGTTATCCATGAACCAGTGAGAAGGATACAGTCAGTTACCAATGGGAGGGGGAGGAGAAAGAGGTCAACACCAATAACGTCCAGAGAAGGCATGATACAGCTGGATCAGGGGCCATAGCTCAATGGAAGAGCGTATACTTTGCATGCAGAAGGTCCGAGGTGTTTTATCATCCCTGGCATCTCTAGCTGAAAGGATGAGATGATGTGAAAGACTTCTCTGCCTAGAAATCTGTGGCAAGTAGAGTAGCAGTGGAGGCTCCTTCTTATGGGCAAATGGAATTTGCACACACACACACACACACACACACGCACGCACCCAAGAAAAAGGAAAAAAATGCAATTAAAAATGTAATTGCATCAAATTAACCCATTAAAGATTCCTGTGTGACCTAGGGTAAGTCACTGACTAATTAATCCTGGTTTTCTTTTGATCGTCCAGTCCCGTTGCTGCTTCTCTCTCATGCCTGGCAGCCCTGAGTCTCTAGTCTCAAGCTGGCTTTTCATGCAGACTTCCTTCGTGTTTGGCAGGGCAAGGAGGAAGGAGCCTGCAGACTCCCATGATGAAGAGGTTCCTTTGCTCCAGGCTTCTCAGTACATGGAGGGCCCAATTACTTGTTTCAGTTTCGGGCCCCTCTTCTCTGGAAATTGGCGAAACTTCCAGCCAATTGCTGCTGGGGCTGCGAGCTGTTGTGAGGCAAGTTTCAGACAATAGCATAAAGCCAGTGAGCCTTTTGTGGGGCCAGCCCCTCGGATATCTGTTGAATACCCTTTTCCTCCAATTACCTGATGTTCCCGTATTCGGACAGGTCTATATAGGAACCAGTTGCCATATTAGGAAGAAAAAGCACAATTCGAAAGACCAGATTTCCCCCTACCTTTGCTTTGCTGTGTGTAGATGTATGGACTTCGTTAAATCTGTTACCTCTGTGCTTTGCAGGTTTTCATGCACCATTCTTCTTGTCGTCCGCTCATTGACGGGATCAGATTTTGCGCAAATGTGCTCATGCGCATTTGCGCAAATTCGCACTTCCAAAACTGTGCAAATCCCTCCAACATATACAAATCCTCCCTTCCCAAAATATACAAATCCCCCTCCCCAAATGAACTTCTGTGTGCTTTAGTCTATGGGGGGGGATGCACATTTTTAGTTGTTGCTGTTGTTGTTGTTGTTGTTGTTTGTATTTTTCTATGACTAAATTTGTGTAAAATTATGGAAAGTAAATAAATAAATGAATAAATAAATAAATAAATCCTCCCAAGAGGAAAAGCCAGTCCACTGCAGAATCAGTGGGTCAGATTCATAGAAAGATAAACTCATTTCAGTCCCTTGCAGATTTGTCTGACATCCCTGTCTGTTTGCAAGAGGCCTGGTTCCAATAACATGGGGGTGTTGAACCTCTTTACGTTATTATTACATTACATTCATATGCTGCCTTTTTTTTCCCCTGCAAGGAACCCAAGGTGGCTTACATAATCCTCCTCCTCTTCTCCATGTTATCCTCACAACAACCCTGCAACGAGAGGCGTATTCCTTTGTGGAGCAGGCATCTGTTACAGCAGGTGTGCCACACACGTTAGGCCTGTGGGCCAGATCTGTCTCTCCTGGGGTCCCAATTTGGCCCTCTGGGGTTCCCAGGTGGCCACAAACCCTTCCCATAGCCACCAAGCATATGATGGTTTCCCAGGCAGCTTTTGTGTACCTTTCCCCCCCCCCACCGCCCCCATTCTAAAAGGTTGAAGTGCCTCTGCTAAGGCTTCGTTACTGGCAGTAAAAGCTGTAAGCTAAAAAATACGGTGGCCTTTTTGACCCCACCTCTTTTGCCTTCCCACTACCGGAATGCAGCCCCTGAGAGCTTCTCCAAAATGGAATTGGGCCCTCAGGCTGAAAGAGGTTCAACACCCCTGTGCAAGAAGGAACCTGCTCCCTGGCATTATGGGATCCTCATCCTTTATCTTCAATAACGTCCTGTGGCTCACGCTGGCTCAGCTTGTCTCAGCGTGGAAAGCTAAGCAGGGTCAGGCCTGGTTATTACTTGGATGGGAGACCCCTCCTCTAGTTTCCTGCATTGAGCAGGGGGCTGGACTCGAGGGCCTTGTAGGCTCCTTCCAACTCTATGATCTATGAACCCAGGGTGGGCAGAAAGTAGATCTCCAGATGTTTTGGACTTCACCTCCCAGCATTCCTAACCATCGGCCATGTTGGCAGGGCCTTCTGGGAGTTGAAGTCCAGTGAACATCTGGAGATCTACCTGCTGCCCACCCCACTATAATGTACTCTTGCCCAGCACAAACTGCTCTTCAGCCTGCGACGGGAACACAGCAAACGGAACAAAAGTTAGAAGCAAAAGAAAGGAGGAAAAGGCAGAGGGGTGCATTAGCCATTCACATAATTAATTAAACAAAGTTGAGAAATGGCACACACACACACACACACACACCGCTATCGCCAACCCACCACCGCCAACAGAGGGGCTATTCTCCAAGGCCCTTTGTGGGTTACCACAGAGTGTGTCCAATGATCCTGCCGTCGCTTGCTTAAATATTTGATATGAAATTAAACCCCCAGTCCGGCTTTTATGATCATCCTCTCTCTTCACCCCGCCACCCACCCACCCACCCCAACTTCCCTCCACCCACTTTTCCTCTTCTTTAGCGCAACCCCTTCCATCCTTCCCAATCCTCCTCTGTCAAACCCAGAGCATTAGCACAATTAGCACAAGCCCACTGGCGCCAATTAGCAGCCAATACTGTCTCTGTGGTGGGAGGGGGGCTGGAGGAACGGGGGGGGCAATGTCTCCAGCCTGCCTTCACACTCAATTACTTTAAGTGGAGTCTCTGAGCTGCGGTTGGTTGGACAGTTGTTGCAGTAATTGTGTCTTCTCTGTTGGCTGCAGGCGCTCTGCTCCCAGGCTCTCCGATACCCTCTTTATTGACTCTCTGCCTTGTCCGCTTACATCAACACAGACTTCTTCAAAGAGAAAAGATGTGTGTGTGTCTGTGTGTGTGTGTGTGTGTGTGTGTGTGTAGGGCGGGGGGGGAGGCACAGCAGAGGGAGAGGGAGAAACACTTGATGTCTTAATCTGAAGTTTTAGAGACGTCTCGCTCAGAGAGTCAGAAGAAGGTTTGCAAAATATTTGGCCTTTTAAACACACACACACACACACACACACACACCTGTCTGATGGCATCACACCAATTTGCATGTGCAGAAGTTAATGTTCCTGCACTCTTGTAAATAGCCTCGGATTGGTTGTTGTTACATTCCCAGAGCTTTAGACGCAATAAGAGAGAACAAGCATCAGCACTGGCCTGGTTTCACTGCATGGCACACACATCTCTCTTTGCACCTTCTCTTCCTTCTTCTCTCCTTTTTCTCTCTAGACTGACCTCTCTTCTGACTTCCCTTTCCCTTTCTTCTTTCTCAGCACTCTGTGGATGCACGTATCATCAGGGCTTTTTTTCTGGTGGAACTCACCGGAACTGAGTTCCAGCACCTTTTCTTCTATTAATTGCATTACAATTTAATCGCCATCTACTCCCGAGGAAATGTAATCCAAGAGTTCCGGTACCCTTTTCTCCAGAAAAAAAGCACTGCTTATCATAATACGACAATCGCAGGGGCAGGAATGCCAATTGAGGCAGAAACGGGGAGGGGTTATCGTTGAGCTTTTCTAATATGCTAGAAACATTGATGATGATGATGATGATGATGATGATGATGATGATGATGACTGACGACAACATCAACAATAACAATAACTTTTAGCAAGGTCATGCCTCCAAGAAGAGAGACTGGTGGATTCAGTGTCTGTTTTCTTTGTACCAAAGCAAAGGGACAATCAGCACCTATTAACATTGGCGCAGTTAGGTAGTGTCAGACAATGGTGTTATGCAAGGCCAGCGCCAAGGGTCAGCAGTAGCCGGGCATCGGCTGAGGGCCCACACCCCAGCAGGGCCCCACGGACAAGAATCGCCTGGACTTGCTCCTCCTCCTCACCCTTGCAACCTGCTTGTTCACCTGTCCCTTGCTCTGGCCACGACAACGGTGGTGGTGAGAAGGAGGAGCAGTAGATCACACACACACACACACACACACACACACACAAAATATGAACACTCCCCTCCCTTGTACCTAACTTGCTGAAATTGTGCAGCTTTCTTAACTAGGACATCCTCTATGCTGTATGTCATTTTCAGGACAACTGCCCACAAAAAGCAGGCGCGGGGGGGGGGGGGAAGCACATCCTCTGTTGGATACCTGCAAAATGCAAAGTCTGCTCTTGCGCAGAGTTCCCTGTACCTGTTAAACTGAACCCCTTGAGCCCCTCAAGAAAGGGCAACTATTGCTTCAAATGTCATCCAATTCTGCCAAGAAACAAATTGTTTGTTTTGCAGTTCCCCATATATATATATATATATGCCAGTGTGGCGTAGTGGTGAGAGTGTTGGACTGGGACTCGTGAGATCCGAGTTCTAGTCCCCGCTCGGCCATGAAACTCACTGGATGACTTTGGGCCAGTCGCGGACTCTCAGCCTAACCTACCTCACAGGGTCTCTTACCAACTAGTCTTGGGTTGTTGTGAGGATAAAATGGAGAGGAGGAGGAGGATTATGTAAGCCACCTTGGGTTCCTTTCGGGAAAAAGGCGGGGTATAAATATAATATATATATATATATATAGGCTGAGAGTCACTGACTCTCAGCCTAACCTACCTCACACAGGTTTGTTGTGACGATAACGTGGAGAGGAGGAGGAGGAGGATTATGTAAGCCGCCTTGGGTTCGTTGCAGGAAAAAAGGCAGGGTATTAATATAATATAATATAATATAATATAATATAATATAATAAACTGCACATCTCTTGAAATAAATTCAAGTACTGTAAGAATCAAAATCCATAATAATACATATCATTAGGCTACAATCATCGTTACTGAAGCAAAAAGGGTCCAGAGATTGGCTGGAATTTAAAGTTGCTGATGTGGGGCATCTTCCACGTGAGATGTAAAGTGGCACTTGCGTTAATTGGGATTGCAATTGTGAGAACTGATGAGACAAGGGAATACTGTCAGGGAAAGAACAGGCTACTAACCTAAATATCATCTGAACTCCAGATTAAGGATGAGTGAGGATTCCATTTCAGTTCAGTTTTGAGAAGAATTTACCAAAATTCTCCATATTTGGGACAAAAAAAGACTCGAGATTTTTAAAAAATTGAATGTGAGAGAAACTAAAACGGACAGATTTCTCTGTCCAGACCCAGGACTTAGAGTGCTTTGCTCTTAAAAATCTGGGTTTGAATCCCTGTGTATTTAACCATGTTCTGAATTAGAATTCTCCATATATAAAAGCCATAAGCCTGTCTTCTCACATGGGCATACTAAAGGATGTTAAAGATACATGTGAGCAGTGGTGGCGATGCACTACCTCTGAAGAATATTTTATTTATTCATTTCTTTGATAATACTTGTACACGGCTTGATATAACTGGATTACTGCAATGTGCTCTTTGTGGGGCTGCCCTTAGGGCTGCAGCAGCTCAGCTGTTGTCGGGAGCTGCCCCTTTTCAGCATGCAACTCCTTTGCTGAGGGAACTGCATCGGCTGCCTATTCGCTGTTGGGCCAGGTTTAAGATTCTGGTACTAGTGTGCAAAGCTCTAAACATCTTTAGGATACTTGAGAGAGTGCCTTCTCCCTTACCAACCTTACCAGCCGATGAGATCATGGGATGGGATACTCCTGGTGGTTCTGCATGGCCCTGTGGCCCAGGTGGGGTCCACCCAAAGTAGAGCCTTCAGTGTGGTGGCTCCATTTCTCTGGAATTCCTTGCCTCTGGAGGTCAGGCAGGCACCAACGCTGTGTTCTTTTCTGCGCCTCCTGAAAACATCTTTATTTCAAGAAGCCTTCCTTGACTGACCAGCCACAGTTTTTATTGGTATTCTGTTGTTGTTGTTGTTTTAAAAAAAAAACTTAATATGGTGTTTTATTTTATTTCTTTATCTTTTATTGTTCACTGCTCTGGAATCTGTTTAGCTATAGAGCAGTATATAAATATTGTGAATCAAATAAATAAATATAACAAACTCTCTAAGCAGTTTGCATGCCAAGTATTAAAAAATCACTACTAAAATACTCAATGAATAATAAACAATCACAGTTACATCAAACAAAGATAAAATAAGTAACAAAAACAATTTAAACAGTTTAAAAAAAAAAAGCAATAGAAGACAATCAAAAAGGGTGTCTTGCATGGTACTACCTCGCAGGGTTGGAGGGAGGTGCAGGAACATCGGTTTGTCACACATGTGATGAATGGGAAACAGTTATTGACATCCCAACATACTCATTAGCTCAGAACAGGTGGGAACCATCTCTACCCCTGCGGGCACCAGCTCCAGTGTAACCAAACCTGACAGCTGCATGGCTCTGTGATGCGGCCACTTCCCCGCTCCGTCTGAATCTTACCAACTAGTCTTGGGCCCACCCCCAGGTGACATGGGGACAGGAAGAGCTGATAGGCAACAGCAGCCCCAATTAAATCCTGTTAAACCTCTTTCCTCCTCTCCTCTGGTCTTTCCGAGGATGCCCAGGGCGGCTTCCGTCTCAAGGACCAAGAGCATTACAAAGTTCTCCCTAACCGAGGCAGTGGAGATTAACCCAGCCAATTAACCTCAGCCTTAACCAAGAGCTTACAGAAAGTGGTAGGGCAGTGGGAAATGGTCTTTCTCCAAAGAGAGATGTAAATATCAGGCCTGCTGATCTTGTGGTAACATCAAGGAAGGAGATTCAGCAGTTTGGGCCTTGGGGGTCAGAGAACTAGCCATTTCAGTGGGGTACGTTCGTTCACTAGTTCGATTTCTATACCCCCCAACAGCTGAAGCTCTCTGGGCAGTTTACAAAGATTAAAGCCTTAAAAATACATTATATAAGCCATATATACATATGAGCATACAACACAGAGAGACACACATATATCTAAAAGAAATTTTAAACAATCAACAACAAGAAAAATTCAAGACCTGACTAAAACCTCATTGTATGCTACCAAATGCCTGAGAGAAGAGAGGCCTTAACCTGGAGCCGAAAAAATAACGATGTTGGTGCCAGGCGGGCCTCATCGGGGAGATCATTCCACAATTGGTGGGCCACCACTGAGAAGGCCCTCTCCACCTTCTGAGCCTCCCTTGGAGGAGGCACGGGGATGCTCTTGCTGGGAGAGGCGCTCCATCAGGCATTGCAATCCCAAGCCATGCACATCGAAAATCCTCACGAACACCCCAAAACCATCATTCATATATTGTAAATATTCTCCATTTTTCAATCCTATCTGGTGCCATTTTCCTCCTCTGACTGCTTCATGTCCTTTCATCCTACTCTGTTATCATGTGCAAATTGATTAAAATATCACCCCAAAAAGCAATCTTGATGTGGCTTATATGCACAGTTGTATTGGGAATCTTTTCCTGCAGTGTTTTACTCCTGGACCACACTAGAAGAACACTACACAGAAAGAATTCTGATGCAAATCTTCACATATGTGTCAGGAGCTGCTGGATCTGTGTGCAGCTGCCCAACGCCATGTGGTGAACCACTGAAATTCCTGTGGCAGCTTCTCAGTGAAGTACCTTCAGGCCCTGGATTGGGTGAACCCATCCAGCCTAGCCATAAGATCCTTCTGGGCACAGGAAGGAGCATAAAGGACTTCCTGTTCCATGTGGACCTTAGTCAAGCAACATGGTCTTCCTGAGCTGTGCCATATTCCTGCATCTTTGGTTATTCTTTGGTCCTGTCCTGTCTCCTAGTTTGCTCCTCAATCTTAATGCATCCCTATTTTATCCATCAGTCCTGACTTGCTCTTCAGTCCTGACTAGTGATGGATGAACTTACCCCAACAGAAATGGTGATTTGCTTGTGGAGTTACAAATTCCTCCATCCAATCTCACATGAATGTTCTCCATTATTCTGAGAACTTGTAGAGCAGACTTTCCCCTAGCTGATACCTTCCAGATGCATAGGACTGGTTGGGGATTTGGGTGAATCCCTGGGGAGATTTCTGGGGTTATTTTTAGGAACACAAGAGCCCCATTGCGCAAGCAGTGGGCTCTGTGAGTGCAACAGAACCAGCAGAAGGGGAGTGGCCCCATTGGTTACTGTCCTTTGTTGGGGATGGGTCGTGTTTAGGTTGTAACAGAAAACAAGGATACTCTTTGAGTTATGAACTGATCACAACCTGACAACAAACACTACCACTTTCTTCATATCTTTTCATTGCCATGCACTTATTTAAAACGAGAAGGCAAGAACTGAAGTCTCGGATGACTATACGGTTCAGAATGGAGAAGGCAATGGACAATGTCCTCCAGATCTTACCTTAGAAATTCCCAAGCAAAAACTTCAGCCTCAAGCAAACAATCTGCAGCAGCAGATGACAGGAAGCCTGGTGGGGGTTCCTTCTGAACCATGAATCAAAAAGGAAACAGATTCCTGCTCCTCCTAAATGCAGAGCAAGGTTCTCTCAGACACATCTTTTCAGCACTTAAAACACCCCCAACAGACTCCTGATAACATTTTCCAGGTGAGCACCCTTGCTCTCTCTGCCGTCTCACCCGCTCATCATTCGCCACTCCGGCACGGTAAGAGCAGCCGGTTGACACAGTTTTTCTCACACTTGCAGTCCCCTGAAGCTGACCTCCCTCCGCTCATGCTAGATCAAATCTAGGAGAGTGTACTTAAGGCTGGGTCAATGGATAGTGTTAAAAGCCTTTCTCTTCTCCTCTCGGTAATGTAAGTTGGAAGGTGGCAACTGAGAGTGAAAACATTTCAAGTTGATTGCCTTTACAGGTGCTATTTCCAGCTGGGTGAAGAAGCCATGGAACAGGAGATGTTTAATGCCTGCACATCCAATAGATAGATTAGATAGATGAATGGATGATAGATAGATAGATAGATAGATAGATGATAGATAGATAGATAGATAGATAGATAGATAGATAATCATATGTGTGATCTTATAGTATGAGGAAGTAGAAACCCTGATGCTTAATGAATTTGCTAATTTTCCTCTTCCCAGCTCATTCCCTTTTTCTGTTTCCTTTTGAATAATGTCTCTTCAAATGCAAGCCATTCGTTAAAACTCTAAGCCACTTTGAGTGCTTTGTAAATGTTTGCAGCATGTAAATGTAGTTAGTAAACAAACAAAAGAGGCCAAGAAACTTAGCAGCTATAATTGTGCTTCTTTAGGCAAAGCTGGTGAGATCAGAAAGACATGAGCAATCTAGATTTATTTATTTATAAAGACAAGCCCTCACAATCTTTGGACTATCCAAGTATCATAACCCCCAAACCTGGGATCCCACAATTGAGGAAAACTCTGGAGAAGATGAGGTACAAGTTGCTCCACCCAGAATATAACCTTCAGCACTTGCTCCCATGTCCTCCCTACTGGAGGATTGGGCCCTATCCCTGTCTTCTCACTCAAAAGAAAGTCCCCAACCATGCCCATCTCCCAACTCTTGTAGGAACCAACAAATACAGAATCAGGAGACGGCCTGTTAAAAATCACAGCCAGCTTCTCAGGAGGGCAGGGTAACTACAGTACAAGGCTGAGTCAGCCTACATAAGGGTTCAGATGGCTTCATCTCCCTGCTAAGACAATCTCTCTCTACAGCTCAGCCAGCAGGCCCACTGGGAACTTTCTTCTGACTTCTGTTTAGAGAGGCCTGCCTTGACCTGACTTTGCCTTGAGTTAACTTGATGGGAATTGGGGATGTACAGATTTTATTAAATCCATCCCATCTGTTTTTCATGGATTATCAAGCAACTTTCATGTTGTTGTCCACTCACTGATGGAATCTGAATTTTTTTTTTGTAAAGATGTACGAGAATTTTATTCCACTTGCGTAAATGTGCACTTAGCATGAATGCATATTAACACAAATGTTAATTAGTGCACATCCCCCCATAGTTAAATGCTACACACACACACACACACACACACACCATAGTTTAAGAGTGGGCTAGATGGAACAACTATCAGGTGGATCCACAATTGGCTAAAGAATCGGACTCAAAGAGTGCTTATCAATGGTTCCTTCTCAAACTGGGGAGAGGTAACGAGCGGGGTACCACAGGGCTCGGTCCTGGGCCCGGTGCTCTTCAACATTTTTATTAATGACTTGGATGAGGAGGTACAGGGAATGCTTATCAAATTTGCAGATGACACAAAGTTGGGTGGAACAGCTAATACTCTGGAAGACAGAAACAAAATTCAAACTGACCTCGATAGGCTGGAGCGCTGGGCCGAAAACAACAGAATGAAATTTAACAGGGATAAATGCCAAGTGCTGCACCTAGGGAGAGGAAACCAAATGCAGAGTTACAGAATGGGGGACACTTGGCTCAACAATACTACAAGTGAGAAGGATCTTGGAATTGTGGTAGATCACAAACTGAATATGAGCCAGCAATGCGACGTGGCTGCAAAGAAGGCAAATGCAATTTTGGGCTGTATTAATAGAAGTATAGCTTCCAAATCGCGGGAAGTGATAATTCCCCTTTACTCGGCACTGGTTAGGCCTCATCTTGAGTACTGCGTCCAGTTCTGGGCACCTCACTTTAAGAAGGACATAGACAAACTGGAGAGGGTTCAGAGGAGGGCAACAAGGATGATAAAGGGACTGGAAACAAGGCCCTATGAGGAGAGACTGAAAGAACTGGGCATGTTTAGCCTTCAGAAGAGGAGACTGAGGGGAGATATGATCGCACTCTTCCAGTATTTGAAGGGATGTCACACAGAGGAGGGCAAAGATCTCTTCTCGTTCATCCCAGTTTGCAGGACACGGAATAATGGGCTCAAGTTACAGGAACCTAGATTCCACCTAAACATCAGGAAAAATTTCCTGACTGTCAGAGCAATAAGACAATGGAATCAACTACCTAGGGAGGTGGTGGGCTCTCCCAGTCTGGAGGCATTCAAGGTGCGGCTGGACAGACATCTGTCAGAGATGCTTTGACCTGGATTCCTGCATTGAGCAGGGGGTTGGACTCGATGGCCTTGTAGGCCCCTTCCAACTCTACTTTTCTATGATTCTATGATTCTAAGGCTGCAGAATCTGCAGGACTAGGAAAAAGTCAGTCCTCTGCGAAATCCGCAGGTCAGATTCATAAAAAATCCAGACTCATTTGAATCCATTGAGGATCTCTTCAACATCCCCAGCAAGATTTGAGCTTGACTGACGTGACCTGCCCAGAAGAGACTTGGCCTGACTGCTTCTGCTTCCCCTGAAACTCTCAAAGCCCAGCAGAACGGGATAACAAGGTGACCACAACCCCACCTCCTGTGTATCCGGCAGCCATGTATTGGTCCTTGTCAGACCTGTTGTTTTTGCAAATCATTCATCAAACTGTTGGTAGGCCCACCATACATGGGTGGTGGGCTGTATTTGGCTTCCTGAGTCACAAGTTATGCAAACCTGTTTTCAAGACAATAATATATGTAGGCTGCATGAGACATAATGATAAAGTATGGTTTATTGTTATGGTCATCATGAGCTTAGGAGAGCGACTAGTTTGTGTATTTCCCCTCTACCTAAAGCACCCTGTGGAATGCAGCCCATGGTGGTGGTGGTGGGGATCCAGGGGTGAAAATGGCCCCTGGACCTCCCGCAGTTGCCCACAGTTAGACAGCCTGAAGTTGCCTGCTCATGCTGAAATGAAAGTTGGCTTTTATCTGATGCAGACCCACTTTTGTCGTGCCTTTTCTTTTCATGGCAGCAGTGGAGGTGAGAAAACAGACAGCTCTTTTGCCACACTTCAAAGGAAACAAAAGGGGGGGGAGAAACCCAAGCCCACAACACTGGAATCAATTTAACGTGTGCTCAGACAGACTCTGCGTCTACTGTATTCGCTTACCGTGGGCTTGTTGGCCCAGTGGGGAGAAGGCCCTCCTCAGCCTCGCGTTGCACAGCCACCCGTAATGGAAAGGGTGCTGGCGCCGCTTTCTACGGACGCCCACGGTAACAGATGAAGCTGTCATCAAACACCTCTGGGGCAAGGGAGGCGCACACATCGCTATGGAGTTGCCTCTACTGTCGTGGGCCGGCCGGCTAATTGCTTGCTGCGGAGAACACGCACTTAAAGTGCTACCGTCGTCATCAATAATGGGGCATTAGGTGCCTCCCTTCCTGCACTGCATTGATCTGTTCCATCCTCCGGCTGTTGTTGTTGTTGTGTGTGTGTTTTCTTCTCCCTCTCTTTCCCTCCCTCCCTCCCTCCCTTCCCCCCCCTCTCTCTTTCTCCAGTTAAAGTGTTTTCTGAGCATGTGTTTAGCATGAGTGGTGCTTAAGTGCTAATTGTTACACCGCAGATTGATTGGCGACAAGTTGGCTTGCCAAGTTCCATCTCCTTTCTCCCAGAGAGGGGTGTGGAGGAAGGCCAGGGAGTTTGGGATGCAGAGGGGGAATCCTTTTGTGCTCGCTCACTTCCTCTTTCACTAGCTTTTCCAGAATGTCTTGGAAAGTAAAGGCCACGCATGTCTCCTACTGCCAATTTCCATTCATATTCTGATGTGTCTTTTCTCCTCCTCCTCCTCCTCCTCCTCCTCCTCCTTCACACCCACTCCATATTGTGGACAGCTTTAAAAATATTGACGTACCTTTTGCTGAATAGCAGAAACATCCCCATATTTTAACAAGTGCAACATACGGTGATGCTCAAAACAAAACAAACAAACAAAAAATCCCTTCAGGGAATACTTAAACTGGAGTGGGGGGGGGGGAAGCTATCATTTTCTTAATTGCTTACTTAAGAAACTTCTACGCTGTCTTTCCACTAATCCAGCCCTCAAAGCAACAGTCATAATCTTCTTGATGTTCCCCAGCTCTCCTAGTGAGTTCACAAGGACTCTGAGATCAGTTCTTTGTAGCAATGTGTAAGGGGTGTGGCATTGTAGGAAAAATAATAATTTGCGCCTGCGACAAAATGGCCAGCCAGACATGCCCTTTCCCCACGATTCTCTATTCCATTCGTCCTCCCTTCTGTTTTCTGTTTCCCTCTCCCGCAACATTCGGTCATTATTCTCAGTCCTCACTGGGATGTTTTTAGGGGTCCTCTCCTTAGGATTTTTTTTTTTACCCTACAGATTTTTTTCCCCAACTTCTACAGACTTTTGGCATTCCCAAGCCTATTGATATTTCCCTCTTGTGCATAGCTGGTGCTGTTTTGACTACATAACGACCCATACCTAGAGAATAAGGTCAATATTAGTATATAGGAGATACAGAAAGATGATGGTGATAGATAGATGATTGATAGATGGATGATAGATAGATAGATAGATAGATAGATAGATGATAGATAGGATAGACACACCAATAATGTAGCAGAATCAAAATAGATAAAAGCAGTCATGGCAAAGATCTTAAATACAGGAGGGCCTTGGCATGCCACCTAAAAGACAGCAAGCAAACATATGTAAAGAGAGAATGCCGTAGTTGGGGTCCTACCACCAAGAAGGTCCTCTCTCTGGTAGCCACCCATCTGACTTCTGAAGGTGCTCCTCCCCCCTTGAAAAGGGCCTTAAAAGAAGCTCTCAACTGATGGGTGGGTTCATACAGAAGAAACTTGTATTATGAATAGGGAACCAAAGCAAACCAAATTACCAAAGTTTTTCATATCGCTTGCCACCATTTCCACCACAGCACCTTGTTTCTGAAAATCCACTACTCTATATCAGGGGATCATCCAGAGTAGCAGCTAATCTTGACTGAGGGAGTGCAGCCAGATGGCCAGCCAGACATGCCCTTTCCCCACGATTCTCCATTCCATTCGTCCTCCCTTCTGTTTTCTGTTTCCCTCTCCCACAACATTCGGTCATTATTCTTAGTCCTCACTGGGATGTTTTTAGGGGTCCTCTCCTTAGGATTTTTTTTTTACCCTACAGATTTTTTTCCCCAACTTCTACAGACTTTTGGCATTCCCAAGCCTACTGATATTTCCCTCTTGTGCACAGCTGGTGCTGTTTTGACTACATAACGACCCCTACTTAGAGAATAAGGTCAATATTAGTATATAGGAGATACAGAAAGATGATGGTGATAAACCAGCAACACTTCCATACATGGTACAGAAGTTAGGGTGGCCATGTGTCCTCTTTTTCAGAGGACATCTATATATATAAAGAAGAAGTCCTGACTGACTGACTGACTGACTGACTCATCAACGCCCAGCTCAAACCATGTAATCTAGGAACGTGAAATTTTGAAGGAACATTGTTTTTATGACGTAGACACCCACTAAAGAAGGATTTTTGGAAATTCCGTCCCTAAGGGGGTGAAAAGGGGGGGAAATTACCCCACTCTCATATCTCCCATGGGCAAAACAACAGGGGAGCAGTTATGCAAATTGGCCTCACCTCATAATTGCTGCAGGAGCCAACAGGATCAGTTATACAAATAGCCCATACAACACTTAGAATGTTCCTATGAATTCCTGCAGGGGCCAATAGGAGTGGGTATGCAAATCTCCCCTAGGCCATTTAGAATGTTCTCTAAGGGGTGAAAAGGGAGGGAAACTTTTTAAATGACTGACTGACTGCATGACTGCTGTGTGTGGGGGTGTCGTCGCATAGGCTCCATCACGTTTTGACGAATTTTTAATTTTTGGTCTGTCTCATTGTCTGTTTGTAATTCCAACATGAAAAAATTCATGGTCGCATATGAATGGAACAACTATCTTTGTTTTGTTGCCAATACACCCCGACTAACATCTGTAATAAACGTTGCTTCTTACGTTAAGACATCAACCTGTAAATTATATTTCATACAGTACTATTGTGTATGTTTTACACAAATAAGCACCTGAAAAGCACGTGGATCTAGTGTGATTTGCATAAAATCAAACTGTGGCCTGCTTTAAAATCAGATGACTGTGTGCTGACCCAACTCGCAGCGCTGGGTAGACGGGCCGGAATCCAGGAGGCCAATCTGGGCCAATCTGCCAGATTTTGAGCCCCCAAGCAGATTCCTCGCACATCCCTACTTCTCACCCATCCTCAAGTCAGCCAACCTCCCAATGGGGAATGCGTCCTCTTCTATATAGGATATCTCTTCTTAATGTTATTATTTAGTATTTCTATTACACCACTTCTCTGTGTTGTCAAAGCAGCATTCACAGCAGTTGACAACGTATAAAACAATAAAATCAACCATAAGAACAAAATGAAAAAGCACTTCTAAAAAGAAATCAATAGAACTCACATTTAAAAGCAGAAATACGCTTTTATGATGGTTGCGATGGCAACTTTCTGGAGCAAAGACTTGCACTGCTTGATTATACATTGTGAAAAATGGCCAGACTTTTAAAAAAAATTAAAAAAAATGTGCTGAGAACAGAGAGAAATCATTCCTCCCTACCTATTTTCACTGGAGTGAATATTTACAAGCTCAGTGGACATTTTTTAAAGTATTAGATGGCATAGCACATATAAAGTGTTAGTTTCAATTTCTGACAACAAAATCAGAGTTAGCGAGACCAAGAAAGATGTTGGAGGGATGCAGCCTTTTAGGGTTGACTATACGGGTCTGGGTCAGGGTCAAGCCCTGGCTTCGGCTATTGGGTGGAATAGAAATAAATAAATAATAATAATAATAATAACAACAACAACAACAACAACAATAATAATAATAGGCCAGAGGTGCAGAACTGCTTTGAAGGTCAATGGCCAAATTTCATTTCGGAGAAGCTCTCAGGGGCCGTCTTCCAGCAGTGGGCAGGGCTGAAGGCACATCGTGGTAAGTAGGGACCATGGCTCAGTGGGTAGAGCCCCTGCTTTGCATGCAGAAGGTCCCAGGTTCGATCCCCGGCATCTCCAGGTAGGGCCAGGAAAAGCTCCTGCCTGAAACCCGTGAGAGCCATTGCTGCCAGTCAGTGTCAACAATACTGGGCTAGATGGACCGAGGGCCTGACTCAGTCTAAGGCAGCTTCCTCTCCTGTCTTCCTTATCTTCCCTGCCCAAAATACCAGCATGTTTTAGCTTAAAGCTCTTACTGCCTGTAACTAAGCCCTAGGAGAAGCATTTCAACCTTTCAGAATGAGGTGGGGTTGGGACTGCACAAATGCCAGGAAAGCACCAAATAATCAATGTTTGGGGCAAAGGGGTGGTGGGTCCAGGGGAAGGGGATGTGTGGCCATCTGGGAAAATTTGGAGGACTGGATTGGGACCCCAGCAAGACTAGATTTGGCCCCAGGCCTGAGGTTCCCCACCCATGTTCCAAAGGGCTCAAGGTGGTCCTATCTCTGACTATCTCAAGAGGGTTTTTGTTTGTTTGTTTTGCAAGCTGTGGAGTCTCCGATAGGCCATGGTGACTAGTAGCAAATCCATTTATTGACCTCCTCCACCATGAATTTCCCTAAAGAGCCAGTGTGGTGTAGTGGTGAGAGTGTTGGACTGGGACCCGGGAAATCCGGGTTCTATTCCCCGCTTGGCCATGAAACTCACTGGGTGACTTTGGGCCAGTCACTGACTCTCAGCCTAACCTACCTCACAGGGTTGTTGTGAGGATAACATGGAGAGGAGGAGGAGGAGGAGGATTATGTCAGCCGCCTTGGGTTCCTTGCAGGAAAAAAGGTGGGGTATAAATATAATAAATAAAATACACACCCTTTAAATCCATTTAAGCTATGAGCCATCATCAGCTCATCTTAAGAATATAAGAAGAGCCATGCTGGATCAGACCAAGGATCCATCTAGTCCAGCATTCTGCTCACGCAGAGGCCAACCCGCCGCCCACAGGATCTCATAAGCAGGACATGAATGTAACAGCACCTTCCTGCCCATGTTCCCCAGCAACTGCAGTACTTCGGCATATCACAGAAAGTTTCATAAATGAAAGTATCTTCTGGCAGAAAGTTTCATGAATGCATCATGTGTTGTGTAAAGAAGTACTTCCTTTTCTCTGCCCTGAATCTCCCACCCTTCAGCTTCACTGGATGAACCCAGGTCCGAGTACTAGGAGAGAGAGGTGGGAGGGGATCGCTCCATCCAGTTTTCTCCAGCCCATGCATAATTTTAGAAACCTCTCTCGCGTACCCTCCTGCCACTTAAGGCACAATTCTATAGCATGTTTAGACAGAGAAAAAGGCCTACAACTCGCAGCATGCCCCAGCCAGTGTGGCTGGCTGGGGCATGCTGGGAGTTCTAGGCCTTTTTTCCCCCCCATCCAAACATGCGTAGGATTGCACCCTTACTTACCCTTTTTTCTAAACTAAAAAGCTCCCAGAGTTGTAACCTTTCTTCACGGGGGAGTCTCTCCAGCCCGCCCCCTGCAATCATTTTGGTTGCCCTTTCCTGCACCTTTTCAAGCTGAGCAACTTACTTTTTGAGATGGCCGAAATTGGGGGGGGGGGGTGTCTGTCTTACAGGCGAGAAAGGAGAAGCAATGAAAAACCAAAGTGAAATAAAGAGTAAACGTCTCCCACTGCTTCTCATGTCCAAAAAAACCACAGAACAAATTGTTGCAGCCATTTGCAACAATTGCCTGCACACTTCCACACACCTCCCATCCAGACCCCCCCACCCCCAGAGATGCCTTTTAGCATCCATGGTTCTCTCCGGAGGGTCAGGGAGGAAAGGGGGAGACCGCTGGCGTCGCAGAGCCTCATACTGTCTGAAGACGCTGTCAAGAACATCATAAGGAAAGAGCTGTGTCTGAGGTCATCAGATTAGAGGAGAAACAAGGAAGGAGTAGGGGGGGTGTGGAACAGAAAGGGGCAAGATTGCCGAGCTGACCTCTGTGAACCCTGCTAGCACTAACTTGATATAACAAATAGTCCTGAAAAACCAAATACTGTTAACCCTTTTTAATTGGGTCATACCCTGCTGCGGATGGCTTGCCCAGTCGGGGATCTTAACCCTTTCCCTTCCCAACGTGTTCGAAATGTCTGGAAGGGAGGATGGATGGCGAGATGGCAAGGCTGCACATCCTTGCATCTTCCTCTGCGTTATCGTTGATGCATCCTTAAATATTCATTATCCCACCCTTCCGTCCTGTCCCCAGGATGCTCGAGGCAGCTAACGACAGTAAATTTAAAAAGAAAGGAGAAGAATACACAAACAAAATGGTCAGGAGGAGACAGAATAACCAGGCCCCAGCATAAGCACATTGCCTCGTTGGGTAGCCGTCAAAGGCTCCTGTGCAGGCAGGTAAGGTGGCCACATGTGAATTGCCAAAAATGAGGGCATGCACCCCACCTAAAAAGAGGGGGAAAGAGGACATCAATCGGCACGCCACTTGCGTCTGCTTCTGCATATAGATGCAAATTTAGAGATGAGGAGGATTACCATTTAATTAGACATGCAGTGCATCTCACCATAGCATGGAAGGCGATGGTGATCCTTGCTCAGTCTGCTGTCCAGGTGTTGTGGATGACTGAGCAACTTCAAGGCCCAGCTCTTCCTTCTGATGGTTCTTTATCTTCAAACCAGACTTGGGCTGGATGTCCTTCAAAAAAAAAAAAGAAAAAATGATGTCTTCAAAACAGAGGACAGCCCATCCAATATAGGGCTCTCCTCTGTCAAAGGGGTCACATAGCCACTCCTCCCTGCCTTTAAACAAAAGTTTGTCATTTTAATTTTCCCACAATGCCCAAGAGTGACACTGTGTAGTAAAGGGCACTATAGGAAGGAAGGAGAAGGGAGGGGAGGGGGAACCTGCAACAAAATTTTGAAGTATGGAATCCTGAACAACCGGATTGTTGTTCAGGATTCCAGACCCTCCATTCCATTTCCCTTCCCCCAGTTTCCATTTTCCCCTGAATTAATCAGCATTCTGCACCCACTGAGCATGCTCAGTCTTCATTTGGCTGCTTTGGGGGTTCCCTTGCCCCCCCTTTTGTACTTCTGCAAACCTTGAGGCTCCCCCAGGCCTGCTGATATCTCCCTCTTGGTTGGTGCCATTATTTGGCTACATAAGGATCTCAGGAAACTGAGATTGCCGTTAGTACATATGATTATGATGATCATAGCATGCTGATGAAGGTTGGGAAGATTCCCACTCATTCATCAGACTCACCAATATTTTTTCGCCTTGGTGAGGAGCCTTTATTCCTCCCCAAATACTCCTCCTCCACCTCTGATATATAGCCTCTCCCCACATCAGAGTGCAGCGTGTGGTTTGTAGTGCCGGCGTGCGAGAGTGTGTGTTTTACAAGAAGGACCCGCAAATGGATCTCTCACCATGGGATGACTGCCAAAATCATCACTTGATGGGAGGAAGCAGCCGCATCAGTTACATCGATTGAGAGATTGAGGGACCAGCTTTCTGCCACTTCTCACTCCTGCGCCTTCAGTCACCTCTCCGAGTCCAGCTGTGCAGCATCGACTACCCAGGGAGGGAGATGATGACGTCAGCGCCCAACTTTTCAGTGCTTCTCGACATTGCCCAGGAATGGCAAGGCAGGAAGCCAGAGCCAGAAATCTCCCTGGCCCTCTGTCTGGATATAAATCCTGTCGAAACCTTGAGTTAATTATAAGCACACTGAATCCCACCCGCCTACACACAAACACACACACACACACCTTTTCTTGCAGCACAAATAAGGGAAGGCAAGCAGGCTGCAATCTGAGCTGTGCATCCCAAGGCAGACGAGTGCCCTGGCTGGGAGAGTAACAATTTCGCTGCTCTGGCATCTTCCCAACGCTGCTTTTGCAAGTTTAATGGGACATCAATTGGTTGTTAAAAACACTAATTGACGTTAAAGAGGGGGGAGTTATCTGAATAACAGAGGACTGGCTCGATGGATGCTTTCTAAAAATGCCCAAACCTTCCCATGCTGAGGCCCCGGCGTCAAGTGATCTTCAAGAGCCAGGATTCAGCCGGGCCACAGATCATTTTCTAACGGCGCCATCCAATGTGGCTGCCAGCAACCCTCCGAACTCAGAGGATTACGGCCATCCTGTTGAGCGTGGGAGGAGCGTGGGAAGCAGGGATTGCCCCCGCACCTCCCCCACCCTGCAAAAGTACATAGACGGCCAAGGTTGGCCATCTATGTCTTTTGCCCCTGCTCGCGAGGATGAGGGGCTGAGGCCCTGCCGGGATACGCCGTATCCCACTGGAGCCTCAATCCTCCCCGCCCCATGGAATGCCCCTCCGGCACCTTCTCCGAAGTTGCACTTGTAACTTCACAGCAGCAGCTGGCGCGGAAAAGACCGCACCAGCTGCGAGGGCGGAGGGAGGGCACTCCGTGGTCGGGGTCGCAGCTGAGACGTCAGAGGGCTTTTCTGACTGAGGACGGAGCTGGGATTCTGATCCTTGGCCTGTTCCAGCATGGCTCTTCTTATGTTCTCATGACAGTCCTCTATTCGAAGGCGACTTCTGTTAGATGGATTATGCAGCCCTAGTCTGGTTTCATGTCAAAGAACCATAAGAAGCAGAGAGCCTTGAACTTGCCCACCCACAGTTACCACCTGGATAGCAGAATGAGCAGGCAGGCACACAGGTCACAGATCTAGGCAACATCTAGCAGCCACAGAATTGCGCCACTAACTTATTTATGTATTTATTTATTTATTTATAGCATTTGTATACCGCTCCTGATCTAGACAGATCCCGGAGCAGTGAACAATAAAAATATAATATGAATAAAAGAATAAAAACAATGTATTGAAAACAGGATAACTTTAAAATCATGGCTGTTCAGCAAGGAAGGCTTCCCGGAACAAGGATGCCTTCAGCGGGCGCCGAAAGCAGCACAGTGTCCAGAGGCAGGGAGTTCCAGAGAAGCGGAGCCGCCACACTGAAGGTTCTTCTCCTGGTGGACTCCAATTGGGCCATAGGTCCAAGTGGAACCACCAGGAGAATGTCCTCCGATGACCTCAGTGACCTATGCAGGTTGGTAAGGGAGGAGGCACTCTCTCGGGCATTATTATGTAGTGGTACAGTGTCATTTGTGGACATGGTGTTTTTTGCAGACTACGTCTCAATAGTAGGAGAGATGGGACAGGATGAATATTGCAGTAATACAAATTTAGGATTCATTATTATTGGAAAGCAGGAAATAAGAGGGTGAGAGCCCAAAGTTTCATGGAAGAGGTGACTTTGGAGGAGGGTGTATGAGTGAAAGGTGTATGTGTGCGGGGTGGGAACACCACGTATGTGAGGCATTTTCAGGCATATAAAGATTAATAATAGGATGAATTTATAGAGCTGTTACAAAATGCCCCTACCCCATTTGCGTCCCCATTTGTGGGTGGTGAATTTTGGAGGGTATTTCAGTCATTAAAGGGATTGAAACTTCCTCACACCCACAGGTCCATGGTGGGTCACTGTTAGCAGCACCTACATTTGTTTCTTCCTTCTTTCTTTTTATTTTTTAATTTTTCTTGCTGCTGCTGTAGGTGACAGAAACCATAGAGCTGCTCTCTCACTGACTGGCTCATCCTCTATTTTGTTTTCCCCAGAATGCCCTGGATACGAACTTAACATTTGGCAGGAACACAAGAAGGGCCTTTGGAGAGCTGGCAGAGTACTGTTGCACTCATGTCCTGCTTGTGGGATCCCATGGGCAGCTGGTTGGCCACTGTGTGAACAGAATGCTGGACTAGATGGACCCTTGGCCTGATCCAGCATGGCTCTTCTTATGTTCTTATGACAGTCCTCTATTCGAAGGCAGTCTTCTGTTAGATGGATTATGCAGTCCTAGTCTGGTTTCATGTCAAAGAACCATAAGAAGCAGAGAGCCTTGAACTTGCCCACCCACAGTTACCACCTGGATAGCAGAATGAGCAGGCACACAGGTCACCAAGTCAATCTTCTCAACTATGGTGAGATGTATTGTATTTCTATTTCAATTGTAGGAATTATTTTCAAATGTACACACATACATATAGATTTGCACATGCAAATTGCAACTTGTCATCTTTCTGTGGCAATGCGTAAGTGGCCATCCTACTCTCAGATCAGGCTTGGACATAAAGAAAAGGAGTTTGGGTGCCCTGCTGCCATCATCCTCTCCTTCTGATGCCTTGAGCAATTGCTTGAGATGGTCCAGAAACAGGATCCAATAAGGGGTGAGATGCAGAACCCCGACCGACCCTGCACATAGGTCTGGGATCCCCGTTCTACGCAACAAAACTATCCTAAAGCAGGGAGCTATGTTCCGCTGATGATCACATCGTAAATTTAGTTGATTGTGCCTAGTCTGGAGCCAGACTCGGGGGGCAGTTTGGGGCAGGCTTCTCCTCCAATTCCCCGCTTCCCCCATTTCATCAAGGAATGTCTCCCGAAGCTCAGCACATGAGGAGCCCAGCTTCATTGCTGCCTTTCTTAAATAAATGGTCTCTCTCTTTTTCTTTTTTTTCCCATCCATCCAGAAGAAGATGATTAGGAAGAAAATCAAAAACAGCCCAGTGCTGGATTTCCAGGTCGCTGCCTGCTTCTCCTGCGGTTGACTAGGGGGCAAAAAAACAAGTCCTTAATAACGTCGAGTGGCTGCAGGAGAGTGTGAGCCTCGCGGCCTCTAATGAGGGGCCATCAGGTGAGGGTTAGTTAAGGCACGTTGTTAGGAGGAGGAGAGAAATAGCTGCTGCAACGACAAGGGGATGAAGGAAAGGGAGCTGTTTGTGTGTGCTTTGTGCGCAAGTAGTGAAACCCAGGCTTCGGGGATGATGGATGGTTCAGTGTTGATTCTGAGCACTTCATGGCTCTTAAATGAGTCATCATGCTGTTATTTAGGGAGCATGGAGTGGTGGGAAGGGAAAGAGACAGACTCGATGCATTGCTTTCCATCAGCACTGGGGTTTGGTTCATCAGGATCTCTCCCCCCCCTCTCGATGTGACTTCCTGCCCCTCCCTTTCTTTTTAACTAGTAAGCGGGGCGCCAGTCTTACAACAGGTCCTTAGAAACTGTCACTCAAGGGTCATGAAATATTCACGGGGCTTAATCTTCGAAGGGGATCTACAGAGACTCCTGATGGGGGCTGAATGCTCTCCATGAACTTGCAAAGTGGGGAATATGGGAAGGGAGGAGGCACTTGGTAGCAGAAGAGAGAGTCCGGCGCCGGGATGCACCAGGGACTGTCCGTGAGTAATCAGAACCTCAACAGATCTGAAGTATCCCTTCCTGCTCATGGGGGAGTCTTCCTTCTTGTCAGTGTTCTACCCATATAGTCCATAAGTCAGTATGTGTTTGTGTGCGTGTGTGCAAACGCATGCGTGCGTGCGTGCATCCTTCATCAACCAACCTGCATTAATTCTCATCCGCAGTCATTTATTTATATTTTATTGCTATTATTTTGGACAACCTCACTGATGGAGAATCTCTCTTCTACCCAGAGCCTATTTAGGAACTCAAAATTATTAAACCAATCCACCACCACCACCCATGAACGCTCATTACCAACTGAGAACACTTACAGTGCAATCCTATTTATGTCTTCTCAGAAATAGGTCTTATTGAGCTCAATGGTGCTTACTCCCAGGTAAGTAGGCATAGGATTACAGTCCATAATAATCACTTTCAATGGCTTCATGTAGATGCTAGATAGCATTGGGAATGAGATGACACCCTGTGGCACCCCACAGTCCAACTGCCAGGGTACCAAGAAACAATTACCTTGTTCAACTCTCTGAAATCAACCCTGTGGGTCAGAGAGTGAAACCACTGAAGTACAGTGTCTCTGACCCCAAACCCATGGAATCATTCCAGGAGGATACCATGGGTTTCCCATGGTATCAAAAGCCAATGAAAAGTCGAGGAGTAACAGGGTCACACTCCCCCATCCCTCTCCTGATGGAGGTCATCCATCAGGATGACCAAGGTTGATACCCTCCGAAAGCCAGCCCTAACCCCAGATTGAAAACTGTTTAAAGCAGGGGTGGGCAATGTGCAACTCTGCTGCCCCCAAAACAGTAAAAAAAAAAGAAAGCAAGAAAAGCAAGAAAAGAAAAAAAAGATGGCATCGGAAGCCACCATTTTGAAGTCTTTGGGGCCATTTAGTGTTACGTGGCTACTACAAAGTGTAGGCTCAAAATTAGCTTGGAAGCAAGCCAATGTTGACCCTTTGGGTGCTCTGTAGCCCCTCATGATGCGATTTTAAAAATGTTTTAATTTATATTATTATTATTTATTATTGTTATTATTGTTATTATTGTTATTATTGTTGTTGTTGTTGTTGTTATTATTATTATTATTATTATTATTAGGCACTGCAGGGGGGAGCTGTGACCTGCATGGGGGCCCTCCCAAAGTCGCCCACCCTTGGTCTAGAGAATCAGTCTCATCCAAGAGTGTCTGCATTTGTACAATCACAGCCCTCTTTAGTTTACCATCTTCCCTAAAAGGGGGTGGTGGTATTAGTGATCACATGGTAGTGACCATAGGGTCCGGGGTGGGGTCGTTTAGGAGTGGCCATACCATCTCCTCTTTCAAGGCATCTAGATCAGCAGCTATTTCATACAAGCAATATAAAAGTTGCATAGTTCAATGAAATATCTTACTTATTTATTATATTTCCATCCTATTTTTCCCCCAACAAAAGCTCAAGGGGGCTAACAACAAAAATAAAACCATAAATGAATTGAAATATAAGTAATTTTAAATACCATTTAAAAATATCAATTGCAAAAGAATATTTAGGCACTAAAACAGCAATAGAAACAGAACAACAATACACCAACGGCAAAAGTTAAAAATAAAATAAAAAAGCAGACACAGTTTGTTTATTTATTTTATTATATTTATATCCTGCCTTTTTTCCTGCAAGGAACCCAAGGCGGCTTACATAATCCTCCTCCTCCTCTCCATTTTATCCTCACAACAATGAGAGTCAGTGACTGGCCCAAAGTCACCCAGTGAGTCCCATGGCCGAGTGGGTTTTTTTACTAAATTCTGGAGGGCCATTAAAGAGGGGGAAAGATGCACCTCCCTTGGGTAGGCCCTCTCTCTGGTCCTGGCCAAGTATATTTCTGGGGATGTTGAGAGAGCTAGTGATGAGGGAGAAATTCACTCAAAGAGTGATCCTAGGGTACCTAAGCAGCATCTAGCGGGCCATAGGATTGTTTGGATTCCCAACTCCAAGGTCAGAAAAGAGCTCTGACCTCAGAGCCGCGGATTCGCGCTCGGATCCCCCCTCCTCCCACTCCCTGTGTGGAAAGAAATGTGTCCGCTGCTTCTCTGAGGTCATAAGACCGACCTTGGAGAAGGGGTGAAGAGGGTGTTCCATGGGGCAGGGCGGGGAGGACACCAGCCTGCTCCAGCCTCTTTCCCTCTCCATCTGAAGCACCTCAGCCAGACAGGCAAAACTGGCAAAGATCGCCTCTGTGCTCCTCCCACCCTGCCTAGGATACCCATAATCCTCCAACATCCCCATCGGATTGCACCCTCAGTTCACATTTTAATGTGAACTTACCTCATTCCGCACTTTCAAACCACTAGGCAAACCGAAGCTCAGTTATCCTTTGAAATTTGCACTTTCCAAATTTTGCAATGGAGTTCTCTAAACAACACACACACCAAAAAAATGTATACGGTACGAACGTGTCAGTGTACATTAGAGAAAATAATGTTCAAATATGGATTGTATGAGGAAAACCGCTTGCCAGAATGTGCATGATAGGCACAAAAAAAAAATGCATATACAATGCTGCACGTATTAGGAGAAATGTGAACGAAGATGCTCAAGAATTTTCATGCAAATTTTCTTTGAAAATTCTCAGAGTTCAGGATGCGCTGAACTTAAGACTGGAGAGATTCGCAAAGCTTAAGATGAACTGAATTTAAGATTGGAAGAATGACTGAGGAACTGAGATAAACTGAAACGGATAGATTTGCCCATCCTTCGTTGGGACAAATGCCAGCACCTCCAAAGATGATCACAATTGGCATGTTGGCTCCTACAGGAGAAGGCCTTTCAGATATCCCAGTCCTAAACAATACAGGGCTTTAAAAGTTTTCTGTTACATCTTTGATAAGGTTTGCTGTCGCTAGGGATGTATAAGAAATTAATTTCAGTTCACCTTTGATCAGAATTTACCCAGATCGCACCTTCAAGACTGAACATGGACTTAGACACAACCTGTGGTCGAAGTCCGTGCATTTCCGGTCTTGCCATGTGATTCATAAACCCAAAGAACGGCATTCGACAGCATGCGTACATTTGAAAAATGTGCATGAAAAAATGTGTACGTTTGAAAAATGCACACAAATACGATTGAATCAATGGGAGAAGAATGCATACGTTGATGTGTACTTTTGGAAGAATGAGCAGAAAATACGGATGGATTTTCACACGAAAAGAAATAAAGCAAAGCTTGCGATCAGATACGGACTTGAGTAAGAACAAACTTCGAGATGGAATTCGGAGAACTTTGGAAAGCTCGGGTTTTGCTGATTTGCACATCCCTAGCGTAGCAAATATTATACAGGCTACATTGTTTCACAACTCTGATCAGTAGCAAGGGATGCCAAGCCAGATGTTCAAATAGGAATGGACAAATCTGCCAAGTTTGATTCCACTCAGTTTTTCATTTTTCCTCCATTAAGGGCACAATCCTATTTGATTGTGCCTTTGACGCTTATAAGCCCCCGAACTCAGAGGCTTACGAGTATCCAATGCAGAGCAGGAGGAGTGCGGAGATGATCTCTGCCTCCCCACACCTCCCACTCTGCATTTCTGCTAGACAGCCATTTACCCCCCTCTCCGAGGTCACTTTTCCAACCTCGGAAAGGCAGCCGATGCCAGTCTTTCTGCAACCTTACTGTCTCCAACCTTTCTGTACTGTCTCCGTATCTGAGAATCTGAATTATCCTATGGCTCCCTAGATGCTGTCTAGGGGGCTTAGGATTGCTCTCTATGTTTATTCCATATCTGTATCAGTCTGCCAATTTGTTTCAGTCTGCACAAAATCCATATGCATTTTCTTGCACATTTATCTAAATGTATGCATTTTATGCACTTTTCCAAATGACTGGACATTTATTTATTTATTGCAAGTGATTTTCCCTACTACGATGTGGTTTTGTCCACACTGTTCCCTAATATATGCAGTTTTGTGTGCGCGTTTCCCTATTCCATGCATTTTGCACCCACCTTTCCTTATTATATGCATGTTTCTGGATATTTTTTTTTAAAAAAATTGCAAACTGCATTGCAAAATCCATGCACATGTTCATATCACCATAACACTGCATTCTGGTTCATGTGTAGGTTTGGGGATTTGGTAAGTTCACATTAAAATGTGAAACCAACAAATTTCTCACCCATCCCTATAGTTCAAACAAAGTAATTCACCTGTGCCCGTTGTTGTTGTTGTTGTTGTTGTTGGCATGTGGAACAAGATGATGAGAGACGAGCGCGGTATGGCCACACAAACTGCATCTTTTATATATTCCTCTAATTCAGTTGTGTGGAAGAACCTGAAAGGAAAGAAGCCCGACCATGACAGATTTCTCTGTGTTTGTCATGGCAGGTCAGGACCCCTACCTGCCATGGAGTGTCAGGGGATAGAGTTTGCCTCCAGCACTCTCTCGTCTGTATTCCAAAAGCCAGAGCCAGGAAGCTCTATGTCTCTGACAAAGGTCACGTTTGCCTTTCGATCCATGATAGTCTTCTCAAAGGTCACGCAATGACCCCAGGTGCTGGTGGGGAGACAGAAGAAGGCTTCTTTCTACTTCAGTTATTTGTTCTTCTGGGTTGGTTTGTTTGTTTGTTTTGGTTTTGGTTTTTTTTGCCAGGCCTCCTTTCCCTGAAAGGTACCCAGTTTATTCCCAGCACTAGAACATCACCTCTCTCTCTCTCCCTCTCTCTCTGTCTATTATTCTATCTATCTATCTATACACACACATACACAAAGCATATAATTTTGACAATCGTATATTGACGGTTTCAATCTGCGAACCTTTATAGATAACATTCTACAGCACAGTCTTCCCCAACCTGATTCTTTATTTATTTATTTATTTATTTTATTACATTTCTATAATACCCAATAGCCAAAGTTCTCTGGGCAGTTCTCTGATGCCTTCCAGATGTGTTGGACTACAGCTCTCATCATCATTGCTAGCCGCCATGGCCGATGGGTGGTTGAGCACAATGGGTTGCCTTAGCAAAATAAATGTACAGTCGTCACTTATTTCTTGTGTGGATTCCAGGTGTCTTTCTTGAATATGATGCTTCGGTTGCAGGCATTTTGCATTTTCCTGTTTCTCAACCCATGGCAAGATGCAGATTCTGTGCCCCAAATAGCACATCTATTTGCGACTGTTGAGTAGAATGCGACTGTTGAGTAGAATGTCATTGTCTGAGTGTCACGGTCACCCATTGGATAGTACTTTGGGATGTCATTGGTGATGAACCTGCACAACTCTCTCCCACGCCCATGCCTGCACAATTTTCTTCTGTGTCTTTAAGTTCAGTTTTTTCAAACTTTAGATACTGAGGGTTCCTCTGTCTCCACCCCATATTACATTATTCACAGAGATTCATGGCATTCTGTTGTAGACCTGAAAGTAGCCATTCTCAAATAAAGGAACTTCAGTGGGCGACTCCAACATCAAACCTCTAATTCACATCTTACCATCAAGATGTTCAGTTATATCACTGATGGCTTGAATCATGATAATGGTTTCCTGTCCCATTGCAGATGTTAATTAACTTAGCAATGCTAGGATGTTTGTATTAAGGATAGGGAATAATTTTGTTTGGTCCACATTTTTAAGGAGACTGACCTAATTTGCTAAGATGGGCTAATATGCAGATCAGCACACAGTTATCATTCGGACTGCACACTTCTCCATATTTTGCAATTGCAGCTCTCAGCTCAAAAATTGCATTAAAAAATTAGTATATGAGGAAAAGTTATGTACAAAAATAAATAGCAGACTGAGGCAGAAATTGAGCAGAAACTGACATGGATTGGAAAGTGATACATCCATCCCTAGTTTTTCTTTCCATCAACACTACTCTGTGGTCACTGTACTAATCTTACATATATTTAAGATTTAATGCAATTGTCGCAGACCGTATGGGATGGGTTGCATTTCATTTCCATCTTGCCTCACTAATTACATGTTATTTTCCTGTCTACATCCATGTGCAATATATTTTCTTGCCAACTGAGCTTAACACTTCATGCATGTCATAAAGGGGAGTATAGTCCACAAAGGTTTTATGCCATAAATAAAATGTGTTTGTCTTTAAGCTGCCACTTGTGTTTTTTTTTAAAAGATGTTTTTGCTTCAGCCAATTAACTTGGCTTTTCCTATGAATGTTTTTAACAATTTGTTTGTAATGTAGCAAATAATGTTATGTTGGTACGGTAGGGATGAATGAGAATTTCTTTTCTATTTGCAAATCATGAGAACACATCCTGTTGACAATCTCAAATGCGAACACGAGCAGGAGTGCTTCCCTTCGAGACATGTTTGCAAATTCCCAAATTTGTGATTGCGTTTGAAAAATGTGTTTTGTTGGAAAGGCATATTTTCCTAACAAACAAAAACGCATTCTCACACCATAGTCAATGGGAGGGGAGTGTGCACTCTTGAAAAAGAAAAATGTGCCCAGCAACGTACACTTTTCCCATTTGAAATATGCACTTCCCCCATTTGAACGAGCTGAAAAACAGGTCAAAACAAAAATGGGAGCGAGCCGAAAGAAGCTTCAAAGAGATTTTTCTAGAATTTAGGTGTGTTTGAAAATCACTGGTTCTCCCATCCCTAGCGGTGGTACTGATGCTGAAGCCCCTGCCAGTGATTGGATGAGCTTCTTTGTGTCATAAAGAGGCAGGGTATGTTTTTGGCTGCCATTGGCTGAGCTGCAACAAGAAAACTGGAAGCTTTTGCTGGCTTATAATTGATTGTCAGGATGCTGATTTCATTATATTAAGTGGTATACAAGTATTACTAATATACTCATAAATAAATAAATGATAAAAAATAATAATAAAGAGGCTGGATGGGTAGAAAGACTCCTAGGAAAGGAGTCTTAGAAGGAACACAGGCCTGGAGGGGGGGAACCAGGTGTCATTGGCCTTACATGGCAGCAAGTAAAAAAAAGGGGGGGGGCTTAGGCAATGAATGTATTTATTTATCATTTATTTAATAGATTTATATATTGCTGTCCATATTTAAAAATATCTCTAAGCGGGTTAAATGAAAATTTAAAACATTAAAACACATCATACATATTAAAATACAATTAAAAATACATAATATTAAAACATTTATGTAGAACATTAATAAATTTATTAAATCCAATTTAAAACAACTACAACACATAGTTACAACCAAGTGACTGGGCAGCAGACTCACTCAGGGAAGGCCCCAGTAAAGAAATGGGTCTTTAACTGCTGCCTAAAACATGCTATAGTTGGCACCTCCCAAATACCAGCAGGGAGGTCATTCCATAAATTGGGGGCAACCACATAGAAGGCCTGCTTCCTGGTTGCTGCAAGGTGGCAATCTGCAGGTCATCTAAGAGAAGGGGCAGTCCAGAGGAATGAGGGAATGCTGAGAAGGCCAGATGGAGAAGTCTGGGAGGAGACGGAAAATTGGTCAGAGAGAATTGGAGAGAATGGTCAGAAAAAGATATCTGTATGTGTGCAGGACTCTTCTATCAATTTGCCTGTGGCTCACGCTGGCTCAGCTTGTCTGAGCGTGGAAAGCTAAGCAGGGTCAGGCCTGGTTATTACTTGGATGGGAGACCCCTCCTCTAGTTTCCTGCATTGAGCAGGGGGTTGGACTCGATAGCCTTGTAGGCTCCTTCCAACTCTATGATCTATGAAATCTATTAAATAACTAGCCAGATCTTCAGCTGCAGCAGGCCTCTAGTAGAGATTGTAAACACTTGATCAATTAAGTTTTACAAAAATGATAAAATAGCAGTAAGTTATTGGTCATTCCAAAAGAACCATTTCGCCATCCTAAATCACAATAGTCAAACAAACTGAAACTAATTTCTCATATGTCCCTAGTCAGCTTAGCTTGGAAGATATCCTTTCAGCAATTTAAAAAAAGAAAGACATCACAAAAGGGACCTCGCCGTCTATGTCATCTTGTGCAGACGCCATTGAGAATGACATTCGGCCCCCTTGTGAATCTTCTGCAGCAACCTCAAGTCCTCTCCGGGATCTGAGTCCCAGGAAGAAACATGCACCCAAAGTCTTCGTCTGACACGAGGTCACATTTGCCCTCTAAATGGGGGGTGGGGGACGGGACGGTCCGGACACACGCTCTTTCTCCTCTCTCCTTAACACTTAGCAGATCGTCCAAATAAACAGACCCCCCCTGTTGGAGGGGCAGTCAGGTGTTCAAGATCCCAGCTGGGGACTCTCAGACTCCCTGAAATGTCTTGCAGGCATCGGAGGCCAAAGGAAAACAGGCGCATGGTGACCCTTCCCCCTCCCCTCTTTTTCCCCGGCTGCCACCCTTGACCCCGCCAGGACTGGGGATGCTCGCCTAATTTAGATACACTGGCGTTGATTGCTTGTACCAGCTTCCTGCCAGTGGTTAGTAGTAGGAGTCAATCATGTGGCAATTTTGAGAAGGTCAGAAAGACTATTAGGGCTCCGACAGTTTCAGAGGAAATTGGACGCAGCCCACCTTGGCGCTCCCCATGTTATGTTCCGTTTCCCTCCTCCATGCGCTCGGCAACTGCTTCTTTTCCTGGTGCTGCCGCTCATTGCAATGTTGCCGGACATCTTCCCCCCCCCCCAAAAAAAAAGGGTATAGGCAAATTGGAATGGATTCAGAGGGAGGGGGCAACCAAGATGGCCAGCAAATATAGAAAAGAAGTCCTGTGATGAGAGGTTGAAGGAACTGGCTATGTTTACCATGGAGGAGACTGAAGGGGGGATACGATGGCACTTTTCACATATCTGTAGGGCTGAAACTCAGTGACAGAGCACACACTTTGTTTGCAGAAGGCCCCCGGTTCGGTCCCCGGTATCCCCAGGCAGGGCTAAGAAGAAATCCTGCCTGAAATCCCAGAGAGCCGCTGCCAGTCATTGTTGACAATACTGGGCTAGATGGACCAGGGATCTGACTCGGTATAAGGTAATTTCCGATGTTCCTAGAAGAGGGCAAAGACTTGTTCTCTGCTGCACCAGAGGACAGAACTACCATGTAATGGGATTATGTTATATGAGGGTAGATTGAACATTAGGAGAAAGGTCTTGACAGCAAGGGTAGTTTGATCATGGAACCAATTTCCTAGTGGTGAGGTAGGTAGGCTCTCCCACACTTCAGACAGAGGCCGGGCAGCCATCTGTTGGGGATGTTCTAGCTCTGCGATTTCCTGCATCAAGCAGGGGTTGGACTAGATAGCCTACAAACCCCCCACCAACTCTATGATTCGACGTTTCTGGTGACAGGGGTGATTGGGAGCTGCAGTCCAAGAATATCTGGGGACCAAAGGTTAGGAAAGGCTATTTTAAGTGGAGGTCTTCCTAAGGCCTGGGACTGAGCTAGCCCGCAGCCATTTACTTTAGGGCAGGGCTCTCCAACCTTGGGTCCCCGGATGTTCGGGGACCCAAGGTTGGAGAGCCCTGCTTTAGGGGGCAAAGATGAATAATGGTAGCCAGGTTATATCAGGGGGCTGGTCCTGCAATCAAACATTTTAGCACTTGGACAGGTTAGAAGATTCCAAATTTTGAATGGGGTGGAGAGTGGAAGAAGGAATGAGGGGACCGCCCATGTTCTGTTCCTTTGTTGTACCAACAGTTCGTTCTGTGCTGTATTCCACTGCTCCTGAGTTCTGGTTTAACTAGGGGGGGGGATCCAAAGTTAATTCTGGAATGAGAGCATGCACAGTTTGCCACAGATTTCGGTTACATCAGTTCACCGCCTTCTTCTTTTTTCCTCCTTTACATTACTGATGCACGCACAAAAAGCAAAGGAAGCTTCATTGGCCCATAAGAAAAATGCCAAAATCCAGTTGGGAAATACCTTTATTAGGACAATGTCACAAAAGAATGAGCAAGCTTTTGACCCCTCCAGAAGTCTGGGGGTTATGCAAAGAAAAGGGTCAGGGGAGGGGAAGAGAAAAAAGAATTAAAATTGACTTGGTGTTGTTGGCATAAGGTCAACCTCAAGATAGAGCTTGCAGACTGAAGCTGAGATCCTATGCACACATATCTGGAAGGAAGCCCCAGTGAACTCGGTGGGGCTTACTTCTCAGCAGACATGGGTAGGATTGTACTGTTAATTGGATCAGGGCACAATCCTATGCATGTTTAGACAGAAAAAAGTCCTACAATTCACAGCATGCCCCAGCAGTTGGAGGACTTTCTTCTGACTAAACATGCATAGGATTGCACCCTTAGGGCCAGTTCGCACGACCAAAGCTGCGAGCGGGGGAGGCACCAGGGGGGCGTCTGCAGGGTCCGGCGGGGCGCCACAGACGACCTGCGCCCTGCGCGCGTGGGTGGACCCCGCAGTCCCCGCACTGCAGTGCGGGCCTCCCGGCACTAGGGGGCGGTGGCTCAGGATGCCCAGAGGGGCCGTTTGCCCCTTACAAGCCGGAACGGCCACAGCTCCAGCCACTCTGGGCTGCCGCCTCTGTGCAGCCCCCGTGGGACAGCCGCCCGCTGTTCACACGGCAGGGTGGCCACACGCGGTAGGGGCTTACCCCTCTACCGCCCATGGTCACTTTGCGTGCGTCCCGCATGCGGCCGTCCCACAGGGGTGCCCCCAGTCGGCGTTCGCACAACACGGGAACCGCAGGGAATTTCTGCTCCCCCGCAGTTCCCGTGTCGTGCGAACACGCCCTTAGTCTCTGTTAGGTGGCACAGGTCAAAGGTTACAGCTACAATTCTGGGGCAAAGAAGCCATAGCTGAACTCCCTGCATTTCCGGAAACATAAATTCCAGAAGTTACCCAGGTCTTTCTCCAGCCTTAAACACAAAGGTTCCTTCTTAGGCACAGAGCAGAGATGCATGCCTATGCATTGCATGGACAAAACACAACAAAATAAATACATAAATAACCAACCAGTGCTGATTAGGAGGTTTCACTGGAAACTTTTCCAGTGAAGGGGAGGTGGGAAGTGAAGGAGAAAAATTAAGCTATTTGGTGGCAAACTGCGATGGAGACTCTCAAAAGTGCCCGGTTTAGATGGTCTCCAAGCTAAATGTGACCCTTTTGTGTCTCCATAGTGGCTGAGTGCCCAATTTTGGTGGCAAACCACCCATTCCTTTGCTGCTAGCTACTGCTGCTGCAGGCAGTGTGGCAGCAGGAGTGTGCCCCCCAGGAGGATCCATGGGATGGAAATTAGTCTGTGGATCACCCAAGAATGCCCACCCCTGATTTAAAGCAATCCCCCCACCCACTGCTTCAAGTTGTGCGGATGGAAAATATAGCAGCTCCCACCCAGTAATCAGTGGAGGATGCTATCACCCACCCACCCCCAACAATGCCTCTGGAACAAATTTCATATTTCTAAAACCACCTAAAATGCACAAGGTTGCGATCATAAGACATTTAAAAAATCAGCAAGACATGCAAGATGATGATGATGATGATGATGATGATGATGATGATGATGATGATGTGGGCCAGCGTGGCGTAGTGGTGAGAGTGTTGGACTGGGACTCGGGAGATCCGGGTTCAAATCCCCGCTCGGCCATGAAGCTCACTGGGTGACATTGGGCCAGTCACTGACTCTCAGCCTCACCTACCTCACAGGGCTGTTTTGAGGATAAAATGGAGAGGAGGAGGACTATGTAAGCCGCCTTGGGTTCCCTGCAGGAAAAAAGGCGGGGTATAAATAAATATAATAATAATAATAATAATAATAATAATAATAATAATAATAGGGCCAAACTAGACCTGATGCCACGTAGGAATGTATGAGAATTTCATTGCAGTTCGCAAATCATCAGAACCTGCCCCATTCCCAAGCTCGAACCTCGAAAGGCAGATCGAATAGCAACAAGGTGGCATCTCATAGATTAGATCCTCCATTATCCTTACAGGGCTCTGAGCAGCTGAGCTAGTAAGGAAGACACTATCCAGAGATCCCCAAACTTGTTGGACCAGTGGGCACATTTGGAATTTTGAGAGAATCCTGTGGGTGTTCTCACAAAATGGCTGGGGGGGGGGGCTTGTACATTCACAAAATGCTTTACAGGGTAGATGTGGGCCAGTCACAAAACACCCATTTCCAAGAAGGTGAGATGAAGCTTAAAAAAAAAAACAAAAAAAAAAACAGTTGCCAAAGAACCTAAATAGAAGGCCAAGAAGAGACAGTGAGTTCCAAAACACAAAACGATCCTTTTGAAACCTGCCCATTTTCTGTTCCATTTCACAGAAGGCGACGTGATGAGGCTGAGACACAAGTAACTTGGCCAAGGAAATGCGTACAAGTCAGAGGTGCAGTCTACGCTCCAAGTGCCAAATAATATATTTGCCTCCACAAAGCACAACTAAATTCCAATTTCACAGAAGGCAAAGTAGAGATGCTCTGGGAAACACACACACAACACACACACACACACACACACACACACACACACACACACAAAACCAGGCAAAACATACACAAACAAGGCACAGGCAAAAAAACTGCATCCTTGGAAACTAAGATGGCACAGGAGGCTGTTATTTTTGCAGCCTGCCAGCCTCCCAGTTAAAACTTCTTTTTTTTAATTTAAAAAGTCAGGAGGGCAAAAAACATGGCGGGCACCAAGGGAGGCATCCGCAGGCACCACATTGGGGACCAAAGCCCTGCGCGATGGAGGTCATGATTTTCATTCATTTTAAAGGGAAACCAAGCCGCCGTTGCATTCCATGCAAAATACCGACAGACTCCCCGTTTCCGGATCTGTGGCCCATCAACTTTTTCGGCTGAAAGACATCATGCACACCCCACACCCGCACTTCCCCAAAAAAGAGTCTGCGGAGTCTGCTGCGAGAGAGTCGCATGTGACTCTCTGCCGCAACAAGGAAGCTGTTGTTGACGGCTGAGTCTCATTCACCCCGCCCTCCCTTCGCCATCCCACGTTCCTGATCATTATTGTCAGTATCCAGTCGTCCAGACCTCCCGCGGGAATGCCAGGAGTTTGTCGGGATGCAGACGGCTCTGAAGTGGCAGCAAGGCAGACTCTAAGCGGTGGTGTAATTTAATAAAGAGACACTTAAAGCAGTTTACGGTGGAGTCAGTCCACTTCAGATGGCCTTCTCCGCTAATTTAACACTGGCTGCAGCCCCCGAGCTGGCGTCTCCCGGCTCATTAGGGACGGGGGGCACTTCTGGCTTTGCCTCGATGCTCGAGAGACTTTATTATCCAGGGCAGCCAATTTCAATCATTCCCTTGGAGGAGGTGTGCGTAGGGCGGGGGGGGGGGTGAGAGCTCGCTACTGTCCTCCCCTGTTGTTCTTTTGACTAATTTCCTCTTCTTTTTCATTTGGGTTGGGGAGGGGAGCGTGACAAAAGGAGAAGATAATTGCTTTTTGCCTCCAACTCACAAGAGTGCCCTTCAGCCATTAGGAGCAAATTTGTTCTCTCTGTAGAGGTTGCTCTCTGATCCTAGCTCCAGCCTTGAGGCTGGCCTGATGGCAGCTGAGAAGTGAGGGCAGAACATTGTGTTCCATTTCTGACCCATCCTCCGTCTCTCCCCTGTAGGACTGGCATTCTTCTCAGTGACCATGAAGAACAAAGGATCCCCTGCACCAACTGTTGGTTGCAGTAAGTGTGTGTCTACATAAGCAATGGGGAGACATTCTCCTCTCCCATAATGGTAGAACCCAAAGGGGGTCATCCCATGAAGCTGGTCGGTGGGAAATTCAGGACGGACAAAAGGAAGGACTTCTTCACCCAGTGCATAGTGAAACGATGGAATTCGCTACCACAAGATGTAGTGAGGGCCACCAATTTGGATGGCTTTCAAAGGGGATTGGACAAATTCATGGAGGAGGAGAAAGCTATCAATGGCTACTAGTCCTGATGACTATATATTACCTTCAGCAGTACCAGAGGCAGTATGCCTCTGCATGCCAGTTCCTGGAGAATACAAGTGGAAGGGTGCTATTGCACTCATGTCCTACTTGTGGTTTTCCCACAGGCAGCTAGTTGGCCAGAACAGAATGCTGGACTAGATGGATCCTTGATCTGATCCAGCATGTCTCTTCTTATGTTCTTAGTTCCTACAGTCCAACCCGGGAGAAAGTGGACAGGAGGTCATGCACGGTGCATGTTGTACAGGAGTGGTGTGGCACAGCACATCCCAGGCACATGTAGAGCAATAGGAACATAGGAAGCTGCCTTATATTGAGTTAGACCAGTGTTCTCCAACCTTGGGTCCCCAGCTGTTTTTGGCCTACAACTCCCAGCACGCCCCAGCCAGCATAGCTGGCTGGGGCATGCTGGGTGTTGTAGGCCAAAAACAGCTGGGGACCCAAGGTTGGAGAACACGGAGTTTGACCATTGGTCCATATGACCCAGTATTGTCAACACTGACTTAGCAGCAGCTCTCCAGATCCCTATCTGGACTGGAGAGGCCAAGGTCAAGGATTGAACCTGAGACCTTCTGCATGCAAAGCAGGTGCCCTACCACTTCCCTTCCCTTAATGTGGACGGTGAATATGGAATCTAGGAAGCTGCTTTATACCAAGTCGGACCATTGGTCTATCTAACTCAGTATTGTCTACACAGGCTGGCAGCAGCATTGCAGGGTTCCAGATAGAAGCATTTCCCCGCCCCACCTGGAGATGCAATGGATTGAACCAGCAACTTTCAACATGAAAAGTTGAACCTTATCATCACTGAGCTATGACTCTTCCCCAGTGTGGCACCACTTATCCCTTTTCTCTCTGGTCCTGGTCCTAAGTATGTCTACTTAGACAGCAGGGTACCATCTGCTTACCTGCTCTAGAATATAAAGAAAAACCAAGAATCACTGACACAGACGCAATAATGATGTCACACACGTGCTCCAAATGGTCTCAGGCGGACCTAGAAGCTGGTGAGCATCCTAAGGTGGGCCGGCCAGGTGAATCAGGAAGGGTGCTCCCCAGAGTTGTTCAAAAGGGCAGCAAAGCCAGGAGATCGGAGAAGGGAGAAGGAGAAAAAGCCAGAGAAGCAAAAGAGATTATGGGAGCTTGCAGACAGAGCTGAGGGCCAACTAGAATGAGAGAGAGGATGTACTGTGGGAGGCGAAAGCAGTGTTGGTGCTCCCGTTATTAATGGGAGTTCCACAGGGTTCAGTCTTGGGTCCTCTTCTTTTTTCATTGTATACTTGTCCTCTTGGACGTTTGGTTTCTGATCGGGGTTTTCAGTATCACATCTATGCAGATGATACACAGATATATCGAAGCTTTGCATCCATTGATACTGCAGTGTGGCAGTCCGTGACGGAATGCCTGTCAGGCGTTTCCTCATGGATGACTGCACATCATCTGAAATTGAACATGGATAAGACTGAAATTCTGGTATTTCAACCTGATCGTGTGTCAGCTCCCTTATTATGTCCTTCTTTGCATATCCAGGGCTCAGTGGTGACCCCGGTTTCAGCTGCCAAGAGCCTTGGTGTTTTGCTGGATGATCGTTTGTCCTTGCGTCCTTTTATTAATAGGACTGCTAAGGCATGTAATTTTCACCTTTTGAACATTCGCAGAATTCGCAAGTTTTTGTCTCCTGAAACAGCCCATCTGCTTGTTCAGGCTTTGGTGGTATCCCGCTTGGACTATTGTAATAGCTTAATAGCTGGCTTGCCCTCTTCTGTGCTGCTTCCACTGGTTCTGGTTCAGAACAGCGCTGTTCGTGTTGTTCTGAACTTGCCCCGATACTCCCATATTACTATGGCCCGTAGGAATCTTCATTGGCTACCCATTTGGACTAGGGCCCAATTTAAATTATTGGTTCTTGCCTTCAAGGCTTTGCGCTCTAATGTCCCTCATTACTTATCATCTAGGATTTCCTGGTATGTTCCTGGTAGGAATTTAAGATCAGTGGGCCAGGGATTATTAGCAGTCCCACCGACATGTTCTGCCTTGTCAAGACTGCGAACCTTTCAGGACCTGGTTCCACTTTTGTGGAACAGGCTTCCCATGGACCTCCGATTGGAGGAGGATCTTTCCCGCTTTCGAACGGGATTAAAGACTTATCTTTTTAGTCAGCCAGAATGAGTGGTTGGGCTAATGTGGTGGTTGCTGGGATTTGATACTGCATAGTAAGTGGTTGGTGTTGGTTATTTTATTGTATTGTTATGTTTACTGTATATGTTATTTGTCCCGCCCTTTGGTATAAGGGGCGTTATAAATAAACGTTTATTATTATTATTATTATTATTATTATTATTATTATTATTATTAGGCACCTGCCAAGGTCCACTCAGTAGCGCACAGCTCAGCAACAACAACCACACACACACACACACACACCTGAAATAAGTATCTAATTCCAGGCCTAACAATGTGAATCTAGTTATGCCAGGAGCAGCAAGTGGGTAGCACTGCTGAGCAGACTGTGGTGAAAAAGCTTCCATCCTATCTCTGCACAAAGGTGTCTGTCAGGATCTGTCAGCCTGCTCCAATCTGGTGCCCTCCATATGTTTTGGTCTGAAAAAACCCCACCATTCTGTCATGGACCAGGACCCTGAACCCTTGTCCTCAGGGAATCCTGACCCCTTGTCCTCAGGGAATCCTGACCCCTTGTCCTCAGAGGAGGCTCCAGAGTTAACAGCTCAGGTCATGGAAAGCACAATAAGGCTTCCATCTCCCCAGGACCCAGTTTCCCAGCAGAATCCCACAGGTCAGCTCCCCTGCCTCCAGAGGAGGTTGCCTTGCCATCTTTGAACTCTGAGGACTCCAGCTATGAGGTCACTCTCATGCCAGAGCCTCTCGCACATTGCTGCAGTTTGAGGCTACCAAAACAAGCCAGGCACCTCAAGAGACAAAACCGCAGTCATTGTACAGGTGGAACCAACCAGCCTAAATGCAGCCAAACTCTTATTTAAGGTTTGATCTGGATCTGCTCTTTGTTGCAGCAGCACATATACAACCCTGGCTGGCCACCAGCACCACTTGGTGCTTTCTGTAGTGCTGGTCTCATCTGGTCTTGCTTCCTTGAGAAACCTGACCCCCTACTAAAGAGCTGACCCAAAGCAGAACCCTGCAACCCAGGCTACAGTACAGAGCATCTATAGAACCTATGGCTTGAAATGGTAGAGACATTCTAAGCCAGCTTGGCCAAAATGGTTGGGATGATGGGAGGTGTAGTCCAAAACATCTGGAGGGCACCGGGTTGGGGAAGGCTGGGATATGTCTAGGGAATTGGGAATTTTCTATTCTGTGTGCTGCTCCCCCATGTGGCGAGCTATAAGAATTGCAGTTTTGAGCCTCTTTCTGGCACTGAAGGACTGTCAGGATCAGGCATGGTTCCTCTGTCCTGCCAAGGCTGGCCATTGGTCCCTGTGGGATAGCAAGGGCTATAAAAATCTTCCTTTTTGATCTAAGACCTTGTCTGAGCAGCAAGGCCTTCCTGGCACTGGTGTGTTTCTTGACTCCAGGCTCACCTATGATAGTTGTCTATGGCCCAGACTTGGCACACATGGGTAAGGACTGATGTGCAGCAGTGAGAAGAAGAAGCAGTTACTACAAGCCTAGCCCATTGTATGTTTGGAGGGAGCCCACAAAGACCTGAAGCCAGCCTTGAGTGTCTGAGAGTACCTGCTTTTTCCTATGACAACCACCCACTCTTCTAGTTACGTTGGGGAGCAACAATAAGAGAAGGCTATTTCCTTCACGCCCTGCTTGTGGGCTTCCCATCAGCATCTGGTTGGCTATTGTGGGATGCTGGGCTAAATGGACCCTTGGTCTGTTCCAGCAGAACTCTTGTGTCAATGTCAACCAGCCAGGAAGGACCAGTAATAGGTGGATCCTCTTCCAAACCACAATGCTAAGAATGGGAAGGAAAGCTCACACAAGCACCCGAAGCCATGCAGGGGGCTCAGGGCAGGCTTTGTTTCCCAAAGCTATACTCTTTAGCAAAAAACCTCCAGAGGTTCTTTATTGGCTTATTCAATTTACATTAGGACCTGCATGCAATGGTTCAACATTATCTCCCTCGGGACTGAGGGAACTTGTCCAACGGCTTTGCTGTTTGTGATGGGTTGGCTAGCTAGTGGCCTGCTCTGATAAGCAAAGTCAGTTGCCTTGTTCTTCCAGCAGGAAAGAAGATACTGCCCCTTTAAAGGGACTTGAAGGGAGTATGGAATTACGAGTAATTCAGTTTGGAGCCTTTGTGTATGGCTTTCAGGAAGAGATAAACCATTAATCATGCACAATTACTGTGACCTTGCATGAACTGGGTTTTTTTTCTGAACACATAAGATTGCCAACTCAAGGGACCTTAAAAAACCTGATATGATTGGCTCAGAGCTGGGCCTACTATGTTCTAAGCCTTAGCCCTGGGACTGTTTTCCCCCCCTCAGTAACAAGATTCATCCCTAGAACATATGAAAGAGTAACAGGAAAATCCCTAAAACCCACAGTCACGCACTACCTTTATTGGGACCAACCAAAGTGTCACAAAATAGTGAGCAAGCTCTTTGGGTCCTCCAGAACACTGCATGAGCATCTGCAGAACACATTTCTCTCACCACTGAAATTTAATCATGCCCAGACTGTCTTACCCATTTGACTTCCTGCTAAGTTTTTTGTTAAAAAAAATTTTTTTTTTATTTCCTCGTAAATGAACTTGAATAAGTATAGACCTTGAAACTCCCATCTTAGAAGTAAAAAGGCTGACTTAGTGCTAAGACAACACCCAATGACTATAAAGATTACTTCCCCTTTTTTGGACCCAGACATATCCCAATCAAGGTGTAACCCTAGGGCCACCTGAGGCCAGGTTCATAAACTGCGGAGGTCAATGTGTCCTTCCCCAGACAACTGGGAGTTGGAACAGAGTGTTTCTTCTGACAGAGAAGAGGGAAGTAAGCTTCCTGCAGCTGCACTTTTCCAGGCTGATGTTCTTTCTAGTTGGCAGAGGAATGCAACTTCCCAATAGCTCTCAGTCCTCTGTCTGAGAGAGACGGTGTCAGAGTAGGATTCCCTTCAGATCTACAATTAGGGAAAAGATACAGATCTACACTCTCATAAGCAAATTCAAAGTTTAATATGTATCTTTTCTCAAAATACGCTTATTCAATATGACATAAGAGGTTAATATGATTTGTAAATAATCATGATATTTTCAATACATCATAAATAAAACTATTTTTTTTTTAAATCTCTTGTAATGCATTACTTTCAATGGGATGCGTATTTCGATACACATGGCAGCAGACCAATTTCTTCAGCAATGGGAATGGGATCTGCCTTGCCATGAACAGAACCTGTGGGGAAATTGCTGAAAGGGGAGTATTCCTTTCACAGAGGGCAAATATGCCCACAAAATGGGACAGAGAGGGAGAGAACCTTAGCCTTCCTTGGGGGAGGGGGGGAACTCCACAGGCCTTCAGAGGAAGGGCTGAATACATTGGGTAGGGCACATGGTTTGCATACAGAAAGAGTGACCCAGGTTCAATTCCTAGGATCTCGGGCTGGAAAAGATCCCTGGCTGCAACCCTGGAGAGCTGCTGCTTGTGTTGGTAGATAATGCTGAACTAGAAGGGCCAATGAACTGACTCGGTATGATTGATTGATTGATTGATTTATACCCTGCCTTTTTTCCTGCAAGGAACCCAAGGTGGCTTACATAATCCTCCTCCTCCTCTCCATTTTATCCTCACAACAACCCTGTGAGGTAGGTGAGGCTGAGGGCCAGTGACTGGCCCAAAGTCACCCAGTGAGCTTCATGGCCGAGCGGGGAATAGAACCCGGATCTCCCGAGTCCCAGTCCAACACTCTCACCACTATGCCACACTGGCTCTCACTAGTTTTTTTCTGAACTGACTAGGTATAATGCAGCTTCCGGTGTTTAATTGAAAGGAAGGCACTTTTTCATACAAATGATCAGTGAATCATGAACTGGAAATTAAAATAAGGCTGGAATCCTGAGTATACTTACCTGGAAGTTACGTCCATTAAAATCAATAGGACTTGTTTTGGAGAAAACGTGTCGTCTAGGAGGGATGAGTGACTGTGAAATATACCGTTATTTCTCTTCCAGTGTGCAATGTCTACTCGAAAGTCCTATATCAGTGGGGCCCCTTCTCCATTGCAGTTTTTCTTTGGAGCTTTATAGGAGCTACCCATGGTACTCCATGGCGGTGAACCTGTTTTGGGGGTGGAGTTCAGCACCACGGAGAGCTCCTGTAAAGCTCAGAATAAAAACCGCAATGGCTAAGGGGCCCCACTGACATAGGAGTCGCCAGCCGCCCCTGTGCCATTGAGTCCATCAGGACTTTATCCCAAGTCATTGTGTATGGAATTCCGATCTCAGAATAGAAACATGTGGAACAAAGATACCACCCACTCCCAGAAACGCACTTTCCATTTTTTGTCGTCCTCCTTGCCCCATTTGTTTTCTGGTGCCACCATAGGCCTCAGTAAACATGCATAGGGTCAGGCTGTAAGCAAGCCCGAGGCGGTGTTAGGGGGTGACCCACTACAGCCTGGAGCCCCGAATCTTTCATTTGGAGCCCCAAATCTCTGAGAGGCCATCTGTCCCACCACCTTGCTGTCCATGGGCACTTGCTGGAATCAAGGTCCAGGGGCCCTGATGATCTCTCTTGCATCCGATCCCCTGAAAGAGCTGGCTTTTTGCCCACATGTGCTGCCCTCCCCTTGTATCTTTCTGCCTGAGGTTTTTTTTTTCCTTCTGAAATCAAATGCCCTCCTCTCCCCTGTCCATGCATCCCTTTTTACAAATAGGGCTGTTTTTAGGAGACAGGGTCCTTTAAAGACACACACATACACAGAGAGAAAGACTTTAGAGCATATGTAAATTAGCATATGTAAATTTGTGCTTTTGCGGGGGTGGGTCTTGTGGGCCTGAGCCCAGGATCTTTTTGGTACCTAGCACTGCCCCTGTTGGGTTTTGCATAGGCAGAACGAGATTACCACCTGACCTGGTGGGTGTCTCTTGAGTTCAAGTATACAAGGTCTCTAGTCACGAGACATAGTCTCGAGGTGATATGACTCAGCAACCTTGGACAGGTTTTGGGATCAACATGTTGATGAATAGGTTATACAACTGGGGTGAGTAATATCCTATTTATAGGTGGTATAAAGCTAACACACTTGCTGATAGCTTCTTTCTCTCTCACTTGCTGTCTTGCTCGTCTCGACTCGACATGTCTCTTGGACTTCACTTCATCTAGCCTTACCACTGGGGTATTGGTTTTGTATCTGCAATGATGTAGTGAGTAGAGATGCATTGCTTGCCTTAATCCCATGTAATTGGGTCTTACAAATAAACTCTTTAATCTTTATTAACTGCTGTTATCTCCTCCCTCCGCCTGCGTGACTGGGACTGAGGGTCACTGGCTAGGGAAGCTTTTGAACCCGGGTCAGTCCAGCTCTCACAGCCCCTACTGCAAGCTGCTCTTGTCTTGTGACAAATGTGGGAGATAGGCAGGAGTGGAAATGAACAAAGCAATCTGCTTGCAGTCCATGTGAGTTTTACATGTATTTGATCATAAGTCTGTTCCATCCAATTTCTGTATTTTTTTTTTTGTATGCAACTTTCCCTAATATGCCAGTATTTTATATGCAAAAAATTTTTGAGCCCAGAACTCTATCACAAAATTTGGAGAAGTGTACAATCCAGAAGATAACTATGTTCCGACCCACAGATTACTCCAGGAAGGACATATTAGATCAGTTCATTTAAAAATGGGGACCAAAAGAAATTCTCCCCCAGGCAGGAGTCACATTTACCGACCAAACGCATTCACTGCAGCCCTCTCTTCATTAGTGTGCAATGAAACCACTTAGGCAATGCGTAGGAAATGTCTCCTGAACCAGGAGTGTTGGCAATTTCCTGTAGAAGCATACAGGAATGTTCGCATGCTATGCTGAGAGGTAAGCTCATGTTCCAGCTAGAAACTCAAGAACCTGGAAATCCTAATACACAATCAGGTGATTCATACACACACACACACACACACACACACACACACACACAAGCACAACCGTATATGTAAGGATGTAAATTGTGCAAGATGAGCTTCATAAGAAAGCTAAGCAGAAGGGAGGGAGGGATACGTTGCTCTCCCAGGCACACAGATCTGATCGATTTCACGGCTGTTGCAGGCACTACGCATGTTCTTTGGCAGTTGACAGAGAGAAGATCAAGGATACCGCGAGGGTACATTCTGTTCGAATATGTGATGAGAAGATGTAAACTCTGCAGGGAGGGTGTTGTTGTTTTTTTAAGTCAACTGCCCATTAAAGGGTTAATGCAGACTTGAATAGTCTGGTTGAAGGGCAGGGGCCAGGGTTCAGTGGACTGAACCACTTGATTGAATCAGGAAGGGAATGCTGGAGGTTGCTTACTTAGCAGCAGGTTTGAATTCCATTCTAACACACCTCGGACAGTTAGACTCTTCTAGAGTTAACTGACCTAACTGATGCTTGCTAGGGTTTAGCGAGGAGGATGGACCTGTGTGTTTTCCTTACCGCAAAGAATTGAATGAGTAACGTTTAAGAAACTGCACACTACTGTAACCATCAAGCTTTAGTGCCTGAGTAAGGGTATGTTACCGTTATCTATCTTTTAAAAGGCATCTACTTTGAAGCAAGTCCTCCTGTGTGTGCATGTGTTTGAGAGAAGTCTGCTGCTGCTGTTGTGCTCTGCCATCACATTCATTCCATGCTTTACATTCTAAATTGAGATGTACGTCGGTTCAGATCTGCATGCAAAAGGCCCAAATGTGAAACTCTTTCTCCGAGTTGCAGAAGTGTGAGGTCTGAGTGTGCTGAAGGAAAGTCACTCTACACTGGATTGGGGGGAAATCTTTATGGCTTTGAAGAGTTGGTACTGCTCTGACTGGTAAAAGGTCAATTCTTATATCACAATATTAGCTTTTTGCTAGTGCCATCTATTAGATAAGTCACTGGATTCTGATCTAGTAGACCCAGGATTTAAGATGAATCTCTATTTGGTAAGAAACTCTCTGGGTGGCTCTGAGTCTGGGCAACTCCAGGACTCAATCTCAGATCCCCATCCCCGTTAATGAGTAGCTACAAAGGTTTTTGTGATGGTGGAAATAAAGATGATGAAGCACTCTGCACACTATAAAAGTACTTTCATAGAGGATGTTTATTAAACAAATGAAGCCTCCAATTGCATGTCCAGAATCAAGTACTCACGTCTTTGTCCTATGTTTGTTCCAAGCCTTTGCTATCCACAGAGCCATGCCAAAAAGCTTTTGTGATCTGGCTTGCAAACTAAAAGTGTGTACAAACATGCATGTAAAAGAGGGAACTGATGTGGAAGTGGAACAGAATGGACAGAGAGCACTGGAAAAATGAGAAACTGAATGGAATCCAACTTGACAGATCCATCTGTTCCAACCCACGACTGGGTCACAATCTGACCTATTAGGTGGGTTGCAACAGCAGCATGATCCCCATACAAATGGATGGTTAAGGAGATAAAGCAGTTTGGGCTAAAGGTGGATCCTGGAACTGAAAAGGTTTAAGACTCTGGCTCTGCGCCAACTGTCGGAACTTGTCCAAGGTCTCCCAAAGGGATCTTCTTGACAAAGTCTACTCTCTGTTGATAGTAGAAATTGAATCTGGATCTATCATCAAAGCACGTGCTCTACCACTGAGCTATGCTTACGTGGTGTGTGTGTGTGTGCGTGTGCACACACGCACACGTGCGCACACACACGTCTGCCCAATTCCACATCAGTCATGCCTAAAACGTGTAGACATATCTCACAGCCTTGTATATTTGAAGGCAAATCAGTGGCAGCATCCAGTAGTGGGAAACAGCGTTAGCAAGAAACCTGGGTTTCTTCTCTTCCCACCCACCCCTGGAACCTTCACTCCAGCCTTCACCACGTCAGAGCTTGATCTAAACCCAAAGGGGCAGGATGCCATGCTTTTGTGTTAGATTTTTTTTCGCCCTCCTTTCTTAAGGGCAGTTCCTTTCATTAAAATCCGGATGAATTGAAGAAACCGGCATGTTGATGTATAAATATACCTCAAACGTGCCTCAGAGTAGGCCTATGGGTGCTGGAGCTTCACTCCCAGAGGCCTTGAGAGAATAGCAGCCTTTGGGGACAGAAACCAGGAGGGGATGCAGACACTTTGGAGGACTTGATGGGGATTCAACATGATCTTGATAAGCGAGAGAACCAGGCTGAAAATGGCACGAGGAAAGCCAATGCAAGCAAATGTAACATGACACAAAGGACAGGGGAAAACAACAACAATGTGCCGTTGCATGCATACAAAATGGGCAGACACTGGCCAGGCGGGCAAGGCAATGTTGAGAAGACTCTGGGGTCAAGAAACAGTGAGACTTTTAGTTGAGGCAGAGGTTGGAATAATGTTCTAGCCTCCTCTACTCCCAATTCTATTACCAGAAATCAAAATTCTGCTAAAGGAAGGAATACATTGTTTTACCTAATTGTACTTACCTAATGGTACTTCAGTAACCGATTATTCTGCAGTCATCCCTGTTAGCCATAGGACAGATAGGGGACTGGCACAGACTGTAGTCACTGGTAGTGATTAGGTGGATTTGGACCAGGTCTAGATGTACCCATCAGATTTCGAGCAAATCTCTCCCCCCACCTCCCAGGTCCTATTATGAAGTCTGTATGAAGGCTGTGGATTCTGAAATGGGTCCTAAAAGACCCCAAAGGCCTCAATCCTGGAACTAGAGTGGCCACATGTCCTCTTTTACAGAGGACAGTCCTCTGCTTGAAGGACTTCTAGTCCTCTGTTTTGAAGGCATCCTTTAGTTAAAGGGCTGTCCAGTCAAAGTCCTTAAGGAAGAGGTGGGCCTTGAAGTTGCCCATCAACAGTGAGTGCGTGGACAGCAGACTCAGCAAGGCACACAGGTCATCTGGTCAGGTCACAGTCTTCTACTACACTATGGTGAGATGTACTGTATTTCTATTTGAATCATAATAACCACTCCTAAATGAGCATCTCTAGATATAAACCGGCATATGCAATTTTATGCAAATTAGTGTGCTCTCCTGCAGATGAGCCCATATGAATGTGTATTGACACAGGAAGCTGCCTTATACTGAGTTAGACCCTTGGTCCGTCTAGTCCAGTATTGTTGTCGACACTGACTGGAAGCAGATCTGCAGGGTTTCAGGCAGGAGTTTTTCCTCCTGCCCTACCTGGAGATGCCGGGGATCAAACAGGATGTCAAGCAATTATGTTTTCCTAGCATAAAAGGAAGGGGGAAAAAAACATATTTGGCTTTTTAAAACAGGGCAGGGCAAGTTAATGGAGACTTGTGTTGATTGACTTGGCTAATGGAGAAGTGCATGAATGCAACGTGTAGCATATGGACTAGAGCAGGGCTCTCCAACCTTGGGTCCCCAGATGTTGCTGGACTACAGCTCCCAGAATCTCTTGCCATTAGCCATGCTGGCTGGGTATGCAGGGAGCTGTAGGCCAGCAACACTAGAGCCTTCAGCGTTATATAACTATGAAATCTATGGAACTGTTGGGTTTGGGTGATGATCCTTCATATGAAATTTATAGGGGTACTATGAGCAAGCTGCTATTTTCAGCAGTAAAATATATCGGTAAGTATGTGGAAACTGTTACAGACAGGTCACTAACTGCCCGGTACTTCAGGGTATTGTAGAGTAAGTTAATACATACTGCTTGGGTTGCCGACTTTTCAACTGGCCCCTGTAGCTGTTCTTTTAGTAGCCATGTGATAACATTTGTCTCCATTCTGAGATCTAAGTGACAGTTAAGGGCTGAAGCAAGCCGCAAAGGCTGGAGGAAGCAAAGATGAACTTTCAGCCATTTGCCATAGTGGAAAGGGTCATGTGACCAGATAGATTTTTGGTGGGGCAATCAGGATGTTAAAAGGACAGCAGAGTGTCCCTATTTTTGTCTGTTAACTCAGTAGAGATGTGCAAATCAGAAAAACTTGAGCTCGCCAAAGTTCTCCAAACTCCATCCCAAAGCTTGTTCCGACTTGAGTCTATATCAGATTGCAAGCTTTGGTTGTTGTTTTTCGCATGGAAAACCCCGTGCGTATTTTCCCAAAATGTATGCATCAAGTGTGCACATCTTTGAAAGGTATGTGTTCTTCTCCCATTGACTAAAGTGTATTTGTATGCATTTTTCAAAAGTATGCTCTTTTTTTTTCATGCACATTTTTCAAATGTACGTATGCTATCAAATCACATTGCAAGCTCAGAAATGTACAGACTGCAACCACAGATTGCGTCCAAGTCTGTGTTTGGTCCAGAAAGTGTAAACTGGGTAAATCCTGAACAAAAATGAACTGAAACGAATTTCTCATACGTCCCTAGTGATAGAGCATATGAGTCCTTGTTTTTAAGCATCTTTAGTGGAATGAACATAACATGCTTATGTTACAGTGAATGTATGAAAGTTGGAAAATGTTTCCATTCACAAGTGAGTGTGAATTTGTGGCACAATAGCAGCATGATCCTATTCATGTCTACTTATGGGTAAGCATTACTATGTGGGGCTCACTTCCAAGTAAACATACATAGGATTGTACTATAAACCTGCTAATCATGAAGGTGTCCCAAGATATTCTCTCTCTCTCTCTCTCTCTCTCTCTCTCTCTCTCTCTCTCTCTCGTTTGCAACCGACTAAGACAGATACCCATCTGGAATTTCATTTACACAGCTCTTGTCATTCACTGATGTGTCTCTGGGTTTTTGAACATTTTCAGCATTTCTCTGGGACTGTCATTCATTCCCATTCATGCGAATATCAACTCTCACTGACTTTCGGACATTTGCTGTGGCATATATAGTAGGTTATAAAATTACGAATGGTGTTTCATAATCCTTCCCTCCTCCTCATAACACTAGAACGTGTGGGGCCACTCAGTGAAATGGGATGGACATTGGTTTTGGACAGAAAGAGAAAATGCTTCTTTATACAAGGCACAATTAGCTTATGGAATTCACTGCCACAAGATTCCCATACCATATTGTAACGAGGCCTGTAACGAAGCCTAAGGAAATATAGCTGGATATTGCTCCCCCATGTATGGCTTCTTCATATTGCTTCCCCCTGCCTTGCCTTGCCTTCCTCTGTTGTTTCCTCTGTGTCAAATTCTAGATTGTAACCTCACAAAATCAGCTTACTCTTTGGAGACCCAGCATGTTGTAGTGGTTAGAGTGTTGGACTGGGACTCGGGAGATCCGGGTTCTAGTCCCCACTCGGCCATGAAACTCACTGGGTGACTTTGGGCCAGTCTCTGACACTCAGCCTAACCTACCTCACAGGGTTGTTGTGAGGATAAAATGGAGAGGAGGTGGAGGATTATGTAAGCCGCCTTGGGTTCCTTACGGGGGCGGGGGGAGTCAGCTATAAATATAATACATAAATAAAAAATGAATAAGATGGGGGAAATTCTCAGAATTTGAAACAAATAGATTTGGAAGTTGCCTGCTTTGACTGAGGTACTGAACCCAAGTCAAGATTCAGATATCTGAAGGTTCCTGCATCCCATTGACTATCATGGGAAATTTCAAAATTGGAATAATGTTTTCTCTGTTTCTCAGAAGTGTACGAAATTTGCAGGCATAGAAGTGTCTTAGGAAGGAATTAAACCTCACAAATTTCAGAGAAGCGGGTACAGATGGGTTTGTGATGCATGCGTCTAATGTTTTATTTTTTAATGTCACTGGAGGCACAGGTGGCCTCTGTGGTGTGGAGTATTTTTTTTTTATCATCTTAGGCTGATATGCCAACTACGACCCTATCTGGACCGAGATAGCTTAGCTACAGTTGTCCACCACCTCTCCTTTGGATTACTGCAGTGTATTATATGTGGGGTCTGCCTTTGAAAATGGTCAGGACTAGTGGAGGGAGACCCGACCCGCCTCCAGCTCGGCAGACACTGCTGGTGCGCCCACCCAGTCAGGCCAAAAGCAAACATGCGCCAAGCCACTCGGCGAGCTTCTGGGTTCCCGGCAGGCCACTTTTTACGTAGAAAATGGCATAAAATACGTTTAAAAGCGACCGCAATTTGCATAACTTGCACAAATTGCTGCTGTTTTTGGCGTATCTTATGGCATTGTCTACGTAAAAAGCGGCCGGCCGGAAACCCGGAAGTCGCTTCCCTGGCTCAGCAGAACGCAAGTCAAGCCAGGGAAGCAGGTAGGTGGGACAGAGTTTGGGGGGTGGGTGGGTCGAGCCCAGTGAGTTCACCAGACTTCCACCCTCTGAACAAAATCCTCACACGTCTCTAGTCAAGACATTTCAGTTGGTTCAAAATAGATCAGCGAGAGAATTAACAGGGCCAAACCCAATATGATCATATTACATCAGTGCTTTCCAACTTGCCCTAGCTTCTAGTCAGTTTCTGGGCCCAACTCACAAGTGCTGGCATTAACTTTTAAAGCCCAAAATGGCTTGGTTTCAGGTCACCTGAAGGATCTCCTCCTCCTGTGTATACCTGCCTGGACCTTAAGATCATCCTCAGAGGCCTCTCTCTCTGGGTGTCCCCGCCAAATGGGCTAAGATGGTTGGCAGTAGCTTTTCAGGCTATGGAAAAGAGGGCCTTCCTCTGGGAATGCCCTCCCCAGAAAGGCTCGCCTGGCCACCTATGTTGTGGTCTTTCTTGTACCAGGTGAAGTCCTTTTTTTTTTAGTCTCCCAGGCTTTTTTAGTCCTTTAGGGCACAGTCCTATGGCTGGTCAATGGAGTCCAGACAGCGATAGGAGAGGTTGGAGTCCCAGCTCCAACCTTGGAAATGCACTCTCTCTGCCCTCACAGCCAGTGCAGGAAGAACGGCGCCTGCTGAGGCTCCGAGGTCAGAAGACCAACCTTGGAGCCGGAGGTTTGTGGGCATTCCAGGGGGAGGAGAGAGGCCCCACCACGATATGTAGCATCCTGGTGGCACCTCAGCCTCTCCTTCTCACGCTCCAGGGCAGAAGACTTAGATGGCTAAAATTGGCCATCTAAGTCTTTTGCAGGGTGGAAGGAGTGCAGAGGTGACCTTCGCCTCCACGCTCCTTCTGTCCTCCATTGGATGCCCATGGTCCTCCGAGTCACACTGGATTATGTTGCCACACTGGATTATGTTGCCCAGGTTTGGTGTTGTTTTAAAATGTGTTGAGTGTCCTTCAAGTTCTTTAGACTGCTGCTAGGCTGCTTTTACTTTGTGTGTTGTTGTTGTTTTTTTGGTCTAGGTTTTTTTTTGTCTGTTGAACTTTTTAAGGGTTTTTTTTTTTTAATATTCTTTTTTATTATCATGTTTTCATATTTTATGGGTTTAAGTCTTGATTTGTGAGCTGCCTGGAGAGCTTCGGCTATTGGGGTAGTAGAGAAATGCAACAAATAAATAAACAAACAACTTCCTGCTGGATTTTACTTTTTTTAAAAAAAAATATAATTGTATTTAAACTACTTTAATACTGCTTGATACAATTACTCTAAAAAAAACCTGCATCAGATACCGACCTCAACCCAAGGTCTCTGTTCCTTCGGCATTTTTGCCCGTCTGTGTCTTTATCTGGGTGGTTGTGTGCCTGCCCAAATCTCTATGTGTGTGTGTGTGTGTGTGTGTGTGTGTTAAAGTGCCTTAGACAGTTAATTCCTTACAGGTTCCACTCTTTATTTTTGCCCCTCATTAAAGCAGACAGTTTGGCGCCCCTGTACAGTTCAGGATCACAAGCTTTGATAACCTGGCCATTTGATTTATGGCTACCAAGCCCGACGTGATCACCTAATGAGAGGAACATGGAGTGTCAATCTGTTTATTAAATACCCCAAACCAGCTGTAGCCACAGTCGGGGTAATAATATTTCTCCGTCATTTTGCTGGGGTCTTGCTCTCCCCACCCCCAGCACTCAGCATGGCCCCCTCTTTTCATCTCAAAAAGAGAGAGCGAGAGCGAGCGAGCAGGGATTTCTGATGGGTCAATGGCGGAGACTGTAGGGGGGCACACAAAATGTTTGTGATATCCCACTGATTTCTTAGGTGTTTAGAAGTTAATAATACTCAGCACCTCATGATTCTTTCATAGATGTCAAACAAGGACATGAGAAAATAGGAAGGAGCCTGCCTGGGGAAATGCGGGGGGGGGGGAATGCCCTTTCCAAAACAAAGTCCCTCCCTTGCCCCCTTGACTTGGATGAAAACCCTAGCTGGACTGAAGTAAATTGGCAACTGAGGATGGATTTGAAAGGGAGATTAATTTTGAGCAGGGCCGAAAATGCTGTTCAGCTGGTTTAGGTGAGTTAGGTTCTTCATTTATCTTCATTCATTCTCCTCCACCACAAAAAAAAAAAAAACCCAACACATTAAAATCCACCCCCACCCACCCCAATCATATCACTTTAGCCACATGAATGTCCTCCCTTTAACTCCCCATGGCAGGTTTAATTTTAAACCCTTTGAGGTTCACAAACCTTTCACTGGCTTCTCTAAATCATTTCCAATAGGCTAAGAAGCTGGTGAAGGACCAGTCCGGCCAAGGCAAAGAGCAGAGAGGAGTCGCCGATCCTGTGAAACAGCTGACTGCGACTGAATTGGACGGGACGACATGCAATTTCTGAAGATAGAGGACTGCGCTGTGATCTTACTCAAGATGCATAGAGATTTTGTTTGTTTGTTTGTTTGTTTGTTTACAACATTTATATACCACTTCCCATCTAGACAGATTCCAGAGTGGTGAACAATAAAAAGATAAAAGAATAAAACACTAGATTAAAACAGAACATCAATAAAAACAGGGGCTGCTCAACTGAAGAAGGGTTCCTGAAATAAAGATGTTTTCAGGAGGACACTGGAACGAAAACAATGTTGGTGTCTGCCTGACTTCCAGAGGCAGGTAGTTCCACAGAAATGGAGCCACCACACGCTGGCTGGGGCATACTGGATGTTTTTGTAGGCCAAAAACATCTGGGGACCCAAGGCTGGAGAACACTGACCTACTACTTGATCCTTCTTACTGGAGAGGCCAGGAATTGAAACTGGGATCTTTGTCATGCATCACATATGCTCTACCACTGAGATGTGGCCTTTCCATTAAACAGACATACATGGGGAGCTGCCCTTGTACTATGTCCGGACATCCGACAATCTGGCCCCCTATTAACGACTGGGATTGGCACCTGCTCCTCAAGGTCTCGTACAAAGGTCTTTCCCATCATCTGCTATCCAATGCTTCTTGCTGGAGACGCTACGGATTGAACCCGAGACCTTCTGCATGCAGAGCAGGTGCTCTGCCACCATGCCGTGGACTTCAGGGAGGGGTGGTGGCAGCAAGGCGGTAGCAGCTGAGGGCTGCATGCCACCCACGGGCTGTGTGGGTTGCCCATTCTTGATGCAAACAATGTAATCGAGGAAATGAAATAAAAATGTTGGGGCTCACACACATCAGCACGAAAGTCCTCGGCTGTCCATGACCCCACAATCAACTGCTGATATTGTGCACTGCACAATTAAAATGGTTACATGGAACCTCCATGTCCTTTTCAGGATGGCTCTGAGGATTAGTCGCAAGGAGAGTCAACAGTGTGAGAAGGCTGTCGCCCTCTCACAAGGAGACAACAGTGTGAGAAGGCTGTCGTGTCCTGCTCATAAACTTCCTGGAAGCATCTCGTCGTAGGCCATGGTGGGAAGAAACGATGCTGGGCTAGATAAGCCTTTGGTCTGATCCAGCCAGGTCCTTTTTATGTTCTTGGGTCCACTGTCCACGCATTTGCTGCTGCAAAGTCCCAAGGATTTTGAGTAGATCCTTGAGTAGATCATCCTCTCTCTTTCACACAGGATTCTTGTGAGGATAAAATAAGATGCAAGATACCGTGCGTGTAACCTGTTCTGAGCTCCAGGCTCAGCTGAGAAAAAATACAACCAAATTTAAACAAACGGGGCGGGGTGGGGGGCAGAAATCCTGAACATATTCTTCCAAACAGTTTCTCGACTTCAAGCATGAGTTTTATATCTCTGCATAATAACACTGGGGCAGATCTGTTTTACATATTATTTCTCAGCCCGAGGGAGACACACACACACGCGCGCACACATGCATTGTATATTGATAGTCAAGTAAATGCAGCCGATATTTTGAGATCTCCTCTAAGCTGCCCAGTTCTGGCCAAATAAGCCTGATGGGCAGCAAGATCCCCCGCCCCCTCTGCCCCCACATGCGCACTTAATGCTCTATTTTTCTCTCCCTGGAGCTCTTTAAATTTTGCCTAGCTCTAAGTCCCAGTCAATATCGATTAAGCAGCCCCACAAGGAAACAGGTCTGTATCGCTGTGTCTCTTCCTCCACGGGCATTGCTCCTCCTCCAGATATGGGGGCTCCCTCGATCCAAATGTGAGAGAGCTCGGCTGGCTGCTGCCAACACCACCAAAGGTAAAATATATCTGTGAGGCAAGCCGTGTGTATAAACAGAAATGTTCAGAATGGAAATTGCATCCTCAAGGCTGCATTTGCCCTAACACACACACACACACACACACCAAACATACATTTATTAAACTGATACACACTCCATTTGGCTGCTTCTTTCTTCTTTTTTTATTCTTGCTTGCTTGCTTGCTTTCCCGTATCCAGTATGCTACTTCCAGTATCAGAGGCAATATACCTCCACACACCAGTTGCTGTGGAACACAGGTGGGAGGGTGCTGTTGCACTCATGTCCTGCTTGTGGGTTTCCTGTGTGGGCAGCTGGTTGGCCACTGTGTGGGCAGAATGCTGGACTAGATGGACCCCGGATCTGATCCAGCAGGGCTCTTCTTACATTCTTCTTTCTTTCTTTCTTTCTTTCTTTCTTTTTCTTCCAAAACCAAAATGGTCAGGGACAGGAAGAAACACTGCCTGCTGAGCTTCTCAGACAGGTAGCAGATGGAGACTGATGGGAATAGTTCACTGACTTCATTGTGCGTTTATGAGAGCGGGGGGGGGGAAGGTGCCGGTGCCCCCCAGCATTTTGAGTGGGACTGTTTCAGGGCTGAACTGATATATTCCATCAGGCAGATTTGTTGCAGGCAGGCAGGCAGGCAGGTGAATTGGGAATGGAGGGAACAGGAGAAGACAACATGCCAAAGGGGACTTGGGAGAAAAGGAATGTAAGAACATAAGAAGAGCTGTGTTGGAGCAGACCAAAGGTCCATCTAGTCTGGCATTCTGTTCACACAGCAGCCAACCAGCTGCCTGTGGGAAACGCACAACCACAAGTAGGACATGAGTGTAGTAGCACCCTCCCGCCAGGACTGGTGCAAGGCAGTTTGGTGCCCTAGGCAAGATCAGATATGTAGCGCCCCCCCCTTCCCACTTGAGAGCGCTGTGTTTTTTTTTCAAGGCGTTTCTGGCACCCCCTTTAGCCCTGCGCCCTAGGCAGCTGCCTAGTTGGCCTAATGGTAGCACCGGCCCTGCCTCCCGCCCATGTTCCCCAGCAACTGGTGTCCATAGGCATATTACCTTTGATACTGGAGGTAGCATAAAGCCATCAGGATTAGTAGCCATTGATAGCCTTCTCCTCCATGGATTTTTCTAATCCCCCTTTAAAGCCATCCACATCTTGTGGTAGCAAATTCCATAGTTTATGTGCTAAGTCCTTCTTCTATCATCTTATCTGTCCTGAAACTCCCACCAATCAACTTTATGGGATGACCCTTTCGGGTTCTAGTATTATGAGAGAAGGATAAAAATGTCCCCCTATCCACTTTCTCCACACACCACGTACACCTCTATCATCTCTCCCCTTATTACTCGCCATCTTTCCAAGCGGAACAGTCCCAGATGCTGTAAGGTTTCCTCACAGGGGAGTTTGCTCCAGCCCCTAGATCATTTTGGTTGGGTTGTCCTTTTCCCGCACCTTTTCCAACTCAACAACATATCAAAGGAGGATCTGGGGCCGGCTTCTGAGTGGCAATGGAGCCGTCGGATCACTTCCTTTTCCTTCAAAAGGATCGTTTTGCCAACATGATTGGGGCAATACAACTGGCATGTGCTGCTTGTGACGTACATCACCCTAAAGGCTTGAGAGATGCCTTTGCTGGCATTAAAGAGAGCTATGTAAGGAATCCTCTCCAGGCAGAAGCTACCTCCACTCTCTGGAGTCCTGGAAGTGACAGAGGAAGAACGGCATTGCTGGCCTGTCTTTCAACTGGACATTTGCAGCTTTTTAAAGTTATGCCCGATCATAATGGATCAAAGAACCAGCAAGAAATAACCCGCTACTCTTCTTTCTGTCTACAGTCCTTCAGGGCTTAGGTATAACTAGCGGCAAGGAAGACGCGGAGCTGATTCATCCGCGTGTTTGCGCCTGCCAAAGAGCAGCCCTGGGCAAAGAGTAGCCTGGTTCTCCCTGCTCCTACCGCTGCTGGCTCTTTTCGATTTCCAAGCAAGACTTTGTGACCAATTTATGTCACAATGGAGCCTTCCACATCAACATGTCCAGCTCTCTGTTCTCTCATTTTCAATCCTCCCTGGTAATAGACACTCAGCAGACCCGTGAAAAAGGTAACTGGTGCACTCACACTGAGCTGCTAAACACTCAAGCCTCAGGGATGTCGGAGAAAGCCGAACTGGATCCGATTGAGTTCGGATTTCTGCGAATCCCACCTGCCGATTCTCCAGCGGACTGGCTTTTTTTCTGAGTCATGCAGATTCCACGGACTAGCAGACCGTTTTTTTCCACTTTGGGGGTGGATTTGCAGGAATTCACATTAACTAATGTGCATCACCACATGTGTGCAAGTGTGCATTAACACTAATAGGAGTCAATGCTGATGCAAATTAGCGCAAATAGAACAAAATTCTGGTTTTTTTTTAAAAAAAACTGAATCTGTCAATGAGCAGACGGTGGAACGAAAGACACCTGACAATCCATGAAGCACCGTTATAATGGATTTAAGAAAATCCATACATCCCTGTTAACGATACAAAGAGCATCTCTACACCACAGAGGGAAATTGGATTGCGAGTGGAAAAGGGGGTGGAAATAATGAGTCAAGACACCAAGTTTGGTACAAACCTGGGCCACATTTATAACAGATCTGCAGAGGGAAACGAGTGCAGGTTCCCGACTATACTGGCCCCTTGCCGGTAGGTGTTTTAGGGTGAGTCATCTGACCCCCGAGGGGCGTTGCATGTGAAATCACAACCCCTCAGTTTTACACCATCCTGGTGTTGGGAGGCTTTCCCCAGTCACTCCCTCCCAGAGCCACAAAACTCCAAGTGGGTGAGGTGAGTCAGCCTCAAAGTCAATCCGTATCTACCATGCTCCTTCCACCCTGCATAGGATTCCCGCAATCCTCCAGGTTCGGATTTTGCTTAATATCCTCCAGGTTTGGATTTTGCTTAATATTTAGCAGTATAGAAATAGTACAAATAAATAAAGAAAGAAATTAGGAGGAGCTGTTGTCGGGTGGGGTGCCCCCTGCTGGCATGTGGGTCCTTGGCCGTTGCCCAACCATGCCTCCCATTGACACCAGGCACCAGCCCTGCTTTCCACCTCTGTGGAACCCAAAGTCCAGTTCTGCCACGTTCCAGATTTAAGGGAATTCAGGAAGGGCGAGGGCAGCTGTCGAGAATCGCCCTACCTGCCACCGATGCTCGGATCCTCTGAAATAGTTATTACCATCTGTGGATGCCAAACTTTAAACACACACACACACACACAGTGCTTACGCACTCCAGAAGAGGGTGGGAAATGCCCCCACCCACGCTATTGTCTTGCTGTTATTCAGTTATGCACGTGGAGATTTAGGTAGAAGGGGTGGAAAGGGAATGCCAGCCAGAAATGCACGCCCACCCTTACACATTGTGTTCTAATTTTAACACCTCGGATCCATCAGCATCAGTCTTTTGGCTCCAGCTCGTAATATCCCCAAATCCAGGAAGCCATTCTAATTTTCTGGTGTCAAAGGTCACTGCCATTGTAGCTCTCTTCCTCTGTCCAGGTTTTAAATCTGGAAACGTCCTAATTGCCATTGTATATAATGTCACCTCCTCAGATAACCCCTCCGTGTTATTTTTGTCTCTGTCCCAAGCAATCCAAAATAACAGCCCAAAAAGAAAGGGGGGCGGGAGAGAAAAGAAAACAAGGGTGAGGAGAGGAAGAATCATAGAACAATCGACTCCTCGAAACAGAAGTGTCGGTAGCCACCTCATCATTCAGCATAGGAGGCCTTGGGTCACAAACGCCTCGTGGACTTTATTTATTCGTGCCGTAATGATACCAGAGGCTTGAAGCCAAATGTTTGGCCGGTTCTTTCAAATCAACATGTGGACTTCAGCTTTCTGCTTTCCAGCGGCTCCATGTGTCGCAATTCTCCCTGTTTTCTGGCGCTTGCCCCCTTGTCGCTCACTGTTTTGATTTTGTCCCAATTTTTTATTTTTATTTTATTTTATTTATTTATTTATTTATTTAGAGTTTCAAATAATATACAACAAAAACCATTCCAACATACAAATAACAACTACAGTGTCCCCTTCACCATTCAGGACCAAAGAATATTCACCCTCTATATCCCCCCTATTACTCAATATTCCAAAAAAAAACACAGCCACATCATATCTTGACAAGGCATGCTCCCTTTTCCCTTGACTAGCACAAAATCTAAAAATGGCCCCCAAATTTCCTTAAAATTATTTCTCTTTAATTGTCCCTTTTTGCATTTAATACAGCAAGTTAACTTATCATTTACAGCAATGTCCCATACCTCCTTGTACCAATCAACAACTGAAAAAAACATGTTGGACTTTCCATTTCCTTGCTATCATTAATCTCCCAGTTGTTAACAAGTTTACAACAAGTTCCTTTATATCTTGGGTACAAACCAGTTTCTCCGTTACTGATAACAATGCTAATTTGGGACAGACCTCCAAAAATTTTTTATTCACATTGAGGGGTGGGGGATTTCAGGCATGACTTTTAAAATGTTTTTGTGCGCGTCATATTCCCTCTGTCTCCCACGTCTTCTGCATTGAGTGTTGTTGGTTGTGTAGCCAAAATAGCACCACCCGAGAACAAGAGGGGAGGTGTTTAGAAGATTCTGGGGCCTCCTAAGTCTGCAAATCTTAGCTTTGTCATACTTGGCTAGTGATGGGTGAATCCCCCCCCCCCCCCGCATCTTAACATGGAATTAGCTAGGTAATTATCAGCTGTCTCGGCAAGTGTTTGGAAAAATACGTATCTATTTTCTGAGAGTCCTCTTCCAATTTGCAACACTGATGCATGCAGTCGTGCCGCTGTGCCTGTGTCTTATTGTATTGCCTTTTGGGATTTGACTGCCTTCATCTCCAGCCATGGCCGATAGCTACTTCGAAATTCAAATGTGTGTTCCACCGCCCCCCAAAAAAAAAATACACATGGGAGGGATGAGATCTGAATGGAGGACAACAATCCCGTTAAACGTTTACAAGAAACAACTGAGAAAAGTGGCTCAAATAGAGATGATACTGAAGGTTGCTTGGTCAAGTAGCCTCCACACATAGGTTTCATAGATCATAGAGTTGGAAGGAGCCTACAAGGCTATCGAGTCCAACCCCCTGCTCAGTGCAGGAAACTAGAGGAGGGGTCTCCCATCCAAGTAATAACCAGGCCTGACCCTGCTTAGCTTTCCACACTCAGACAAGCTGAGCCAGCGTACCCATTCAAGACTAAGACACCCCAAACACTTTGCCAGATAGCTCACAACAATATATTGTTGCTGGGGAAATTCACATTTCCCCCAGCTACTGTGAGGACTGCAGCAAAGCTGAGAGGGAATTCTGGAGGGGGCTGTCAGAGGATGCATGCCAGCATCCCTGCCGATCGAAATGTGCCGGTGCTACATTCCTGTAAGCCTTTGCTCCCCTACACCACTGGTCTTTAATAATAATAATAATAATAATAATAAAATTATTTCTTACCCACCTCTCCGTCTAGATCGAGGCGGGGAACAGCAAAAAATATAAAACGCATAGACCAAACAAAACACAACACATACCATTAAAACATCTTTAAAACATCTTTAAAACATCATAAAACATCTTAAGATATCTTAAAAACATCTTAAAGGCATCCTAAAATTCCGCTGGATAGACCTGCCGGAAGAGATCAGTCTTTGCTCTGATTCTACCAGGGTCTGGACTACCGGGTGAAGTGAAATCCTTACCCAATTTTGAGAAGAGTTTTCTGGCCGTCCAGGTTAAACCCTTTGTGCTATTCTGTGCCTGTTGAGACAAAATTGGTTATTGGCCGGGTTCACACCATCACCGGGGAAAAGAAACCATGGGGGTTTCTTTTCCCTGCCCCCGCGCATGTCGGTCGCGCACCGCTGCACAGTTCTGCCTAATTACCCTCATGGCCCATGGCTTGTTGTAGGCTTCTGGGGTGGCTTGGAAGCTGCCACCCCACACCGCACACACCTCGCCAGGTTTGGGCGACACAGCAACCCACTGCGCCGCAAGGGTCATTAGACAAATCGTGAGGCAGTGGGCAGGGGCTGGGCAAAGAAGCCACACAGTGGAAGTACTTCTTCACACCGTGCATAGTTGAACTATGGAATTCACTTCCACCAGAAGTAGTGACGGCCATCCATTTGGAGGGCTTTAAAAGGGGACTGGACAAATTCATGGAGGAGGAGAAGGCTATCGATGGCTACTGAAGGGCCCTGATGGCTATATGCTACCTCAAGTATCAGAGGCAGTATGTCTATGTACCTCAATTGCTGGGGAACATGGGCGGGAGGGTGTCCTGCTTGTGGGATTCCCATGGGCAGCTGGTTGGCCACTCTGTGGACAGAATGCTGACTAGATGGACCCTTGGTCTGATCCAGCAGGGCTCGTCTTATGTTCTTATGTTCTTTTCCCCAGTGATTGTGCGAACCCGGGGAATGCCTCCACAAACCCTTTGATTTAAACCCTCTTAAGTCTTTCCTCTTTGGCGTGTCTGCGATCCGAAGTTCCTACGTTATGTTTCTCTCTCTCTCTCTCTCTCTTCCCCATTTAATGGCAGCACCATTATGCCTCCCTGTTTCTGACCTTCCCTAATGAAACTCTAGCCAGGCCTTGCATGAATTAAGGACCAAGTAAACAGTACTTAATGGTTCTAATTGAAGGTCAGTAAATCCCCGAGAGATTAAACGAGTCCTGCGGGGAGATGTGTAAATCTCCTGGCCTTTTATGGCGCCCCAGCCAAACAGCTTACACACTTGGCCATGCAAGCCTTAATAAACGTGGTATGCACCTTAATCAAAACCATTTTGCCACCAAAAGGGGCCAGGGTGTAAATCACCATTGCTTTTGCCACTAAACCCCAGTACAAAAAGAAAAAAAAAGAAGGGAGAAAAAAAAAGGGGGCGGCTTATGCCAAAGCACATGATCAGAGCACCCTCCCGGTGCCTAGTTAGATGTCCGGCACGGCCACGCTTCAAGAGCTAAATACCCATTTTGCTGCTCTGTGGGGGAAACGCCAGCCAGATGAGGGAAATAAAACACTTCAGATGGCGGAGAAGGCGGCGAGGGCTTCCCTGCTTGCCCTCTGCCAGCTCTCACTCCAATTTAGTGATTATTAATAAGCACAAGTACCGAGCTCTGGCACCAGGGTAACCCTTTGCAGCGAACCCTTGTATATTTAATAATCTCATCAAAGTTTATGTCCCAGGCTGTATTTCAAGGTTTAATGGCTAGAGCGCAGAGTGTGACTTGAAGGGGGCTTGGAGGGTGGGGGTGGGTGGAACTCTTTGAAGGCTTCAGTTTGCATCTCAGACGGTCAGGTTTAAAGCGGGCAACGTCAGACTGATGGAGGAGACAGTCACCTTTGACCTTTCACCTGCACACGCCTCCACTCCAGTTCATGACTTCTAGTGGCGCTGGCGCTGGCAATCTCTTCACAGCCCTTGGGAAGTAGTGACGGCCATCCTTTTGGAGGGCTTTAAAAGGGGACTGGACAAATTCATGGAGGAGGAGAAGGCTATCGATGGCTACTGAAGGGCCCTGATGGCTATATGCTACCTCAAGTATCAGAGGCGGTATGCCTTTGTACCCCAATTGCTGGGGAACATGGGCGGGAGGGTGCTGTTGCACCCCTGTCCTGCTTGTGGGTTTCCCATGGGCAGCTGAGCTGGTTGGCCACTGTGTGAACAGAATGCTGGGCTAGATGGACCCTTGGTCTGATCCAGCAGGGCTCTTCTTACGTTCTTATGTTCTTTTCCCCAGTGATTGTGCGAACCCGGGGAATGCCTCCACAAACCCTTTGATTTAAGGGTTAGCACAGAGGTGGGCAGAAGGTGTATCTCTCCGGGTGATTTGCAGTAGTAGATAGTCAAAGGGCAATTCTCGAACGATAGCAACAATGAAGACGCTTCTCCTCCCCCAAGTTAGGTTGATAAAAAGAAGACTTGGGGGGGGGGCAGTCCCAGCTTCAGGTTTTTGAGGGCCCCTCCCTCTACCTTCTCATAGATTTCATAGATAGATTTTCATAGATCATCGAGTTGGAAGGAGCCTACAACTACAAGGCCATCGAGTCCAACCCCCTGCTCCGTGCAGGAAACTAGAGGAGGGGGGGTCTCCCATCCAAGCAATCGCCAGGCCTGACCCTGCTTAGCTTTCCACGCTCGGACAAGCTGAGCCAGCGTGAGCCACAGGCTTACCACCATGGCCACCAACTGCTCTTGCTGCTCGTCCTCTTTCTCATCATATTTCCATCTATCACTGCATTGCTGAACAGGCAGAGAGCCAGTGAGCAAGCAGGCAGTGGCATCCACTGCTTCTGCTCCTCACCACCACCACCACCACCGTTGTCTGGGCCAAGGTAAATGAGCCAGGTTGCAGTGATGAAGAAGAGGAGAAGCAACTCCAGGGGGCCCCTTGTCAGTGAGCCCCTGCTGGGGTGTGGGCCCTCAGCAGGTGCCCGACTGTGCCTGCCCTTGACACTGGCCCTGCTTGGGAGAAAAAAAAAAACCAGGAGTGCATTTGTGGGCGAAAAGGTCTTGTGAGCTTGGTTCTGGTACTGATCACAAGTCCCTGGGCTGAACATGCGCTCAGAGGGGACCCTGTTCCTTATTTCTTAGCCTATAGTCTACCTGCCTGAGCCATCATTTTTTTACACCTGAATCCATTTGGTGAACCGCACCGTGTCTAATTGAGAAATGAAGTCGATCATCCTGCAAACCCAAAGTCTGCCCACCCACGAAATAGAAGAAAGGCAGAGCTGGCAAAGGATGTTTAACCCATGGATCAGGAAGCTCAGAGCAGCTTTGGAGGCTATTGAGCAAGAGGAAGCTGCTACAAGAGTTCCCAAGGGCTGTTGGGGACACAGGACAAAGTCCGGGTTACGTTAGCATAGGGCTGCTTCCCAATATCCTCTTCATCCTAATACATCCCCAGTTCCAAATTACTTGGCCTTATTTCCAAAGTGGAACTGATACATTCAGAATGGGATTCGACAGGTTGTTCTCTTTCTAGTCCAAGTCACTTCTGTCTGATCAGTCTGTATCAGAATTCACAACTATCCAATTCCTCAAGCATCTCTAACTGGGAATTGTCTATTTTTCCCCATACAGATAGATCGATAGATAGATGATAGATAGATAGATAGATAGATAGATAGATAGATAGATAGATAGATAGATAGATAGATTCTGACTTTTGTATTCTATGCATTTGGGGTTTTTTCAGATCATTTCCTTCTCTCACACACACACGTCACTAGTGCACATGTGCACATTGATAGAACACTGAAAGAAAAGCAATCTTGAACCATTATACCAACTTATAGGAGGAGCACAGGTGCATATTGACAAAACTGAGAGACCTGGAAGCTATAGCAAAAGACCAAGTCTTTTGTTAGGAATCTTTGGTCTGGGGTTCATCGCGTAATGTTGTTAGTATTCTTTTAAACTTAGGAGAGATTCCAAAAGCTCTTTTTACTGCATGAGTCTGAACACTAGCAAAGCAACAGGCCTGCTACAAAGTACAGTGAGTCATCCAAAACTGTCTGTGTTACCTTCAAATGAGTCCCCCCCCGCCATACAACACAAACCACACATAGAAGCTTTGATCAATGGGTTCCGGGCTGCACCTTCTGTTGAGAGGGCAGAGACAGAGCTTAATTTCTGACTCAGCATAACTTTTAAGGGGTGGGTGAATCTTGGAGTCCCACTTTCTCCCACATTCAGATTGTTTAAATCTCAAGTTCTTTCTCTCTTGAATAAGAACCTTTAAAAAAAAAAAATTGGCTAAAAAAAATTATGAAAAATGAACTGAACCCAATTTCTCACCCATCTCAACCAGCCAAATTCAACAGGTACAGCATGGAGAGGACAATGTTGTACCCACCTTCCATATAGCCATTAAAGATGACGAACTTGTCAGGAGAAAAAAAAAAGGGTGACAACCCTAATTCAGCACATGGTTGACACCTGGATGGACAAATTTTTCTGTTTTGGTTAATTTTTTTTTTTTTAATCCCAAATTCAATTAGTCCCCTATTTATAGAACTTTGGGAATTTTGGTAAATGCTTATCGAAATTGAAATGAAATGAAATCCTCACCCACCCCTTCTTTTGCTATGGACCTTCCAGTAGCCACATAAAAGTCACTCGCTTGCCTGATTTTTTTTTCCTTAAGTGGCAAACAGGAACACAGCTACCCCACCCTCCCCTGCATCAAACCTTTTCCTCCCATTATTTCAATATCTTTTCAATATTAAAGTTGAAATAATTGGAGGCTACATCATGGTCATTCAAATACCGCACAGCATTGCTTAGTGAAAACTGGGGGGGGAAGTCTTTTGGGGGATAGATAGCTCTTCTTTCCTTCTCCCATGGACATTCCATCGACTTGGATTCTCATATTTTTAGTAGGGTCCTGGCTTTGAAAGAAAAAGGAGGTCTCGCCACTGTTCTTTGTGTGACTTTTTTCATCCCTCTTTCCCTCTCTTTCCCCTTCTTTCCTACAACTTTCGATTCTACGGTCAGCCTCGTCCATGATCTCTTTCTTTTCACCCCATCTTCTTCTCCATGCATTCCTCCATTGCCACCCTCCCCTTTTCTCCCTCCCCCCCCCCAATCCCACCCCAGCATGCCCGGAGCCGGAACAGGGAGAATCAACTGCACCCTTAATTGCTGCTTCGCAGCCTGACGTCAATAGGAAGTGACATCTCCTGAGCACGGAGCTGCAACCGTCTTGGTGCATATTCCCTCTGTCTGAGCGCATCAGGGCAGATGTCACAACCAGGAAAGCTAGAAGCCACTGAAGGAGCGGGGAGCCGCCGAAATCATTGCGAAGCTGGCATGAAACACTGAGGAGGTTGGTAAAAACCCCGCTTCCACGGCGGGTTCTCCCAGTGCTTTCTGCACTGTTGGTCTCAGGCTGTGAGCATTTACAGGAACTGACATTTCAAGGGTTGTATTGCAATGTTACACTGGGGGTTTTAAGCAAAACAAATGTTTGTATCTAACTCCTCCAACCATGGCCACTCGGCTCCCTGTGGAAAGGTGGCTTTCTGGTAATTGAGCCAGATGGCGGTTGGGGGGTGGAGGGAGGTGTGCGGGCACAGAAGGAAGTGGGAACGGAATCGTTCTCCATGAAATTATCCATTGCATCTTTTTGTTTGAGCTTTATGGGGAGCAATCCATGGTGCTCCATGGTGGTCAACCTATTTTGGGGATGGAGCTCAGCACCATGAATAGGTCCTATAAAGCTCAAACAAAACAATGCAATGGATAAGGAGGCCCACTGACACAGGAGTCACCAGTCCTCCCCGGATCATACATAGAAAGAAAAAGGGTACGACGCAGCAAGGTCATTTTGCAAATCTTGTGCATGGGTCACAACAGTCCTTTAGGTAGTCCTTTCGTAGGGATGGGGAAGAAATTCGTTCAGTTCTCATTTTAATACAAACTTAACTCATTTTGTACTTTTGAACCACTATGCAAACTGAAACTCAGTTCGCATTCCAAATTTGCACTTCTCTGAATTTTGCAACCGAGTTCTCCGATTAAAAAAAATGCAAACAAAATAGTGTACCTATATTAGAGGGAAAAGTCCACACAAAAATGCACATCATAGTGGAAACTAACATTCGAAAATGCTTTCAGTTAGAAAACAGACTTGCAGAAATGTGTCTCTCCAGCAAAACTGCATTCAAAATGCATGTATTAGGAGAAATGCACACACGGAAAAATGTGTATGAATTTTCTCAGGTTGTGGGGATGCACCGGATTTAAGATTGGAGAAACGAGAAACAGAGAGAAACTGAAATTGAGTCGCTCCTCATTGGTGCATTAGGTAGGGGCAATTCTTTTGCTCTTCCCCTGGAATGGGCTCATCCCAAATCTTGGGAAGCAATGCACCTGTACTGCAGCTGTCCAAGGTGGGAGGAAACAGCTGATGGATCCTAACTTCCTGCTCCCCCTGTTGTCAGGGCTTGCTGTGCCTCCAAGCCTGGAACTGGAAGAGGAGGAAGCCAGAAAGTAGATCTCTCTCTCTCTCTCTCTCTTTCTCTCTTTGGCAGAGCAACAGTCTGGCATCAGGAAAGCAGAAAGCAAACAGTCATGGGGCACTGTACAGTTACTGCCCGCTTTAGAAAATTGAAGGCATTTGAGCAATATAGATGAATTGGTAGAGAATGCCAAGACAGCAGGCACAGCAGGAGGAAGCAATCATGAAATGATAAATTGCTATCTTAGACGTAAAGGGTGGAGATGGACAGCATGGCCACAGTAATCCACGCTCTGGCAAGATTCAAGATTGATTACTGCAATGTGTTATGTGTGGAGACTTGGACGATGGCACCGAAACTAAAGTTAGAGCAGAATGCAGCCCCGACTGGTTACTGTGACTAGGGATTGAGAATATATCACCCCAGTGTTTCAAGCAAGCCCATAGCACCATTCATGGTTTTGGCGTTCTCCTTTAAAGCTGTGCACAGCTTAGGCCAGAGGTACTTATATGATGAGTCCTATTCAGGCATTTAAAAACCATAACCATAGTGGAAAGGTGGGGATAGATACATATACTCACCCTGTTCCCTCCACCTCTATGTTTCCAGAGAATGTCCGAAGAGAAACCAACTGCATTCAGTTGGTTGCACAGGATGACTGATCACATGGAGCACTGCATCATGTTACAGTTTGGGATGTGCAAATCAGCAAAACCCAAGTTCATTGAGGGTCTCTGAATTCCACCTCAAAGCTCGTTCCAACTCGTATCCGTAACAGATCACAAGCTTTGGGGTTGTTGTTGTTTTTTCCTTTTTGCACAAAGATTCATGCATATTTTCATGCGCATATGCCCAAATGTACAAATGCTTTTTTAAAAGTATGCATTTTTCTCCCAGTGATTAAGGTATGTCTGTGCACATTTTTTCATAAGTATGCATTTTTCAAACACATTTTTTTGTTCTGCAAATTGCATCACATGCTCATAAATGTACAGACTTGGACCACAGATTGTGTCTGGGTCCATGTTCAGTTCCAGGAGGTCCAAACTGGGTAGACAGCCATGGTAATGATTTTTCAATACCTGAATTTGGTTGACGGAATGCCTGTTCCCACATCAAGCAAGCTGCCCACATGTTGAAATCATCAAGTGATACTTTCCTCCAGGTGCCCTCACCGTCTGAAGTAAGACAGGTGGTGACTGAAGAGATGATCTCTTTGATACCCCATTTATAGAACACCCTCCCAAGAGAGTCTCCCCTGGTACCAAGCACCCCCACTGCTATGTTTTAGACGCCAGGCAAAGACTCACTTTTTTAAATTATTATTTTCACCCATTCTTTATAAAAGGTTTGAGTCTTGCTTGTTTTCATCTTTAGTGGGTTTTGATTTTGTTGGGGGCCATTGGTCAAAATGAGACATAGGAAGGTTCAAAATAAACAAATAAATAAAATGTGGAGCCTGTCCTGTTGTCAGCGTTGAAGTAAGCATCCGCTACCACATCTGATTGGCTTCTCTATGTGGAATTGGGGCGGGGGGGTGCCATCTTGTCCTTCGACTTAGATGGCAAAATGTCTTTATTTTATTTATTTTATTTATTATATTTATACCCTGCCTTTTTTCCTGAAAGGAACCCAAGGCGGCTTACATAGTCCTCCTCCTCTCCATTTTATCCACACAACAACCCTGTGAGATAGGTTAGGCTGAGAGTCAGTGACTGGCCCAAAGTCACCCAGTGAGTTTCATGGCCGAGCGGGGACTAGAACCCGGATCTCCCGAGTCCCAGTCCAACACTCTCACCACTACGCCACACTGGCTCTCACTGGTCTTTGGCCAGCCCTGCTTAATGGTTACAGTAAATACACAGGCAGCTCAGAGAACTGTTCCTAACAAGCAAGAAGGAGCAGCAGGAAATAAAACAAAAGGGACTCCAGGGACTCTATTTGGCATGGCCAGACAGGTGCCATGGCCAAAAGACTGTCCTCTGAATCTGAGCCATGCTGCTTTGAATCTAACCTTGTGGCCATAGACAAGCCATTCTCCCTCTTGCAGTCTTAGCTTCCTGTCTACAATATAGGGATAATAATACTCACCTTTTCTTACTGCGGGGGGGGGGAGTAGTTTGGAGTGGGAGGGCAGATGACCCACCCACCCACCCGCAGCCCTCCACAGGCCGAATTATGTCAGGGATATGGCCACACACCCCGATGTTATTTGGTCCCCAATGGGAAAAGGCACAATAGTTAAATTTATTTTGATCGTTGACCAGCACATAAAAGATACAATATTTACATACAAAGTACATATTTATTTATTTATTTATTTATTACATTTATACCCCACCTTTTTTCCTGCAAGGAACTCAAGGAGGCTTACATAATCCTCATCCTCCTCTCCATTTTATCCTCACAACAACCCTGTGAGGTAGGTTAGGCTGAGAGCCAGTGAATGGCCCAAAGTCACCCAGTGAGCTTCATGGCCGAGCGGGGACTAGAACCCAGGATCTCCCGAGTCCCAGTCCAACACTCTCACCACTACGCCACACCAACACTCAAAAAAAGATTAACATGACCCTGGAGTATTAGCCAGTTCTAATGATGCCATTTTTACCGAACGTTTGTGACAGGCACCAGCCGCTACACAGAACCTGGCCACCTTGTCTGTAATCTGAGAATCCTGATACGAAAGAAGAACACCAAGATAAAATCCAATTGATCAGCCTGGGATTTTTTTTGTAGAATAGGTATAATAAAAACATGGCGAATGTCTCAATAAAAAGAACTGTATAATGGCACATGCCCAAGGGTTTCCACTTCCCCTCCATCACAAGGATAGGTACGTTCATGATACAGAAACTACAGAGCAGGTGAAGGCACCCCACCAGCTGATGCACCAGGTAGATCATCTACCCTGTGCTTTGGCCAGGAACCTGGCTTCGCCGGGTGCGGGCTTCCTGTGCCCCAGGCACAGTAAAGTCATCCGAGCTGAAGTGATTATTAATTATTTTTTTATTTACAGCATTTGTATACTGCTCCATATCTAGACAGATCCCAGAGCAGAGAACAATAACAAGATAAAACAGATGAAAGAATAAAAACAGTGCATTAAAAATAGAATAACATTAAAACCATGGGTGGTCAGCAAGGGAGGCTTCCCGAAACATAGATGTCTTCAGCAGGGGCCAAAAACAACCGTGTTGGAGCCTGCCTGACCTCCAGAGGCAGGGAGTTCCATAGAAGTGGGGCCACCACACTGAAGGCTTTTTTCCTGTGGTGGACTCCAACCAGGCCATAGGTCCATGTGGAACTACCAGGAGAATGTCCTTCAATGAACCCAGTGACTGGGCAGGTTGGTACGGGAGAAGGCGCTGTGTCAGGTATCCTGGTCCCAAGTTGTTTAGGACTTTGTACACTAGTACCAGAACCTTAAACCTGACCCAGTAAGCGAATAGGGAGCCAGTGCAGTTCCCTCTGCAGAGGAGTTGCATGCTGAAACTCCTTTATGTGGACAATATAAGCCAGTGTGGAGTAATGGTTAGAGCATTGGACTGGGACTCGGGAGATCCAGGTTCTAGTCCCCACTCAGCCATGAAGCTCACTGGGTGACTTTGGGCCAGTCACTGACTCAGCCTAAACTACCCCACAGGGTTGTTGTGAGAATGAAATGGAGAGGAGGAGGAGGAGGAGGAGGATTATGTAAGCTGCTTCAGGTTCCCTGCAGGAAAAAAGAGGGATATAAATATAAATAAATGTGGATAATTTCCAAGGAAGTCTTACACAGTCACATTAGATTTCAAAAGAGGGAATTTCTCAAACATGTCCCTGCTCTTCTCCAAACCCCTGGGGGGGGGGGGGCAGATGGGAAAAAGAGAGATCAGGAGCTGGGGAACAGAGAGTCGACAGAGAACATATAAGAGGCCCTGCCTCAATTTTACCTCTGTCAAGTTTAGGGAACTTGGGGAACATTCGCGAATGATCCCTCCAGCACATCAGCTGGGGTAGCTTCACCTTCCTCGTGCCTTCTCCCATTGGGAAGGAAGCTGGGCAGGCAAAGTGAAGCCTGCTCAGACAGTGCCCTTCACTCCACAGAGCACAGCGGACTGAGCTGTCTCGGCTTTGCTCCTCCACCCGGCTTTTCCCTAGCCAGTTGGGTGCCACAAAAAGTCAGGGAAATCCCTGCTGTTATCTCGGAGCTGTTATCTCCGATTCCCCTCCACGCCACTCACCCTCCCAACCGGGGAATCCCCACTTCTTCATCTCTGATCACATAGCGGAGGGGCAGGGCACGCAGAGGAAGCCCAAGCCTCTGTTGGGCAGAGGTTCACTGTCCCTGCCTTCCGCTCAGCCTGGTAGGGATGCATGAGAATTTCGTTTTTTGCTCGCAAAACACGCAAGCATGCCCCGTTCGAAGCTCCGAACAGGCACGTGTCCACCGAAAATATTAGTAGATCGATGGACACGTGCTCGCGTTCATCTCGCTCCTGATTCCCAGTCCAATGTGTGCAAATTTCCTTCGTAGACGGAACCAGTCCCACTTTGGTCTATGGAGAAATTTAGAGAAAGTGATGCGATATTTGTGGAAACTTGTGCAAATTTCAAAAGAGGGAATTTCTCAAACATGCCCCTGCTCTTCTCCAAACCCCTGGGGGGGGGGGCAGATGGGGAAAAGAGAGATCAGGAGCTGGGGAACAGAGAGTCGGCAGAGAACATATAAGAGGCCCTGCCTCAATTTTACCTCTGTCAAGTTTAGGGAACTTGGGGAACATTCGTGAATGATCCCTCCAGCACATCAGCTGGGGTAGCTTCACCTTCCTCGTGCTTCCTCGTGTTTGATCGTGGCCTGATTTGCACACGTTGCCCGTTTGCAAGGATTGTAACAAAAATGCATGTGAGATATGACACAGAAGTGCCGTATATAATAATATGGCGGTGGTGCTGGGAAGTAAAGGCTTTTACAAACCCATGTAAATCCAGACAGGGGTAAGATTTGTGCTCGTGTCATCGTGATGGACATTATGTAATCTAAGAGCGGCGCTATACATGACGCTGCTCTGGGATTATGGTGAGCTGAGTGTCAGCACAGCAGGAGCAACAGGTGCTGAGCAACAGGGTCAGCAAAGGATATAAAGGGTTGCCTTAAACCGCACTTGGTCATTCCTGTTTGTCATCCTCCATGTTCAATGTATTCCGTGGACCAAGAATAGATTTTGAAAGAAGGGACATTGCCTTAAAAATATTGGGAAAGCAACAGGAATCTATCATTTGGACAGCACACATAGATTGCCTACAGTGACAGGTCTGTAACGAAGAGGCCCAGCTTAGGGTCAGATGAAACTGTCAATGTTGACTTCTCTCCGTTTCTCATTTTTCCAGTCTTAAGGTCAGTTCATCTTGAACTTTGAGAATTTCTCCAGCCTTAAATTTGGTTTTGTCCTGAACTGAGAGAGAGAGAGAGAGAGAGAGAGAGAGAAATAAAGTTCGCATGAAAATTCATAAGCATTTTTGTGAACATGTCTCTCTAATACATGTGTTTTTGTATGCATTTTGGCCAAATATGCCCTTTTTTTGCAAGCAATTTCTCTTTTAGAATGCATTTTTGCTTGTTATTTCCTATATATGTATGCATCTTTGTATGCATTCATTCTGGCCGTGTAATCCAATTGGGATGCCCATAACATAAGCCTCTGAATTCAGAGGATTATGGGTATTTTATGCAGAGCGGGAGCAGCAGTGGAGGTGGTTACTGCCTTCCTGTTCCTCCCACCCTGCATTTTTGCTAGACAGCCATGATTTTTGGCAGTCTAGCTGGGGCTCTTTGGAGGAGGAAAGGTTGCAGAGGACACAGAATACCGTATGTTGTACCATGGCCTCTGCAGTCTCCTCCCCTCTCCACCCACCAGAGCACCCAATTTTCCCCCTCTCTGAGGTTGAGCTCCCAGACTTGGCAGTTCTTTCCACGCCAGCTGCGAGGGGGAATGTCGGAGCGCAGATTCCCAGTTCTGAGGCCAGAGCTCCATTTCTGACCTCAGATCTGGGAATCCAAAGTATCCTAGTGCCCCACCCCCAAACAATGTCTAGGGGCCATAGGATCACTCCCCCTATTGAAGAACTTTGGAGAAGTGTGAATTTTGATGGATAACTGAGTTTCTATTATTATTATTATTATTATTATTATTATTATTATTATTATTATTATTATTACATTTATATCCCACCTTTTTTTCCTTTTTCAAGGAATCCAAGGTGGAAGCTTACATGCTCCTCCTCCTCTCCCTTTTCATCCTCACAACAACCCTGTGAGGAGGTAGGTTAGGCTGAGAGTCAGGGACTAGCTCAAACTCACCCAGGGAGCTTCATGGCTGAGTGGGGACTAGAACCCGGGTCTTCAGTCCAACACTCTCACCCCTGCACCACACTGGCTCTCCATTAGTTTGAAAAGATGAAAATTTACTGAACAGATTTCTCCCCCATCCCTTCCCAGCAATAAAGAACGCATTCTGCCTTTCTGAGATGCAAAGTGAAGAGTGGTACACATAGGTGGAGTCTCTCAAACACACCTATATTTCTCTTGGGCTTTTCATGAAAGTTCCCTCCGGTATTCCACTCACCCTTGCCATGCCAAGCTTTGTTTAGCCAACATGGCATCCTCTTCCCCCCCCCCCTTTCCCTCCTCCCTTGCATGGACCGTTTCCGCTCGCAGACAGAGGGCCAGAAGACCACATTAGCTGCCAGACACAAAAGGCGGCAGAAATCAAATAAAAGGAAAATGCAGCAGCCACAGGTCAGCCTTTTATAAATATTTATGCTGGAGGAAGACACAGTGCCTGAGTAATGACCTTGTGGCTGGTATTAATAGAGTTAATGTGGGGTTGTGGGGAGACTCGTTGCCAGAGAGAAGGCGAGAGAGACGGGAAGGCTTTAAGAAGACTCTGTGTTGAGCTGCATCTCTAGCCAACCTTTCATTTGTGTTTTTATTTATGCAGTCCAAATGCCTATCCCTTTCTTTCCCATGGGATGATGGAAGGTAGCAGTACACTTTGTGTTCATAAAGGGCCGCTCCGCGCATTATTAGTGACACAGAGACGACTAGAGTGAATTCTGGAACTGGGAGGAGGGGCTCGGAATACAAACCTTCACAGTTTGGGAATCAGGGCCGGCGCCAACGGTAGGCATGGTCGGGCACCTGCCAAGGCCCCACACCCCAGCAGGGGCCCACTGGCAAGAAGAGCCCCCTCAACTTGCTCCTCCTCTTCACCACTGCAACCTGCGTGTTCATCTGGGCTCTGTCTGGCCCAGGCCATGGAGGTGGTGAGCAGGAGCAGATGCCACTGCCTACTTGCTCACTGGCTCCCTCTACCTGTCAAGCAAGCAACTGGTGGCAATGATGAGAAAGAGGAGGAGGAGGAGGAGGAAGAGCGGCTGGTGACAATGGAGGCGAGAAGGGAGACTCACTGAGGGAGGGGGGGAATTGAGGGAGACCTACCCAAGGGCCCTCCAAAACCTGGAGCTGGCACTGTTGAAAAATCCACACCACATGACAAGCCAGGCTCCAGGCTCTAAATATTTGGGCTCAGCTCATGATGAGGTTCTCCACCAGCAGCAGGCAATGCTCCATGCCCATTCTCCTCTTGGCCACTCCCTGTTGAACATACCCTGTTGAAGGGCCAGCACAGCGGTGAGGAACCTTTTCTCCTGTTAAGATCTGCATTACTTCGGTCATAATCTACTGGGATCTACCTTCCAGCAGGGGGTGCGCCCGTACCCAAAAAGTGGGTGGAGTTACAGATGTGACTCTTTACCTTTGTTCAGTGTACAATTATTTATTTATTTATTTATTTATTATATTTATACCCCGCCTTTTTTCCTGCAAGGAACCCAAGGCGGCTTACGTAATCCTCCTCCTCCTCCTCTCCATTTTATCCTTACAACAACCCTGTGAGGGAGGTTAGGTGGAGAGTCAGTGACTGGCCCAAAGTCACCCAGTGAGTTTCATGGCCGAGCCGGGACTAGAACCCGGATCTCCCAAGTCCCAGTCCAACACTCTCACCACTATGCCACACTGTCTCCCAATTATAGATGGGAGACAGTTGCATCCAGGCATTATCTTTCCCTATCTTGTGCACCCTCTTTGGAGTTGGGGACAGAGTAGGATGGAGTAAATAATATCAAGCATTTGGAGCAGTTATTTGGCCCACTGGATGGAGGTTCCCCACCCCTGCGCTAGGGGAACTAGTGCCACGGGGAGCTGGCTGGCCTGAGCACTTTCAGGACCCTCTTTTCCTGTCCGTGTGCATGGGAGTCATAGTTTCCTATCTCACATTGAATTAGGAGGCATAGTAAACTACAACTCACATTTATTGATAGATGGATACACGGGGTTCAGACAAATGATAACCCACTCTCCTGGACTGAGTGTAGGTTGTCGTTGAAATGTGGGTTATCGTGTTGTCTGAACCAGCCACTCTAGCAAGCCGTGGCTTGTTAGCCACAAACAACCCATGAAGAGAGCCCATGGTTTGTTGTTGAGTTGTGAATTGTGGGTTGTTCACCATGGTTTGTTATCTTGGCTGAGTTCAGACAACTCAATGATCCACATTTCAACAACAATGCACACTCAACCCATACTCAAGCCTTGTGTGGGGGTTATCATGTTGTCTGAACCCAGACAATGTCAAAACAGTTCCTTGAAGCAAGAACGCCCCACTGCCTAGAAGGTGCATTTATTTATTTATTATATTTATACCCCGCCTTTTTTCCTGCAAGGAACCCAAGGCGGCTTACATAATCATCCTCCTCCTCTCCATTTGATCCTCACAACAACCCTGTGAGGTAGGTTAGGCTGAGAGTCAGTGACTGGCCCAAAGTCACCCAGTGAGTTTCATGGCCGAGCGGGGACTAGAACCCAGATCTCCTGAGTCCCAGCACAACATTTCAAAAAAGCCAAAATGTTGTGGATAATTCAGAGTCAAATAATAACTAAAAGCAGTGGATAATTTGGTGCACAGTTTGCCTCACTCTCATGATCATTCCCTTTAAGCCACCATAAACGGTGTGGTTTATTGTCTCTTAATTTACCGTTGAAGCCATTAAGTCTTCAGCGTACAATCTGTGAGCCAACAATCTGAGTAGCTACTATATTTAATTGTTTTCTTTTATTAGCTGCTTTTCTCCTCTATTGCATGTACAAAAAAGAAAGTGCAATTGTAAAAACACAAATCTCAGCGAAAATGTATTAAAAAAGCAATTTTCAAACCAGAAAACATTACTGTCTAAAATTAAGTCTTGATTTTTTTTTTCGGGGGGGGGGAATTAATGCAGCAAAATCCAGGCAGTATGATTCAGGCAAAGTTAATCACTTTTGCTGCTTTCAATGGTCGAGAATTAAGCAAGTGAGGGCACAATCCAGTCGGGATGCCCATAACCCTCTGAACTCAGAGGATTATGGTTATCCTATGCGGGGCAAAAGGGGCACAGAGGCAAAGGTCGCCTCCGCATTCCTCCCACCCTGCAAAACACTTAGATGGCCGATTTTGGCTACCTAAGTGTTGTGCCTCAGAGCACGAAGGAAGGGGGGCTGAGGTGCCACCAGGATATTTCGTATTGTGGAGGTGCCTGTCTCCTTCCCTCCCCCTGAAATGCCCACAAAATGATGCAACTTGACTTTTAGCAGAGTGTGTGTGCGGGTTAGGAGATTTATTATCCTTGTCTGTGTGCCTGCACTCGCCTGTACAATCCACACACAGAGCTTCCAGATATCTGTCTCCCTCCTCCCGCAGCAGCGTGCAGCGTGCAGCGTGTGTGCCAGTGAACCAGCCTGGCTGCTCCGTTGCAGATTAATCCATGGAATCAGGAAACACTCTGTAAACGCCACAGGTCTAATTCTACCTGTTTATTCACTTAGCAAGTAAAGTTCTACAGAGTATACATTTCCTAGTTACAGTCCATGTGCAGAGTATAAATGCATAGCAAGCATTACATTCAGTGGAGTGGAGTTGAGCTCACTCCACTGCAGCAAAGACGTTACATTGTAGCAGTAACAAGTCCAGCATGCATCACCAAGAAGGTGAAGAAGAAGAAGAAGAAGAAGAAGAAGAAGAAGAAGAAGAAGAAGAAGAAGAAGGAAACAGTTCAGCTTCTCTCTAAAATGGCTTCAGACAGACAATAAGTTAACACATCATCAGAACATACAAACCATGTGACTAGCTCATATTGTTCTCACACTCAAGTAACCCCTGCCAAAAAAACGAGATTCTAGAGAGACATAATAAACCTGTTTACCCGCCATTCTGTTCCTTCCATGTGTAAACAGTGTTCCACAGCTGGTAATGTGATACATATCACAACACAAAAGCCCTTCTCCGAGGTCATGTTTGTGAGCTTGGAGATGCAGCCAGCACGGTTCTTTCTGCACCGGCTGCAAGTGGGTGGAGAAGGCACTCCGAGCTCGGAGTCCCAGCTCCCGGATCTCTACAAATGGAGGACTGTCCTCTGTAAAAGACGGTACATAACCACCCTACAGGTAGCTGCAGCCTTTGCCTGTGGTTTGCTTTATCGCATGACCACTGCTAGGAAGGAAGCATGCCTTGGTCTCCTCTCGCCTAGACTACTGTAATGCGCTCTACGTGGGGTTACCCTGGAAGACGGTTCGGAAGCTACAGCTGGTACAGAACGTGGCGGCTCGCCTGGTTAAAGGCAGCCACCGGCGGGATCACTTCACTCCGGTGCTCAGGGAGTTGCACTGGCTACCAGTTGTTTGCTAAGCCGAATTCAAGGTGTTGGCGTTGACCTTTAAAACCCTGCATGGCTCCGGTCCAGTTTATCTCAAGGAGCACCTCCAGAACATCAAGTAGGCTGCTCAACAAGATCTGCCACGGACAGCCTTCTCCCTGTCCCTTCAGCCACAGAAACCAGGGAGAAACCAGCCAGAGAAACATTTCTGTGGCAGCCCCCAAGTTATGGAACTCTCTCCCCAGTGACCTCCGCCATGCCCCTTCCTTGATTAGCTTCCACCATGCATTAAAAACGTGGCTTTTCAGGCAGGAATATGGGGTGAGTTTTCTACTGTTTTTAATTGTGTTTTACACTCTGTTTCCCCCCCCCCCTGTATTTTATTGGACTGTACATCACTCAGAGTGGCCAGATGACTGGCCAGATGGGCGATTCAAAAAATATAATAAATAAAATAAATAAGAGGAAGGAAGGAAGGAAGGAAGGGGGAAGAAAGAAAGAAGAAAGAAAGGGGGAGAAAGAAAGAAAGAAAGAGAGAGAGAGAGAGAGAGAGAGACGTGTTTGCTAACAGTGTCAGCTCCAGTGGGCCCTCCTGGGACCTGGGGCTCAAATATTTTCCCAGCCATGCTGGGTACTGGCGCTGTGCCTGTTGGAAGGCATGAGTTATCCTGAATAGGATTCTTCCAGTGTTGTACCATTAGGAAACTGCAGGCTGTCAGAATAAGCTAAATGCCCTATACTTTGGGGGCATGTATTCCTCCCACCTGATCCCCGACCCAGCCCTTTCCTTCTTGGTTTTTGACAGAGCTGCCACTCTCGATCTGTGAAAAGGAGGATCTCAGACATGAAAGCACAGAGTAAGCCCCATGATTGCCTCCATAATGGACCACACGTGAGAAATTAAATAAACATCATTCATCACTGGCCTTTGTCGGCTTACAGCTGTATTTATTTCCAAGCTTGCCGGTTATTTATGGGCCCGTGTGCTTTATAGAAAAGCTTTGTTCCGAAGTGCTGCCGATGGGCGATGGGGAACTAAGTGTTTCATTGCTTAAACCCACACGCCGTCCTCCCTCCCAGTCTGAAGAGTGCCTTCCTTGTTTCCCATTACATAGGCTTTGGAAGTAGCTAACAATCACCACAAAGGTATTGTAGGGATGGGCGAACATGCGATGTTCGAGCTCATTGAGATTCTCCGAATTCCTCCTCAAAGATCGTTTTATCCTGTTGGCATTCCTGAACATGAGCATCTCTTTTTTTCCTTTTTCTTTTTGGATTGATTGATTGAGAAAATGTGCATTTTCCGTTGGGGAAAAAATGTGCATTTTCCATTGGGAAAAAATGTGCATTTAAAAAAATCATATACCCCAAATGCATACTTTCCCCCACAGGCTAAAGTGTGATGATGCAGATTTGGAGGGAGAATGTGCTCTTGCACAAGTGTGCGCTTCCAAACGCAAGTTCGGGAAACTGTGAAAAAAAATGCAAGTTTGGGAAATTGCGCTCCTACTCACATTCACATTCGGGGTTGCAAACCAGACATGTTCACATGATTTGTGAACAGGAACAAAGTTCTCATACATCCCCATTCTGGAGGGTGATTGCAGCAACTTTTCTTCTTCTTTTTTTTTAAAAGAAGAAAAAGAAATCACCATCAAAAAGCTTCTGCCATATCTGCGACAGTCCTGGCTCATAGAAACAATTCTCAAGGGACACTTTTTGCAGAGCATTGTGTGGAGAGAAAACCCGGGTTTCAGACAACTCTCCCATGTATTCTATGAACATGTGAGGGGGGATCACAGGGTTGTGCAAGCTCTCCCTGATTTCACCAATACCAATGTGCCATGTTCAGCACATTTTGGAAGGGGCTCCCCATGTACATACCAACATCTGTGCATAAAGCTCTTCTACATGAGGGAGGATCCTGACTGGTGCTCCATGGTGGTGAACCGATGCATGGTGCTCCATGGTGGTGAACCTATTTTGGGGGTGGAGTTCGGCACCATGGAGAGCACCTATGAAGAAGCACCAAATACAAAACCTGTAATGGAAAAGGAGCCCCACTGAAACAGGAGTCACCAGCCTCCCCTGATGCTTAGGCAGGGTGAAAGCAAACTGGGTGAGTTGAGTTGTAATTTTTGCCAGTTCGGACATCTTCCCACCAAGCATACGAAATCACAGCTCAATCCTATGCATGTCTACTCAGGGACAAGCCCTGGTGCAATAGGTTCCAGGCAAAGCACAGCTCAGTTCTATGCATGTCTGCTCAGATGTAAGCCACAGAAACAACCTTTTAAAACACAACCTTCTCCTTATAGGACAGGTTCAAATACCTTTAAAGGTATTTAAAGTTAAAGGTATTTAAAGAGCAGGGTATTTAAAGTTTGAGTGCCTTTAAATCCCCTCTTATCTCCGCTCACTGATCAGAGATAAGAGCAGGGTTTCCTTGCACTATGCTGAGGAAAGACTTACTTTCTTCGGCAATCAGCAGGGAAATCTCAGCTCTTATAGTGGGGTTTCCTGCACAGGGCTGGGGGGAGAAGGGGCAGGGAATGTAGAAGAAGCTCGTGGACTAGATGGGGACTCTAAAACTTTTCATTTTCTCGGAGGAAGAAGAAGAAGAAGAAGAAGAAGAAGAAGAAGAAGAAGAAGAAGAAAGAAGAAGAAGAAGAAGAAGGAGACGTCTTGGAGATTTGGATGCTCTGTGTTTTTGTCTTGATGCTTTACTAGCAGTTGCGCCATTGGGGTAAGACTTTAGGGCAGAAATCATAGGCCCCAATGAGTAGAGTTAGCAGGAGGGCCCCCAAACCCAAAGGGGCTGGCCTATTACATTTTGAAGCAAGCAATACACATTTCCATGCAAAGTAGGGTTGCAGAACCCCAGGCCAGGAGTCCCAATCTGGCTCTCCTGGAGTTGCCCAGATAGCCACTCCCCTTTCCTCTGGCCCTGCCCCCTTTCCCTCAACCACCAATCATCCAGTGGTGTCCTGGCTTTCGCAGTTTTTCCCCCCATTCTAAAAGGTTGAAATGCCTCTCCTAAGGCTTTGCTACTGCCAGCAAGCGCTTTAAGATACAATAGGCTGCTCTTTGTGGTCCCGCCCCTTTTGCCTTTGATCTCACCCACTACTGGAATGCAGCCCTTGGAAGCTTCTCCAAAATGGGATTTGGACCTCAGATTGAGAGAGGTTCTGCAGCCCGATCTAAAGACACACCCACACCCACACACCCATAGCACCATTAGGTCCAGAATCTAAAATTACCTAGAGGACTACACTACTGTATACTGGAGTTAGGCCACTAAATTATAAGGCTGAAAGAAACTAGACATTTTGGGAGTTGGCAGTGGTGGTGAGGGCTTACTTTCTCCAGTGGCAGTAGTTGTCCCATTCCAGGGCATCCTGGGGGCAAAGTAGTGGCTTCCAATGGATGCAGTGTCCAAGGCATTCTGGGTAAAACAAAATGGAGGCCACCCGGAGGAGCTACTTTAAAGATGAATGTGAACTGGCAGCAGCAAAAAAATAAATAAATAAAATTAGGAAGGAAAGAAGGAAGGAAGAAAGCCAAAGATGGATGCGAGTACTAAGTAGAATGAAATGCTAACAAATGAAACATGAAACAAAGAAGATTTTACTAAATGAAATAGAAAATGAATAGGCCTTTTAGTAATGGAGAAGAATGAAATCCCGAGGGAGGGGATTACTGAACACACCTCTGAAAGAAGCCCTTTTTTAAAAACTACAATTATCTAATATCATTCTTTTGAACCATGGTTAAGATACACAGGAGAGGGAGCCGCATCCATAAATAAAATCCACTCTAATGATCCTTTAATTGGGTATTTACATGGCAGTCCAATTATGTTTCTGAAAGGGTGGTTAAAGACTTCTGGCTAATTAGAGAGATTTTTTGAAATGTACATTTAAGCGCACGCAAACACACACACACACACACACACACACAAACTTATGTCTATGTGATATTAAAAGATTGACTTAAAAAACCACATAAGCACTTGTCTGACACTGCAAGCTGCTGTTTTTGCATCGCCATTAGCTCATGTCACTCGGGTCTTTGGGCTTCCTTTCCTTCTGAACAAACCCCTGGAAGAGCCTTCGGTGGATTAAAAATAGGCTCTTTCTGGTAAATAGGGCGAAGTGAGTGCCGCTGACTTGACTGAGGAGAGAGAGACGGCATCTTGCCAAGCAGAGATATGGGGCGTAGCGACACTACAAACAAACTGTATCAAACATAGGAGTACAAGAATGACCGTGGCATCCTTTAAGAGCCAATTAAAACCCCATCTCTTTACCCAGCCTGTCCCCGACAGAGTGTGCTGTGTTGCCCAGTTTGTTTGTTAATTATGGTATTCTTGACATCTGATATTTTGCTATTTTGAAAGTGGCCATGTCAAAACAGTAGCCCATATTTTACTATACTATGAATTTTATACAGACCTAAGAACCCCTTTTTATTTTATAGATTCCATAGATCATAGAGTTGGAAGGAGCCTGCAAGGCTATCGAGTCCAACCCCCTGCTCAATGCAGGAAACTAGAGGAGGGGTCTCCCATCCAAGTAATACTGACAAGTTTTACAGTACACTTCTATTGAGCTGCTAGATGTTAAATCTGGGGCCACACTGGATGGAGCCAAATTTCTAGCCATGGTCATTAAAATTAGACTGCAACTTCTAAAGCAGAGATAAGCTAAGAGAGGACTACTTTATACCGATGGATGGACATGGACTTTATATGTGCATGAGTTTTTGTGTACTCTTAGCTTTTAGTTGACCATGGATTTGTTTTGTGTACAATCATGTTTTACAATTCATTTGTAGCTTTATGGTGCAATCCTATGCATGTTTAGACAGAAAATGCCCTGCATATTCTGCATTCTGCAATATGCATGCAGAATATGGCTGCATATTCCCCAGCCAGCCATATGCATAGAATTGCACCTTTAATCAGGTAATATATTTTCTGGTTATTATAACTGATGTAATACCAAATCAATGTACCGTACTGTAGTCATATATATTTGTATTCTATATGTGTGTTATGGCCTGTAGACCAAGAGAAATTCATTCAGTCCACAATCGTAATGCGAACTTACCTAATTTTGCCCTTTCAAACCAGTATGCAAGTTGGAACTCAACAGCTATGCTAAATTCACAGTTTTCCAAATTTCGCAATGGAGCTCTCTTATCAAGAAATGCATGCAAAGATGCCTATACTTGAGAAAATGATATTCGGATATGCATTATATTAGGGAAACCGCTTGCAGAAATCATGCATATTAGGCCAAATGCACGTATTAGGAAAAATATTTTTTAAATGCTTCTAATTGTTGTGCAAACTTTTTTTTTTTTTTTTTTTTTAAACACATCTCAAAGACGGGGAAAACTGAAATGAAGACTCGAGAAATTAACAATTTGCAGCACTCCAGCCATAGTATCAGGTGGGGCCACTTAACCCTCACTGTGTGCCCCCCCCCCCATCAAGGAGAACACGATGCAGGAGAAGCAGCTCCAATATGAAGCACTTTGTGTGGGGGAACAATTATGAATTTCTTGAGCATTAAGTTCAGTTTCCAAAGGATTATATAAATTGGCCTGATACTGCGCCTATGGGTGTTGCTGAGGCCCACCCAGGGCCTGTGCTACCATTAGGCCAACTAGGCAGCTGCCTAGGGCGCAGGGCTAAAAGGGGCACCAGAAATGCCTTGGGGGAAAAATACAGCGCTCTCAAGTGGGAAGGGGGGGCGCTAAATATCTGATCTTGCCTAGGGCACCAAACTGCCTTGCACCAGTCCTGGGCCCACCCATCTCTCCGTCATTCTTTCTACAGAAGCTGACTATTTCAGAGGAGAAAAAGTTAGCCCGGTCCTCTAGAAAAGGAGTCAGAGAAAGAATCACTAATAAATTATTGGAGTGAACAAGTGACACATGGGGTTGGGCGCTTCTGCTGCACATTGTTTTGGAAGACCTGCCTGGTTCACACACAGTCCCACCATTTCTGATTCACCCGGTTACCCCAAACTCACCATAATAAATATTGCGCTCCACCCGACGGCGGACATATATGACATGTTAGCGAGTCTATGGAGACCTGGGGTGATGTTATTATCTCATCATCCAAGCAGGGGAGTTCCAGAAAATGAACATCAAGAACATCACTTATATCCCAGGATCCAAAGTAAGCCTCCCCTTCATACTCAGAACTTCATAACACAAGGTAAGATCCCCTCCCCCCCCCCCCCGCAGCACCTTAAAACACCAACAGGTTTTATGTTGACATAAGTTTTCCTGGAGTGGAGCCCACCACTAAATCCAACGTATAAAGTGTCATGCTCAGTAGACAGGATAATAAATCTCTTCGCAGGCCTGGCGTCAGCATGCTGCTCCCTCAGGCAGCACCCTCACACAGGGCGCACTGATGAGGTCTTCCCTGTGTTTCCAATCTTGGATGGCTGGGAGACGCCAACGTAGAGTCGCTCCTCCTCGGCATTGTGGGAAATTTAAACGATCGCTCCTCACAGAGCCAACTCGTGACGGCCGTGCTGCAGCCCACCACTATCACTGGTGCCGCCACCACCATCAAGTAAGCCTGTCAAGGGAGCCACTGACATAGCAGAGGACACTATTCTGAGCCCCCTACATGAAAGCAGGGAACCTCTCCTGGTTTTTAAGGTGTCCCAAGGGGATTCTTCATTTGTTCGCTAATTTGTGAACCCCCACCCCAGATCTTGGGTCTGTTGCTAACTCTCACCCCTACCCTACCTCACAGAGTCATTGTATGAAGAAAAGGGGGGGGGGGACAGGTGTGTTGACCTGAACACCTTGAAGGAAAAGCAGGATATTTTTTTAAAAAAATGTAAATAAGATATATTGGTTCCAAGCTTGAAGACCTTAAACTAGGTGTGTCCTCATCTGTCAAGGTTGAAGGTTACTAATCTTGGTGGTTTCAGAAATGGGAAGGCCAAAACTCTCATTATCGTTCGCCACCATTTTAGTGTGCCTGTTATTTCCTGCTCCTGTGTTATGTTTGTTTGCCCACACATTGCACTCTGTGAAGCAGAGCTGTGAAGGGGACACACTGTACCATGATGAAGCACAGAGGACAGGGTCCTGTTCGGGAAAGGAGCGTCCTTTTTCCTCTCCAGGTAATTATACCTCAGTATGTTGCTCTGCCCATCTTTGAACAAGAGAAGGAGTTTCAACATCAACAGATTTATGGCCTCTTAATGGCCCAATTGTCTGTGTGCATAATTTGGTCAGCCTCAGTGGTTAAATTCCTCAGAAGAAAGGTGCCAGAGCTTAAAGCTAACCCTGAACTGATGATGCATGTCTACACTAGCAACATAAACCAGTTTCAAACTTGTTTAGCTAGTGTCAAGGAATCCTGCATACTACCCTATGAAGGGCCGAGATCTTTACTCATTCTCAGCACTCTCACAAAGCTACAATTCCCAAGGCTGTTTGAGGGAGCCTGTGTGTATGCCACAATTCTGTTGAAGCGCTCAGTATGATATTGGGAGCAAAATACAACTGTGTGAGAATCACCTTTCTTGCTTGCTTGCTTGCTTGCTTGCTCTCTCTCTCTCTCTTTCTCTCTCTCTCTCTCGCCTGCCTTCCTTCCTTCTTTCCTTCCTTTCTTTCTTTCCCTTCCTAATCCTTCCTTCCTTCTTTCCGGGGCAGTGCTAGGTACTGAAAAGTTCTGGGGCTCTGGCCCACAGGACAATCAAAATGCACAAATTTGCATATACTAATTTACATATGCTCTGAAGTGTGTGTGTGTGTGTGTGTGTGTGTGTGTCTGTATAAAGGACCCTGTCTCCTAAGGACACCCCTATTTGTAAAAGGGGATGTATGGATAGGGGAGAGGAGGGTGTTTGATTTCAGAAAACAAAAAGCCTCAGGCAGAAAGATTTGGGGGTGCTGTTGGTCAGTAGAAACCTGGCTCGGGGATTGGTATTCAACTTGTTCTTGAAGGGGGTTGCCCTCCCCCTGAAAGATCAGGTTCCTAGTTTGGGAGTTCTCCTTGATCCTACACTGTCCCTGGATCTTCAGATGGCAAGGAGTGTGTCCACAGTGCACCAGCTGTGATCATTCCTGAGTCAGTCTGATCTGGCAACAGTTATCCATGCCTTGGTTACATCACAGTTAGACTGTCACTGCGCTCTATGTGGGGCTACCCTTGAAGAGCTTCAGGAAACTTCCAATGATGCAACACGAGGCAGCTAGGCTGCTCTCCTATACATGGTATCATGATCGCATCACTCCACTACTAAAAGATCTGCACTGGTTGCCAGCTGTTTTCCAGCCTGCGTTCAAACAAAGTGTTCATTTTAGACTTGAAAGCTCTAAATGGTTTAGGACCTGGCCATCTGAGGGGAACGCCTGTCGAAGTATTTCATAGATTTCATAGATCATAGAGTTGGAAGGAGCCTACAAGGCCTACCGAGTCCCAACCCCCTGCTCAATGCAGGAAACTATAGGAGGGGTCTCCCATCCAAGTAATAACCAGGCTTGACCCTGCTTTCCACGCTCAAACAAGCTGAGCCAGCAGAATCTGCTTGGTTATTATGATGAGCAGGACAGGCCCTTTTGAAGACACCTCTGCTTGGAAAAACCTGCTTGCTGGGAATGCAGGAGAGGGCTTTGTCTAGAATTCTAGAACGCACTCCCACTGAAGTCGTGACTATTTGTGTTCAGGAATGGGGTCCAGAAATACGTTTTTCACATAGAGTGCAATCCTGTGTGGGTTGCACCCTCAATTATCATAAGCCCCCAAAGTCAGGGGCTTACTGGTCATCCTGTGCAGGGTGGGAGGAGTGTGACAGAGGTGATCTTCGCCTCTCCATCCGCCCGCTCTGCATATTTTGCTAGACTGGCTTTTTTTGCCCATCTAGCAAAGGTGTTCTGGGGGAGAGAGAGGAAAGGAGGCTGGCAGAGGCTCAGGATGACTCATATCCTAGAGCCTCTACAATCTTCTCTCCTCCTCCCCCAGCAAAATGTTAATTTCCTGACCTCAGAGGGCAGTCGGTGTGGTTCATTCTGCAAGGGGGAGGGGGGTTGGATCTCAGATTTTCCCCCCCCTCCACGATCGGAGCGCTGCCTCTGACCTCTGAGCCAAGAATCTGAACTATGGACAATGCCTTGGGGCCATAGGATTGCTCCCTTAGCTTTTTATTTTATTTTTTTTAATGGTTTTTAACATGTGTTTTTATCGGGCTATTGTTTTATTCTCTGAATTTTTGTACACTGCCTTGCTGGGTTTCAGGAAAGCGGCATAGCGGCACCTTTTAAAAAAAATAAATATTGTTTTGCCCTGATTCAACCTGCTGCTTCCTTCTTCTGCTTCAACTCACACACGTAGGACGAATACAGATTTTAGCCACAACCCTGGCTGGTAGTCATCATCATGGCAAATTCCAACAGCTTGGACTCAGAATAGCCACACTGCTATCAAAGATCGTCATTATGCAAGTGAGCAAAAGTCAGGGATGGGGACTCGGACTCGAGGACTCGACTCGTGAGTCGGACTGAGTCCCCCCTCTGACTCGACTCGGACTCGAGTCCCAATATTTTTAATGGGACTCGAGACTCGACTCGGGACTCGAGACCAAGGACTCGTCAACATCCCTGCTTGATGCCACCTGCAGGTGCTGCCTGGACCCAGTTGCAGTAACAATCCAAGTTTATTTTTTAAAATCATTTTCCTAAAATGCAACCTTTCAGACATTTCGGGTTTGGCTGCCTCTGCCTGCCTGTTTGGGGTTCCCAGCCTCCTCTGCCTGCCTGGTCTCTTCTTAACTAGTTCCACAGTTTGAATTGTCCAAGACAAAGGCCTCTGCCTGCCTGCTTTGGGGTTCCCTGCCTGGTTATTTTGGGTTTGTCTGCCTGGTCTGTTCTTGTCAAAATCAGTGGCAGACTTTTGAGATAAAAAGGCACACTTGTGCCTAGAATTTATTTATTTAAGCCACACATCTGAAGTAGCTTTATTTTGTTGGGGAAAAACCCCCATGGATTTTAATAGGGACTCATGGAGTCAGCTTTGGGAGTGACTCGGGACTCGTGAGTCACCATTTTGGACCAAGGACTTGGACTCGGACTCGAGACTCAGGTCCAAAGACTCATGACTCGACTCGTGACTCGAGACCAAGGACTCTTCAACATCCCTGGCAAAAGTCTAGATTAAGGGTAGGCAACTTTGGGAGCCATTGGCTCATGGCAAATTTGAGAAACTGTCCTGGACACCAACACAAAATGGCTGCCATGGGAGGCAAGGCAAAGGACCAGTAACCTGCCCAAAAGACTGAGTACAAAGCAGAGATGGGGGTCTGAACCCCAATACACTAAACAACATCTTTGAACCAGCAGTTTTCAGCACCAACAGAAGCCCAGTTCACAGCAATCTCAGCTACAGCAGTAAGAAAATGTGTTAATTGTTATTTTTCAAAGTGGGAAGGCATCAAGAAAGATGCCTAGGGGTGCACTGGTGCCCCTTATAAGCACCGTGTTGTTTACCTCGGCTCTAAAGAAAGGGTAAAACTCTTCCCTTGGCTCAGCGTAGGAGAATTTCCACATTGATAGAGAATTGTGTCCTAATTTCATTTAGGCAACTCACATGAATGGGAAATTTTATAGGCTATGTATTGCTCTTTCCATCCAATGGAGTGTGTTCTGGCAGCATAATACAGGCTCTTCTTTGTGAAGGAACATGGTGGAGGGGGATTGGCGAGAAACCTCTTGTGTTATTTTTGGCAAGCGAGTGCAGGCTATAAGCTAAAACAAATGGCCATTGCATATATACACGAAGAACGGCAGGAGCCTGCCGAGATGCTGGTTGTTCTGAACGGCATCTGGTATGTTTGCTAAGTGAGTGATATAAATCATTTCATCCAGACTGAATTGGGGCTTACTCATAGGGATGTTTGGAGGTGTTGAGAAACCAGGATTCAAAAGGCACCTGCTTACTTACTCATCTTCCTTAAAAGCTAACAGAGGTACACGCCCCCTTCACATTATAACGGCCATCAACAAGGCCAGCTGTAGGAATGCGGGCCTTTGACAGGGTGAAATCTGATGGGCCCAAGAGGCCAAGTTGGGGCTGCCATCTTAGCTTTTCACAAAATGAAATGCCCTGGGATTTTCATCCAAAAAAATGAAGAAGCAGCATGGTGGCTGCCATGTTTGTTTGTTTTACCCACAATGTCATGAACCACAGAACTTTGGAAGCATCGCATTTTGGGGGAAACTAACATGGCAACCACAGCTGTGGCCACTAGACGCCCAGAGCAGAGGCCCCCCAGCAGGTGTCACCGTCAGCCCAAGGATGCGGGATGGTGATGTTGGATGTCCTTCTATGGCTGGGACAGGCTCAGCTCTGGGAAAAACTAGGGGCAAATCTATTTAGCATAGCCAGTAGGCAAGCAAAAGTTCAAAGCACAACATTTCTAGCCTAGAAAGAGGGCAGACCAAAAGCAGGGTCATATCAGGAGTCCAGGGATCAGTGGCAAAAGAGATCATCAGTCCAAGGAAAAGCGAGGAGCTGACATAATAAAGGTGTTGTGTTGTTCCAGCAGCCAGCAGGTCTCAGCTGAAAGCTTATAAGCTGAAGCTTCCCAAGCACCACAGGACTCAGCTGTAGCACACCAGCGGCATCTGAAAGAAGTCCTTCTCATGAGGAGAACCCTGCTCATGAGGAGTCCTTTACTCATGAGAAGTGTAAATGGGCACTTCTTCTCACCGCTGTCATTCTGGCCTGACTCTTGAGACAATGGCGCTATTGGGGGCTTAGTGGTTGCTCAGTCTCAGAGGGTTGGACCCCACAGGCATCTCCCCTGAAGGCCCAGGCTACTCCTGGTCCACATCTCAGTCTCCTGTATGGACTGTTCCTCGGGGCTGTTTGTCTCTGGGAGCTCTGGCTCCTCCTCTGAAGAGACAGACGTGAGGTTGGGCCTGATGACCTTGCCTTCCTGCTGTGCAAAGTAAGGAGGAGCTGCTTTCTCCCTGAGGGCACTGCTGCTCCACGGACACAGAGAGAAATTTGCAGTTTGATGGAGTACATGAAATTCTCCGCAAATGCAAACATTCCTGGGCCTGGCACTCCCTCCTCCAATGAATCCCAACACATTTCTATTTATTACGTGTGCATGCTCCATTGTGGGCCCATAATGGCGGGGGCGGGGCGAGATGGGCATGGGTTCAATTCTGTGATGGAGGTGACGCATACATGAATGCAAGAAAAATTCAGTATTAAATTTAGGGCTGAGCCCAAACTGTCTCAAAACTCTGCAGCCCCTGTTTACAAGCAATGAATACAAAAGAGGCATCAAGTTTGGGTGATTCAGGTGAGCGGGATTCCTGCAAATGTGAATTTTAACCAACTTACATGGGGGGGGGGCAGCAGTAAACACAATAGCAACTTCCCTTCAACTCCTTCTTGACTTCCAAAATACATCCCTCTTAGGGATACACAGACTTTGTTAAATCTGTGCCATCTGTATTTCATGGACTTCAGGGTAGGCTGGCAACTCCTATTTCGGTGGGGCTCCTAATCCAGTGCAGGTTCTATTTGGAGCTTTACAGGAGCTATCCATGGTGCTGAACTCCATCCACAAAATAGGGTGACCACCATGGAGCACCGTTGATAGCTCCTATAACGCTCCAAATAAAACCTGCAATGGATTAGGGGCCCCACCAAAATAAAAGTCGCCAGCCTCCACCGATGAATTGTCCCCAGAACAAATGGATCACCTTTAGGCAATATGAATTGCAGGTGTGGAAGGCCCAGTACAGATCAGGATCACAGGGCAGTGGGCAGAGGATTACAGCTCTACCCACCCACCACACTAGGGTCACAATCTGTATCAGTTCCCCTGAGCTTACTTTAGAGTAAAAAGGACATCGCTTCTAGCTTCAGCTTTAAAGGAACATGTAGTTTGGGCCATATTTTTAATGAGAAATCAAACTATTTTTTAAAAACACCCCCCCCAAAGATAAATAGATAGATAGATAGATAGATAGATAGATAAAGAAAGAAAGAAAGAAAGAAAGAAAATGAGAAGCAGGCCAAGTCAGGAGGTTTTTCACAGACTTCAGCCTTTCACAGACTTCTGCCTCTAAGATGGGCCACAATTTGCACACTTTTTAACCACTAAGGAAATTTGCACAAAACTGGCCCACTTTCACAAATCAGCACCTGAAATCCACGTGCTTCTAGCATGATTTGCACAAATCATGCTAGAAAATGTGGTTTTCAGGTGCTGATTTGCACAAATCAGCCCATTTTGTGCAAATTTCCTTAGCATTTGGGGTTTTTAAAATAATAATAATAATAATAATAATAATAATAATGCGCAAATCATGGCCTGTCTTAAAGACAGAAGTCTGCAAGCTTCTGGAATCCAAGGGGCCAAATCATGAAAATCCATCAGATATTCACTCCACAATCAGATTCCTCACACATTCCTAGCTACCTTGTAAAATTGAGGGGCAACGTGGACACCCTTCCAAGGTATATTATACCCACACGACGGCCACTTTTCTTGCCGTTAATAAGAATTTGTGTGTTTGGTTGCTTGTTGGATATGTATGTATGATGTGGCTGTGTGACAAACGGCTACAATAGAAAGGCTTTGAACAGCAGCAGAATTCAGAGAGATGCCTTTAGACAACCTTGCAACAAGAATCAGGATCTATTACTATGCGGCTGATTTGTTAGGTATGCTACAGAGGAAGAAGAAATCGCTTGTTGGCTGAGAGCCCTCTTTGGACCATTAGGAACAAGGTTCAGACTATCAAGATGAGGTTTGGCAGGAAAGGAGAAAATGGAAAGATTCCTACTACACTTAGTGAGAAACCAAGTTAGCATTTAACTTCGGCTTCAACTGGCTCTGTAGCTTTCTTTTTCTCCCCAATGACTCCTTTAAAGAGTCCCCACTGAGTTACATTTTATGCTCTGCAGAAACTGTTTTGTTGAATGTGCGACAGGCACGAGCCTTGCAGAAGGATCCGAAGGTTGGAGAAATGAATGGGGGGAAACATATGGCTCCAAGGCAGGGCTTTCTAAAAAGCCTGAAAGACCAAAATGAGTGATTAAAAACAAAATCAAGAGAAAGTAGCGGCGTAGTGGTGAGAGGGTTGGACTGGGACTCTGGAGATTCTGGTTCTCAGTCCCCACTCAGCCATGAAGCTCACTGGCTGACTTTGGGCCAGGCACCCAGTGAGCTTCATGGCCAAGTGGGGGGACTAGAACCCGGATCTCCCAAGTCCCAGTCCAACACTCTAACCACTGTGCCATACTGGCTCTTACTTTAAAAGTGAAGTAACTTTGGCAAGTTAATTTACTTTTAGCCTCACCAGTTTGCCTTCTAGGAAATGGGTGTTCTGTGACTGGCCACACCTACCATGGCAACCATTTTGTGAATGGGCAAGCCCCCATGGCAGCCATTTTGTGCGAGCTCCCACAATACTCTTCCAAATGTACCCACTGGCCCAAAAAGGTTAGGGACCTCTGTCCTAACTAAACCAAAATTCAGGAGGAATTGAATGCGGGGCAGAGAAAAATGTGGAAACAATAAAGGAATCGAGTGGGGGAAATTTGTTTATCTCTTCCTTAAAGTAGATGAAGTCTGCTCTTCCCAATTTAAAAGTTTCTTCTTAGGACAGGGTCAACTCCAGGACTGAGGGGGCCCTCAGCAAAGTGCTTGCTGGTTGCACCTTAGGGGAGGTGAAATAGCACAGGAGGCACTCAACTCCTAGGGCTCAGGGAGAAGGCACTCATGAGGGTCCTGGCTCAGGTTCTGCCAGCTCCGGTTCCACAGGCTCAGTGGGCTTCCCACTGAGCCTTCAGGCAAATACCAGCCCAGTTTGGATCCACAAATGGTGACACAGCAGCCTCAGACTCGTTGTTCTGTTGGCCTTGGTCACGATGAGGGCTTACAGGGTTCCACGATGTGTCGGGTGTTTACCAAGGTTTTGGGCAAGGCTGGTTTCTCAGGGAGGCAGGAACAGGAATAGGACAGCACCTTGGAGAGCTCCACGTGAGGCTGGAAGCCAGACAAGCTTGTCTGTATAGTGCTCCAACAAGTTGCCAATAGAGACTGAGCCTTAAGTAGGGGTGTGGCTTCCATTAGGCTGATTGGCCTCACCTCCACACTGACTGAGACTTTTTCTCTTAAAGGGGGTTTAGTCTGTTTTAGCAGCCTCAGGCTGCGATGATACTGGGGTGGCTGTGGCATGCTCTTCATGGCTGGAGTCCTCAGAGTCTGAGGACAGCAGTGCAACCTCCTCTGGACACAGGCGGGCAGGTCCCCGGGATTGTTCAGGGGAGCTGGGTCCTTGTGAAGCCTTTCCGTAACCGAAGCCTTTCCCTGAACCATTAACTCAGGAACTCTTCTTCTGAAGATGAGGGGTCAGGATCCTCTGAGTACGAGGGTTCAGGATCCTTGTCCATGGTTCATCCTCAGACTCCAGCCTCGAAGCTGGAGCCATGGCATGTAATTATTTCCTGCAGATTGAACATTTCACTCTTTCACTAAAAAACGCTTTCCTTTCTCTGTCCTTTGTAAGAGAAGCTTGCCTGCTGTGTTCCTGTATGAGTCTCTGTTCCAAACACATCCAATAAAGAGATGTGGCAGAGGGGGAGATAGTTGGAAGGATGCAAGAAATACGATGGTAGGTGGGTGTTTCAAGCTCATCGGAGCTTTGAATGATTTCAATTGTTCCTCTCATAATACACAAATGTGTCACACACACGCACGCACGCACACCCAGCATGATGTCTGTGAGTTGCTGGTTAATGTCCACATCGAGGCTGAGCATATTTGAGCCCTGCAAGTGGAGGTGGGTGGAATGTCAGTTGTTTTAGGAGCAGAGCAATTTTGAAGGAATCAGGAATCAACATTTATTGAAACTCTTGAAATTACCCTCAGAGTGATTTTGGATTCCCCAGAAAATGCCTATGAAAACAGGGCATTCCGTGGCATCTAAAATGGCAGCCGGAAGCCCAACAGAACTTCAAACTAGGGAAGGACTGTGGCTCAGTGGTAGAGCACCTGCTTTGCATGCAGAAGGTTCCAGGTTCAATCCCCGGCATCTCCAGGTAGAGATGGAAAAAATCCTGCCTGAAACCCTAAAGAGCTGCTGCCAGTCAGTGTGGTCAATACTAGGTTAGATTGACCAAAGGTCTGACTCGGTGTAAGGAAGCTTCCTATGTCCCCATGTGCTCCAGCAAGTTCTCCTCCACCACCACCACCATTAAAAAAAACAACCCACATATCCTCAAACCCTGCAAATTTGAAACCAAGGAAGCAGTTTGGTCCCCAATTTTGGAGATGAACTGCCCCCCCCAAAAAAAACTATATGGACCAAACTCAGTTGTTCAAAAGTTCAGCCCAGTTCTAGTCCCCTGTAAAGTTTGGTGTGAGGTGTAGAGAGGGTGGCATAAAGAACCTGTGGTGTAGGCTTTTATTTATACAGATAACAGACCACCACCCTTTAAAAAAAAAAAAAAAACCCACCATCCAGGCAAGGTCCTGATCATTTTGCACCAGATTCCTTCTACCCTGAGGTGCTTAAGAAGAAGTATAGCCAGATGTGGCCGGGCAAGCAGAGGCAATCACATGCCTGATAGATCTGTCTGGTAGGGTTTCCTGGAGTCAGTGGGAATAAGTTTCAATCCTGTGTGTACATATTGCCAGTGCTTTTTTTCTGGAGAAAAGGGTACCGGAACTCTTGGATTACATTTCCTCGGGAGTAGATGGCGATTAAATTGTAATGTAATTAATAGAAGAAAAGGTGCTGGAACTCAGTTCCGGTGAGTTCCACCAGAAAAAAAGCCCTGCAATATTGCATTATGTAGATCTTCGGGACGACAGCTGGAAGCAGGATTGTTTGAATCAGGCAAGAGCAGCAAAGGTCTTGGCTTGTTTTTGTGATCATATGCGGGTATGTATAATGCGAGGAGAGCTGAGCGCTGTTTCTTCCACTTTCTCCGAATGGCAATAATACTGTGGGGTGTTTGGGTTTTTCCTGGGGTGTGGTTGGACTTTGTCAGAGAAAGGGCCACATTTTTCAATCCTTCACTTTTTTACTGAATCAAGGAGACCAAGTGATTTCGAACATGTTCATAGATCACCGTCTGAGACAACAACATCCCCAAGTGATGATCAGCCACAGGTGGAAAGGCAGCATCAGCAGTGCCCATGACCACCAGCAACCCACATGACAGGTGTGCAGAACCTCAGGGGCAGAGGCCAAGTCTGACCTTCCTGAGGCCCCTGGAGGGCCACAACCCCTTCTTCTGGCCCCACCCCCTTTTCCCCAATCACCAATCATTTGGTGGCTCCCTGGCTTTTCTGCATCCCCCCCCCCCATTCTAAACAAATGAAACGCCTGTCCTAACGCTTAGTTACTCACAGGAAGAGCTTTAAGCTAAAATAAACTGGAATTTGGGGGGGGCACCCCTTTGCCTTTTGCTCTACCCACCACTGGAATGCAGCCCCCAGAAGCTTCTCCAACATGGAATTCAGCACTCAGGCTGAAAGAGGTTCAGCACCTTTGATGGGTTAGGCATAGGGACTCTTGTGATTTTGTCAGTTATGCACATACTTATACATCACTCAGACGCAGAAGAACCTTGGTGGGCTCACAGAAGCCCACCTCAGAGGAGAAGCGAGCTTTTCAAGCCCTTGAATTCTTCTTGAGTTCTAGGAACTAGGTTAACATGTAACCCATACATGTTAAGCTAGTTCCTAGAGCATCCCCAGAGCATCTTAGGAAGCAGTGGCCAATGGTTCCTGCCTGCTTTCTGGGAAATGCTAGAAATGGGACTTCCATGGCAGGAACCATAGAGCTCTTTCTAGAGTGTTCCACCCACCCCTCTTTCCCCACCCAACTAAAAATGTGATCCAGGTAACAGCGTGTGCGATGTCAGGACTTTTCAGCAAGATAATGACTTAGAGGATGGCTCGGAGCCAGGATTCCTGGATGGCTGGGTGGTTTGAGAACTGAGGATTCTGGGAGGAATGTTGATTTTATCTGACCAAAGCAGGTGCCAAGCCCCTGAAATGCTATTGAGCAGGAGTTGGATTTGAGTGACTGGTGTGTGTGTGTGTGTGTGTGTGTGTGTGAAAGAGAGAGACAGAAAGTGAGTGACTGGCATGTCTGTGAGAGTGATCGAGTGTGTACATGTGAGTGGTGCGTGAGAGAGCTTGAGTGCCCCCATTCCCTACACTGGGGATGGGGAACCTCTTTCAGCCCAAGGGCCAAATTCCATTGCAGAGAAGCTCTCAGGGGGCCACATTCCAGCAGTGGGCAGGGCCAAAGGCAAAAGGGGCAGGAGCAAAAATATCCCCCCAAAACAAGCATATTTTAGTGTAAAGCTCTCACTGCCAGAAACTAAGCCTTAGGAGAGGCATTTCAATCTTTTTAGAAGGGGGGGGCTGCAAAAAAAGGGGGGGAGGAACCACCAAACAATTGGTGGGGGATTGGGGGCAGGGGAAGGGGCCATCTGGGGAACCCCAAAGGGCTGGATTGGATCCCCAAGAGGGCCAGATCCTGAGATTCCCCCACCCTGCCCTACACAGTTTGTGCCATGTTCCCTGATGCCTGAATAGGACTACAGTCATAGCACAGATTAACTAGCAACCTGCATGAATACTTTCTGTGGGGCCCTCTCTGAAGTTGCTACTTGCAGTTCAAGGCAGGCTCTCTTTGACACCAACGAAGGCTTCATAAGAACATCCAGAAGAGCCCTGCTGGATCAAGGCAAGGGCCTGTCCCATATTCTGTTCACACAGTGGCCAACCAGCTGCCCACAAGATTCCACAAGCAGGGCATGAGTGCAAGTGCACCTTCCCACCCATGTTCCCCAGCAACCGGTGTACATAGGCATACTGCTTCTGATCCATATAGCCACCAGGACTAGTAGCCTTTGCTAACCTTCTCCTCCATGAATTTGTCCAATCCCCTTTTAAAGCCGCCCGTCACTACATCTTGTGGAAGTAAATTCCACAGTTTAACTCTGTGCTGTGTGAAGAAGTCCTTCCTTTTATCTCTCCTGAATCTCCCACCAATCCGCTTCATGGAATGACGCCCCCATTGAGTTCTGGTATTATGTACTTAAAATTCAAATACAAGTTCTGGAGAGATGATTAGTGGAGAGATCATGGCAGGGAGAGAAAAACATTAAACTCCCCTTTTCCCCATACAACTCACCCCATCCCAAGGCTGCTTTTTCTTCCCATGGCTGATATTTATGTAACAAAAAACCACAACCCATACATGTTAATTATATTCACAGAAGTACCAATACCATGATTAGTTTGGCCCTGTGAAGAGATTTGAACCTCCTTGATCGCAGCAATTCATTTCCAGCACAATCCTTAGTAGATTCACTGAGAAGTCCTACCGAGTTCAGTGGGATTCCTTCCTTCTTCCTAAATTGACACACTCACAGTGCAATCCTATACACACGCTTACCTCAAAATAATCCCCCACTGAAAATAATTGGACACTTCTGAGTAGTCATGCATAGCAGGGGTGGGCAGAAGGTAGATCTCCAGGTGTTTATTGGACTTCAACTCCCAGAAGCCCACCCTGTCAGCATGACCAATGGCCAGGAATGCTCAGAGTTGCAAAACATCTGGAGATCTACCTTCTGCCCACACCTGCTTTGTTTGCATGACTACTCTCAGAAGTGTCCAATTATTTTCAGTGGGGCTTATTCTGAGGTAAGTGTGTGTATAAGATTGCAGCCTTAGTTGTTACACTGTGCAGGAGACAAAACCCAGCCACCTTTCACTTGCAAAATGTTGCAAACCAGAGGCCGTGTAAGGGAGCGGCCCACTAGGGCTTGCTGAATCTTTCATTTGGAGCCCCAAATCTCCAAAAGGTCATCTGCCCCACCACCCTGCTCTCCAGGGGCACTTGTTGAAAGAAAGGTACGGGGGCCCTGATGATTTTTGTTGCATCTGATCCAGGGATGGGGACTCAGACTCCAGGACTCGACTCGTGAGTCAGACTGAGTCCCCCCTCTGACTCGAGTCCCAATATTTTTAATGGGACTCGAGACTCGACTCGGGACTCGAGACCAAGGACTCGTGTTCCTCAAATGCAACATGGATAGATTTTAGGAAGAACAGCAAGTTTATTTTTTAAAATCATTTTCCTAAAATGCAACCTTTCAGACATTTTGGGTTTGGCTGCCTCTGCCTGTTTGGGGTTCCCAGCCTCCTCTGCCTGCCTGGTCTCTTCTTGACCAGTTCCACAGTTTGAATTGTCCAAGACAAAGGCCTCTGCCTGCCTGCTTTGGGGTTCCCTGCCTCCTCTGCCTGCCTGGTTATTTTGGGTTTGTCTGCCTGGTCTGTTCTTGCCAAAATCAGTTGCAGAGTTTTGAAATAAAAAGGCACACTTGTGCCTAGAATTTATTTAAGCCACACATCTGAAATAGCCTTATTTTGTTGGGGAAAAACCCCATTGATTTTAATAGGGACTCGTGGAGTCAGCTTTGGGAGTGACTCGTGACTCGTGAGTCACCATTTTGGACCAAGGACTCGGACTCGAGACTCGGGTCCAAAGACTCCTGACTCGAGACCAAGGACTCTTCAACATCCCTGATCTGATCCCCCTGGATGAGCGGGCTTTTGGCCCACATGTGCTTCACCTCCTGCTGCCCCCTCCCTTGAATCTTTCTGCCTGAGGTTTTTTTTTTTTCCTGAAATCAAATGCCCTCCTCTTCCCTGTCCCTACATGCCTTTTTACAAATAGGGGTGTCCTTAGGAGACAGGGTCCTTTACAGACACTCACGCAGAGACTTTAAAGCATCGGTAAATTAGCATATGCAAATTTGTGCATTCTTTTTTTTGTCCTGTGAGCCTGAGCCCAGGATCTTTCCAGTACCTGTTGCAAGCCTTCAAAGCAGACTTTGCTTTCTTGAGTATTCCACAGTTCTTTCTCCCCAACAAGTGGCTCATAATTTGCCTTGAAGTTTTTACTTCCAGGTGAAATTTGGGGATAACTCTAATAAGAAGAACCCTCCCTTTCCCACCCACCCAACCCCACCTATGTTTCTACTACTCCCTAATATAACCCTATAGTAAGCTCTCAGGAACGTTAGGGACAGTAAATCAGATAATTCCTTTGAGCAACCTGGTGTTTTGTGATCCTCCTGCCTATACTTCTGATGAGAAATGTATTTTCCTAACCTGCCTTCCAGGGGCTGAGTGCCAGCAATGTTCAGCTCCTTGACATGCACGTGTTCAAGAATTTTCAAAGGTAACTGAGATCCATGACTTATGTCTAAGGTGCATTATTTTTGTTCACTTCCTTGGGGGCAGGGAAAGGGACTTTCTGGAAATCAAGTTCATTGCAGGTGTCTACAGTGATATAGCTAAAAGCAGAGGTCTTGAATACTGTAAAACATTGCTTAGAATCATAGTCTCTTTTTCTCCACATGTATTTCTGTTTTGACCTTATGTAGCAATAGCAAATTCTTTTTTTCCCCTTTCCCAGTGAGGCCTTTTTGCATAATTTACACTTCAAAAAAGATATTTGAAAAATGGAATGCTTTACGTCCCTGCACAGTCAGTTTATTCGAGACTTGAGCAACTATCTATCAAGAGATTGAGAGAGAGAGATCCTCATTGCTCCCTTGCCAGGCTCTTTAGGATTGTTGCTTTACCTTTTAACCTTGTATTTTGTAAGTGATTCTTCTGACAAAGCATCCTGGTTTCTGTGCTGTCTTTCATCATGGATTTCTGCCGTGAAGATTTACAAGGAGTCGGGCACAATTTCAAAGGAAGAGCAGAATTTGCAAAGTGAACGTTGTTTGAAATCCACCAGACTTGATGTCTGGGAAGATGTAGAAGGATTTTGCTCTATGCGCATGTGCGCGCGCACACGCAGACACACACACACACACTAATGCTGCCCTACATAGAAATTTTCATTTATTTACTTGCAACTATTTCTGCACAGAAAATCTATCAGGCCTGACCTAATCCCCTAGTTTTAAAAAAAAATGCCATTAAGCTTCATTGCATTCAAACTAGGACAGAAACAGATGAATTCACTAACTACCAAATGCTAGATATAATTGTCAGGATGGATTTTTTAATTTCCATTCATTTGTGCCACCTTTCTTTCTTTCTGTCTGTCTTTCTTTCCTTCCTTCTTTCTACATGCTAGAAGCCCAGATGCTGCTTCTGAATTTAATTTCCACGACTAGCTGTTAGACCAACCTGGGAGAGAATATGAATGAAATGGTTAGATCTGCAGGTCGCCCAAACCCCTGCCGATCAGATCTACGGTATATTGGGAGGCAAAAGCATTCTTAGGAGGTAATCATTTCCCAGTCTTTTCTCCTTGGGTAGCATTTCTCCTTAGTATATTTAGTTCCTGTGTTTTAAAAAAGAGAGAGAGAGAGTAAAAAGCTTTTGTTTATTTTCTTTGTAAGACAATCCACCCAGTAAAAGCTTGGATCAGAAGAAAGCTTTCTTCAATGAAAGCCTCAGTTTCACCGTTTGCGCTCTTAATTTAATGAATGGCTCTTTCCTGCAGACTGGGAGATACAATAACAGATATATAAAAAGACACCAAAGCCCGCCCTGGACTGTTTTATATTAGTCTGCCTTTTATTGATGCAATTGTTTTTAACAAGGAATATTCTAAATGGTCACAGCAGATGAAATGTGCTTCTCATAGATCTGTATTGTAGGGAGATGTCTGATAATCATGTCATTAAAGGCACATGAATTCCAGGTATCTTTAAATCATTCTTTGAATTTAGATTTTTCAATGCTATGCGATGGAACTGTCAAAAATGAATCTTTTTGTCTCTCTCTCCTTTTTTTAATGTCCTAAAAATGCCTTTGTTGTAACAGAAACCCTACTGGCAGAAAGTACTATTAACATTGCAATCCACGTCTATTCAAAAGTAAACCCATTGAATTCAAGGTAAATGTGCACTCGGCTACAGCCAAGATCCAAAGAGCTACTTAAGCAGTGCGCCCAACCCTTCCCCAATCACAGGGAGATATTTTTTTTTATGTTGTTTCCTCCAACAACAATATCAGAAAAAATGTACAAGTGACAAAGAACAAGAGAGGCTTCTTGAACGCATGTCCTAGTTGTGTTTTTCCAGGAGAAAATTTGGTTTGCCATTGTGGGAAACAGAATGCTAGAGTAGCTGAACCCTTCATCTGATCTAGTGGGACTCTCCTTATGTTCTGCACTCTTCTTATGCTCCGCTTATGTTCTGAAGCCCTTCCATTTTTTGAAAGCAATTCACTTTGTGGTATGGGCTGCTCTTGGAGAACCACAGGTCAACAGGACACTTAGAGCACAGATTAATGATAATTCTGTATTATTTTTTTATTGTGATGATTCATTTTCAATTCAGTTCAGGTTTGTTCCTTATCATAACTGAAGGCCGTTGCAATCTAAAATACACACATGCAGCCGAGAAATATCACATGCCACATAATAAAAGGAATCTGTATCAGATTCAAATTCCTAGAACAAGGGTGGCCTTCCCTGCTTTAAGACAACATTAACAAGGTATCCTCCTGTCCAGGACTCTCGCTGCAGTTTACCATAAAAACAAAAACAATGAGAAAATCCAACATTTTAAAACAAAAAATCAGAAGGCATAATGAAATATGGAAGTAGTATTAAATCAGTTGAATCACAAATTAGGAAGTGAGAATGGGCAGAGGCCAAATAGCCAACAAAATATCCTCACCCAAAAAGGAAGCTTTTCACAAGTATTTGAACCTAATGAGGCTCTCTAGGGAGGAACCCAGGGTGGGGTATGAATATGTCTTATGCAACCACCTTGCTGATGTTAACCAGGTCCAGGCCTGGTCAGTGCCAGGATGGGAGACCACCTGTGAACTCCATGTACACAACCTTGAGTTCCATTATGGAAGAAAGACCAGATAATGTACTGAAAACTAAGGAAGGCCTTTTAAAAGAGAGGGCCTTCTCTTTCCATTCGAATTTATAGGGATGGGAGAGAAATGCATTCCGTCCACATTTTAATACAAATTTCCCTAATTTCACAGTTTCAAACCACTATGTGAACCAGAACTCAGTTATCCTTCAAAATTCACATCTCTCCAAATTTTGCAATGGAGTTCTCCAATGGGGGGAAAATGTGTACAAAATGCATATATTAGGGAAAATAACATTCAGAAATGCATTATATTAGGCAAATTGCTGGGGGGGATTATGCATATTAGACAAAGAAATGCATACAAAAAATGCATGTATTCAGAGATGAACTGAAGATTGGGAAAATGAGAAACCAAGAGAAACCAAAAGTGACAGTTTTGCCCATCCCTATAAGGTTCCCACCTGGTGATGTCAGGAGGTGTACATATGGAACAAGGCTCTGCTAAAGATACGCTGGAATAAGGCTGATTGGGGCTTTAACAGAAATCACTAGCACCCTCAGTCATGCTCAGAACCACTACAGCTTTGATCAGCCACACAGTTCTTTATATCCCAGGCCGGGCTTCCCATCACTAATGCAAGAGCAATTTTCTAAGCTGCCTGAATATTTCTCACTATGCAGCATCAACATTTCACACTCAGACTTGGTTGTCAACAGTTTCCATTCGAGTGGGATTTCTTCTACCTCATCTCCGACCAGGAATGGGAGAAACAGGGATGTTCAAGGTTGCCAAAATTCTCTGAACTTCCTTTGCTTCAGCTCGCTCCCATTTTTGTTTGCGATATGCTTTTTGGTTTGTTTGAATGAGAAAAGTGTGCCTTTCTCTTGTTTATGTATATATGCTCCCATTAGTGTTCACGTTCGGGGTTGTAAATGGAGCAAGTTCAGATGATTTGCGAACTGAAACAAAATTATCTTAGTCCCTATCTCTGAGTGCAGATTTCACCCATCTTTGACTACTCTACTTTCTGTTAAAACCACATTTTTAAAAAAAATAAATACAGGGAGAAAATGTCAAGCCATCCTCAATCTTTTTAAACCATATTTACTTCTAAAAGAAATATCCAACACTGAAAACTTTACTTATATGCCTTTTCATGGCTCGTCCTTGTAATAAATACAAAGCAAGGGTAGAGAAAAGAGAATATAAATAAACCTTCTGGTTTGGTTTCCTTTTTTCATTTCCTTCACTGGGATACAATTTTGGAACATCTGAAGAGGAAGGGGAAGAAAAGGCCAAAAATTGGATTTTATTTTATTTTGGCTGATGAATTAAAATCCTCACCAGGAAAAGTTTGTGGTTTAACAGCACCCCCTGGAGGAAACATGGTTTTCTTTTTTTTTATTTCATCTCATATGTAAGTTTTCTAATAACCTCTGCAAGGAGCATCAGAGAGAGAGAGAGGGGGAATTTTCAGTTATTCACAGGATCTTAGCTTTGGGGAGAGACAAAGTATATTTATTAATGTTCTAGTGTTTTTTTAGTAACCCTATTTTAATTGCCGACACTGAAATTGTATTGTTATTTATAAAGATTTTCCTAAAAGCGCAGAATGAATGAATGAATTCTTTATTTGCATCAGCCACTGGCCTTAGCATAATTTATTAGGTTAGCATAACCTAATAAACAGATAGGTTATTATTTGGAAAATATATAGAAATAGAAAACAAAATTATACTTGACTAAAATTACCTTAGTTGCGTTCTTAAAATTTGCGCTGAACAAAAATGCCTAAAAGCGCAGATAATTTGTTAGATGACAGAACAGTTCTAGTAATTAAAAAAATATATATCCTATGTCCTTGTTAACTTATCTGCCATCTATCTTCCTTCTGGTAAATGTACTAATCTTCTCAGCTTCTCTAATTCCAGGATATTATAAAGTTTAACAAACAAATTCTGAGGACTCTTCCACTTCTTCCTGATCACTAAACTTGTTGCAGTCAGAAGATTTGCTGCTAGAGAATCTTTCTTCTAGAATTTTATAACAGTGCAGTGCTATACATGTCTGCTCAAATGTAAGATCCACTGACACTGAGTTCTATGGGACATATCACCAATAATTTCTGTATGTTATGACAAAAGTGTTTTGTAGCAAATCATTCCCACCAAACTTGCAAGAAATCAAGTCTTTCATGACTGTGCTGCCCAAATTTACTTTGCAGTGATTTTTCTTAGGCTGCAATTCTAAGCATATGATCTAGAAAGAAAATCCCATAGAACACATTGAACCTTGTACTTCTGGGCAAAAACATGGTTAAGGCCAGGCAGCAAATGTATAGGGAATCTAGAGTCCTCCTCAGATTGACCCAGGAGCAAACCAATTTCTTACCCAAAAGGTTAGAAACAAAATCAGTCCACTTCCTGAGCCAACCCAAAAGGCTTAGAAAATGAAGAGCACCCCTTTTCATTGGAGGGCTTTAAAGGCGGACTGGATAAGTTCATGGAGGAGAAGGCTACTATGGCTACTAGTCCAGAGTATGCTACCTCCAGTATCAGAGGCAGTATGAACATGGGGAACATGGGCAGGAGAGAGGATGCTGTTGCTCTCATGTCCTGCTTGTGGGTTTTCCCATGTGCAGCTGGTTGGCCACTGTGTGAAAAAAATGCTGGACTAGATGGACCCTTGGTCTCATCCAGCAGGGCTCTTCTTGGGTCTTCATGTTCCCACTAGCCCACCAGTTCCCAAAGTACCCTTTGCACCCTTCCCTTCACTTAAACCTAAACTACACATTATTTGGAGACATAGCTAGTAGCAGCTACATTTTTCTTTCCTTTTTCACCCTAAAAGTACATGCAGGTGGCCCATGCTGGATGGATCAGGACCCTAGTGTAGAGGGTAGGGGCACTTCAATCCTTTTTCTCCCACTGTGCTCTCAGGCTAGATCAGGGTCCTGCACCACTTATTTGCATTGCCCCAAAAGTGATCTATTAAAACAGATAGGTCACTTTTTGGCAATGAAACTTGAAGAATCGGGGGGGGGGGTATTTATTTATTTATTTATTCATTCATTTCATTTCATTTCTATACTGCCCCACAGCCGCTAAGCTCTCTGGGCGGTTCACAACAATTCATACAATAAAATCTACATAAAAACCAACAACAAAAACATACAATGTAGGTAAAAAGTTTAAAACCAAATTTAAAAGCGCAGTTTAAAATGACAACACTAAAAGTTAATAAAACTGGGAATTGGGAGCACGGCAGGGGTCAAAGTGTTAAAGCCCCACTACCCTCAATGCTAGGGTCCAGATCAGGCCACGTACATTTACTTTAGATTAAGAGAGAAAGTAATGTGTCGCTTGACCCTTAGCTGCAAGTGGGAAGTGGAAACTGTGATAGTAGTAACAGCGGGGAGAGAGCGCACGCAGAGGAGGAAGGGGTTCCTCCTTCCTTCCCCCTCCCTCTCCATCATTCTGACATGATGCTCCAAAGTGTCCAGCATCATTTCAACTTTTCATTTCAACCATGGCAACATTTTGAAGCATTTGTTGTGCCACCCATTTCCCCGCCCCCAAAGGAACTGTTGCTACACAAGACCAAAAATGTAGCTCGAGTATGAAATTCTCGTAGAGGTGGGGGTTGTACCTCTGGGGGGGGGCTCGCCTCTCCTCTCCTCGGTGAGTACCCCCTCCCGTAGCCCAGATTCTCCGTGGCGCGGAGCGATTCTCCGCCCGCTCTCTGCACCGGCAGCGCAGGGTCCCGTCGCGTCACTTCCGGCCAGCCAGAAATGATGCGGGCCATGCGGCGGGAGCCCGCATGGCGTGGCAGCTCGAGCGGCGGATCGAGCAGGTGGGAAGGTAGGCCCGCGATTATCGGGGGGCTGCGAGCAGGGCCGATTTCAGCCTCATTCCAGCCCCCCCCCAATATTCATGGTAACATCTCTAGCTATGTCACAGGGATGTATGAGAATTTCATTTGTGCTCTCAAAGCATGCAAGCATGCCCCACTCAAAGCCCCGAGTGCGACCGCTGAAAATATTTGCAAATTGTCAAATAGGTGCTCACCTTTGTCTCGTCCCCGATTCCACACAGTTTGATTTGCGCAAACCTCCCTCAGTAGACTGAATCGGCCCTGCTTTCGTCTATGGAGGAAACTTGCACAAATTTGGAGAGATTTGTGCAAATCCCTCATCCGATCGCGGCTCGATTCGCGCAAGTTGCCCATTCGTGCAAAGCGAGCAGCGACTGCAAATGCGGACAGGAATCAGGCACGAGATGAGTGGGGAGATGACATTCGGGGAAGGCTAGCAATCTCAGATATCACTTGGTTGCCCACCCCTAGGCTATAATGAGGATTTCTCCAAGGGGAGATGACAGTTGGTCATTGTGTGAAATTCAAAATGGTGGCTCCTCCAGGCCTAGCCTCCAGATCAGAGCTCCAGTCAGTGAGGTCCCCAGGACTGGTGTCAGTGACCAGCTGCCTGAGAAGGCCACATTTTTTAATCTAGCCCAGGCCATATCTGTTTAGCTTCTGCAGTAGAACTGAATCGTTATGTCACAGTCGGATCATTCTCTGGGCCATGTAGGCCAAACCAGTAATCTTATAAATCAGGGCTCTCGAACCTTGGGCCCCCAGATGTTGCTGCCGGCCTACAGCTCCCAGAATCCCTTGCCATTAGCCATGCTGGCTGGGTGTGCTGGGAGCTGTAGGCCAACAACGTCTGGGGACCCAAGGTTCGAGAGCCCTGCTATAAATATAACATTATCAGTGTGACGTGCGAGACATTGTTAAAAAAGAAGGAACAAAAACGGGAGATATATATAGATATATGGATATATATTTCCAGTTTAGCATTTCAGGCAAGATTGATAGCTTCGTTGGCATTTCACAGCCCTGCTCAAAATTGTACGTACGGGCGTTTACATGAACAGAGACAAGAAGACACAAAAGAACATAACAGCCTCTACGTAAGTAACAATAACATGTCAGAGTCAAGCTGATGGACGTTGGAAAATACACAATGCCTCTGAAATGCAACACTTCATGCTATTTTGGGTGGCTGGGTATATGGGAAAAAGCACAAGAAGATGGCGGCAAGGATGGATACTGTGGCATTTCCTGTCTTTTGTTGGTCTGTGTGTCATAGCTTTTTTTTAAAAAAAAAATGCCTTAATTATCTTGAGAAGAAGTATCCCAGAATGTTATAAAAGGTACATTCCCAGAATGTTATAAAAGGCATAGACCTTGGACTCTAATGCACCAGACCTTTCTCTGTGTACCAGCTAGCTGTTCTGAATGATATTTTGTGGGAATGTTAGATGTTGAAGCTTGGTGTGTTTTTTTTTGCATGAATTATATTTCATTATATTATATTATATATTATATTATATTATATTATATTATATGTTTTTAAAAGAACCAGGACACCATCATAATGGAGGGTCCATTGGACTTCTGCTGCTGCTCAGTGTTGAGGCTGCCACTGCCAGCTCATGCCAGGGTGCAGGGCTGGACGGGGGGGGGGGGGCACTGATGTAGGAAGATGCCCACCAGAGGGCACATGGCCAAGGGCCACCTCAGACCTAAAATGGGCCCAAACTTTGGGTCATTGAACTATCTGGAAATATGTACATTACTCTTAAGATCCTCCAATCAAGAGGTTGTTGTTTTGGGGGGGGGGTTGCAAATATAAAATAAACAATATAATTAATATATTACAAGATATCAGGGCTGGCCCAAAACATTTTGCTGCCTGAAGCAAAGAATAAAATGACGCATCCCTCACCCCCATTCTGAAAACAGACTTTGACCAGAGTGATAGCTGAATCTTACTTCAGTGGTGGTAATCGGCTAATACCAGAGGCGGTGTTAGGGGCAGCCCACTAGGGCTGCAGCCCTGCATCTTTCATTTGGAGCTCCAAATCTCCAAAAGACCATCTGCCCCAACACCCTGATGTCCATGGGCACTTGCTGAAAGAAAGATTCAGGGGCCCTGATGATCTCTGTTGCATCTGATGATCCAGGAGTAGACAGGGAGGGAAAAAGCCCAGGAGTAGAAACAGCAAACGAAGCCAAGGCAAAAGGGCTGAACCGGTGGGTGATAAAGGTTTTTATTTAAAGACTATGTAAATTGCCAACGTGTTTCGAACCTAAGTTCTTCCTCGGGGCAATTCTCTTTATCCAGGATCCATAGAAAATATCTATGGGGTGAATATCTTGGTGAATGATAGGGGGTGAATATCTTTGTTTTCTATGGATGTGTACAACTCCTCCCCATAAGGAGAGGGGAGATCCTGAGCTAATCAGACTCTCCCTGCGGTATGGATGAGCTTTACACAATACAATGGTATGCACATATAGCACCTTCTCATGCTGGCTGCATGCGCAGCAGGTATGATGTGTAGCCAATGTACATGGTGGCTGCCTGTGCAGCTCTGCAGCCCCCCCCCTCACATTTTCTTTTAACATATGAGGCAGTTGTCTGAACCCCCAAATATATTTATTTTAAGTTGCCCTTTGAAACCAATGTTATCAAAGCCTGAGACGCAAAAGCATCTGGTTGGTTTGGGGTTTGAAGGGGGGAAAAGACATCCTATTTTTTCCCTTAACACATCAACATCTCCTGCAGAGTTTCTGCAGGACAGACTTTTTTTTTTTAAAGGAAAAAAAGATCCACTCCATTGATGTAGCCCGATGTAGCCCCATGCGCAGCATGAAAACATGTAAATAGTCATTGATTAACACTGATTTTGTGCTGCTCACAGTATAGCTTTGACATTCCAGCAAACAGCTTTTTATGTACCGGTATTTGATTTGTGCTTCCATCAGTCTTCTATAACTCTGTAAATATTTTAGGTCCTTTACTGGGAGCAGAAGAAGAGGGAAGAAAGTATGGGATGGGGGATCTTCCTTGAAAGAAACTTTTAGGACAGTGATGGCGAACCTATGGCATGGGTGCCACAGCTGGCACGCAGGGACCTCTCTGTGGGCACTCGAGCCATTGGTCACCAGATCGCAAAAAGACTGTCCCCTTCTGCAAAACACTAATGATTTTGTTCTCATAGTGTGGAACAGAATGATTTTATTCTAGAATTCCTGTTACAGAATTCTTTTCTACATTGTTAGCACATTTAAAAGATTTTGAAGAATGATGCATAGAGCATGGCTTGAATGTAAAGCCCTAACAGTTGACATGAGTGCTGCATGTGTTGCTCTCAAACTAACGGAGTATGAGCCAAGGTTTGACAAATTATCAGCATGCATGCAATAGCAAAAATCACATTAATTGTGCAAAAGCATGCCCAATGCAAACTTTTACCTAATGCAGTGTTTGCAGTCCAAGACATAAAGTGTTTAAAATGTGTTAAGCACGTTTAGTTTTCTTGTTTATCTTGCTCATCCTAGTACAGGTTGACTTTTACTTTTACTAATCCGACACCTGTAGAAGCAGGGAAAGGACCCGGGGTAAAGCTTGCCCCATACAATTTCAGTCTGGCATATAATCATATCACAAGTTGAGAATCCCTTATCCAAAAATACATGTGCCTAATTATTTAAAAAGTTTGTATAAATTCCCTTCAGGCTATGTGTACAATGTAGTACTATAATAATTTTTGAGTTGATTTTTTTCCCCAACAAAAAACTGTTTGTATCATTGAAAGCTCTGTTATTGTGTTTTTCTTTAAAGACAAAAGATGTTAATTAGTTCGGACAACTGTATGAGTTGTTTTTCTAAAACTAAAACCTCGGTATTCAGGTTTAATTGCAGTGTTGGCACTTTGAAATAAATAAGTTGGTTTTGTGTTGCAGTTTGGGCACTCGGGCTCAAAAAGGTTTGCCATCACTGTTTTAGGATGTGGCAAAATCCTTTTAAAAGGGGTTTAGGAAAGGCAAAAGAGTGTATGTGCGGAGGGGGGTGGTGTTTCCCTGAAGCTCAAATTCCAAAGGAGAAAGACTGGGAGAAATGGGAAGCTGAAACTAATTTTACCTGCATTCCTTTGTCACTGTGAGGTACGGGCTAGTAAATGATTCCTTTCACTAGCCAATAAAACCCAAATCAAAAGCAGACTTAGGAAAGTGGAGAGAAGGAGAGAAAAGAAGAAGGAATTGTCTTAAAGTTAAAACCCTCGGCCAATTAACTGTGCAGGGCTTTTGGGGTGAGGGTGGGGAGGGCCCCATAAGCGCAAAAGCCAAGCACCTACTTTGCACACAGAAGAAGCAGGTCCCAGGTTCCGTCCCTGGTGTCTCCAGGTAAAAGGATCAAGTAACAGGTGATGAGACGGACCCCTGCCTGAGACCCTGCCTGGACAGCCATTGCCATTCAGAGTAGCAGACAATACTGGGCTTAGTGGACAAACCTTCTGAGCTGGGGTAAGATAGATTCCTATGTTCATTTAGGAGTTCTCTCAGTATGCCTTGGATTATCCATAAATTCTTATATAGCGGTAGCAAAGCTGCAGGAAACTTTTCTTGTGTGTGTTGGTGGTGCTCATGCTTATGGCCCAGTTCACAGAAATGCATGGTTGCCACCTGGTAATACTGGGTACAGTTCTGGTCACCGCACCTAAAAAAGGACATTGTAGAGTGGGCAAAGGAAAGGGGCAGAAACGGGTAACTAAAATGATCGAGGGGCTGGAGCAACTCCCCTATAAGGAAAGGTTACAGGAGCTGGGATTGTTTAGCTTAAAAAAAAAAAAAAAAAAAGGAAAGTAAGGGGAGACATGGTGGAGGCGTACAAAATTATGCATGTGTGCAGAAAGTGGACAGGGAGACATTTTCCTCCCTCTCTCATAATACTAGAGCCTTGTGGGGTCATCCCATGAAACTCATTGGCGGGAGATTCAGGACAGATCAAAGGAAGGACTTCTTCGCACAGCGCAGAGTTAAACGGTGGAATTCACTTCCACAAGATGTGGTGATGGACCCATGGGCACATTTGGGAATTTGAGAAACTGTGCTGTGGCTGTGGGCACCACTACAAAATGGCTCCCATAGAGGATGTGGCTAGTGGTCACATAATGGCTGCCATGAGGGCTTGGCTACTAGTCAAAAGTGAACTGAAGAGGGACGGGGGAGATGTTTTTGGCCTACAACTCCCAGCATGCCCCAGCCAGCATAGCTGGCTGGGGCATGCTGGGAGTTGTAGGCCAAAAACATCTGGGGCCAAGGTTGAGAAACACTGGGCTAGAGGCTGGGAGGGAGGGGGAAACAGCAAGGCAAAGGGGAGAGAAAGAGCAAGGCTAGAAAGGGAAAGAAAGAAGACCATCCTGACATTTCCCAAGGTTTTTCTTCAAAATGGTTTTTTTTTTTTAAAGGGGGCAGGGAGGGGAGAGCTTTGTGGGCACCATTGGATTTCGCCGCAGGTGCCATGGAACCTGCTCTGCATGAATAGCTGTATGTCATCTCAGGGGGGGAAACAGCATTCTAGGATGGGTGAGCAACGTGTGGCCCTCGAGATGTTTTGGGCTACCATCTCTCACCATTGGCTATGCTGGAGAAAACCTATAAGAACTTGAAACAGAACTATTGCCTGAGTTTTGCTCTCTCTCTTTTTTTTAACCAGCCGAGCAGTGAAACTTGTTATGTGAGCCACAATCCACAAAAAGGCAACGTAGATTAAATTGTGGAATTAGAAAGTAAGGCATTTTCCGGCGAAAAGCTTGGGAAATCATCATCATCATCATCATGCAAAATAAACTGAATGAAATAAGGAACAGAAGGAGAATAGAACCAAAATGGACTGGGAATATGTTTTTAAAAAAAAAAAAAAAACCTCCCCCCCCCCAAAAAAAAAAACAAAATTCATAAGGGAAAACAAGGTGGATTAAGCTGTCTGCCTTGCATCAGGTTCTACACCCAAGAAAGCAAAGCAAGACATGGACTGACAAATAGGATAACAATGCTACTATAATATGATGATTAACAACACACACAAATGCGCGCATGAAAAACTGAAGGAAAACTGAATCCAAATAAATAAATTATTTTCCCTAATTGTGGAGAAGGGAGGATGTATTCACTGCCTAAATTCTACGTAAAGACGCACAGACAACACCGACGAACAAGTAAAACGACAGAAAAGAAAAGAGTATGAAAGAAAGGAGCCAGTGTGGCGTAGTGGTTAGAGTGTTGGACTGGGACTCGGGAGATCCGGGTTCAAATCCCCACTCGGCCATGAAACTCACTGGGTGACTTTGGGCCAGTCACTGCCTCTCAGCCTAACCTACCTCACAGTGTTGTTGTGAGGGTAAAATGGAGAGGAGGAGGAGGAGGATTATGTAAGCCGCCTTGGGTTCCTTTCAGGAAAAAAGGCGGGGTATAAATATAACAAATAAATAAATAAATAAATAAATAGGTTTTTCCACTGCAGGAAAGTGTCTGAGAGAAGGGTTGGGTTATTATTTGAGAAGGAGAAAATAAAGGATTTTGAAACCATGAACAAACTGACCTTGAAGCCACCACGAACTAGCACAGACTTGCTCTAGTACCATTTGCTTGCTACGGAACAACTTAAGGCACAATCCTATGCATAGGATTGGGGCCTTAGTGACAGATCAAAGGAAGCTAGAAAAAAAAATGGCTTTATCTGGCTCATAATCCCTCCCCAAAAACACAGTGATTGGAAAGCCCCTGGAAGAGCATGCCCTATGATTAGAAGGTGGACCTACATATCAGTCACTCAGCAGCACTTCCCTCCACCGTCTGCCTCACCCGCCACCCCTCAGTACCTACAGAGAAACGTTAAAAGATGCTTTGCATTTGTTCCTTGCGGAAAGGCAGACTCTTTGACTTTCTGAAGTCTGGATCGTGCACAAAGCTTTGTGCAGGACCCAGTTTCAGTTCTGGTCACTTTGGAGGGAAGCCCACTTCACCCCGAGAAGCACCAGAAACGGTCGAAAGGGTCCCACTTCAGCTTGGGATTCAACCGGATCCGATGCACATCCCTAGAATGGACTTTTGAATGAACACATCTAAAAGTAGCACAGACCGGAAATAAAATGGTCTGTCCAAATCTATGAGCCACAATCCACAGAATGTAACCTGTGTCCACAAACAGGTGTCCACAACTGGGATTGGTTGTACTGTACACACAAACGGCAACATAACCTGGCCCATTGAGTCATTTCCCTGTTAAATAGTTCTGTTTTTTAAAAAAAAACAGAGTTCCGCTTCTATGTGGGATAGAAATTCCCAGAACAAACACTGGATATGAGTTCCGTCTCTTCCCCTCCACCACCCCCTCAACATTGTCGGAGAAATGTCGAAACCCAAAATCAGTTTTGCTTTACCCACCAAGCCTTGCCAAACGTTGGGTTTTGCAAACAATGATTACACGCTTCATTTGGGGAAATAACCCTCTTTGTTCCTTGCCAAATTTCCGTTGTCTCCCTCGCCATGCTTATATAATCCTATAATTTCACAGAACAGGCATGTCTCAAGAAACTGCCAGGGTTGTTATCTCTGCATTAATAAATTTGCCTCTCAGACACACCCACTTGAATATTACAATTACCCACATGCACATTATAAGGAGGCACATGTTATGCCCAGTCCACAAGACAAGATAATAACATGATGTACCTTGCAAGGCCCTACAGATGAAGTGAACGCACTAAAACTTTTGCTGTGTAAATGAGTCTTTTCATAAGGGGTGGCTAATTCCTCATACAAGCTACTGCAGGCTATGTGAAGTGAAAAGAGTGAGGAAAAAGAATCCCCTTTTTTTCATGGGTGGGGGAAACCACGGTCTCCCCACTGTGATCTCGTGTATCCTGTGACATTAATTGTCTCGTAGCAGGAGCTAAGAACCAGATGGAATTTCTGAGTCTTCTTCCCCCAAATAACAAATTGTAGGAATTAGGAGAACATTTTTATTTTGTCCACACACTGACATGAGAGTAAACCCCACTGAACACAATGGGGGTTTACTTCTGAGTAAACAGCATATGATCGTACCATCAGCTAGGATTTGTGGGACTCATCCCTTCCTTCTCTTCAACATGTCCGATTTCTTTCTGTCTGTCTGTCTTTCTATATACTTCAGGGAGATTAAGATGTATAGCCTGAAAATTGGCTAAACCTTTCCAGACCCACTCTAATGGGGTTGTGTGTGGGGAGGGGGGGTTGTGTTTTTTACTTTACAAAAAAAAAAAGCCCTTTCCCTTAACGTGACCCATATGGAAGTAAAAAGTTATATTTTCAATGCAGATGAGGTAATGTGTGACGTTTCCCCCCCAAAAAAAATTAAAACCCATGCTTCACCAGCAGCATGCATTTCCAATGATGTCAAAGATATTGTTCCAGGCCAAGTGGCACAGATCACCTTTATGAGGCGTAGGTGGCCCTAGAGAAGTGTGGGACAGCATGAGGCAATCAGAATCATAGAAAAGTAGAGTTGGAAGGGTCCTACAAGGCCATCGAGTCCAACCCCCTGCTCAATGCAGGAATCCAAGTCAAAGCATCCCTGACAGATGGCCGTCCAGCCGCACCTTGAATGCCTCCAGAGTGGGAGAGTCCACCACCTCCCTAGGTCGTTGGTTCCATTGTCTTATTGCTCTGACAGTCAGGAAATTTTTCCTGATGTTCAGGTGGAATCTGGGTTCCTGTAACTTGAGCCCATTATTCCATGTCCTGCAAACTGGGATGATCGAGAAGAGATCCTGGCCCTCCTCTGTGTGACAACCCTTTAAGTACTGGAAGAGTGCTATCATATCTCCTCTCAGTCTCCTCTTCTGAAGGCTAAACATGCCCAGTTCTTTCAGTCTCTCCTCATAGGGCCTTGTTTCCAGTCCCTTTATCATCCTTGTTGCCCTCCTCTGAACCCTCTCCAGTTTGTCTACATCCTTCTTAAAGTGTGGTGCCCAGAACTGGATGCAGTACTCAAGGTGAGGCCTAACCAGTGCAGAGTAAAGGGGAATTACCACTTCAGGTCATGGATCTAGGGTGCCATTAAGGCAAAGTGGGGGAACAGGCAGTTGTACAGACCTATGGGGTTCAACTGATCAGCACAAGTCTTTCTTTTAAAAAAAATATATGGAGGGAGCAACTCCAGCTCAGTGGTATTGGGACATGCTCTGCAAGTGGAAGATCTCAGGTTCGATCTTTGGCATCTCCAGTTAAAACAAGGATCGGGTATTTCTGTATTTCTTTATTTTATTACATATTTCTGTACCACCCATTAGCCAAAGTTAGCCATTGCTCAGTGGTAGAGAACACCCTTTGCCTGCAGAAGGCCCCAGGTTCAATCCTTGACATCTCCAGGTAGGGCTGGAGAAGTCCCTGGAGAGCCACTACATGTAGACCAGGGGTGGAAAGAAGGTAGCTCTGGATCTACGGGGAGATGTCTGGGTGATTTGCAATAGATCAGCAAGGATTTCTGACTCCCAGTTGTTTAACAATGGTATTTATTTATTTATTTATTTATTTGTACTATTTCTATACAGCTAAATATTAAGAAAAATCCCTATGTGGTGTATAGCAACAAAATGACTTCTCCTCCCCTGAAAACAAAATTATACTGCTGAAATGAAGGTGGTTTGGGGTTCCCAGGGGTGGATTTTTGTGTGGAAGGACTGAGAGCTCCATCCGGTTCTGGTTCTCAAAACAGGTTCCTGAACGTAAATCTAAGTATATATCTTTTGCACCTGGTGGATCTCAGGTAGGGTGGCCACTTGTGCAGCACCAAGAAAAGAGGAGAAAAGGGGGAAACCTATTTGCATAGAATTTGCACAGGCTAATTTATACATATAAATGAAACTGTAGAAATGATAACGACAATTTAAATAGAAAAATGCAAAACAAGTGACCTGCGTCTGCTGTCCAGGTGCTGTTGATGGGCAACTTCAGGGCTCTGCTCTTCCTTCTGATGTGTTTTTTTTTTTTTTTTCCAAATCTTTAAACAGGACTTGGACTGGAGAACACCTTCAAAATAGAGTCCTCTGGCAGCATTTCAAATTGAGAACTGTCCTCTGTAAAAGTGGACGTGTGCCCCTCCCCTCCTAGATTCATAGAATCATAGAGTTGGAAGGTGCCATATAAGCCATCAAGTTCAGCCCCCTGCTCATTGTAGGAATCCAATTTAAAAAGCATCCCTGACTGATGGCTGTGCAGTCTTCGCTTGAATATCAGCAGTGATGGAGAGTCCACCACCTCCCTGGGGAATTGGTTCCAGCAAAAGGGTTCTAAGGGGTGGGGGGAACTCAGTAGATTCCACAGGGGCAGTGCTAGGTACTGAAAAGATCTGGGGCTCAGGCACACAAGGGGGGGGGATGCAGAAATCTGCATGTGCTAATTTACATACGCTTTCAAGTCGCTGTGTGTGTGCCTCCGGGTCGTGGGCGGCGAGAGTTCAGGGCTGGAACGCCGGGGCCAGGAAAGAGGGCAGCAGATACAGGCAGCAAGCCCAAGGTTCTGTACATGTTCAGGGCAACGGAGTCCAAACAGGGGGCAGAGGCAGAGGGCAAGTCCAGGCACAAGGTCAAGGACAGGTTAGAGTGACACAGAGTCCAAGCACAAGTCGAGGCGAGCGGCAGGGTCCAGGAATAGGCGGGGGTCAGGAGGACTGGGAAGTATTCAGGAATAGGTAGGAACAGGCACCAAGACATACCAGGCTGAGCAGGGCTGGAGGCAGGAGTGTTGGTCAGGGACAAGCAGGAGGTTGAGCACAGCAAGGCAAGGTTTGATGTGGCAAGCGATCAGGAACAGGCTGCAGCTAGCACTGGCGACCCTGTTGCTAAGGCAAAAGCTGAAGGTGACATGCAGCTCTTATATAGCCCTTTCCTGGCAGCTCCCAGCTGGTCCGCATTAGCCCACCTGGGAGTACCTGCTGGTCTGGGCCTGAACCCTGCAAGGGTTTTATCAGTCAGGGCTCACACCCTGCAAAGCCCTGCGGCCGGTTATATGCAACGCTGACACCAGATGGCACTGCAGGACAGACCCTGACACTCCTAAGGACGCCCCTATTTGTACAAAGGGGCCTATGGAGAAAGGAGAGCAGGGCGTTTGATTTCAGAAAAAAAATCCTCAGGTAGAAAGATTTTAAGGGGGGGTAGCAGGAGGTGAAGCGCATGTGGGCAAAAGCCAGCTGATCCAGGGGGATCAGATGCAACAAAGATCATCAGGGCCCCTGGACTTTCTTTCAGCGAGTGCCCATGGACAGCAGGGTGGTGGGGCAGATGGCCTCCCAGAGATTCGGGGCTCCAAATGAAAGATTCAGCGCTCCCCCTAACACCACCTCGGAGATCCCAGAAGCCTGGGGTCTGTGCACCCCTGAGGTCTGACCACAGTGCTGAGCTTGATGGACTCAAGACCCAACTCAGTAGAAGGCAGCTTCCTATGTTCCCAAGGGAAGCTGTGCAAAGGTTCTGGTGTGCCTACCATTCACTCGAACAGGGCTTGTAAAGACAAACATCTCAATGGATTGTCCCTACAGATGTGAGAAGCAGTGAGGCTGAGTTTGTCAATGTTCTCTGAATTCCACCTCAAAGTTCATTCCAGTTCCCAACTGTGAACTTTCCCCGCCCCCGTTTGAACAGGAAAAATACATATGGGCACAGTCACAGATTTTATTTTAACTGTTCCCCCAAAATGTGCACTTCCCCCCTCCCACTGCCTAAAGCGTGAAAATGCACAGTTCTCCACACACACCCCAAGTGCACATTTTCCTGAAGGACGCATTTTGCGAACGAACATTGCAAGCTTGGGAATGTGTGAGCTTTGCCCTCAAAATGCGCTCGTGTTCATGTTTGCTTTCGGGGGTGTGAACGGGCCAAGTTCTGGTCCTGAACTAATGGAAACTTAATTCTCATACACCCCCAGTTGCGCCCACTGCTAATCTGTGGGACGGGAGGCCATTTGGATTTTCTGCCCCAGGCGCCCCAGTGTCTGAAGGACACCGGTCTTGTTTCAGTGCAGCAGCAAAGCATGATGGGGGCACATTGTTCTTCAGATGCAGCTGTTGTGTGATCAAACCAATTTTTTCCTCTTTTTTTCCTGGCACTCCTACTGACAGCTCAGTGTGTGTGTGTGTGTGTGTGTGCGAGGGCGTGCATGCGTGCGGGCGTGCGGGCGTGCCCCCAATTTAGTACATTTGGAGTTCTGGATTTCAGGGGGTTGAGCACACTTGTTCTAGTCCTCTTCTAGTGATGGATAAATCTCTCAGTTTTGCTTTTTCTCCATTTATTTATTTATTGGAATACAAAGTCCTTTCCACCCCATTTATGAAGGAATGTGCACATTTTGATAGCTTCTGGTCAAAAAAGGGACTGAATGAAATTCTCACCCATCCGCACCATCCAAATTCAATAGGTAGAACTATTCCCTACACACGGGGAGAACCATGTTGCACCCGCCTGCCATCTAGCTGTTAAAGATTTTGTTTGTTTGTTTGTTTATTCTATTTTTTATCATGCTCTTCAGCCGAAAAGACAGCTAACATATAATCAGCAAAACACGATAGTCTCTGTCCACAAGCTTACAGTCTAAAAAAGGGCTCTCCAACCTTGGGTCCCCAGATGTTGCTGGACTACAGCTCCCAGAATCCCTTGCCATTAGCCATGCTGGCTGGGTATGCTGGTTGCTGTAGGCCAGCAACATCTGGGGACCCAGGGTTGGAGAGCCCTGATCTAAAAAGACACAACATACAAGGAAAAAAGGAATGGGGAGGGAAGAGGGGGGGAAGTAAATCTTTTAGCAGGACTGGTGAAAGGGGCCCTGGTTCCTGCTTACATCTTCCTCTGTACAGCCTGCCGGAATGGCTTCTGGTGGTGACAGCTGAGGGAGGAGGAGCCTTTATGGAGGTGAGAATGAGAAGACTGTCTGGGGGGGAAGGTGGATGCCCTAATTCAGCACCACCAAATCCAGGGGTGGTGCTAGGTACCAAAAAGATCTGGGGCTCAGGCCCACAGGACAAACAAAAATGCACAAATCCGCATATGCTAATTGGTATATGCTCTAAAGTCTCTCTATGTGTGTGTCTGTAAAGGGCCCTGCCTCCTAAGGACACCCCCCTATTTGTAAAAAGGGATGTATGGACAGGGGAGAGGAGGGCATTTGATTTCAGGAAAAAAAAACCTCAGGCAGCAAGATTCAAGGAGGGGCAGCAGAAGGTGAAGCACCTGTGGGCAAAAAGCCAGCTCATCCAGGAGGATCAGATGCAACAGAGATCATCAGGGCCCCCATACCTTTCATTCAGCAAGTGCCCCTGGAGAGCAGGGTGGTGGGGCACATGGCTTCCCAGAGATTTGGGGCTCCAAATGAAAGATTCAGGGCTCCAGCCCTAGTGGGCCACCCCCTAACACTGCCTCTGATTAAAACCATGGTTGGATATACCTATATTCAAACCCAGACTTCAAAGGCCTAAGCACTGAGAGAACTCTGCCTGCATGAACGAATCTGTCAGTTCCGCTTTTTCCCACATTCAAGTGTTTTTAATCTCACATTCTTTCCATCCTATTGATGAAGAATTTTTGCATGTTTTAGTAAATTCTTATACAAAAGAAAATGAAGTGAGCAAAATTCTCATCCATCCCTAGGCGACATTGAAGAACAAGCCCCGCTTGCTCTTGGCAGACTCCGGTGCACCTCACCGACTCGAGAGCTGAAAGCGGGCCGAGCCAGGGGGGTCCGGTTTCCGCTTTTAAAGTGGGCCACAATTTGCGCATATATATATATATATATATATATATATATTTAAAGGCAAAGAAATTTGAGTAAAATACAGCCGCACTTTGCACAAAACGTGGGCATAATTTGCGCAAATTGCAGCTGGGTTTTTTTTTTACACAAATTGCTCAAATTGTCGCCTTATTTTGCGCAGATTTCTCTGCCTTAAAAAGAAAAGAAAAAAAAGCTAATTGTGGCCTGCATTAAAAGCAGAAGTCCACGTGTTGGCTTAACTCACGTCAGAGCGAATCAGCACCAGTGTTGGGTAGATGGGCCGGAATCCAGGGGGGGGGAGCTGGGCCAATCTACTTGCCCCCCCCAAGTGGATTCCTCACACATCTCTAGACCAAGGGTCTGACCCAGTATAAGGCAGCTTCCTGAGTCCTTTGTCCCTATGATCTAGCAGGGCTGCTTATAATGGGCACGTTATCATCCTCAACCTGAGAGAGGGACTGTAGGTCAATGGCAGAGCGCTTGCTTTGAATGCAGAAGGTCCCCAGTTCAATCCCCGCCATGTCCAGGTAGGGCTAGGAAAGAACTCTGCCCGAAACCGCGGCACGTGGTATTTGCACGTTGTTAATGAGCGGCAACTCCACCCCTGGCCTGGCCCTCCACCGTAACTGATCAACAACGGTGCTCTGAAAAACCGTTCTATCATTTCATTCCGGGGACAGGTGAGGTTGGCCTCTTATTGGATGCAGCTGTGTGTGGAGAAAAATGCCAAACCTTTCTCAAGCGTGTATTTCATATGAAGCCATTAGTGGGTGTGGGGAGCGAGCCGGAGCAGTGGCTTGAAGTAACGTTTCAGCAGTTGGGGGTCAAATTAAAGAGAGAAGTGGAGGGAAGAGAAAATTTATAATCTATAATATGAAGGCAAAATAATAGTGAGGCAATCTTATTTGAAGAACTGAGGCCTGGGGCGGGGGGGGGTGGTGGTGCGGGAAGGGACCGTGATATATGGCCCGATACAGCCAAGGAAAATGAACGCTGCCATTTTGCTATTAGCTCGCAGACAACCCTATGATCTAGAAGGCCAATTACGGCACTCTCTGTGGAAATCTAATTACCTCAGGCAAACGATCTTTTTTGAAACCAGCGAGGAGGGGGGGGGAGGAGAGAGGGTCTAACGGGGCTTCAGTTCCGCCACAGAACTTGTGCGGTTTGTGGTGGATTCAAGAGAACGTAGAGCGGGAAAGAAAAAAAAAAAGAGAGACCATAGGAACGCCACAGCAGGCCTGGCCTGGGGCTGCTCTATAAGCGGGAACCCTCTAATTCTCCAGCCAGTACTCAGCTGCCAAAATTATCCACCTTTTCCCATCACTCCGGCAATGTGATGGCCCTCCTCAGATCCCGACACTGGCTTCTCAGATCCAGGGTGCTCTTGTCAGTGAGCCCCCACTGGGGGGTGTGGGCCCTCAGCAGGTGCCCGTACATGCCTACCCATAATGCCACATCCCTGTCACCTACCTCATGTTCTCACCACACACTCCTTGATCGCTACAAAATGTGGGCGGGGAACATGTATTGATTGATCATTGATTAGGGTCAATTGACCCGCACACAAGTAAATAGAGTTTAAAACACATTTTTAAAAGCAATTTAAGAATAGCTGTGGGACAATAAAACGGTTATGCAATGTAAACCAATAAAGGATGCCAGCTTCCATAATAAGTAAATAGCCATTGTTTCGGGTCAAATGACCACTAAAATAACTTTAGCTAGTAGACATTTATTTATTTATTTATTATATTTGTGCCGCACCTTTTTTCCTGCAAGGAACCCAAGGCGGCTTACATAATCCCTCCTCCTCCTCCTCTCCATTTTATCCTCACAACAGCCCTGTGAGGTAGGTTAGGCTGAAAGTCAGTGACTGGACCCAAAGTCACCCAGTGAGTTTCATGGCCGAGTGGGGACTAGAACCTGGATCTCCCGAGTCCCAGTCCAACACTCTCACCACTACTGCCACACTGGCATGTCGAGTTGTTCTCTAATCAGGGATTCTTTTGGAATTTCCACTGTGCAAATGAGGAGTGTTCCATTTCTTCAGTTCATTAGTGTCTTTTCTCCCCTTCCAAATTACCAAGGCACATGCATTGATAAAATGCCACCACCACCACCACCCCCCAAAAAAGAAAAAAAGCAATCTTAAATGTGATTCTGCATATGCAATTTTATGCAGATCCTTTCCTTTCCATGCAGTGTTTTGCCAATGGGTGCATGCACATGCCAGTAAAATACTGCACAAAAATACGGATTCATATGATTAAGAACATGCAGCTGAGCTGCGGAGGAGTTTCTGCAGCTACCACGGGGGTGGGGTGGGGGAACTCTGGTTGAGAGGCTCAGATGACCAAAAAAAAAAAAAAAAAGGTTGCAAACAAAAATGGGAGCGAGCCAAACTGAGCTTCAAAGTGAAGTTTGGAGAACTAGAGCAAGCTCAAACACCCCTGGTTCTCTCAAAAAAGCTCTTCTTTTAGTGTGGCCAATTGGGTTATATCACTGACTCTTGTCCTCTGTATGTCACCAGACTTTCACGACCTATGAGGCAGTGACTGGGTTCAGATAACCCACACTCAAGGGTTGAGTATGGGTCGAGTGTGGGTTGCCATTGAGCTGTGGGTTATTGTGTTGCCTGAACCCAGCTGCACTAACAAGCCATGGCTTGCTAACCATATACAACCCATGAAGAGGACCCATGGTTTGTTGTTGGGTTGTGAACTGTGGGTTGTTCACCATGGTTTGTTATCTCGGTTGGGTTCAGACAACACGATAAAGCACAAATTTGCATATGCTAACTTACATATGCTCTAAAGTGTGTGTAAGAGAGAGTGTGTGTGTGTGCATGTCTTTAAAGGACCCTGTCTCCTAAGGACATCCCTATTTGTACAAAGGGATGTATGGGCAGGGGATAGAGAGTTTTTTTTTCTGATTTCAGAAAAAGACCTCAGGAAGAAAGATTCAAGGGAGGGGGCAGCAGGAGGTGAAGTCCATGTGGGCAAAAAGCCAGCTAATCCAGGGGGATCCAATGTAACAGAGATCCTCAGGGCCCCTGTACCTTTCTTTCAGCAAGTGCCCATGGACAGCAGGGTGGTGGGGCAGATGGCCTCCAGAGATTCAGGGCTCCAGCCCTAGTGGGCCACCCCCTAACACTGCCTTTGGTTCTGTTCCTTGACAGTAATCCAGTGGCATGAGAACTGGATCATTATGTTTGTCTGCAAACCATCAGCAGGTATGTCATCGATGTACTGACTCTTTCTGTTAAAAAATGCTAAATATAAACATCGAGAACTGGGAAGCTCTGGCCCATGAATGATCTAACTGGAGGTTGGCCTTTCACAAAGCTTCTATGGACTTTGAAGAAGCCCGAGTGCAAGGTGAAAGGGAGAGACGTGCTAAGCAGAAAGCACGTCAAACGAATCCTTTACAAGACCATCTTCCATCTGGTAACCTGTGTCCTCACTGTGGGAAGCTGTGTGGATCTAGAATTGGCCTCCACAGTCACTTACGGACCCATCGCTAGAATCTCCACAATTTTATACAATTCCCTCTTTATATAATTTTCTTTTGTACTTTTGTCCTGGAAGACAATCTTACTCGGTCATGAGTGATCGCCTACTACTACTTTCTGTTAAATCAGCATCATCATCAGATCCACACTGTGTTTTATTTGTGATAGGAACACATTGGACAAGTTGGTTGTGCTGCCTTTACATTCCATCTGAGCTTTCAGAGACAGACTTCTCCATATCACTTGTATGTATTTCTGGGCAGGACTTGATCAATAATTTATATTGTAATCAATTACCAAGATGTTTCTTCATTCACAAGCCTGTCTTCCATATAAATTTTGTCAATCTCAAAGCCCCTTTCTCTATAGCACAAGGTAGGCCAAGGAATGAAGTGGAAAGTAAGTGGGCTAGCATAACAGAATTACATTTCACCTTGAATTGAGCTTAGAAGTTATTAACAGTGGGTGTACAGTAATACCTTGGATTGCAAGTAACTTGGTTTGAGAGCGTTTTGCAAGACAAGCAAATTTTTAAATATTTATTTATTTATTTATTTACTTGATATACAAGCGACGTCTTGCAATACAAGTACTGTAGTACGGCTTAAATTAAAAATCTCTGAGCAATTTTTGGGGGGGGGATTTCGTTTTGATATAAGGGTGTTTTGGATTACAAGCACGTTTCCGGAACGAATTATGCTCTCAATCCAAGGCATGACTGTATGTCCGTTGTGGGTCAGAGTGAGGTAACAGCTAAAGGGGCCCCATCATCAGCAGGGTTTGAAAGAGAAGACGAAAAACTAGCAAGGGATACAAGCTTCCCCCCCCCTTTTTTTAAAGCCTGTTAAGATTTATAAAAAACAAAGTAGTATCCATTAATGATTATGCCCTGCCACTCTATAAATCAATGGGTGCCGTCATAGGGAAAGGTAAGATGTGATTTGGTACCCTGCTAAGCCATGGTGATATGGTTTTCCAGTGTCTCCTATGACATCACTGCCACTCGACACCTCTTTAGGATAAATAATCTCTTCCATATGTCCCAGAGCATGGAGCTCCTGAAATACACTTTATTTGATATAAGGTTTGAGGATGCCCTAAATCACTTTGGTTAATGGGCAGGTATAGAAGAGGCAACAGAGGAGAAGGAAGAGGTATGGGGATCCAGTTTTAATTTTCATTACTCCATCGCAAACGTTTCAGATGAGCTAACCATGAAATATATCAGATACACTGCAGGGCGATCAAGAAATCAGTTATGCAGGGCCTACAAACTGGGACAGGCAACAAACTCTGGGAGGGTTTCTACAGTCAGCAGAATCCAGTGGTAAAACATATCCTGGATTCTGCTACTTCAGCCGGCAATGTGAGGGTCGCATGTTCACATGCATGCTCAAATGGATCTGGCCCAATCACACAAAAAGAATTGTGTGACTTGTCCAAGAGTAGCATGTCAAGAGGCAAAAGGTGCAGTTTAGTCTGCCCTGGGACACACGATTTTTCCTATAATCCTTGTAGTTTTTTTTTCAGCTGGGGCCGCCAAACCAAGAAGGAAATGTATCCCAACCCAAGAACAAAGAACCAACGAATCAACTGGATTATATAAACTGGTGGAAATATAAATAAAATGGACAAACTTAATATATAGTAACGTTGTATCTTTAAACTGAAACACCTTATACCTAATACAGTATACCTGCTACTTCAGGTATCCAATGCCTTGGATTGAGAGCATAATTCGTTCTGGAAACGTGCTTGTAATCCAAAACACTCTTATATCAAAACGAAATCCCCCCCCAAAAAAAATTTGTACAGAGATTTTTAATTTAAGCCGTACTACAGTACTTGTATTGCAAGACGTTGCTTGTATATCAAGTCAAAAAAAATTAAATACATATTTAAAAATTTGCTTGTCTTGCAAAATGCTCTCAAACCAAGTTACTTGCAATCCAAGGTATTACTGTATAGCATTCAAATACATAAATAAATAGATATCTCAAATGGAACAGTACCTTGTTTTTGAGTATACAACAACTCCATATACAACAACATATATACAACAACTCCAGTATCAGAGGCAGCATGCCTATGCACACTGGTTGCTGGGGGACGTGCAACCAGTGTGCATTTGTAAACCGCCCAGAGAGCTTCGGCTATTGGGCGGTATGAAAATGTATTAAATGAATTAATTAAAGAAAGAAAGAAAGAAAGAAAGAAAGATGGGCGGGAGGGTGCCATTGCACTCCTGTCCTGCTTGTGGGTTTCCTGTGGGCAGCTGGTTGGCCACTGTGTGAACTGAATGCTTGACTAGATGGACCCTTGGTCTGATCCAGCAGGGCTCTTCTTATGTTCTTTACTTCTTTATATCATCCAACTTAAACTTACAGCTATCATATTGTTCAATACAAAAAATAAAACATAACCAGGAAAGAACTGGTCCACATAACATATAGTTTGAGCTAAAGGTACATTGGGCTGCATTCCCCAGTTTGGCACCCCAATCTGTGGGCGATGAACTGGCCTGTGGCTCACGCTGGCTCAGCTTGTCTGAGCGTGGAAAGCTAAGCAGGGTCAGGCCTGGTTATGACTTGGATGGGAGACCCCTCCTCTAGTTTCCTGCATTGAGCAGGGACTTGGACTCCATGGCCTTGTAGGCCCCTTCCAACTCTATGATCTATGAAATCATGAAACTGGGATCTCAATAATTTCCCATGGGGGTGGTGATGTGTAGAACTGCTAACATTAGAATCCAAGGCTTAGATGGAAGCAGTGGTTCTCTTCCGCCACCCTTTTAAATGAAAGCCACATCACTTATTTTAGCCGTCGCCATGTTTCCCTCACCCCTTCATGCTCGGATTTCATTTAATGCCCAAGAAAGGACTGGTGGGGAGGGAAGAGAACGTGCACAAGCCGTGGCAACTGGGGTGGCCGCGTGTGCCCTACTTTAAAGAGACCCAAAGCTCAGTGACCAAACACATGCTTTCCATGTGGAACAGTGTCGCCCCCACCTGGTGACATCCAGAGGTGCTTGACCACAGCCCTCATCATGCCCAGCCACCATGGGTGATGAGACCTAAAAGGTCTCTGGTTAAAAGTATCCTGTGATTTTATTGTTGCTGCTCGGGGGAGGCAATAGCAGGCCAGATGGATCAGCTGTCTGATTCAGTCTAAGCTATATTCTCTGCCAAAATAATAATAACAACAACAACAACAATGCAGAGTGAATCCAGAGCTTTCTCGGAGTACTCAACCTGCAGTTTGTAAGAGCGTCCAGAGAGGTAGCTGTGTTTAGTCTGTCGCAGAAAAACAACAAAGATCCTTGAGGCATTTAAAAAAAAAAAAAGATTAGCAGATTTAGGGTGCAATCCTATGGCCACCCTACCTTGCCTAGGGGGCCATAGGATAGGTTGGAGTCCCCGCTGTGACCTGGGAAATCCCTTCCGAGGTCGCAGCAGGGACTCCGCCTGTGGAGCGCCCGCCCTTCACAGTTCTTTCCACACCGGCCGGGATCCGAAGACGGAAGACCATCTTTGGTACCGGCGTGCGGGGACGTTCCCGGGGACAGGGAGGGGAGGAGCGAGGTGCCTCAGCCTCTCCTCCTTCGCGAGGAGGGGGGAAATGTTTAGAGGCTGAAGACAGCCATCTGAATGTTTTGCAGGACGAGAGGCGCACGGAGGTGATCCTAGCTGCCCGTGCTCCTCCCTCCTTCCACTGGATGCCCCTAACCCTCCAACTTTGGAGGGTTACGGATACCCACATTGGACGGGGCTGTTTTGTTATTGTAGGATATGTTTTTGTATACTAGGCGACTACTACATCAGATGCATGAAGGGTTATCCCCGACAAGACCGAGGTACTTCTGGTGGGGGACAAGGGAAGGTTAGGGGATGTTGACCTGGTGCTGAATGGGGTACATCTACCCCTGAAGGACCAGGTCCGCAGCTTGGGGGTCATTCTAGACTCCCAGCTGTCCATGGAGGCTCAGGTGGCAGCTGTGAGCCGGGCAGCGCTGTATCAACTCCATCTGATACGGCAGCTGCGCCCCTACCTTCCTAATCACCTGCTCCCATCAGTGGTTCATGCCTTGGTCTCCTCTCGCCTAGACTACTGTAATGCGCTCTACGTGGGGTTACCCTTGAAGACGGTCCGGAAGCTTCAGCTGGTACAGAACGCGGCGGCTCGCCTGATTAAGGGCAGCCGCCGGCGTGATCACATCACGCCAGTGCTTAATGAGTTGCACTGGCTACCAGTTGCTTGCCGAGCCGAATTCAAGGTGTTGGCGTTGACCTTTAAAACCCTGTACGGCTCCAGTCCAGTTTATCTCAAGGAGCACCTCCAGAACATCAAGTAGGCTGCTCAACAAGATCTGCCACGGACAGCCTTCTCCCTGTCCCTTCAGCCAGAGAAACCAGGGAGAAACCAGCCAGAGAAACGTTTCTGTGGCAGCCCCCAAGTTATGGAACTCTCTCCCCAGTGACCTCCGCCATGCCCCTTCCTTGATTAGCTTCCACCATGCATTAAAAACGTGGCTGTTCAGGCGGGAATATGGGGTGGGTTAGGTTTTTAATGAGAATTTTTAATATTGTTTTAATTGTTATGTTTTATTGTGTTGTTTTGTTGTATTTTAATTGTACATCGCCCAGGGTGGCCGGGTGACCGGCCAGATGGGCGATTGATAAATATAATAAATAAATAAATAAATAAATTATCCTAGATGAAATGCAAACAAATACAATAAAAATCAATTAACTGAGCAATGCAAGGATGATCCAAACGGCTGTTAAAATGGGCATTGTGTTTGCTCTACTTACATTTTAAGCTTTATTGCAGGAGTGGGCAACTTCTGGCAATCAGGGGGCATAGCCCAGCCCAGCCCCGAACCTGCCGAGGACCACACCTCACCCTGCTGAATTTGCCACCGTGGCAGTGGGGAAATCCCCCCACAGTTTTGCAAGGAAACAACAAGGCGAGCCTGGAATGCACGCTCAGTTTACAAGCAGAATTTGTGCTCCCGGAAGGCTTCCCCCGAGAGCACACTTCCGCTTCGAAACAAGGAATGCTCTTCTGGCGAGCCTGGTTTGGTTGCAAAATTGTTTGGTTGTGGATTCTAGTCCACAAAAGCTTATGCTAAAACACACACACACACACAAATCTGTTTCGAAGGTTGTACAAGATTCTTTTAAAAATAAAAATAAAAATAAAATGCTATAATTTCTGACCTATCAATGCCTGAAGAAGGATAAGCAGCCAAGGCTATAGTGGGTGACAGGAAGAGTAGAAAGCCAACAACTAGTTGTTCGGCTCACTTCCTCCCCCCTTTTCCAGCTAGGGACTCAACAAACCTCCTGACCAAGTGGGTCCCAGCTGTGTTCTGTCGATCAACCCATTGTCAGTAAGATTAGCTAGATGCTTCCCTGCCCCTGCATAGTTCAGCTGCATTGCCGCCTACTAACAGCCAAACCAAGGGAGCTGACCTTGTATGAATCTCCCTTTTGTTCCTACTTGATTCTGCCCTGCACATACAGACTTCCTGAGAGCTCTGCCATTTGCAGGGAGGTGGGGGGGAAAGCATTCTTGTGGAAGGAGAGGAAAATGGGGGACCATCTCCTTCCTCTCCTTCCCCCCTCCTATTTCCTTTCCTTTTCTTTCTCTCTTTCTCCAGCTCCTAATAAATATCATAATAACCTCCACCTGCACTGCCCCCCCAGGCTAGAGATATGCAAACGGACTGAGTTTGTGCTAGCTCAGGCTAAAACTGCACCCCACGTACCACAGTTCTGTTATTCTTTCCTTCATGGTTTTCGATTTTTAAACTCCAAGCAGCCGGCACAAGCTTTGAGTTTAGAGCCGGCGGGGCAGGCAACGTGGGACCCGCAGGCCACATGTGGCCCCCCCAGTGCAGCCCCCAGGGCCCCTCAAAATTGTATATATATATATATATATATATATATGTATATACAAAACAAAATGGCACCTGGAGCAGCCATTTTGAAGTGTGTTTGGCCCTTTGAATGCTCCATAGTAGCTTCTACATCATAGCTATACAGAGCACCAAAGGGGGGGGGGTGTCAAGATTTGCATTTTTTTTTAAAAGCTAATTTTGAACCTTTTGGAGCTGTCTAGTAGTTGCTCCAGATGTCAAAATTTATTTTTATTTTTTAATATATATTTTCGGCACCATTGGGGGGGGGGATGTCCAGGGGGCGAAAATGGCCCTCGAACCTCCCAAAGTTGCCCACCCCTGGTTTAGAGGAAAGGTGTGCAGGGAGAGCTAGTTAACCTTTTCCTCTCTGGCCCTTTTAAAAAGCTGAGCATCGCCTCTCCCTCAGTTGCTTTGTCACTTGCCGGAGGACAGGTACAAGGTCCCCATATCTTCCCTATATCTTTTCCTCTAGGGGTCTTGGGGAGGGAGATGATGACAGGGGAATGAGTTAAGCCGTGGCGTAGTGGTAAATATGGAAGTGCAGGTGTTCATCATGACAGCCCCCTTAGCCACGCCACCGAGGAGAGTCCAAAAATTCAGGCAGGTGTGTTTGATCCATCGCCCTGTGTGTGTACTTTATAATATTTCAGCATGCAACTCCTTTGCTGAAGGAACTGCACTGGCTACCTATTCGCTGCCAGGCCAGCTTTAAGGTTCTGGTACCAGTGTACAAAGCCCTAAACAAGTTGGGACCAGGGTACCTGAGAGAATGCCTTCTCCCTTACCAATCTGCCCTGTCACTTAGGTCGTCAGGTGGCACGCTCCTGGTGTTTCCACATGGACCTATGGCCTGATTTTGGAGTCCACCAGCAGAAGAGCCTTCAGTGTGGTGGCTCCACTTGTGTGGAATTCCCTGCCTCTGGAGGTCAGGCAGGCTCCTCCAGCACTACGTTGTTTTCAGCGCCCGCTGAAGATGTCTTTGTTTCGGGAAGCCTTGTTTTCTGACCAGCCACGATTTTAATGTTATTCAGTTTTTAACGCATTATTTTTATTCTTTTATCTTTTTATTGTTCACCGCTCCAGAATCTGTCTAGATATGGAGTGGTATACAAATGCTGGAAATAAATAAATAAATGTGGGGTTTTTTGTAAAGCTAATTGATTTTAAATGCCCATTCAATACCAAGCCACCCAAAAATACTTTGCATTACACCAGGGAAAGTATATATATTTTCCCCACAAGGAAGTACCGGTAGGTCTGTATAAATCATCTTCAGGCATGATTTACTGTGTAGTCTCAATGTTCTCCGCATGGTAATGAACTTGAAACCCAGGCTGGGAACTCTGAGGCTAGGTAAAGTGACCCCTTCCATGCTTTTTCTCTGGCATTCCCAGCCAGGTGCTCTGTAATGTCAGGGTGCTTTATACCTTTTCTCTTCCACCTTTAGCGAGGCGTTCAGATTTCAAGCAGCCAAACATTCTCAACGTATCAAAATAAGTTCAGTTCTATCACCACTGGCCTGAATTGTGATAATGTTTTTTTTTTATCCCACCCCCATGTTAATTTACTCAGGGGCAATCCTATGCAAGTTGAGGCAGAAAAAAGGCTTACAACTCCAGCATGCCCCAGCCAAAAGGCTGGGGCATGCTGGGAGTTGTAGGCCTTTTTTCTGCCTCAACTTGCATAGGATTGCACCTTGAGTGATGCCAGGATGCTTGTTTTCTCATCATCAGTTACTGCTGTTGTGAATGGTCACTGTGTCTCTTTGGCACACGCTGAAGCTTTAACACGATTGCTATGTTTTGGGCATTTCATTCTCATTTCATTCCATCCCCACCCCTCCGCAGCATGTATGCATATCCGTACTTGCCAACTGAGGATAACACTTCATGCATCTGATGAAGTGAACTCTGGTCCATGAGAGCGCATATATGCCCTAATAAATGTGTTAGCCTCTCAAGCGTACTTTTGTCCATGTCCTTCTCTGCTACAATGGACTCCCCCTCTGGAAATTGATGCGGGTCTCTGTTCTTCTCAGCTGAACTGGGCAAGTCCAGTTGTGTCTAGCTTATGTGTCCTCCAGGATAAGTGTCCTGTCTTCTTCATCCGCAGGACGATGTGCCCCCCAGCCAATCTTCTTCTGACATCTCAGACAGGAATGTTTCGGAGTGCTTCTTCTCGTCGCATTGCTTGCCTTCACACATGCCTTTCTGATTACCTGCCCTTCCGTCTCCCCACCACAGAAATGGAGGTATCGTAAATCCTTGCCCACCCTGCATTGTGCTGGCCTAAAGGGCCTTCTGTCCTATGCTCAGTTTCCCCCAGCGGCAGCGGCCTTGCCGTGGCAGGAAGGCGGCCGGGCCAGCATGACAGACAGCAAGCCCAGGAAAAACTGCGCCGCGCATAGCGGGCTGTAAATCTTGCTTCCCCTCCTCCTCCCTTTATTGCCTGTCTGTGGAAAACACGATCCGATATAAGCCAGAAAGAGTGGAATCAGGGTAATAAAGTGGTACGGACTGAGCCCTGAGTGTCGCATGGGTGTTATATTACTGGCATTCCAAACAGCTGATGTCAGGCGGCACGCAGATCAGCAACCCACCAGGACAGACCGACCGATGTTCTAGCAGGGCTGGCCTAAAGGTATTTTGGTGCCTGGCCTGGGGTCGATCATCCAAATGGTGCCCGCTTCCCACTGAATGATATGAGGCACGATCTGTCACAGTTCTCCAGTGCAACCCTCGCTGAGATGCACATGAAACTTACAAGAGCACAGCGGTGCTTCTGAATAGTTCCCATTTATTTATTGATTGATTATATTTATATACCCCGCCTTTTTTCCTGCAAGGAACCCAAGGTGGCTTACATAATCCTCCTCCTCCTCTCCATTTTATCCTCACAACAGCCCTGTCAGGTAGGTCAGGCTGAGAATCAGTGACTGGCCCAAAGTCACCCAGTGAGCTTCATGGCCGAGTGGGGGCTAGAACCCGGATCTTCCGAGTCCCAGTCCAACACTTTAACCACTACACCACACTGGCTCTCCACGTACTGGTTGTGCTCCATAATCCATAGGAAATGGCCTGGGTTTGTCCTTTTATCCCAGTATCTTCTATTCGGACCATCAGCAGCACTCCAAGCTCTCAGACAGAGAAAGGTCTCTGCCTCTGCATCACCTGCTACTGGATCCTTCCCACTGGAGAGGAAGAGGGATTGAACCTGGAACTTTCTGCATGCAACACATTTGCTCTTAGGGATGGGGTGAGTACAGTAATACCTCGGATTGCAAGTAACTTGGTCTGCGAGTGTTTTGCAAGGCAAGCAAATTTTTAAAATAAATTTTAGCTTGATAAACAAGCGACGTCTTGCAATACAAGTACTGTAGTACGGTCAAGAAAAATGAAGACTTTACACTATCATTCTTTATTGCAGCTTAAATTAAAAATATGTATACACATTTCTTATGGGGAATTTCGCTTTGATATAGCGAGTGCTTTGGATCACAAGCACGGTTCCAGGACGAATTATGCTTGCAATCCAAGGTATTACTGTATATTATTTCAGTTCAGTTTTGAGCAGAATTTACCAAACTTCACAAAGTTCTCCATCTCCAGGACAAAAAACCCTTGAGATTTAAAATAGATTCATAGATCTGGAAGGGGCCTACAAGGCCATCAAGTCCAACCCCCTGCTCAATGCAGGAAACTATTACTCGGGTCTCCCATCCGAGTAATCACCAGGCCTGACCCTGCTTAGCTTTCCACGCTCAGACAAGCTGAGCCAGCGTGAGCCGTATAATATAATGTGGAAGAAAGTGATAATGACAGATTCATCCTTCCATCCAGGCCCAGGGCTTTGAGTCGTAAGGATGGGTGAATGAGCGATGCCCAAGGTCGTCAGGATTCTCTGAACATCATCTCACTACTCGTGTCATGTCCGGTTCGTGTTCACGGGACGTTTGCGACCGCTGCTTGCTTTGGGCGAACAGGAAACTTGCGCAAATCGAGCAGTGGTCGAGCGGGACTCTGGAGATTTGCGCGAATTTGCGGGGCTGATTCAGTCTACTTGAGGAAATTTGCACAAATGAGGAAATGGACTCCTCATCTCTAATAGCTGCATGACAGGCAGGTACATCATAGTCCTTCCCATGCTGGGGATAGCTGTCCCTATTGAATTTGGCTGGCACAGATGGGAGAGAATTTAGTGTCAGTTCAATGAGAGCCAGTGTGGTGTAGTGGTTAGAGTGTTGGACTGGGACTCAGGAGATCCAGGTTCTAGTCCCCACTTGGCCATGAAGTTTGCTGGGTGACTTTGCCAGTCACTGACTCTCAATCTAACCCACCTCACAGGGTTGTTGTGAGGATAAAATGGAGAGGAGGAGGAGGAGGATTATGTAAGCTGCCTTGGTCCCTTGCAGGAAAAAGGTGGGATATAAATATGATGAATGAATGAATGAATGAATAAAATAATTTTATCAGAATTTACCAAAATTCACAAAGTTAGGAACATCGGAAGCTGCCTTATACTGAGTCAGACCCTTGGTCCATCTCACCCAGTATTGTCAACACTGACTGGCTGTGACTCTTCAGGGTTTCAGGCAGGATTCTTTCCTAGCCCTACCTGGAGATGCCAGGGATTGAACCGGGGACCTTCTTCATGCAAAGCAGGGGCTCCACCACTGAGCGACAGCCCCTTCCTTCTTCATATTCAGTAGAGAAAGATATTGAGACTTTAAAAATTCGGATGCAGTAGAAAGCAAAACTGATAGAGTCACCCATCCCTCATTCTGCCCTTGAGCTCTGGTGCTTTCTGTGTCTCCCAGTGAGGTGTGCCTGCCTCCCAGTCCAACACACTTAACAGCGCCTAAAATCTGCCACCCATCTCACCTCACCTCAGGGTGGTTTCTGTTAAGCTTAGTGGCTCACCAGTTGTGCAGGACTGAACGAAGGAGACCCACAAGCATGGTCCAACATAGGGGTGATTCAAGAATTTGTTCTGTGTGGAAAAAGTACCATGTGTGAAATAATCTTCAGAGCCAGCCAGGCCGGTGGGCAGGAACCAACAATTAAGCGTGCAGTACTAGGGAAACTTTATTGAGTTCTGGGGGGTGGGGATATTTTACCCATAGTTACCATGGAGCCTGTAAAATAATGTGAGCTCTGGGGAAATAAGCAATCCTTGTTCATTAAGGGTATCATGTTTTGACTTGAGTTGTTTGGGTCCCTGCTTAATCAAACTCCCTGGGTGGCATTACAGGGAGGCGGGGGTGTGCGTGTGTGTGTGCCCGTCACATACCCTCAGTTCTCCCAACCTGTAAACTGGGAATAATTTCCACCCCACCCTTCATGAAAAGACCTCAGAATGGGATACAATATTATCCCCCCCCCCTTCTATCCTTTGAACAACCCTAGGATGTAGGCTAGGCAGAGAGTGACTGGCCCAAGTTTACCAGGTAAGCAAGCATAGCTGAAGAAGGATTTGAACCCGGGTCTCCACAGTTCTATGTATTTATTTATTTATTATTTATTAATTTATTTATATATTACATTTCTATTCCACCCAATAGCCGAAGCTCTCTTCGAACCCGATGCACTAACCATCACACCAAACCTGGCCTTGTTTGCAATGGTAAACAATGGAGGCCATTGCCAATATGATGAATCAGTTATTATATCACACTTTTAGTCTGCTGAGTGCTTTACCTTCATTATATTGCTGATCTGCAGGACAACTAGTCAACGTTATCGTTATGATAATCCAGCTTAATCTTCTTAACTCGTTTATCTTAACTCATTTAATGGAGGCCATTGCCAATATGATGAATCAGTTATTATATCACACTTTTATGAGAAACTTAGTTATGAGAAACTTAGGAAATAAGATCGTATCTACTTTTGCTATTTATTTATTTATTTATTATATTTATACCCCGCCTTTTTTCCTGCAAGGAACCCAAGGCAGCTTACATAATCCTCCTCCTCCTCTCCATTTTATCCTCACAACAACCCTGTGAGGTCGGTTAGGCTGAGAGTCAGTGACTGGCCCAAAGTCATCCAGTGAGCTTCATGGCCGAGTAGGGGCTAGAACCCGGATCTCCCGAGTCCCAGTCCAACACTCTCACCACTACGCCACACAGCTGTTTTGGTTATAGTCCATACTGACATTTTTAGGGCGAACGCTGAGGCTTATGTGCATCCAATGCAGGGCACGAGGCGCGTTGGCAGCAGTCTCTGCCGCCCCACACCTCACACCCTGCATTTCCTCTAGACGGCTGTTTTTGGCCGTCTGGATGAAGCTCTTTGGAGGGGGAGGGAAGGAGGCAGGGGCACCATTTGGATATGGCACAAGCTGTTGGCCCCAGCCTCCTCCCCTCGCTCCCCCCCCCCAGCCTACTCCTTTAGCCCTCTCCGAATCCGATTCCCAACCTTGGAGACGCAGCCGGCGTGTTTCTTTCCACACCAGCTGCAAGGGGGGTGGGAGAGGGCCCCCGGGTTTGGCATCCCAGCTCCGAGGTCACAGGACCTCAGAGCTGGGACTCCAAATAATCCTATGCTGCCCGCCCCCCGCCCCCCCCCCCCGACAATGTCAGGAGGCCTCAGGATTGCACTCTTAGTGGTTTTATTATGTTTTAGTATTTTTAATGGAAATTGTTTTTCGCTATTTCATACTTTTATGTTTTAATAGTTTTGTTGCGAGTTGCCTTTTTAAAGATAAAAGTGACTTAAGAAATGCAAATTATTACTATTGTATTATTATTCAAGGTGCTGGTTCTAACCTATAAAGCCCTACACGGCTTAGGACCACAATCCCTGACGGAACGCCTCTCCCAGCCGCAATCTACCCGGACACTGCGCTCAACATCTGGGGCTCTCCTCCGACTGCCACCTCCAAGGGAGGCTCGGTTGGTGGCAACAAGGAGGGGGGCCTTTTCAGTGGTAGCCCCCCAATTCTGGAATAAGCTCCCCACTGAGGCCCGCCTGGCCCCAACCTTACTATCTTTTCGGCGCCAGGTTAAGACTTCCCTCTATGCCAAGGCATTCGATATTTAATCTGTTCAAAATAGCACATGGGAAGGGGCGGGGGGGGGTGACCTGTTTAGACTCAGTTGTATTAACTTTTACTATGGTATATTTTAAACTGCGTTTTTAATTTTGACTTTAATTTTTTTATTTTTTTAAAATGACAGTGCTGTTTTCATTGTTGGTTTTATCTTGATTTTATTGTATGTACTGTTGTGAACCACCCAGAGAGCTTCGGCTGTGGGGTGGTATAGAAATGATATAAATAAATAAAAACAAAATTTTTTAAATAATAATAATAATAATATTATTATTATTATTATTATTATTATTATTTATTATTATTATTATCATCATCATCATCTTAACCCCAATCCTATTTTCATGTAACAACAGTGTTATACTGCAAACACACACACACACGCGCGCGCACACACACTCACACCTCCACCAGATATAGTGACTGAGTTGCAAAGCTATTCCACTGAGAGCTGCACCGTTTCTCTCCATCTCTTGCTATGGCGGGTTCTTTCTGCTCCTAATCTATTTGTATTCACCCTTACTACTCAAGCACCCTCTACTGAATTGCTTGAGGTGGAAGGTCAATGCATTAAGCATAGCAAATTAATATGTTGCAGTATATCCCAGGACCAGTACTTAAAGGAGCCAGTCGTATTTCACACGTGATTGTTCTCCCAACTGACTGCGCCGTCCGGCAAGTGCGTGCGTGTTGGGCGGGTGGTTGTTGTTGTTTTTTACAAGCTTTCCCAAGTTCCCCTGTTTAGTGGCGACTGCTGTGTCCCCCACACCGGTTGCACTTTGATCAGAGAAACTCAATACGTGAGGTCTGGCCTTTATACGAAAGCAAGGTCCAGATTAAGGGAATTAGCCACAGTATATCACAACTAATAAAACGGTGACTGCCGCCCCACCGCAGCGCTGCCCGGGGGAACGAAAACGGAAAGGAGGGGGGGGTAACAGCCTTGCTTATAATTAGAATGAGCAACTGCACCCACCAAGAGTTTTAGAACTGTTAATATTTCTTCGTGGATTAGAAAGAAAGAAAGAAAGGACAGACAGAAAGAGAGAGAGAGAGAAAGTTTTGTTCTCCCCACACTTTTTTAAAAGTATTTTTTTAAAAAAAAAATTATAAAAGAAAGGCAACGATAGTATAAAACAAAATGATAATTAATCACCGACAAACAGCAAAGCTAGCATCTTGATTAATAAATACAGTAATACCTTGGATTGCAAGTAACTTGGTTTGAGAGCGTTTTGCAAGACAAGCCAATGTTTAAATATTTATTTAATATTTTTTTTACTTGATATACAAGCGACGTCTTGCAATACAAGTACTGTAGTACAGCTTAAATTAAAAATCTCTGTACAAATTTTTTGGGGGGGATTTCGTTTTGATATAAGAGTGTTTTGGATTACAAGCACATTACCGGAACGAATTATGCTCTCAATCCAAGGCATGACTGTATTACAATATTCTTAAAAGGTAAATTATAAAAGGAAGATAGTACAAAACAACATTACACCTCATCATCAGTCTTGAATAAATATTACAATATTCTTCGGGGCAATGGTATTTCAAAGTGCTCTTAGTAATAGCTTTTACTTTCCTAAAAGCAGTAACATTCTTTTAAGAAAACGAACAAACCCAGGCATGTTCTTTGAACCCAAACGATTCAGTTTTCTGAAATGTACACGTCTGAACATGCAACACAAAATTGTTTTTAAAATGTATTTTTTAAAATGATTGCAGTAGTCCTGATGTTTTCACCGAACATGACCATTTAACTCTAAAAGGTGCAACCCACTGAGAATTTCTCCAGCACATGCCCATTGAAATCCCAGTCATTCCAATAAGGTTTGATGCAGGTTTTGCTTTTGTTTGTTTAACAAATTTATATCCCACCTGTCCTGACAGTTCAAGGGGGCTAACAATAATAAGAATACAAAAACACAGCCATAGAATCAAATATTAAAACTACATAAAATATCTTCCTTAAAATATTAGAACCATTTTTATTTTATTTTTAATGTTGCGGGAGATACAGACATTAAAAAAAAACCAGTCTCGGCGTAAAACAATCCAATAAAACCAGCTACTAAAAAGGAGCAGCAGCAGGACATGCAAACTGAGATTTGCAGCCAGAAAGGGAAGAACGAGGCAGACACAAGAGCACTGGGTGAACTAAGGTCACTTTTATTAATTAACAGTTACACATGGAGGGAGCAATCCCATGGCCCACGGGCAAGCAATCCAGGGACCATAGGATGGCTTGGTCTAGGCTAGCCCCTTCACTGCCACCTCACAGCCGGTGCAGAGAGAACCGTGCCAGCTGCCTCTCCAAGGTCAGAAAATTGACCTCGGAAAGAGAGAAAGGGGGGGAGATTTATCCCGAGCTTCCTCCAGGCCCCTTCCCTCCTTCTCCAAGGCACCCTCACTAGACAGGGTGAAAAGCCCGTCTAGCAAAAAAAATATAGGAGAAACAGAGTTTGGGGGTGCAAAGACAGCCTCTCCACTGGTCCTCCTGCCCTGTCGCCTTCAGCCTGTCAGGGCATAGGAAGCTTGGAGGCCTCAGAGTTTCGGGGCTTCCAAGCAGTGGCGAGGGTGGATAGGATCGCTCCCTAACGGGATTTGTAAAATGACAGTGCAGAAATCTAGGAACACAGGAGGCTGCCTTATCTTGAGTCCGACCCTTGGGTCTATCTAGCCCAGTATTGTCGACACTGAGTGTCAGGGCTGAGCCATCAGCTGTGGCCCAAGGTGCATCAGGATTTTATAGGGATGCACATACAAACAAAATTCGAGCTCGTTTAAGTTCTGCAAATTCCAGGAACACAGGAAGCTGCCTTATACCAATTCAGACCATTTTGAGAGGATTTGGCACTGCTGGCCTGGCGTGCAGATTCTCCGGTCCAATATGCTGCCCAGAAAAGTTTTGGAGACGGGGGGGGGAGAGACCCCAGGGGATTAGGGGGGAAAGGATGCAAACAGGGAGATCCGACTGGCCCTACTGGGTCGCGATGGCGGAATTGGTCGACCCAGCCCAGTATTGTCGACACTGGCTGGCAGCAGTGGTTCTCCGGGGTTTCTTTCAGGCAGGTTTCTTTCCAAGCCCTACCTGGAGATGTTGCCGGGGACCGAACCTGAGACCTTCTGCGTGCAAAGTATGTGCTCTATATGCACACTGAGCAATGGTCCCTCCCCTACAGCACCTGGTATTCCAATCCAAGGCTGGTCGCCCATCCAAGTACTAACCAGGCCCGACCCTGCTTAGCTTCCGGGATCAGACGAGAGCGGGCTGTTCAGGGCCGTTCAGGTGTTGTTGTTGTTTGTTTTGTTTCCCCCCTCAGTCATAACATCGACGGTAGGCATAGTCAGGCACCTGCCAAGGGCCCACACCCCAGCAGGGTTGCTTGCTCCTCCTCTTCGCCATGGCAACCTGCTTGCTCACCCGCCTCTCGCTCCGGCCCAGTCCAGGGTCAGTGTCGAGAAGGAGGGGCAGGAGGTGCCGCTGCCGACTTTCTCCCCTGGCTCTCTGCCAGCCAAGCAAGCCAGTGGCAGCCATGGTGATGAGGAAGAGGACGAGGAGCAAAAGCAGCAGGTGACACACACACACACACACACACACACACATCCTTCGGCAAAATGGTGGTGAGAAGGGAGGCTCACGGAGGGACGGGGTCCAATTTGAGGGTGTCTTGCCCAAGGAGCCTTAAAACTCTGGAGTCGGCGGTGATCTGGCCCTGAAACTCCTGCAGGCCGCTTCCCTGCGTTATTCGGGCATGCAAGACCTCGCCCGGGGAACAAGGCAGGTCCCAACCGGCAGCCCTTCCCTCAAGCCACACCGAAAGTGTGCATGGGGGGACCCTCCCTGAGTCACCGCCTTCCTGGTGCCCTGCAACTGCAGGCAGGGTGAGTCAGGTAGACCCCCGCCCCCCAGGGCCATCCGTATCCCGCCACAGATCCCGCACAGCCCCGAGCAGCAGGCCTTGGGAACAGCCAATCCTCATCCAGGTACCTGAGGAGGCTCACCAACTTTTCCTCACCTGTTATCTTCCTTCATGGCCCTGCCACAGCAGAGGGATAAGCCTCAGTTTCTCGTCCCTCTTCCCCAGCCTTCGCCAACCTGGTGCCCTCCGGGTGTGTGTTGGACTACATCTCCCAGCATGCCGCAGCCAGCTAGCGCATACGGAGGGCACCAAGTGGGGAAAGGCTGCTCTCATATCAACTGCTAAGGATTTTTTTTTTTATATCTCAATGTGGCAAAAAAATTCCGCCATCGCGACCCAGTAGGGCCAGTCGGATCTCCCTGTTTGCATCCTTTCCCCCTAATCCCCTGGGGTCTCTCCCCCCCGTCTCCAAACTTTTCTGGGCAGCATATTGGACCAGAGAATCTGCACGCCAGGCCAGCAGTGCCAAATCCTCTCAAAATCGATATGAGAGCCTGCTGCAAAAATCAGCGCTCCAGGCTAAACATGCCCAGTTCGTTCAACCATTTCCCACTGGGCATGGTTTCCAGAAACCTCTCATCATCATGCTTGCCCTCCTCTGGACACGCGCCTCTTTGTTTCCCATCCTTCTTAAAATGTGGCGCTTAAAATCCGGGGAGACCGGTGGTGATTCCAATTTTGGTGGGGCTCCTTTTCCATTACAGGTTTTGCAGGTTTTATTTGGAGCGTCATGGGAGCGATCCATGGTGTTCCATGGTGGTGAATCTGTTTCGGGGATGGAGATCAGCAGCACCACGCATAGCTCCTATGAAGCTTCCTATGATTGCATCCGGTTTTCGGAGCCACATCCCACTCCTGGCACAAGTTCAGCATGTCACCCACCAAGACATCAGGCAGAGTGATCCTATATGCCCCCTAGTCAGTGTCTAGAGGGCCATAGGATTTTTCGGAGTCCCAGCTCCGACGTTGGAGCTAGAACTCCACGCTAGGAATGCCTCCCCGCCCACCACCGACTCGCAGCTGGCATGGAAAGAACCATTATGGGAAATTATAAATTTCCCATAATGCCCTGGATCAGCCGACTTGGGGCGGGACTGCAGCTCAACGGTAGAGAACCTGCTTTGCATGCAGAAGGTCCCAGGTTCGACCCCAGGTTTGATAAATGTGCATGCGTGGATACGATCACTGTCACTCAGACGTGTACACCGTTTGTCGAATGGGCACTGATCTTGTACATTTCTCTGCAAATTGAAAAAGAAAGAAACTGTTTGTTTGTTTATTACATTTATATATCCCGCCTTTTTTCCTCTTGCAAGGACCCCAAGGCAGCTTACATAGTCCTCCTCCTCTCTATTTTATCCTCACAACAGCCCTGTGAGGTAGGTTAGGCTGAGAGTCCGTGACCGGCCCAAAGTCACCCAGTGAGCCTCATGGCCGAGCGGGGACTAGAACCCGGATCTCCCGAGTCCCAGTCCAACCCTCTAACCACTACGCCACACTGGCTCTAAAAAATTTGACACAATTTGAATGTTAACACAATACTGGCCACCATGAATGTCAATGTTACCAACTTTATGAGTGAAGATGAGTGCCAGGTTTCCCGGAGGGCGTGTGTTGCCGAGTTCCTTTCTTAATGATGGCGTGGTGAGTATTGGTTCCAGTGCTTTTATCAATGTTTTCTATAAAGGTTCTTGCAAATATTATGCATTTTTATTGTATTTTAATGTCTATCATACTGTATTTAATGTTTTTTTTAATCTCCTTGTAAAACGCTAAGATTTATTTATTTTTAAATATGGGGGCAGAGTGATCCTATGGCCCTTAAACACCATCTAGGGGGCCACAGGATTCTTCAGATTCCCAGATCCGAGGTCTGAGAAATTGCTCCAACCTCGGAGCTAGGGATCCGCGCTCGGATCTCCCTCCCTCCCCTTGCAGCTGGTGCAGAAAGCACCATCTCAGCTGCTTCTCCGAGGTCATGGGAGCGACCTCGGAGAAGGGGTAAAGGGGGTGTTCCAGGGGGAGAGGAGGATTTCATAGATCTCATAGATCATAGAGTTGGGAGGGGCCTACAAGGCCATCGAAGTCCAACCCCCTGCTCAGTGCAGGAAACTAGAGGAGGGGGTCTCCCATCCAAGTCATAACCAGGCCTCACCCTGCTTAGCTTTCCACGCTCAGACAAGCTGAGCCAGCATAAGACTGAGGCCACCAGGATAGGACGGACGTATCCTGACAGCACTCTCCAGCTTCCTTCCCTTCCCATCCAGAGGCCAGAGCACTGCAGCTAGATGGCTGAAATTGGCCATCTGGCCTACTTGCAGGGTGGGAGGAGGCGGAGATCGCCTCTGCTGCTTCCCCCCCCCCACACACACACACACACACGCTGCATAGGATACCCGTAATCCTCCAACCTAAGTGGCATATAAATCTATTAAATAAATAACGCATAAAGATGAAACATCTGTACTATGTATTTCAGCTGTTGAGTGGAAAGTTGAGTTGATCGCTTGTGACAGGCACCCCCCCACACACACCCCCAAGCCTGGCACCCCAGTCAGTAGCCTGCCCCTAAACTGGCCCTATATTCACTGGTCAGTCATTGGTTCCTTTCAAAGGATGGTTTTGTTCCCCTCCCCCCCCATTTTTTTTTACCTTTAGCAAAACAAGGTCTGGTTGGCCCTCCAAACACCTCCTTAAGTTGCTTCCTGACCTGCACAATTTCTGCCCATCCTTTTTTTTTCTCCTGGTGACGTTTATAGTGGCCATGTTAATTGAGTCCCCGGCAGACCAAAGAGCATTTAATAAAAGTCTTCATTATTTTTCCCATCTGTCTCTCTAGAGACAAGTGGTTTAAATAAATATTGTTTGGTTCCAAGGGTTGGGGAAAGGATTGCTCCCCCACCCCCGCCATGCAACCTGAGCTTCAATTTTATTTCTTGCTGTGGAAGAGAGTGTCTTAATAAACTAATTTTTAAAAAACCTCTGTGGCAACATGGCCTTTCATATCAGAGAAGAAACATTGCCTCTAAAGCAATTTCTTTGCATGTTACATTTAAGCTCTGCATGGGGGAACTGAGACACAAAAGCACAATCCAACAAAAGTTAATCGCCGCTCAGTCTGCAATCCTTTGCACATGTATTTGGGAGCATCTCCCATTTAATTCAGTGGGACATTTCCAAATAAGCATATACTTGGAATGTATGTATGTATGTATTATCATTACATTTATATCCCACCTTTTATCCTATTTCAAGGAACCCGGGGAGGCTTACAGTTACATGGTCTTTTTCCTCCTCTCCATTTTCTCCTCACAACAACAACAACAACCCTATGAGGTAGGTTAGGCTGAGAGTCAGTGACTGGCCCAAAGTCACTCAGCGAGCTGCATGGCCGAGTCCAACACTCTCACCACTATGCAATATTGACTGTGTTGGTATATATATAACCTGTATTGTCCTGGGACTAGAGAGCAGAAGGGAAGCATACCGTATTTTTCCGTCTATAAGACGCCCCCATGTATAAGACGCCCCCCACTTGGCAGTTTCGCAACCGCGTGGTTCTCTCCTTGGCTTACTTCCGTGTATAAGACGACCCTCAATTTTTAGTCTAACAATTTTAGGAAAAAGTATAGTCTTATACATGGAAAAATACTGTACTCTGGCTTCTGCCATCAGCCAGGGGACCTATGGCCACTGGGAGGCTGCACCCCCTGCTTCCCAGGAATGACATCAAGCCAAGCAGGAGGCCAACTGGCCCATCCATCATCCAAAGAAGGAGCAGTTGCAAGGAGCTCGCTTCCTCCTCCCTACAAGAAAGAATACAGTTGCCCTGGGACTGCAGAAGGACATGGAAAGGAACCCTCTAGCCCCATCCATCGACCTAAGGAACAAGAGTCACCAATTGCTATTCAAGCAAGAACACCAGTAAGGGAAGCTCATCAGCCTAACCCAAACTGAATATAAATGCCAGCTCGTAGCTTACCACTTCGTTCCGTCCTTAAAGAACTGATCTCTCCTCCTCGACCTCTTCCCTCTACAATCCTTCTCGTATGTGTCTTCTCTCTTTTTAGTTTGTAAGCCTGGTGACAGGACCTGCCTGCCTCTCTTTATTTTTTAATTTATGTGAGCCACTTTGATAGACAATGATTGGCCAAAACACAGGGTCAAAATATACATTAAATAATGATTTTTTTAAAAAATATATAGGTTCAGGCTGTTTGACATCAATGGGTCTTAAATTAGCCATGAGAAATACCTTCAGTTGTAATCATGCTTTCATAGGCAGTATGCCAGGGAACATGGGTGGGGAACATGGGTGGGAGGGTGCTGTTGCACTCACGTCCTGCTTGTGGGATCCCGTGGGCAGCTGCCAGCTGGTTGGCCACTGTGAACAGAATGCTGGACTGGGTGGACCCTTGGTCTGACCCAGCAGGGCTCTTCTTATGTTCTTATGATGGCCCCCACTGAAATAAAATCAGTGGGCAGACCTAAGTCCCATTCCATTGCTTTGAATAACATTCAAAGTCAACCTAGACATGATGTTAATAGCGTAAGGGCGCAATCCTATGCATGTTTAGACATAAAAAGGTTCTACAATTCTCAACATTCCCCAGCCAGACTTTTTTCTGTCTAGTCATGCATAGGATTGCACCCTAAATGCAATTAACGTACATGGGGGGGAGTTTTGTTATATAAATAGCAGCCACAGTCCGGACAACCCCAAGCAGCCTTCGGACCATTGGGATGGGGATTTTCATAGATCATAGAGTTGGAAGGAGCCTACAAGGCTATCGAGTCCAACCCCCTGCTCAATGCAGGAAACTAGAGGAGGGGTCTCCCATCCAAGTAATAACCAGGCTTGACCCTGCTTAGCTTTCCACGCTCAGACAAGCTGAGCCAGCGTGAGCCACAGGCGGAGTTAAACCTGTCCTCTCCCTGCCATGTGGCCAATAGAGGCATCCTTTGAAATGCAAGCAGCAGGGTCAGAGAGGTGATTTTTGCTGCTCCTAAGGCAGGGAGAGAACCTTAAACTCAAGCTACACACACACACACACACACACACACACACACACACACCACAGTCCTGAGGCTGGATGGGATTCCCCATGACTGCTGTTTGCATAACAAGTAAACATGTGTTGTATTCACTGACTGGGTTCAGACTACATGATTACCCACACTCACGGGTTGAGTGTGGGTTGTCGTTGAACCATAGGTTGCCATTGAAACGTGAGTTATCATGTGGTCTGAACCCAGCTGCGCTAACAAGCCATGGCTTGTTAACCACGAACAACCCATGAAGAGAACCCATGGTTTGTTGTTGGGTTTTGAATTGTGGGTTGTTCACCATGGTTTGTTATCTCAGCTGGGTTCAGACAACACGACAACCCACATTTCAACAACAACACACAGTTCAATGACAACCCACGTTCAGCCCATACTCAACCCCTGAGTGTGGGTTATTGTGTTTTGAAGTCCTTGGATTACTACCAAGAAAACCATCAATTCAGTTTGGCTGGTAAGGCTTACTGGCCATCTCTTCCTGCATCACCAGCTTGTACTGGGAAAGAGGACAGGGAGTGTGACCTACAGCAGGAGGTGGCAGGATGGACTGAGAGGCCCAGTGGACTGTGGGCTGGAAGTTCCCCCCTCCTGCAGTAAGCCCACCAGCAGGGCATGAAGGCAAATCGTCTCCTGGTACCACCCAAAACTGGCCTACAGCCTCTGAATGAAGAGGTTCCATTTAGCCGTCATGGTTGAGACACACTGATGGCCACTTCCATAAGGGGATCAAGAAACTCAGGGTGGGCTCTTCTATGGAAGGGTGAGTGGAAACATTCCTTCTATTTCATCATCTGCTTAGTTCAGGGGTGTGCAACTTCCAGGTTCCAGGGGCCAATTTCTCCCTTGGGGTTGCTCAGGGTTGACGGCAGCTGCTATTTACATTTTTAAAAAAAAAAAAAAAAACAACGCTATGTACGTTAATTGCATTTAGGGCACAATCCCATGCATGTTTAGGCAGAAAAAAGTCCTACAACTTCTAGGGTCCAATTTCCCACCATCCCCGCCACCACCGCACTGCTGAAATTGAGCAGCATGGTGACAGCAAAAAGAGAAAAAAACAGTGGTTTGCCATCGAATTTTGGCAGCGGGGTGGCCGAAAAAGGTGCATTCAGCTTCAAAGCAAGGTGCGATTAACATGGCATGCAGCCCACGAGTCATATGTTGCCCACCAGTGGTTTAGTTGCACAGACAATGTAAAAGTAACAGCCTCCAAACCACTCTTCAGAACAAGCACAGACAGACAGTTATTTTGTGTTTGGGCTGTACCACTTCAGACTGCCGGTAGGACTCACGTAACTGAGCGCTCCTTTATTTTTTAAGGTGGCATTTTCCCACTCTGCAGGAGTGCATATGCACATCAGTAAAACTACACAAAAAGACTCATGAGGCAATCATGTGCACAGCCACATCCAAGTTGTTGTTTTCTGTTTATTATCTCTTCAGGTAATTCAGTAGTTTGGAAAGAAACAGAGAGGCCTTTCGCCATCTTGCTGCGAACTCCTTTGGTTTTCTAGTGAGAGTTTAAGACTAAGGTCACTCTCTCTAGGAATGAATATATATATATATATATATATATATATATATTCTTTAATAAGTTGATGAAATAGCCTTGCCTTTATGAGGGAAGAAACAGGAAGATGGTTTATTTTGCAGACAGAAGGTTACTAGGTAATTATATTTTTTATAGAGCTGTGGTAAGACAAATCGCTGCCCCCCTCTCGCCTTTGATGCTATCTGGCAGACGGCCCAATAAAGATCAGAACAAGGCAGGACAGAGCAGGTCAGGCACAGGCCTTTTCTGAGGGGCCCTGCTTCTGCCTCTCCAGTCAAAAAACAGATGCCCCCTTCTAAGAGAGATTTGGTGCAGCCTCCACACCAAACTTAAAAAAAAAACCCACAAGAGTTACAAATCTCCCCCCCCCCACAGCAAGACACAGGGACCATAAGGAGCTGACAAAATATTAAAATATTTCACAGAAGAAAATAAGGACGTTTTTGTAACATGCAGCAGCCCCAGCATCAACATCTGCAAACCTTAGGCAGATGTTGGGGCCCATGGCTGATGGTGACACCTGCTGGGGGGATCCACTGCTGACAATAGGGCCGGCTGGGGCCTTCACTCAAGGCCCCCAGGAGATGTGGTTGCGGCTATCATCTTAGCTTTTTCTTAAATGCCATGCCCTGAAAGTTCTGTCATTCCACAGCATTGTGGGTAAAAAATGGCCGCCATCACAAGAAAACATAGTGGCCACCAGTGGGGACCAATTGAACAGCACCCTGCCAGAACCCTACAACCAACACTGATAATACCCCCAATTTCCACTGCTCACGTTCCTGTAATATTATATATTGCTGAAGACTGTAATCCACGTTCCGTACGTTGTATTCACATACCCTGCAATAGCCTTTCCTATGCTGATTTGGTTAGAGCTATGCTAGTAACCATAATTGTCCTAAAATTGGTTTTTAATTGCTAGTACAGTGTGTGAATTGACAGGTTGTACATTACATGGTGCTTTAGTATGATGTACTCATGCCTCTACCCACCTCCTGCTTCCACAGTCATGAGCCGATACCCATTGATATATTTGATATATTACAGCAGGGGTGGGCAACTTGTGGCCCTCCAGATGTTTTGGGCTACATCATAGCTAGTGGTGAGGGATCATGGGAATCGTAGGCCAAAACATCTGGAGGACCACAAGTTGTCCACCCCTGTATTGCAGCCTTTCTCTAACCTGGTGTCCTCCAGACGTTTTGGACTCCTATCAGACCTCCTTAGCATGGCCAGGTGATGGGAATGCTGGTGGGGTTTAGTCCAAAAAATCTGGAGGGCATCAAGTGGGTGAAGGCTAGGGCACTGAGTGGACCTTTCTCAGTCACGGTTCTTCTGAGTCTCCCCAGGGCTTCTTCATTTCTTGTCTTTCAAAACTTACTGAAGACCTTTTTTCTGTTCTTCTTGTTCAAAAAAAAGTTTTAGGGTGCAATCCTATGCCTGTTTAGAGAACAAAAAGTCCTACATGCTGGCTGGGGAATGCTGGCAATTGTAGTAGGACTTTTTCCTCTCTAAACGTGCATAAAATTGCACCTTTAGTTAATTAAGTGGATGATTTCCATCAAGGTACACTGTCCCTCATATAACTTTACTGCTTTTTGTTGGGCCATTTCATACATTTGGGGGGGTGGGATACACATAAGATTTATTATTTTACATATGCATGTAAACCTAAAAATGTAATGTGTGCAAGAGAAAAACAGACAGCTAGGATTGGACGTGGCATCTTGCTGAGTGTACATGCAGTGGCAAATCAGAATTTGCTGCTGTGTGGATAGCATTTAGATTCTGATTTTCTGGGTACTGTAGATTTCAAGCAGGGTAAGCATCAGAAAACTGGCACTCTTGGGCAGTTGCCTGGGCCCCAGTATCTTTGCAGGGGTCACCAACACTGACACCTGCCCTGCCTGGCCCCAGCTGGCAGGCAGGCAGCTACGAGTCGCCATTTTAATTTTCCCACAATGCCTCAGAGCAATGTTACATTGGGCGCTCTGTGGCACCGTGGGGAATTGTTAAATGGAGGGTTGAACCTCCACATCTGCCATTGGGCAAGCTCATAGAGCATGAGAGCACCAATAAAGGAGGGACCCCACAGAGGACAGTTTGCTGAGGGCTCCCTCAAACCTGCAACCAGCTCTGATTTCAAGGTTTTCATAGACTTCATAAATCACGGAGTTGGAAGGAGCCTACAAGGCTATCGAGTCCAACCCCCTGCTCAATGCAGGAAACTAGAGGAGGGGTCTCCCATCTAAGTAATAACCAGGCTTGACCCTGCTTAGCTTTCCACGCTCAGACAAGCTGAGCCAGCATAAGCCAGGTCTTGATCTGCACATCAACTTGGGCAGTTTTTTTTGGAGAGGCAGCATGTGAGTGCTGTGTGAATAACTTAGGGTGTGCGATACTTACTATACACAGTTACCCAAGAGTAAGTTCCATTTATCTCAGTGGGACTTGAGTACACATGTTAATAGGATTGTGCTCTTAAGGCACAATCCTATGCAAGTTTAGACAGCAAAAAAGGCCTACAACTCCAGCATGTCCCAGCCAGCATAGCTTAATTAATTAAAGTGGATGTGCGAGCAATTTGCACACCTGTTTTCTCATGCTTTTGGGTAACGCTCAGAGCCAGGAACCTTGAGACACCCACATACATACACACACACACCCCATATGCACATAATGCCACACACATCTGCCAATCAGTTGAAATGTCCCCAAGCTGATCAATAAATGCATATATAACACCTTGTTTTTGAATCTCTATTTATGAGCTATAGTCAATAAAAACAAAGGCTTTTGTAAAAGCAGAAGTTAAACACACCAATAAGTCCATGGATAAAGACCCTTGTTAAATGGCATGGGATTTCTGATCCCTGTCCAGTAGTCAGAAGTGCTGTCAAGTTATAATTCACAAGGTGTTTTTGAACCCTTCCAGAAGCAACGCTGAATGCGCATCTCTTTGTCCCTTCTCTTCTGAACCCCTGCATCTTGCCCTAGAGTCACGCTTGACTCTGTAATTCACCTCCCTTCAGAGACCTTCGAAATCTCACCTGTGACAGCTCTTCTAACAGAGGGGGGGGGGTCGGAGCCTTTTATCTGGGTGATGAAGTGCCAGCTTGTCAGAACAGCGGAGCATCTGTGCCGAGAGACACGCGAGGGCTGCCGCAGGGGGAGCGAAAGGGGAGCTTCTGGCCTTGTACTCTGACCTTGGCAAGCTCCAAGGAGAGCTTTCCACGACGGTGGCACTTGGCATATTTACAGGAGGTATGGTATGTGTTCAGAGAAGGTGGAAGAGAGAAGGATGCAGGTGCCATGTCTCTGCATATACTCTGATCATTCTTTATAGAATTTGAAAAGTGGGAAAGGCCTTGGATGACCTCCAAAATGTTAGTCTGGAAGCCACCAAAAGCTCAGTGGGGAATGCTCTGTATACAGGAGATGCCAAATGTCAGGGCTGAGCCATCAGCTGTGGCCCAAGGTGCATTTTTTTAATAGGGATGCACATACAAACAAAATTTGAAGTTCTCCAGATTCCAGGAACACAGGAAGCTGCCTTATACCAATTCAGACCATTGGTCAATCCAGCCCAGTATTGTCGACACTGACTGGCAGCAGCGGCTCTCCGGGGTTTCAGGCAGGATTCTTTCCTAGCCCTACCTGGAGAAGCCGGGGATTGAACCAGGGACCTTCTGCATGCAAAGCAGGTGCTCTACCACTGAGCCACACCCCTTCACACTCAAAGCTTGTTCCATCCTGTGCCTGTATCAGATTGCGAGCTTTGGGGGGGGGGTTCTTTTCAAAAATGTCTGTGTGTATTTTCACGCGTATTTTCTCGAAATGTATGCATCAATTGTGCGCCTCTTTGACATGTACACTTCCTTTCCCCAGTTGATTTCAAGCCTGCTTGTGTGCATTTTTCAAATGTACACATGCTGTTGAATGCTTCTCTCTCTTTCTCTGTCCATGAGCCACTTTGCAAACTTGGAAATGTACAGACTTTGACCACAGATTGCATTCGAGTCCCATGTTCAATTTGGGAGCTGCAAATTGGGCAAACCCTGATTTAAAAAAATGAACAGGAAATGAATTTCTCATATGTCCCTAACCAGGAGCAAGGAGCTGCACTGGATGAGCATAAGGACCAGACCAAAGAGCAAGCCAGAAGTCAGGACTGGAGAATGACCACAGGATACTGAACACACCAAAGCTCATGAAAAGGCAGAGGCGTTTGTCTTGGACAATTCAAACTGTGGAACTGGTTAAGAAGAGACCAGGCAGGCAGAGGAGGCTGGGAACCCCAAACAGGCAGGCAGAGGCAGCCAAACCCAAAATGTCTGAAAGGTTGCATTTTGGGGGAAATGATTCTTAAAAATAAAACTTCGCCGGAGATCGCACTTCTCTCCACTCCTTCTGGCACAGCCCAGGGATTTGAAGAGTCCTTGGTCTCGAGACCCGAGTCAAGTCTCGAGTCCGATTAAAAATATTGGGGCTCGAGTCCTAGTCGAGTCAGAGGGGGGACTCAGTCCGAGTCATGAGTCGAGTCCTGGAGTCCGAGTCCCCTTCCCTGCTGGGTATGCTGGGAGCTGTAGGCCAGCAACATCTGGGGACCCAAGGTTGGAGAGCCCTGCCTTAGAGAACAGCTGCCATTTGGAGTAGTAGACATTGCTGAGCTACATGGACCAATGGCCTGATTCAGGCCCGATTCATACTGTTATAGCTGCAGGTGCCTGCTGATGATAATCAATGGGCTGTTTAGGAGTTAGCAAAAGAACCCTAATGGTCCTTAATCATGGGAGGGTCCAAATATTCTTCCTGGTGGTCCAGACTCCAGCCTCCAGATGGTGACACCTCTCAGAACTGGTAGGGCAAAGAAGGAGAATGATGTTGCTGTTGTTAGCTGGAGTTAGCTGGAACTTGGAGGTGCAGCCTTTAGGGGCAGACCTAGTTGCTCTCTGCGGGTCTGATGTAGCATATGCTGTCTACTCATAGGAGCATACAGTCATGCCTTGGATTGAGAGCATAATTCGTTCCGGAAACGTGCTTGTAATCCAAAACACTCTTTATCAAAACGAAATCCCCCCAAAAAAAATTTGTACAGAGATTTTTTAATTCAAGCCGTACTACAGTACTTGTATTGCAAGACGTCGCTTGTGTATCAAGTAAAAAAATATAAAATAAATATTTAAAAATTTGCTTGTCTTGCAAAACGCTCTCAAACCAAGTTACTTGCAATCCAAGGTATCACTGTGTTCATCTTCACTGTACTCTGTATATTTGTAAATAAAAGAAAGGTTATGAAGACATCCTAAGTCTCCAGTGTTCTCTGTCATCCAAAGGCAAATATACCCCATCGTGCTAATACTAATCTGATTAGAGGCCTGCATGAGGATTTCATTTTCGCTCACAAAACATGCGAGCATGCCCTGTTTGAAGATGCGAGCATAAGCACGCGTGTCCGCTGAAAATGTTTGCAAATCGCCGACACACATGCTTGCATTCAATTTGCGCAACTTTCCCAGTTTGATTACGTGCACATTTCCTATTTTGCGCAAATTTCCTCCTGAAGACAGAAAGCCCCATTTTAGTCTATGGAGGCGAGATTGGAAAAAAATTGTGCAAATTTGGGGGATATATTTTTTTTCCAAATTTCACAATCGATGGCTGCTCGATTCGTGCAATTTTCCCATTTGTGCAGACAGAGCAGTGATCACAAATGTGAACAGGAACTGGGCACAAGATGAGTGGCGAAGACATTCAGAGAAGAGGTCTCAAACATCACTTGATTGTCCATCCCTAAGATTCTGAAATCGGTGTGTAAAAGAGATCTTTTAAGCTTGGGAGTAGCATGACTAAGCAGATTTTTCCCCAATCACACACACGCACAGGGTCTACTCCAAAAGAGGGTTGGTTGATCAGTTATACAAGAATTTAAAATGTACACAATGATTACAGTGGGAATTAGCTCATTGGTAATCGGCAGTATATGAACTCCAAACAAAAACCAGAAGGGAGGCTCCTTGGATGTGTGTGTGTGTGTGTGTGTGTACGTACATGTATGTGTGTGTGTGTGTGTGTGTGTGTGTGTGTGTGTATATATATATATGTACATATACATATACATATATTCAGTGGAGGTTGGTGCTTCAATGTCAGAGTGGTGGTGTATCCACTCCTGGTTGTAGTCTGAACTTTATAGGAGCTATCCATGGTGCTGAACCCTAGCCCCAACCCAGGTTCAGCACCATGGATAGCTCCTTTAAAGTTCAGACTAAAACCAGGAGTGGATACATCACCCCACTGACATCAGAGCCACCAGCTTCCTCTATCTATCTATCTATCTATCTATTACGCGGACTGATGAGAACACAAGAGACAGAAGAAATTCATGGAACTCATATTCAAGCTCAACACAGGACAGTTTGGCACTTGAGGGAGAAAATCCCCATAGCACCTTACACACACACACACACACACACACACACACGGGGTACAATGCACTAGTAAGGTCCTGCATAAAAACAGGGTAGGATTGTACTTCAGGGGGGTCATTTCTGTCCTGTCTGCTACTGAAGTGCACTGAAACTCCTGTCTTATAATAGTCTTTCTCTAGATTTCTTCAAACCAGAAAGACTAAGACAGGGGTCTTCAAACTACAGGCCCGCGGGCTGGATCCGGCCCAGAGTGCCCTTCCATCCGGCCCGGCTCCGTAGGCCCGAACTGGGCCCGCCCGGGCTCTCAGCCGCCCGAACAGGCTTGCCATATTCTTCGCTCTCCCCGGAGAGCCAGCTGCGCAACGACTTTGACGGCAGCGCCGGGGCTTTGGTGGTGGTGGCGGCGGCGCCGGCAGGGCTTCGGCGGCAGCGACGGCGGTGGCGGGGCTTCGGCGGCAGCGGCAGGGCTTCAGCGGCAGCGACGGCGGTGGCGGGGCTTCGGCGGCAGCACCGGGGCTTCGGCAGCAGCAACGGCGGCGGCGAGGCTTTGAAGACCCCTGGACTAAGATTTGGAAAATATCCTCAAGAGGATCTATATTTCTCTTAAAAAATGAAGACGCACAGCTGAGGCAAAAGATCTTACCCATATCTTGCGTCTTTGCGAGATACTGCTTCTCCAGCCATGATCGTGGGCTCAGCACTGGTGCTGCTTGTCTGTACCTGCTCCTTTTGTGCAGCCTTGTATGTATGTTTTTGTGTGGAATGAAAGGTTTTCCTTACAAGTTGACCTGAATGTCTTCCCTTTGCCGTCTGTCAAAGGCTCCCTTTTATCAGATCAGGTATTTCAATAGACCCACAATGATTTACTATCCAAATAGTGCTGTTCGCTGTCAGAGATTGTGATCGAAAAGGCATATTTTGCAACTAATAAGAGTCTTTTCTTCCCTCCTTCTCCTCTGTTCTGTGTTCTCTCCCCCCCCTTCTTCAAACATCGTTTTATGAGCCTGGTGCTGTCTCCCCGACACAGAAGTTGTGCCTGGGGGAATAATTCTCTCACCTCGGAGCCACAGGGTTGATGCCTTGATGCTTAACTCGAAGAAATTGGAACAGCTCCATGAAGAATCTTGCCTTTCTCCTTCTTTTCCTGCACTCCCCAAACCAGTGCGCATCATCTGATGACTGGAGATGCTGAAGGGGAAACTCTTATCATGGCATTAGGATTCTGCACCAAACCAGCAAAACTTACTCATTTATTGTTGTATGGAAACATTTCTGCTGTTGAAATGGATTAAGTACACAATATAAAATTAAACGGAAAAGAGAAAACAGCGATCCAACCCTCCCGCCAAACAAAAAGAGACTTTTCCCAGCAAAATTAAAGGGCAAATGAAAGAGTTTCCCCAAAAAAGAAGAGAGAGGGGGTTGGATCCAGGATCTGCCTTCCGCAAGAGGAAGGGACCTTCTGCTAGAGCAGGGGCTCTCCAACCTTGGGTCCCCAGATGTTGTTGGCCTACAGCTCCCAGCATACCCAGCCAGCATGGCTAATGGCAAGGGATTCTGGGAGCTGTAGTCCAGCAACACCTGGGGACCCAAGGCTGGAGAGCCCTGTGCTAGAGGAATGCTTCGCTTGCAGAAAGTCCTTGCACCCGATTTGGGTGTGTGTGTGTGTGTGTGTGTGTGTGTGTGTCCTCGCGCTCTACAGCTCACCCCATTCAGCAGGGTCTCCAGTCCTGACACTCTGTGTAGCATTTTCAGGAGGCTGACACAGTTGCCTTGAGAAGAAGGAGAACGGGAAGTCTACTTCTCCCCAGCACAATTGACTCACTCAGCTTAATCAGTTCTTATGAAACCTAGCGTTCGTCGCATACTGGGGTGGTGAAACCCCCCCAAAAAGGAAGTGCCTCAGGCAAGGCAATTTTTGCATATGAAAGGCTTTTGTCTTAGTAAATGTTTCCCCCAGGCCATTAGGATCAGAATAAGAATGGATTTCAGGTTTCAGCTACTTAAGGTAAGTAAAGACTTAATCTTTCCTGAAGCAATGTAAGTCCAGGCAATCTGCATAACAAAAAGCAGGCCTTAATGGCTGGCTATCAGCAGCATTTGAGAAGCCTGAGAAAGGCCGGAGGCCTGTAAACTTAAAATCTGTACTCCATCCCCAAAATAGGTTCACCACCATGGAGTACCATGGATAGCTCCTATAAAGCTCAGAATAAAAGCTACAATGGATAAGGAGCCCCACTGACATAGGAGTCACCAGTCCCCCTGGTATTAGGCCTGGATAGAAAGAAACACTGATTCTACCAAAAATTCTCTGAATTTGGGGCATTAATTCAAGCTTTGGAGAATCGGTCAGAACAACTTTTATTTCCATAAGGCAATTCCTGGCCATTTTGCTGTTTCTACTGGGCAAAATATGGTGACCAACGACACAACAGGCAAGGAAGTAAAAGCTAGCGGCAGTAAGCTTAGTCTGTTTGCCTCAGCAATGCAACTCACCATCTCTAATATGTGCTCACAATCACAGCAACTGCTTTGGTTTGATAAAAGAGGCAAGTTTTTTTAAAGGCTCAATCCTATGCATGTTTAGACAGAAGAAAGGCCTGCAACTCCCAGCATACCCCAGCCAGCTATACTGGCTGGGGCATGCTGGGAGTTGCAGGTGTTTTTCTGCATAGGATTGCACCCATAGGCTGCTAAACCCAAGAACATTGACCTGGACTCAATAAAATTTACTTCTGAGTGAAAAGAGTTCATGTTTACAAGCCCTGTCATCGGCAAAACACCTTTTTTTTCTTTTTGAAATGTGAATGGGAAAAAGACAATGTTCCAAGTGTTATTGAACTGCTCCCACCCCCTAATAGATCACATACACCGGAGTTCTTGCACATTGCTGCAAGGGAACACTTTAATCACTAAATTTAAATCTATACAACTTTTGCTGTTTCACTAAGTACGTGCAGAGTATTTCTTTTTTTAAATGGCGGTTAGTGAGACACAGCTTTCTTGCGCGTTCCTTTTTTTTACCCATTATTTTTTGTGAATTTCATTAAATCAAAACAAAAACAAACATAAAAAGAAAAATAATAATTAAAAATAATAGAATAAAATAAAATATATTACAGTTTTCTTACATGAAATTTGAATAGAACAATTACAATAGATACATCTGAAATCTATACCCCTATATAGTTTATATAAAGCAAAATATACTACTATTCATAATCACAGTGATGCATAGGCTTCAACAGAGGCAGACCAAATATCCATGCATTTATCCATTCCTAGGTTACGGCTAAAAAGACCACCCGTTCAACGCTGAAAGCGTCGTTAACTCCTCAATCCATTGCATTATCGGAGACGGCTGTTTTGTCCTTCCAAAATTTCTTGCATATTCCTAGGAATGTTATAAAATGGTGGTTAGTGATGTCAGCAGGAGGCAAATAAATTACCTCCAACGCAGTAGGAGCAGAAAGTAGAGAGTAGCATAGATTGACTATATATACAGTTTATTGTAAAGTGACAGAATATATACAATTGCAGTCTCCCTGTACAAAGGGAGCTTACCATTCAGCAGTAGTAGCAGTTCTTCCTTATCCAAGGCACAGTAACACGCAGTAGGCTTGCAGCAACAGTAGTAGCTACTGCAGCAAACAGAGCACAGCTCAGCTGCCTTAAGTAACAGATAATAGGTGCCTCACCCTGTTCACAGGTGCAGGCACTTACATGCCTTCGCTGTGAGCCAAAACTTACTACGTGTGATGTTACACGAAATACCAACATCTGACCGACAGCTTGCTTGCACATTCCTAGGAACCTGCCGTATACCTTGGCCCAGTGATGGCGTACCTTTTTGAGGCCGAGTGCCCAAACTGCAACACAAAACCAACTTATTTATTTCAAAGTGCCAACACTGCATTTAAACCTGAATTAAACCTGTTTTGTGTGTGTGTGTGTGTGTGTGTGTGTGTGTGTGTGAGGGAGGGAGGGAGGGAGGGAGGGAGGGAGGGAGGGAGGGAGAGGGGCTTGCCTTTCCTCGCCGCTGCCCTAGTCCAAGGACCCGGTCAGACTCCTGGCCTGCTGCGCTGCTGCCCGTGGAGCCTCCTGAGGCAGGACTTGGACCAGCAGCCCTCCGGCCGCTCCGGCCTCTTTGCTGCCGGCATGCCCGGGCCGCCCTCCACAGCGCCGGGCCGAAGAAGAGCCCTGCGGCACCCGCAAGCTCGCTTCCCGAGAGGACGTACCTTGGGCTGCGGACGGGCTGTGGAGGCGGTGTCGGCTGCGGGGAGGCGGCCTGCCCGCCCTGCAAAGAGCGGGCGGTCCGGAGTGGGCGCTCCCGTCGGCCCCGCCCGCCGCATCACGGCCTGAGCCCGCACCCGGGGCATGACGCCGCCTCACGCTGCCGGCGGGGAGCGTTAGCACCGCCCAATGACGCCGCAGCGAAAGGCGCTCCCAGCTGGCCTCTCCGCCTGGGCGCTCGCCGGGGCAACAGCAGGCTCTCCAGGCCTGCCCCGGGAGGACCTTCTCGGCCCTTCTCCGGCAGAGGCGGCTGGCCTGCGGGATGCCCGGGCAACGTGCGGCGGGCAGGAGCGGCTGCTCCGCCTACCTTCATCCTTCGGTGGCTTCGCCCCCCTGTGCCCCCAAAGCCGCTCGAGGGCTGGCGACCTATGGCTCGCGTGCCCACAGAGCGGTCCCTGTGTGCCAGCTGTGGCATGCGTGCCATAGGTTCGCCATCACTGCCTTGGCCCATCTAGTCATAAGAACATAAGAAGAGCCGTGCCGGATCAGACCTAGGGCCCATCTGGTTCTAGTCCAACCAGCTGCCCACAGGAAACCCACAAGCAGGACATGAGCGCAACAGCACCCTCCAATATTGGCACTGACTGACAATATTGGCAGGAGTTTTCCAGCCCTACCTGGAGATGCTGCAGGCAAAGCAGGTGTTCCACCATGAGCTACAGCCCCTCACCAAGGGTTCTAAAGGCTGCAATCCAGACCTGCACCACTGAGACATTTTCAATGTTTCATTCTCCCCCACACCTTCTCCTTTCTGTGAATTTTTTTTTTTTTAAAAGGAAATGTAGGGGTGTGAGTCTGCCTGCGTGCAAAGCTGATTTTCGAAATCACACTGAGGGGGGGGTTCCCATTCAGGCTGTCGTCCCCCCCGGTCTCCCATCAAAATCCTTAATCACTTAATAAGAGTGAGTTTCCCTCCCATTCCCCCACGGGTGGGGAAATAAATAATCACCTCTCCTTCCCAGCTAATAGAAGAAAGTGAGTGCTCTAGGCGTGCACAAAGTGCCTTTCCTTCAGCCCTTCAGAGAAATGCAATTCTCTGAAATCCTGTACATGCCTACTCAGAAGTAAGTCCCATTGAAATCAGTGGGGCTTACTCCTGGGTAAGTGGGGAAAGGAAGCATGGCACCAGCATCAGTCTCACACAAGAAATGCTATATGTGAACTGGTAAAGTTCTCTTTGGGGAAACCTATCATGTCCATGGCACCAATAATAATTTTATACAGTCATGCCTTGGATTGAGAGCATAATTCGTTCCGGAAATGTGCTTGTAATCCAAAACACTCTTATATCCAAACGAAATCTCCCCCAAAAAAATTTGTACAGAGATTTTTAATTTAAGCCATACTACAGTACTTGTCTTGCAAGACGTCGCTTGTGTATCAAGTCAATTTTTTAAAAATAAATATTTAAAAATTTGCTTGTCTTGCAAAACACTCTCAAACCAAGTTACTTGCAATCCAAGGTATTACTGTACTCAACTGCTGTTCCCTTTAATGGCAGCATCGAGTGGCTGGCTGGGGAATGCTGGGCATTCTAGGACTTTTTTCTGTCTATACATGCATGGGGCTGCACCCCAAATCTGCATGTGTGCATATTTATTTATTATATTTATAGCACACCATTTTCCCTGCAAGGAACCCAAGGCAGCTTACAAAATCCTCCTCCTCCTCCTCCATTATCCTCACGACAACCCTGTGAGGTAAGGTGTGTGTGTGTGTGTGTGTGTATGCTTCATTCTTTAGAGTGGTATTTGACATTGCACCTTTTGAATAAAACAGGCTACAGGATGAATAATCCACCCACCCTGTAAAAGTGCATCCCTCCACCTCAGTTATTCAGCTGCTGTTCCCTTTAATGGCATGGGCAGCATTGAGTGGCATGAGGAAGAGGGGCCATTTTTATTTCCCCAAAATGCAATGTACAAATCGGCAGCTGCTTGCCTGCTGGGAGGAGTCCTGTCCTCTCCCTTCCCAATCAAGAGAAAGAAAGAGATGGGCACATATGGCGGTAAGAGAAACCCTTTCTGAATTTGCCTTTTATCATTTCAAGAGCCAGGCCTAGCTTAAATTGGCCCCCTGCACTCCTGGCCTCTTTAAACAATATAAAGATGCATCTTTTCAATTTAGCCTTTTAAAATGTGTAGCCTTCAATGTTTAATATTTTTACTGTTTAATATTTCTGCTGGCTTTTAATGTTCTTGTATGTTTGTTTTTTTTAATCGTTGCAAGGTTTTTATTGTTATCAGTTGTTTCAATCAATCAAATTGATTCCAGCTGGAATTTATTTATGGCTGGCTGTGGAATGCTGGGAGTTGTAGGACCTTTTTCGGTCTAAACATGCATAGGATGGTGCCTTAAAAGAGAATATCTCAGAGTCATAATGTTTAGTGCCTTTATTTTCCCACCATGATATCCTGCCGTGACTTAGGCTGCCTGCAATCCTATGCAAGCTGAGATAGAAAAAAAAGGCCTACAACTCCCAGCATGCCCCAGCCAGACTAGCAGGCTGGGGCATGCTGGGAGTTGTAGGCCTTTTTCCCTGTCTAAAAACTTGTATAGGGTTGTGCCTTTAGTGAGGCATTGAGAGAGATAAAATACTTTCCCCCCTTGACTCTGCATAGGGAGGGACTGTGTTATGTACAAGATCCTCAGTCTATCCACAGCCAAAAACAAACAAGTGTTCTGACCCACACAGTGATGTGGGGTGGAAAGTTTTCCAAAGCGGGAAATTTTCGGATGCTATGTTTTTTTCTGGGAATTTTTCCACACCATTTATGTCTGTGTTTATCCATAGTTGTCTGAGCTGCTGTACTGCAATCAATCGTATTAGATGGGCTAAATATAGGATATGAACTTCTATAAGTTATTCTTCTAAGGCAGGGGGCTCTCCAACCTTGGGTCCCCATCCCCAGATGTTGCTGGCCTACAGCTCCCAGCATAGCCAGCCAGCATGGCTAATGGCAAGGGATTCTGGGAGCTGTAGTCCAGCAACATCTGGGGACCCCAGGTTGGAGAGCCCTGCTCTAAGGCAAGCATTGTGACAACAAACCCTAGTGCTCAGTTGCCCACAGGCATCCTTTAGCGAGATAGATAGTTCAGCTGGTTGTTCGGAATCAGATTTTTCTCATCTTGAAATGGAACCAATAACAATAAGCAGTGCAGGGAGTGAGTGAGTGAAGCTGAAGGTGCTACAGTTACTTCAGCAAAAGAAAGTTAAACTGTTGATATAAGATATAGTAGGTACAGCTCTCTTTGGGTACGTATCCTAAAAACAGTGTGTTCTTTCAGGTGTAGTCTTTTTGTTTGTTTGTTTGTTAAATATAAACAAACATCATAAGGGAAGTATATGCTATTGTCTTTACATTTTTTACAAACATTCCTATAAATTAATTTCCACATAAAGCTTTGAATGTGTTTGAATATAACATTTAAACTATCTTGTGTGGTTACTTTAATTTCCTCCTAAGCAAATATTTCAGTTCAACTATTTTGTAGCTATTGGGAAAACTTTTGATATATTTATGCTGCACATAAAATTGACATGGATTACGTTTTTAGTTCTGTTTACTAAATATGATGAGATATTTTCTGTGCTTACTGGGGGAGAATATGTGTTGGGGAGTAACACATCAAAAAAACAGGCTAAATCAGATAACATTCTTTAGAGCATTGGAAAAATTTCCGGAAAAAAATCCAGCTCTACTTTTCCCGGAAAACTCACATCACCGCAATCTACCCGGACACTACGCTCAACATCTGGGGCCCTCCTCCGATTGCCACCTCCAAGAGAGGCTCGGTTGGTGGCAACGAGGAGGAGGGCCTTCTCGGTGGTAGCCCCCCAATTATGGAATCAGCTCCCCACTGAGACCCGCCTGGCGCCAACCTTACTATCTTTTCGGCGCCAGGTTAAGACCTCCCTCTATGCCAAGGCATTTAGTTAGGACTTGGAATAGCACGAGGGGGGGGGGGGATTGTCACCTGTAGGCTCAGTTTTATTGGGTTTTGTACTGTTATTTTAAACTGTGTTTTTAAATTTGGTTTTTTTAATTCTTAAACTGTGTTGTATGTTTTTATTGTTTTTATGCATAAAGTATTGTGAACCGCCCAGAGAGCTTCGGCTGTGGGGCGGTATATAAATGAAATAAAATAAAATAAATAAATAAATAAATAAATAAAATCACTGCTGTTCGCAATGCTGGGCCCAAAACAGGCATTATCCATTCTGCTTAACCTCAGCCAGTATCTGAAATAAAGAAAGATCGATCGATCCTGGCAGCAATGGATGGCAGCTCTAATTCTGCCCCAAGAAGGGTGGCTGCTGCTGTACCAGGAGGAGGACCAAGAATGTTTCTCATGAACTTATCTTGGAGAATCTCCAAAATTACTTTACCTCCTTCCCCCTTCAGCTGTAAAAATTTTGTGCAAAGGATTAACTAACTGTCTGTCTCTTGAATAGTAAAAAAAAACCCAAAAAACCCACAACTATTGCAGCCAAGAGTAATGATTTTACTATTTGCCTGCTTAATGGCAGCTAAATGACTTTTCCACGTAAGGTTTTGTATCAAAATGTAGCCCTAGGTATTGAAAAGAGGCAACCTGTTCCAAAACGTGTCTGCCCAAGGCCCACTTCAAGTTCTGAGACTTTCCCCCAAACACCGTGACTCAAATTTAGAATGATTAACAGCCAGTTTTTCCTGTCTACAGATTGACCTGGAGCTAGCTAACATTCTCCCGAGACCTATTTTATTAAGAGAAAATCAAAACCAAGTCATCAGCATAAAATAAAACTGCAGCCTTGTGGTTCCCCACTATAGGTGCAAAAAAGCAGCGTAGGCTGGTGACTCCTGTGTCGGTGGGGCTCCTCGTCCATTGCAGCTTTCATTCTGAGCTTTATAGGAGCTATCCATGGTGCTGGCTGAGCTCCATCCCCAAAATAGGTTCAGCACCATGGAGCACCATGGTTAGCTCCTATAAAGCTCAGAATAAAAGCTGTAATGGATAAGGAGCCCCACTGACATAGGGGTCACCAGACTCCCCTGCAAAAAAAAGTGAGAAGACATTCTAGTAACAAAGTCGTTGACATAACAATTAAAAATGGGGGAGGGGGGGAGAAAATATAGATTTGTTTAACTCTTCTATTAATATGAATTGATTCTGTCAGAGCTTCATACAAACCAAATCTTACTTGCATTTGTATTATATTAATGTAACAACTGAATGAGCCACAATAATCAATATTAGTTGCAGCCAATTTATGCCATAACCGATCCCTGTCCTGGAGATCAAAAGCAGATGTAAAGTCTATAATGGCTGTGAAGATCTGCCTATTTGGAGCTTTCTTATACAAGGGGCGTAAAGACCAAAGTATTTCCTAATATAATATAATACAAGCCTTAAGCTATCAGAATAAAAACAAATCAGAACAAAGTAAACAACCGCTTTAAAATGACTAGGCCAGTGTTCTCCAACCTTGGATCCCCAGATGTTTTTGGCCTACAACTCCCAGCATGCATGCTGGGAGTTGTAGGCCAAAAACATCTGGGGACCCAAGGTTGGAGAACACTACTGGCCTAGGCAAACTATTTTAAAGGCCAAACAGACATCGCTTTCCACCAGTATCGCCAGAAATCGGAGATAGATGACTATGGCTTAGGCCGGGTTTGTTTTTTAACATTATTTTTATTGAGTTTTAAATCACGTGTTTTCAATATAATAGAAAATTATATAGAAAATATTACATTTTTTTCAACTAGCAAAACACATACATTACATTAAAAAAATCTAACAGTTACAGTTAACAATAATCACAGGAAGTTCAGTATATTAATAATGTATATTTATCCACAGAAGTTCATCAGGAGTTTAAGATTTAGTTGTAATTATCTAAATGTATCTTTCCATATCTGTCTGTAACATGCTGGTGGTTTTCTCTGTTTTTCTCTTGTTTGTTAATAAAGTCAATATATTTATGCTAAATTTTATAGAACGTGTCAGGTTCTTTTTGTTGCCTTTGTGCCCTTATCTGTTTAGTTAGTTTTTTAGCTAACACAATGGCTTAGACTTAGAAAACGGCTCAAAATATTGTTTTGAAACAGTGTGGGAGAAGTAGGTCTGAGGATGGTCCATGCTTCTTGGTAGAAATGATGACATCATGTTGATAGGAACGTTTGATGAGTGCCCAGCAATTTTTGATAGTTTTTTCCCATAGACTTTGCTGGGGTTGGACTTTGTCAGCTGAATTCTCCATATGTATTGTGTCATTTGGGAAACAATTTTTAAAGTTAGGTCAAGAGAGACATCTACTGCTTTGCCATAGTGGTAATTTAACATTTGTCGACTTAATCAAAAATGCAATTTTCAGCCTATTTGATTTGATTGTTTATGTATTTGTTTGTTTTGTATAGTGATTACTCTGTGGAAGTGGTAATTTAACATTTGTAGATTTTATCCAAAATGCAGTTTTTCAGCCTATTTTATCCTATCGTTTATTTACTTGTTTCTTTTGTACCTCGCCTTTCCACCAGTTATGTTCAGGGCAGCTAACAACCATAGGAACTGAAAGAAATTAAAATAAAAACTTGGTTAAAACAATAATAAAATGAATACATTAAAAACAGCTTAAAAGCATAACAATAACAGAATAAAAACTTCACCCAACCCAACAGACCAACTGACGTGCCAAAGGCTTGGTTGGTAATGTTTGTCGTAGCACACGCCCAATGGAAACCTGTGCTGCCTACTAGTAGCCTGACGAAGACAACATACCAGGTTTTAAGTAGGTCCGCCCATTTGGTTTAGATCAGTGTTCTCCAACCTTGGGAGATGTAGGCCAAAAACATCTGGGGACCCAAGGTTGGAGAACACTGGTTTAGATTGTGGAGCTAATAATGCCAATGTCATGGATTTGATTCCCGTACAGGCCAAGTGTTTCTTTAGCTTTGTTTTATGGCCTACTCATTTACTCCATTTGCAAAATAATTTAAAAGAAATGCATAGGGATAGAAAACAGGAAGAGGATAATTTTGCAGAGGATGCCCATGAATGGGCATGTTTTTACCTAAATGTTGTAATATGATGTAACTTCAGTGTGTGAAACCTGTGATTTTTGTTGCTTCATATATGTTGCTTCATATATCTTGTTGCTTCATTCACATACTCGTATATGTCATAGAAGAAAAATACAATATAGCTATGGTTTTATTGATTTTGTTTTTAATATATTGTTTTATTTGTTTTATCTTTCATTGTTCACTGCTGAGAAATCTCCATACCAGAATATGGAGCAGTATATAAATCTTGGAAATAAATATACCAACAAGACAACAGAAACTTACAAAGGAAAAGTGGAGTTAATCAGGGCATACCGTATTTTTCCGTGTATAAGACGACCCCATGTATAAGACGACCCCCACTTTTCTTACCCAAAATTCAGAAATCAATATTTTGGGTGGGGTGTTTGTGAACAGGCAATTCAGCCCATGTTCGGCTTCCCAGAGGGCTGCTCGCGCCGGCTCAGTTTTGCTAGAGGAACCCTGGATTTCTCTTGCCAGTGCCAGTGCTAGCAAGGGAAACCCTTTCCTTATCTCTGATCTCTCAGGAGAGACAAAAGATAAGCTTGCTAGCCCTGGCAAAGGAAATCTGTGTGTGTGTGTGTGCGTGCGCGTGCGTGCGTGCGTGCGTGAGAGAGAGAGAGTGTATGTGTGTGAATGTGAGTGTGAATGAGTGTGTATGTATATCTGTGCGTGCAGGTGCATGCTGGCTCAGCCGCAGCCACCCCTCCCCCCCCCCACAGAAGACGCAAAAAAAGAAAAAGAAAAGGTATGGGCAATTTTGCAACCACGGGTTCTCTCCTCGGCATACTGTACTTCCGTGTATAAGACGACCCTCAATTTTTCGACTATCAATTTAAGGAAAAAGTATCGTCTTATACATGGAAAAATACGGTATGCTCATGGTGAGTTTTTCCACAAAGGAAAGTCCATCAATTGAACACTGTGGCTTATGCTGGCTCAGCTTGTTGTCTGAGCGTGGAAAGCTAAGCAGGGTCAGGCCTGGTTGTTACTTGGATGGGAGACCCCTCCTCTAGTCTCCTGCATTGAACAGGGGGTTGGATTCGATGGCCTTGTAGGCTCCCTTCCACCTCTGTGATCTATGAAATCTATGAAATTGTGGAAATTTCTTTATGTGGTTGAGACCCAGATGTGGGAGATATGTGTGCAACAAAAAGAAAATTACAAAGCAGAAATGATTACCAAAATATCTTCTTGATATATATGTTTATTTTGAAAAAGCACTCGAGTTGAGCATTAGACCAGTGATCTTCAGAAGGGAACGTAGGTAGACCGCTGTTCTGCATCAGCCTTGTTGCACTGCCCTGGGACGGGCAAGTCTGAGCCTAATATGACAGTTTGGCATTGGTATAAAACTGTATAGCTCGTATAAAATAGAATTTGCTAGGGCGTTTTCAGTTGTTCTTGCACAGCTGTGAGAGCCATTTATAACTCGGGCTCACTTTTCTCTACTATTAACGTATTTGCTGGATGTAGAAGCAAGGGTAGTTTGGTTATTTACTGTAGATCTGTATTGGTCCGTTACAGTATAACAGATTGCCAAATTGAGCTTACAAGATGCTGAACGGTTTTGAGCGCAATTTATATTATCTGATCAAATCTGTGTATATTCATTTTAATATTCTCTACTTTGAACTGTGGCTTTTTTCTTTTTTAGGCCGAGGTTGTAGTACTTGTCACTAGACCTTTTTCAGATGTAACAACAATTCCACTGTTCTAACTACTGTAATCTTTTCTAACAAATTCTCTAATTTTGGACTTTGCATCATATAGTAAAATATATTATATAGATTAGAAAATGATGACACTATAATTTGGATAAGGATTTCAAACTCAATTAGGGCACAATCCTATGGCCCCTAGACAGCATCTAGACGTCCATAGGATAATCCGGATTCCCAGCTCCGAGATCAGAGCTGGGACTCCTAACTTGGAGCACCCTTGCCCTTGTAGCCGGCACAGAAAGAACTATAGTAATACCTCGGATTGCGAGCAAGTAACCCGGTTTGCGAGCTTCTCATAAGACGAGGAATTTTTTTAGCATAAATTTAAATTTGAAAGACGAGCAAGTCTTGCAACACGAGAGTAGCTGCCCGCATGTGGGTCCTGTTGCGAGACTTGCTCGTCTTTCAAATTTAAATTTATGCTAGAAACTGCTCCCACTGCTTTGCCGAGCCCGGCAGGGAGCCCCGTGGAGGCCAGTGTTCTTAAAACAGTTTAGATAGAAAGAAAAAGAAAAAGGAGTCAGGGTTTGATTCTGCTGCTGGAAAATGGTTTTTTTTGTTTTGTTTGTTTTCAGATCAGGTTAGGCTAAACTCCCTAGGGTCACTTTTGTTTCTGGGGACAGGGGTGGTGGTTTATTTCTGAGTGGACAGATATAAGTGTTGCTTGAAATAACTTCATTAAAAAAAAAAAAACAGAAAACACATACCACTCTGTGACTTAAAGGCAAGATCTCACTCTAAGCCAACAACAGGGAAGATCGGAACCACAGAAATGCAAGGGGGAAGTTAATCCTTTCCGATGGATTAGGCTCCCTGCAGGAGCGTCCCCAGGCGGCCACAAGCAAAACACGCCTTTCCCTCCCTCCTTCGCGCACTCTCTCTCTCTAGCCCGGCGCTGGGAGGCTCATGGTGCCGCCGCCGCCGCCGCTTTCTCTTCACTTCCTTTGCTAGCGGTTGGCTCCACTACCCATCTGGTGATTCAAGAGAATCAGCAGCGACGGCGGCATCCCAAACCCCTTCCTCCGAGGCGAGGCGGAATGAATTGTTTGAGTTGCCATTATTTGTTATGGGGAAATTTGCTTTGATGGGGATGTTACCTTTTGCTTGCGCGGGCTGAGTGGGACCTAACTTGGCCCCGCCCGTGCGAGGCTCGCACGAGCCTACCCGAGGCCGGCCGGCGGCTCCTTGGCTCAGCTCTCCACGGCGAGCTGCCCGCTCCAGCCACGCTGGTCCCGTCGCGTCACTTCCGGCTGTTTAAGCCCTGTTGCCCTGGTTCCCCCCCGCCAAAAACATAGCGCGGGGGTCCAGCACACCAGCCGCGCCGGAAGTGACGTGACGGGGGATGGCCGATGGCCGGCACCGGCAGCTTGAGCAGCGCGGAGAATGCTCTGCGCTGCTCAGAAGATGAAGCATGGGGGGCTGCCGCCGCGGAGAGCCAAGCCGGCGGAAAACCGAGCCCCCCAAAAGGCTTGTGACACTTCCCTACTTTGATATACGAGTGTTTTGGATTACAAGCCTGGTTCCAGAATGAATGATGCTTGCAATCCAAGGTATTACTGTACGCCGGCTGTGGCTCCGAGGTCAGAGAAGTGACCTCGGAGCTGGAGTTTTCTGGGAGGGGAGGAGATAGGCTCCATCGGCATACGTGGTATCCGGGCGGCGCCTCAGCCTCCTCTCTTCGCACTCTGGGGCAGAACACTTAGTTGAAATTGGCCGTCTAAGTGTTTTGCTGGGCGGGAGAAGTGTGGAGGCGACCTTCATCTCCGCGTTCCTCCCGCCCTCCATAGGATGATGGTAATCCTCTGAGATCAGAGGGTTACGGGCAGCCTCATTGGATTGCACTTCCCATGCATTAACTGTGCGTAATGTGAAGGGAGGAATTTAATGTCTTCTTTTGTGGTTTCTAAGAGTTAAGACGAGGATTCTGATGTATTGGTGAGACTCTTAACAATGCATTGTCTTACAAAGCGTAGTCTTACGTCTCTCTGTCTGTCACCTGTGCTGAGGATGCCCTGACTGAGTGCTTCTTGGAGGTGATTTTGAGTGCAAAGCAGATTTTGCTAGGCTGGGGGTGCAGAACCTCTTTCAGCCCGAGGGCCTGATTCTATTTCAGAGAAACTCTCAGGGTCTGCTTTCCAGTGGTGAGCGGGGCCAAAATATCAAACGTACCAATGTGTTTTAGTTTAAAGCTCTTAGTGCCAGAAATTAGGCCTTAGGAGAGGTGTTTCAACGTTTTAGAATTGGGGGGGGGCTGCATAAAAGCCAGGAAACTACCCGATGACCAGTGTTTGGGAGAAAGGGTGTGAAGCCAGGGGAAGGTGCATGGCTTCCTGGGGAATCTGGGCCTGAGGTTCTGCACCCTTCTGCTAGAGCCAGGGCTCTCCAACCTTGGGTCCCCAGATGTTGCTGGACTACAGCTCCCAGAATCCCTTGCCATTAGCCATGCTGGCTGGGTATGCTGGGAGCTGTCGGCCAGCAACATCTGGGGACCCAAGCCTGGAGAGCCCTGTGTTAGACCAATGAACCGCATTCTCCAACATCTCTGAAGCTACATCTTAGAAACCACCACACACTGTAGTTACGCTCTTGTAAATTTTCATTGCCTGTGAGCGGCTAGCAATTGTAAGAATATATATATATAAATAATAAAAATCTGATCTAGGGTCTGTCTAGGGGGCCATAGGATTGCACCCTTAATGTATTTGTTTTAGAGGGCCATAGGATTTTTCGGAGTCCCAGCTCCAATGTTGAAAAACCGCTCTGATGTCGGAGCTGGGACTCCTGTCCTCAGAGCACACACACACACCCCCGCTGGCATGGAAAGAACTGTGCTGGCCACTTCTCCAAGGTCACAGAAGAAGGGGAGAAAGGGTTTAGGGGGTGCTCTGGGGGGTGGGATGGGGAGGAGACGGGCGCCACCAAGATACAAGGTATCCTGGCGGTGCCTCAGCCTCCTTCCGTCCTGCTCCGAAGTGCCGCAGGTAGACAGCCGACATCGACCGTGTAGCCGCTTTGCAGAGCAGGAGGCGCACGGAGGTGACCTTCGCCTCCACGCTTCTCCCACCCTGCATTGGATGCCCGTAATTCTCCAAAATGTTGGTGTATGCAACGAGAACGTGTCAACGCTGCAGGGAGAGTTTTTAAATCGATTGCCCATGAAGGGGTTAAGGCAGAGTTGTATAGTCTGGTTGAAGGGCAAAGGGAGAAACGAAAGCTTCTCTGTGAAGTCAGGGGGAAGGGTTCAGTGGACTGAACCACTTGAATGTAGCAGGGGAGGGAATGCTAGCCTAGCAACAGGTTAAAGTTCCTGTCTATAGTTAACCTAGCAACAGGTTAAAGTTCCTGTCTATAGTTTTCTGGCAGTTAGGACATTCTACAGCAGTTGACTGCCTTAACTGATGCTTTCTAGGGTTTAGCAAAGAGACTTGACCTGTGTTTTCCTTTCCTCACAGTATATGTAACATATAAGAAACTGCGCTTACTAGAAATCGGTAACCATCAAGCTTATAGTACCCAAGCAATCATATGTAACTGTTGTTTACTTTAAAAGCTTCTACTTTAGAAACAGTTCTCTGTGTGTTTGTCTGGGTGAAGTCTGCTGCTGCTATTGTGCTCTGCAATCACTGAGTTTGGAGGGTTATGGGCATCCCCATAGGATTGTGCCCTAAAACACACAATAATTTAGGTATGGTATGGTATGGTATGGTATCCTACTCTGTTGTTAGTTCCAGCTTCACGACTACATTGGAGCTATCCGTAGGGATGTATCCGAGAGTCTCAAGGCGGCTGAAAGCTGGCCAAAATCGGCCTGCTTGGCCCCCCAAGACTCGCGCACCTTACCTGGCGCCGCTCGTCCCATCGCAGCTGCGCCGGCAGGTTGCCCTGGTTTTTACGCCAAAAACGTAGTGCGGGGTCCCGTCGTGCCACTTCCTGGCAGCCAGAAATGACACGACGGGACCCCGCGCTGCCGGCGAGGTGGATCGAGCGGCATGGGGATTTGGGCCTTCTGGGTGTGTGTGTGCTCGCCGAGCAAAGGCGAGCACCACCACCCCAAAGGTAGGTTTAACACCCCTACGTATCCAGTGGTTGTCAGTGGCAGAGTGGTGGACCTAAGTCCCAGATTGGAATAGACACATGCGGTCTATATGCAACTGAAGCTATCCTTGCATGTTACAACATTACAACCAATAGTATCCACATGGAATGACAGACCTTGAAGGTCCTCTGCTCCAACCCCATGCCACAGGAAAAGCATTTTAAAGTTCTTTCCTTTAAGCCAAACAGGTGAGAGAATGGACATAGTGGGAAAGCAACGTTGCACTAGTGCCAGCACATACAGATGTGTGATGCATCTGTTGTGCAGATTTGCAGCAGCACTGTGGCAATAGTTTTATGTACCATGAACAAGAATTTAATTATTTACTATTACATTTATATCCCATTGTGTTTCTTCTTGCAAGGAGCCCAAAGCAGCTTACATAGTCCTCCTCCTCTTCATTTTATCTCACAACAACCCTGTGAGGTTGGTTAGGCTGAGAATCAGTGACTGGCTCAAAGTCACCCAGTGAGCTTCATGGCTGAGCGGGGAATAGAACCCGGATCTCCCGAATCCCAGTCCAACACTCTAACCACTACACCACATCATATCATATGACCTATGATGAGTGCAGAGTGGTGGAATTTCCTCCTAAACGAGTCACCACTCACCAGTAAATGTTGTGGGGTAGGTTTTCAGATCAGAGTGTGTACCTTTTCCTTGCAAACTGCTGAGTCCCAAAACAGCTGAGGTTTTTGTTTCATTTTGTTTTTTAAAGAAATAAACATCTCATTTAAGAAGAGAAAACCAATCCTGGTGTACTACTGTTTTATTTCTCATACCTTTTCATGGAATTTAAGAACATAAGAAGAGCCCTGCTGGATCAGACCAAGGGTCCATCTGGTCCAGCATTCTGTTCACACAGCGGCCGACCAGCTGCCCACAGGAAACCCACAAGCAGGAGTGCAACAGCACCCTCCCGCCCATGTTCCCCAGCAACTGGTGTACATAGGCATACCATCTCTGATACTGGAGGTAGCATATAGCCATCAGGACTAGTAGCCATTGATAGCCTTCTCCTCCAGGAATTTGTCTAATTCTTTTTAAAGCTATCCAGGTTGGTGGCCATCACTCCATCTTGTGGAGGTGAATTCCACAGTTTAACTCTGCACTGTGTGAAGAAGTCCTTCCTTTGATCTGTCCTGAATCTCCCACCAATCAGCTTCATGGGATGACCCTGGGTTCTAGTATTATGAGAGAAGGAGAAAAATGCCTCCCTATCCACTTTCTCCACACCAGGCATAATTGTGTACACTTCTATCATGTCTCCCCTCACTCGCCTTTTTTCTAAGCTAAACAATCCCAGCTGTTGTAACCTTTCCTCATAGGGGAGTTGCTCCAGCCCCTTTTAGTTGCCCTTTTCTGCACTTTTTCCAACTCTACAATATCCTTTTCTTCTTGTTGTTGCTATTCCTCGCCAAGCTCTTCACCAAACTGTTTATTTCATTTCATCAAACAACAGAGCATTTTAGGAATATAGGAAACGGACATATGAAGAGACCCAACTTTCTGAATCTAGCTGGCAGCAGGCCAGGGTTTCAGACAGGGGTTTTTCACAGCTGTATCTGGATATATGGGCACCTTTGCCTGCTGAGCATATTATGTTTTGAGCTACATCTCCGTGTGTGCTTTCATGACTTTCCCCCGCTTCCCTTCCTCATGCCCTGCGGCCTGCTGCCAGCTAGACTCAGAAAGTCTTGTGTATTTTTGCTGATATAATCATACAGAGTAGATATTTTACAAGCTGAACAAGTTATCTTTAAAAATGAACCAGGAACTGCAGGCATTGTGAAGCAATAATTTGGTGACAATTCTTCTTGGATACATGCGCTCAGGCTTTCTAAATGGCATATTTCCTGGTTGTGCAATTGTAACTGTTCCTATGTGAGAGATGTGTATGTTATTATCTTTCCATCCACCTTGAATGACAGCCTGTGATTTTCTCATGTTGGGACGCATTTTAAAGCTAGGCTGTCAACTACACCGCTTATACTTTTCTTTGGGTGGGGCCGCCTATTAATCATCATTCTCATAAAAAAAAAAAAGTCATTTCCTTTGATAGCGACTCTCAGGAAAGTTTGAGCCTCACAGGGCAAAAAGGTGAAAAAGGTAAAGGTGAAACAGCGGCGTCGGAAAAGATCTGTGGTGCCACATTGGGTGTTATTTGCCGGCTGTTGTGGTATCATAGATTTCATAGATCATAGAGTTGGAAGGGGCCTACAAGGCCATCGAGTCCAACCCCCTGCTCAATGCAGGAAACTAGAGGAGGGGTCTCCCATCCAAGTAATCACCAGGCCTGACCCTGCTTAGCTAGAACTTTCATATGTTCGCAGTGCTTCACATGTATTGACTACTTTAAATCCTTAGAACAACCCTGTAATTGATACATTTAAATGTATGCAAATACACACACACACACACACGATTTTCTTCTTTGCTTTCTTTTTCTTTTCTTTTTCAATGAAAAACATTGAGTTTGGAGGGTTTGTACAAACAAACAAAACATCACACACATTACAAAAAGTCACAATTGCGAATAAGACATATAGATAGATAATTTATTTACGGTCATAGACCAAAACCAATAAGACCAATATGAACGTGGTTGCTCAAATAAATCTGAACGACTAACAGACACCAGGCAATCTAACTTATCCACTTTTTCCTAACGTTCACAAAAACAATACATTACAATCCAGTATCCACTTCAAGAATTTACACTAATAACGCAAAGGCTCTATATTTATTCATGTCCACATTGAATTGTTGTTTCATATAGATCCAGAGTTGTTCAGATGTTGTTGTTGTTGTTGTCTACCTTCACGCAGGTGAACAAATTCCATTAATTTAACCATTGAGGCAATATACCATATCTTATCAATCCATTCTTTTTCTTTTCTTTAGATTTTGTTTTTGTTTGTGTCTGTGAAATTCACAATAAAAAATAAACTGGGGGAAAAATGTTTGTGTGAAATCTTTCAAATCTTCTTAGTGCTTCACATGTTTTGGCTAGTTTAAATCCTTAGAACAGCCCAGTAATGCAGGTTTCCCCAACTTGGTACCTTCCAGAGGTATTGGACTATAAACCCCATCATCTCCAGCCAGAGTCGCCAACCTCCAGGCTGGCTGATGGTCATTGTTGTCCAACACATTGGGGGACACCAGATTGGGGAAGGCTGCTGTAAGGTAAAACAGAATTATTGCACATAAGGGAGTAGGGAAACTGAGGCTGACAGAGACTGGCTTGCTTAAATTCCACCTAGTGAGTATGAGCCTGAGGCTTGATTGAGAACCTTTTACCTTGCCTAATGAATCTGCCTGCCAGATGGCCTTGCCTTCTCCGGATGGGCCTTCCTTCAGAGGTTAGGGGCAGTTGCTCTATCACTGAGAGGGACTACTCTGTGGTGGCACCCCCATTCTGAAGCTTCCTCCCTAGGAATATTCACCTGTCATTACTTCCAGTTTAAACTCAAGGTTAAATCCGCCCTGTTTTGCACAAGGCTTTATCGGCATTAAGATAGATCTGTTTTTTTAAGCAGCTACTTGGCTTTGTTATTTTATCTGTTCCTACTTTGTTTGTTGCCTTGTTTGTTGGTACTTTTGTTATTTTAAATTGAGCTGCCTGGAAGGCCTTTCTGTTGGATAATCATCATTCAAATACTATAGACCAGCGTTCTCCAACCTTGGGTCCCCAGATGTTTTTGGCCTACAACTCCCAGCATGCCCCAGCCAGCGTTTGGGGACCCAAGGTTGGAGAACACTGCTATAGACAGATAGATAGAAGTAGCAGGGACACAGCCCTGCCTGGCATTTGTACCCTTTTATGGTGCTCTACCCTCAGCCTTCCGTATGTTTTGAACTCCCAACTCCCATCAGCCCCAGCCAGCTTGGTCAATGGTCCAGAATCATGAGAGTTGTAGTCCAAAATGTCTGGAGGGCATCATGTTGGCAGAAGGCTGAAGGAAATATATGCAATGTAAGAAGGACCCACACACCCCGAAATGTATTATGTATGTATACACAACCCCTTTGCTATCCTAAGTATGTTTTAAGAGGTTGCCAAAGCACTCTTAAGTGCCAAAGTACTGGAGGCCATTTTGAGGGTGTCATTACGCACACAGAGGCCCACTTGTCGGGCACACGTGAAAGGACTTTCTCCTGTGTTGCCTCCAAACTATGGCATTTGCTCGCTCCGTCAAGAACTACGATTGGCCCGCACTCTCTTGGCCTGTAGAAAAGGTGTCAGGGCTGGCCCAATAGAATTTGCTGCCTGAGGTGAAGGGCAAGATGGCACCTCCCTCGTTCCATATACAAAAGCTTTCCAGACTGGCAGTTGATTTTTTTTTTTTTAAAAAAAATATTTTATTTATTTTTCAAAACAAATTATAACACAGAAAATATATTTAGCAAAATACAAAATTATCCCACAAATATAACATAATCAACATACAATAAATCATAAAGTGCTCCCCCCCCTCCAAGGGACCAATTAATATACTTCTATCCTCTTGATCAAATAAAGTCTAAGTTCCAAAAATATAACATATCCTGACAAGGCATGTTACCCTTCCCCTTTATTAATACATAGTCTAGTAATTGATTCCATATCTCCATAAAATTATTCTTCTTTAGCAATCCTTTTTTGCATTTGATACTACTAGTTAGTTTATCATTTAGGGCTATGTCCCAAACTTCCTTATACCAGTCTGTTATTAGGAAAACATGTTGTACTTTCCAATTTCTTGCTATCATTAGCCTGGCCGCAGTTAACAAGTTTACAATTAACTCCTTCGTATTTTGATCACAAATAAGCTTCTCAGTTATTGATAACAATGCTAATTTTGGACAGACCTCTAAATTAGTACCAATAATTTTCGATATTTCTGTAAAAACCTCTCGCCAAAACACCAATACATTTTTACAACTCCACCACATATGAGCATATGTCCCTTTTTCCTGACAACCTCTCCAACATAATGCAGAACAATTATTATCTATTCTATTTAATCTTACTGGAGTTAAATACCATCTCCAAATTAGTTTATAAAATTTTTCCTTTATCCCAGACTGGCAGTTGAATCTCACTTCAGCACTGGTGATGGTACTGCAACCTCTACAGCACCTGAGGGCGAGATGCCAGTTAGAGGGCCCAGGGGAGGCCACATGGCACATACAACTCTGTCCACACCTTGTGGCTGTCTCATCCTGCCTAATGGCAGGCCCAGCTGTGAATAAAGACCAGGGATGTTGAAGAGTCCTTGGTCTCGAGTCACGAGTCGAGTCACGAGTCTTTGGACTCGAGTCCGAGTCCAAGTCCTTGCTCCAAAATGGTGACTCACGAGTCCCAAGTCCCAAGTCCCTCCCAAAGCTGACTCCACGAGTCCCTATTAAAATCAATGGGGGTTTTTCCCAACAAAATAAGGTTACTTCAGATGTGTGGCTTAAATAAATTCTAGGCACAAGTGTGCCTTTTTATCTCAAAACTCTGCAACTGATTTTGGCAAGAACACACCAGGCAGACAAACCCAAAATAACCAGGCAGGCAGAGGAGGCGGGGAACCCCAAAACAGGCAGGCAGAGGCCTTTGTCTTGGACAATTCAAACTGTGGAACTGGTCAAGAAGAGACCAGGCAGGCAGAGGAGGCTGGGAACCCCAAACAGGCAGGCAGAGGCAGCCAAACCCAAAATGTCTGAAAGGTTGCATTAGGAAAATGATTTTAAAAAATAAACTTGGATTGTTACTGCAACTAGTCGACGACCGCGTGCTGCAGGGAGTTAGAGGGCCAGGGGGCTCGAGCCAATGACTCATGCCTCTGTCAGGAATCTCCGTCCCGTGATCCTCTAAGTCCATGTGATAAAGACACACCTTTTCAGTTTAACCATCTAAGATGTGTAGTTTTAATATTTGTACTGTTCTTGTTTTTATTGTTTTAAGGTGTGTTTTTTTGTTTAAATTGTGGAACACCGCCTTGATGGCATTTTAGCAGATAAAAGCGCATAGTTAAACTATGGAATTCACTTCCACAAGCTGTGGTGAAGGCCACCAATTTGGAGAGCTTTAAAAGGGGGATTGGACAAAATTCATGGAGGAGGAGAAGGCTATCGATGGCTACTACTAGTCCTGATGGCTATATGCTGCCTCCAGGATCAAAGGCAGTATGCCTATGTGCACCAGTTGCTGGGGAACATGGGCAGGAGGGTGCTGTTGCACCCAAGTCCTACTTGTGGGTTTCCATGTAGGCAGCTGGTCGACCGCTGTGTGAACAGAATGCTGGACTAGATGGACCCTTGGTCTGATCCAGCAGGGTTCTTCTTATGTTCTAAAGCGGTATATAAATGTTAATATTAATACATACATACATAAATTCCTTCCTGACCCTCTCCAGTTTTAGCATTTAGTTGAGGACAAAATTGATGGTTTGGTGTAAAACACACACACACACACACACACGTCCAAGGAAATGTTTGCCAAACTGTGGTAAAAAGATGGCTACTCTCCACAGCAGAAGAGTTGTGTGAGGCTGTGGCCGCCCCTACTTCTAAAATGCTCCTTTTGCTTCCACAAATGGACAACTTTTCTTAGCACTCAGCGACAGAACAGAAAGCACGCCGAGTCCTCTCTCAGCGATGAGGCGGGGAACCGTAGCAGGGGGAAAAAAACCAACCCACACCATTATCTCCTTTTGTTCTTCTTTGTCCTGAACTTGTAAGGAAAGGAACGTAAGAGGATCGTACCGAGAAGAGGTCCGTAATTGTAGCTCCCAAGCACAAGGCATCCAAAGTCTCCGCAGCAACCAATCAACCAACCACAAGGACAGAGGTTGCTCAGTCAAGATGAGGTTGTTACATCCCCCCCAAATGGGTTGTAATCATAGAGTAACCGATGTTTTCAAAAGGCTCTTGTGTAAAGCAGCAAAAGGGGGAATAGGAACGAGAAAAACTAATTTCCTCTTATTTTTCCCCTGCCCACTGCTTGCTTGTTGATTGCAATCCAAGAGCAAATTGTATCTGTTTGCCCTGCACCTGGGGCTGACGGAAGCTGGCAGCAATGGCCCACCTCCTGTCTAGCAGATGCAACGCTGGCCCGGTGACGAGGGCTCTTCCATCTGGAGAAGAGATAAATGCCGTTCGCGGCTTTCAAACTGGGACCACCGAGAGTTGGCAATCTGCTCTTTTGAAGCCCCTGGCACTTTCTCTGTTTCACGGTATGTTTCTGTAAAGACTCGATTCCCAAAGGTGAACAGCCAGTCAACTGACACCAAAGTCTTAGCTTCTAAAATAGGCCACTGCTAGGAAAGTTGCACACGAGGCAGGAAAAAGTGCCATTCTGATCCGATCCCTTTGCCTGGTTTCTGGCTTCTGAAATACAGATGTCCCAACACCTGAGTCCTGTACAACAACCGAGGAAAACAACAAGAACATTGCTTTCGGAAACGCACTGATAGCCCTTTGAACAATGGAACCGGACTTCTAGCCTGCTTGATGTAATGCTAGATCTGGCAGAGGCGTGAGCTCTCTTGCCACACGGCGTGAGCTCTCTTGCCACAGAAGCTCTGGCAAAAGGTATTAAGAATCCGGTCCAAAGAAGTTTGCTGAATGCTTTAATGAGAATGATAAAGCAAAGCGCCCGAATCACGGTCTTCCTTGCTCCCTGGGCGACCTGAAGGAACCCCGTTGCTACCAATGCATTTTGGGTTGATACGCTCCTATTATAGCAACCTACGTTGCGTCATCCCTGCATGTGGCGCTTCACAGAGGGAAGAAAAGCAAGCAAAAGTTAGGTCTCTGCCACGAGGAGTTTACAATCCTAACTAAATATAGGTGGTACAGGGGTGGAGGAGGCAAAAGAGGGAGGCAAGGGAGAATGAAGGAGGGTAAGCAAGAAGCAGGGCGTTCAAATTCCTGCTGAGTCTTGAAAATCAGCAGGTAACTTCCCTGGGCTGGCTTATTGCCCATTCACTCCGCCTTGACCCCTTGAAAAGGAAACAGGACCATGAAAATAGGCCATTGCTCTCTCCGTGCTGCCTGTTCTGCCACAGTTTCCAGGAAACCTACCCGAGATACATTATTCAGCTTCCTTCTCCTAAAACTACTGTTTCCTACCTGACTTCTATGGTGTGAACGTTAAACTGATGGACGTGGTGGTGGTTCATGCCTGGCGACCAGTGAGAGGTGCTGTCGTTATCTATTCAAATACCTGCCTAAATCTCCTCCCCCCCCCCCAAAGCAACCATTTTAAAAATATTAAAAATGCCGCCGCATAAGCCGGGAGATTAAACCAGTTTAAACCTTATCGTCTCAGGTGGGAAATTTAATTCCAACGAAATGAGGAGCGGCAGAGAGATACCTTGTAACAGGAGCCCCCTGACTCAGAAACTAATTACTTAGAAAGCATTGCATCTGTTGTGTAGGGGGAGAGGAGGGGGCACGTGGACGAAGCAAACAATACGCCCGGGCTCCTAGCAACCTTGACTGCTTGCCATGGAGATGCACAAAGGCCGCAAAAAGGAACGGACATGCGGATCTCTCTCCTTGAGCTCTGAGGTGTGAACACACTCTTTGTTTTTGAGGCCTCGCCTGACCCTCAAAAAGACGACCCATAGGCCACATGAACGCCCCGTGCTGGCCCTAGGGCAAGATGCCTTCTCTGAGAGGGACCTCCTTTCTCCTAGCGTCTGTCTTGGGTGGCCATGTGTCCTTTTTTTTCTTTAACAGAGGACAGTCCTCTGTTTTGAAGAGCTGTCAGAGGACTGTCTATTTTGATGGTGTCCCTTGCTTGAAGGACTGTCCGGTTTGAAGGTGAAGAACCATCGGAAGCAAGAGCCGAGCCTTGAAGCTAGTTGCCCATCACCAGTGAGCACCTGGACAGCAGACAGACTTTATTGAGATGGACCTTATTTCTATTTCAATTATAATAATCATTCCTGAATGTGCGTGTATACGCATAGAGAAGCACGTGCACATTTTATGCAAATTGGCACCCTCTCTTGTCCTCTTTTTTTTGGGGGGGGCGACTCATAAGTGGCCACCCTACTTCTGCCCCCACAACCCTCTCCCCCTGGGCCCAATCCGCACAACCACCCAGAGGGAGTGAAATAAGCTTCTCCATCTCTTCACCCTTGTCATCATCACTTGCATGCTCAGAGAGGGCAGGTCAGCAGCATCACGAAAGAGGGGCAAGGACAGGAGGCTCCAGGCACTGGGGGTGCCGCTTACACATCGCCGGAAAAGAAGAAATGCGTCAAAAACCCGCCAAAACGAGAACACCAATTTGCACGACATTTGCACACGCTAATTGATATGTATATAGTAATACCTTGGATTGCAAGTAACTTGGTTTGAGAGCGTTTTGCAAGACAAGCAGATTTTAAAATATTTATTTAATTATTTTTTTTACGTGATATACAAGCGACGTCTTGCAATACAAGTAGTACTGTAGTACGGCTTAAATTAAAAAATCTCTGTACAAATTTTTTTTGGGGGGGGGATTTCGTTTGGATATAAGAGTGTTTTGGATTACAAGCACGTTTCCGGAACGAATGATGCTCTCAATCCAAGGCATGACTGTATGTGCAAATTTAGAAATAACTATAATTTAAACAGGAATACAATGCATCTCGCCATAGTGGGGAAGGCTCTGACCAGGTGACCTCTCTGCCTTACTCAGTCTGGTGCCAGTCCTTGATGAGCGACGCCAAGGCCCTCGGCTCTCCCTTCTTAGGGTTTGAGCGGGCAGCCCGTCATATAGAGGACACCTTCAAGTAGAGGACTGCCTTCTGACAGCTCTTCAAATAGAGGGCTATGAAGTAGGATACCTGGCTGGGTCTAGCAGAACTGCCCTGATGTCCGCCCAGTCTGTATCAGACTGTTCCTTTAACCAGCCTGCTGTTGCCAAAAAGTGTTACCGTTGAATTGATTCAAAACCCTTTTTGATCAGTTAATTTCCCCCCCCCGTCCGATTAATGAAGCAGCAGGGTATTTAAACATACGCATGCATGCGCGCACACAGGGTGGGGGAATAGGTACTATCTTAAAAGAGGAATTCTTCCTCCTCACTCATGCAGGAAAGAACGCCTCTTTGAAGATGGCATCTGGTATGAGAGCCGTATGAGTGTCAACTAAAAGTCAGATTAATAGATTATAGAGTTGGAAGGGGCCTACAAGGCCATCGAGTCCAACCCCCTGCTCAGTGCAGGAAACTAGAGGAGGGGTCTCCCATCCAAGTAATAACCAGGCCTGACCCTGCTTAGCTTTCCACACTCAGGCAAGCTGAGCCAGCGTGAGCCACAGGCCTTTTTTTTTTCTCCCCTCAGCACAGACTTTTTTTCTCCCTTCGGAACAATTGTTCGAAAACATTTGCAAATATATGCTGGTTTAGTGGAACAGTGAATCGATTAAACTTGATGTGGTCACTCAACTGATTTCTTTGCAGCGGAGGCAAAATTTCCCACTGCCCCTCGGTAAAGAAGGGTGCTTTGCATGGTGTTCTCTAAATATTCTCCACCATATTTTTGGGGTGATCTTTCGTATTTGCTCCCACACACACACACACACACACACTATTTGAAATGGTCCATCCAATCCACAAAGGCTTTTAAAACAGAAAGGGTGTGTCTACGGACACTATGTGATCTCTGTGCTGCGGACACAGGAGATTTTGGGAGCTGGTCCTTGATTGCTCGGTAATGCATTAGCAGTTTGCTATTTTTGCAGGACTATTTGTAGTTTTAATACAAGGCAAAAGGTACCTAAGTGCCCTGACTAGGCACTCTTTAATGCACAATTTGTATATATCCAAATCAATACATTAGTAATGAATAATAACAAACCTGGAGAAAGCACTAAGTTATGGGAATAGCCTACTTCTCGGTTCTTGATCTATTTAGATTGCAAAGGCCATTAACCACTGAAGGTCCCATCGTGTCAGGCAGGCCTGCAAAATGCATGACCCACCCCTGAACCAAATGCAGCCCCCGCGACCTACCAGGCGCTTGACAGTGCCCCCTTTACCGCAAAACTGGGAAATATAAGTCGTTTCAGTTCGCCGTTTTAATCTGTTCTTTCAAATACGTTGAATAGTTTGATTGCAGCGGCATTGTTTTTTCTGCAGCTTTTTTCATGTGTAGTCGACGTGCCGGCTCCAGGTTTTTGAAGGTCCTCGGGCAAGATACACCCTCAAGTGGGCTCCCTCCCTCCGTGAGTCTCCCTTCTCACCGCCATGGTCTCCAGCTGCTCTTTCTCATCACTGCTGTCGCTTCCTTGCTTGACAGGCAGAGAGCCAATGAGCAATCGGGCCGCGGCATCTCCTGCTCCTCCTCCTCGTCACCGCCACCACCACCACCGTCGCCTGGGCCAGGGTGGGAGGCAGGTGAACAAGCAGGTTCCAAATGATGAAAAGGAGGAACGAGTCCCAAGGGGCCGCTGCCGGGGTGGCCCTGATGTGTGTGTGTGTGTGGGTGGGTGTTTACATTTTAAACTGGAAGGATGTTTTTAATATTGGTAGATGACTGACCTTGCCGTAAGCTGCCTTGATCTCTTTGGAGATAAGGCGGGGGGGGTCTATGTTTTTTTTAAAGATAAATGTTAAAAAAAACAAACATTAGTTTTATTAAAATGATGATGCACGGTGTTATTGGGCCTACGAATGTGGAGACACCCTCCCCCCCCTCACCTATAACACTGGAGCTGAAAGCAGGAAAAGCAAAATATTCTTAATAGGTTGGGTCCAGGATCTGTCTTCTGTGCGTGGAAGGGCACGGAACTGTGCAAGTTCCATCCTCCACACTTTTGGGGCTCCTTCTCCTCCCACTGCCCGCCCCGCCCTCGCCCCCCCAGCTCACCCCATTCATCAGGGTCTCCTGACGTTCTGTGCAGCCTTTCCTGGGGGCTGGAGGGGCTGCCATGGGAAGCAGGTGGCAGGGAAGTCCACTTTCTGCCAGGGCAGTTGATCCAGCCGAACTCTGGATTCAACCGTACAAGTATAAATAGGCTTATTGAATCCGCTGCCGCACAGCGAGAGGTGCCACGATGGCTACCCAATTAAACGGCTTTATCGAAAGCTGGGTTCTGAGAAGGCTGATTCTACAATAACATTTCCCCCCCCCCCTCTTTTGCCTCAACAAGGAGCAGCAAGTGGGATCTGTAACAAAAAAAGCAGGGTTAGACCAATTCCTGGAGGAGGTCCCATCAGTTACTGTTACTGTGGTGGCTCTGTAGAAGTCAATGTTCCTCTCCACGGAAATCTTTAGTAAAAGGCGAAAGATTTATATACGGTCTGAAGAGAAACCAGAAGCGAGGAAGAGGAAGCCACAAGAAAGAAAAGAGTGACCGGTGATGGAAGGCAAGCGAGAAATGATAAAGGACTTGAGGGATTATGCCAGGCAAACGGGGGGATAGACATCACCAGTGCCAACTCTAGGTTTTTGAGGTTCCTCGGGTAAGACACTCCCTCCCTCCCTCCCTGAGTCCACCTTCTTACCGCCATTGCCACCAGCTGCTCTTGCCCTTCGTCCCCTTTCTCATCATCGCTACCCCTTGCTGGCTTGGCAGGCAGGGAGCCCGGGAGCGAGCCGGCGGCAGCAGCTCCTCCTCCTCCTCCTCCTCACCACCACCACCGTTGCCTGGGCCGGAGCGAGAGGCAGATAAACAAACAGGTTGCAATGCGTAAGAGGAGGAGCCATTCCAGGGGTGTGTGTGTGTCTTGTCAGTGGACCCCTGCTGGGGTGTGGGCCCCCGGCAGGTGCCCGGCCATGCCTACCCTTGATGCACAGTACATTTTGTTACAGGTCTCACACACACACACATGTTCTTTCAGATGCACAACCATGAAAGTGAACTATAGCGAACGGCCGGCTATTTCACACGGCTGAAGCTAATTTTGGGGACCGACAACGACGTTTTCCCAATCTTTGAACCTAAGGAATAAAATGTCTTCTTGGTTTGAACGTGAGAAGAGCCCTGCTGGATCCGACCAAGGGTCCATCTAGTCCAGCGTTCTGTTCACGCAGTGGCCGACCAGTTGCCCACGGGATCCCACAAGCAGGACAGGAGTGCAACAGCACCCTCCCGCCCATGTTCCCCAGCAATTGGTGTACCTAGGCATACTGCCTCTGATACTGGAGGTAGCATACAGCCATCCGGACTAGTAGCCATCAATAGCCTTCTCCTCCATGAAAACAAGACAAGCTGTTCCAGAGTACGGTAAGTGAATGCTACATTCAGCAGATGAATTAGTTTCTCAAACTGTGGCCTGTGAGCACCATTAGGATGGGCTGAGGAAAGGTTTCAGAACAGACAAGAACATCTATACTTGGCCCAGCACTTCATTACTCTTCTTTTTCTTTTCCTGATCACGAGGATCGTGTCCATTTTGATGCGATTTTGTCTAAGGAACTGTGATTTTCAGAATGGAAATTGGTTTTTGACAGTGATGGCAGTGCAGTTGGTTTGGCTTTGAACTGTAATATAATATCTTGGCAGGAAAACACGCAGAGACTGAGAGGAGTAGGTGGCTCTCGCAGAAGGGGAGAATTTCATGGTTACATTTGTACCCGTGCTGTGGAGCGGTCCAAATTATTGGACCCCTCCCCCTCAAATTGCTTGGGAAGACACCCAGTGCCCTTCCATTTGCCCCTTCTGGACCATGGTTGAGTTCCACAACATGGATGAAAGGTGGTGGGTTACTTTGAGCAGCATGTGGGTGTTAGCGTGAGCCGTGGCATTATTTTTCCCCTACAGATCTGCAGACTCTGAGATTTCAAACAAATCAGTTATCCAAATGTATCAGAGCTCAGTAAAAGCCTCTAAAAATTCTGTCCAAATACAGTCATGCCTTGGATTGAGAGCATCATTCGTTCCGGAAACGTGCTTGTCATCCAAAACACTCTTATATCAAAACGAAATCCCCCCCCCAAAAAAAATTTGTACAGAGATTTTTTAATTTAAGCCGTACTACAGTACTTGCATTGCAAGACGTCGCTTGTATATCAAGTAAAAATAATAATAATAATAAATATTTAAAAAATTTGCTTGTCTTGCAAAACGCTCTCAAACCAAGTTACTTGCAATCCAAGGTATGACTGTATCGGGGGCCTGGTCAAAAAATAAAATATAGAATCATCCGCCCAATTGAACCCTAGCAGCTTATATTCACCTTGGGCAACGTAATGCCCTTGGGGCATTAATGTGCCCACACGGACACATTTCTTGGTGCCTACCGACGTGCTGTACCTCTCCCACTTTTCTTTTCTCTTGGTAATTGACATATTTTCATACTGGCTGCTGGGATCACTTCAGACTTTTCAGAGTAAAGGGAGGGCCGGCACCCGCTGTCGTCTTCGTTTCCCATAAATGCCTCTGGGGCACCCGTAGGGCTCCGAAACATTCTTAGGAAATGGAGATTGTGGGAAGCCCGACGCTGTCCTCTGCAGGACAACCAGCCACCAGAAACAAGAGAGAAAAAAGGACCACCGTCACTTCTGTCAAGTAGCTGGGGGCCGGGGTGCAGGCACTGCTTGGAAGAGCAGTGATGAGCCCACTGGAAAAAAAGTGTGGGTTCACAGGAGTTGCTGAGTCCCCCACCTCTACCTTGCCCGTAGCCTTTTGGGCAAGTTGCTTGTCTTTCGTGACTAGCCCCACCTTCTCAAATTGCCAAATGTGCCCACGGACCCAAAAAGGTTGCCTAGCCCGGCCTTGGGGTGTTTCTCAGGCGCCAGCATCACTGGGGACTTGTTGACGCCTACTAGCCAGCATGGTGTAGTGTGGCGTAGTGGTGAGAGTGTTGGACTGGGACTCGAGAGATCCGGGTTCTAGTCCCCGCTTGGCCATGAAACTCACTGGGTGACTTTGGGCCAGTCACACTGACTCTCAACCTAACCTACCTCACAGGGTTGTTGTGAGGATCAAATGGAAAGGAGGAGGATTATGTAAGCCGCCTTGGGTTCCTTGCAGGAAAAAAGGCGGGGTATAAATATAATAAATGAATAAATAAATGGGGGAATCCCCTGTCACTACCTATTCACCTGCCCTATCCAGGCAGTGACAATAGGAAGGCAAATGAGTAGCAGGCTCCATTGCATATGTGCTATCCTTCTGGGCAGTGGTGCAGATTTGGGCAGGAAGGAAGGGAAAAGAGCAAGCGAAGGTGCAAGGAGAAGGACTCGCTGAGAAAGAGGGGGCCCTGCCCCACCTCGCCACGCCATGCCGTCTGGAGCTGAACTTTATCGGCTCTCCCACAAAACAGAAAGGCTAAACAGCACCCAACTGTTGTGATGAACAATATCAAGGGTGTGATTCATTGTAGAAAAGTTGAATATTCAGTTGAGCAAAACACAGCACTACAAAGCCCACGTACAAAGAAGGGGGGGGGACATCCAAAGAAACACAGTAAACTTTCAAAAATACACGGACGGAGGTCCATTCAAAGATGCACGATCTGAGAATGCCGTGCATCTTTCACTGGATCTCCATTTGTGTATTTTGGCAGTTTAGTCTTGTTTCCTTGTATTTCCCCCCCCCCCTTCTTTGAACATGGGCTTTGTAGTGCTGTGTTTTGCACACAATGGAATGTTCACCTTTTCTATAATGAATCACACCTTTGATATTGTTAATTACTATTTTCTCCCCCCCCCTCTTTTTCCCCCTTTTTTGTGGTGGGCTGCAGCTGTAGCCCTCCTTTTTATTTTGTTATTTATTGGCTCCAAACAGCACCATGGGGAGAAGCTAGAAGGAGAATGCTCCGAGAGACCCAATGTCCTGTTCTCCAGGTACCAGTGGCCATCTTTTGACTGTGCTTCCCATTCATAGCGTGAGCCTGGGGTGACATCTGCTGGAGACAAATGGAAGCAACTGTAGTCCTCTTCCTAGGAGTAGGGCTGTGTGAATGGCCCTGTTTTCAGCTCACCCCACGGGACAGCCAATTACTTCGTGGCTATAGTAGTAGTGGCAAGAGCAACCACACGTGGCAGCCCCTAGGAATTGGCAGCACTGGAAGAGGAGCGCTGGAAGATTCATCTCTACCGGCCCCCGAGAAGAGCATATGCAGTGCATGCTCCATCACTGAGGGAAAAAAATTGTGCTGATAGAAAGTTGGTGGAGAGAGATGCCTGCACTTCCTGAATTTGCACCACGGACAACACGCAACCCAGCTTCCCTTCAGCTCTGAAGCTCCAGGACAATCTCCGTTGGAGCCATGGGTTTTTCCTGGCCGGGAGGATGACGCTCCTTGCAACTGCTCCTGTTCTGGCTGATAGATGGAGCTTCCTGGGCTTCCCCTAGCCATAATTTTTACACCTGGGAGGCATGGGGTGCAGCCTCCTAGTGGCCTTTGGTCCCCTGCCCTTTGGCAGAGGCCAGAGTATGCCCCTCTCACTTCGGGCAACTTAGAGAGCTCTGCAAGCAAGCTTAGATAGCTATCTGTATCCCATGACTCTGCACACATAAAAACATAGCATGGCATTTGGTACCAAATCCAGCTTCTTAAGAAAAACCCCTGCTGTAGACAATACTGAGCTAGATGGGATATGGGATATGGCAGCTTCCTAAGTTCTTCTTGCAGACCTTTCAATTATCAGTCAACAAGAAATAGAAGGGGAGAAACTCAACAAGATCTGGAAGAGGTCTCTCAGGGAACTATGAAGATCCTGGACGCCAGGGCCCTGGGGAATGAGCTGTCTTGCCCTAATATAGTATGTCTTGTACTGAAAGCCAAAAAGAGCTCCAATCCTTGGAGATATTTTCAGCTAGGGCCAAGGAACACAGGAAATTTTGACTCTCCACCAAATTACTCAGGTTTTGCACTGGCAAGAAGACCTCAGCTAGCTCCATTTTCATTTTAGATTAAATTTCAGTGGCACTAATTTTACCAGGAACATAGAGAGAAAAAAAGATCCCTGTTTAGGAAACTGCCTTCTTTGACACCAGACTGTTCATCCATCTATTTATTTATAATATTCCTATACTGCCCAATAGCTGAAGCTCTCTGGGTGGTTCACAAAGCAAGACTTAAAACCATAAAACATGATAGCATAATGAAACATGATATAAAACCATTAAGAAATTTAAAACAGAACAAAACTAGAGTATAAAACCCAAGTGAAAAGCCAGCTGTGCCACAAGAATCTTAAAACACATTAACAATTTAAATATTTTTTTTAAAAAAAATAAATACTAAAAAAGACAAAAAAAGTCTGGGAATATAGGAAGCTGCCTTGGTTCTTCTAGCCCAGTATAAATAGCCCAGTATTGTCGACACTGACTGGCAGCGGCTCTCCAGGGTTTCAGCGAGGAGTTTTTCCAGCCCTACCTGGAGATGCGGGAGATCGAACCTGAGGCACTGTCATTGAGCTGCAGCTCCTTCCCCAAATAAAAAGGTTCTCACCTTGTGCCAAAAAGGCCACAATGTAGGGCACCAGGTGGGCCTCTCCGGAGAGGGCATTCCATAACTGGGGTACCACCACTGAAAAGACCCACTCCTTAGTGACCACCTGCCTCTCCTCATTTGGTGGGGGCCCCCAGACACATCCAGCCAAATACAGTCTGCTCTGACTGGTAGCGGCTCTCTGGCAGAGGTACTTCACATCTCCTGCTGAATGATACTTCTTACTGGAGATGCCAGGGATTGAACCCGGGACCGTTCTGTATGCAAAGCATGTGCTGCACTATGGTCCAATATGAATGAAAGGGTTCATACGGCAGCTGCGCCCCTACCTTCCTAATCACCTGCTCCCATCAGTGGTTCATGCCTTGGTCTCCTCTCGCCTAGACTACTGTAATGCGCTCTACGTGGGGTTACCCTTGAAGACGGTCCGGAAGCTTCAGCTGGTACAGAACGCGGCGGCTCGCCTGATTAAGGGCAGCCGCCGGCGTGATCACATCACACCGGTGCTTAATGAGTTGCACTGGCTACCAGTTGCTTGCCGAGCCGAATTCAAGGTGTTGGTTTTGACCTTTAAAACCCTACACGGCTCCGGCCCAGTTTATCTCAAGGAGCGCCTCCAGCAACATCAAGTAGGCCGCTCAACAAGGTCTGCCACGGACGGCCTTCTCCTTATCCCATCAGCCAGAGCAGCCAGGCTGGTGGGGACTAGGAAGAGGGCCTTCTCTGTGGCGGCCCCCACATTATGGAACTCCCTCCCTAGTGACCTTCGCCATGCCCCCTCCGTGATGAGCTTCCGCCGTGCATTAAAAACATGGCTGTTCAGGCGGGAATATGGGGTGGGTTAGGTTTTTAATGAGAATTTTTTATATTGTTTTAATTATTATGTTTTATTGTGTTTTATTGTATTTTAATTGTACATCGCCCAGGGTGGCCGGGTGACCGGCCAGATGGGCGATTGATAAATATAATAAATAAATGAATAAAAGGGAGTCACGCCTTGACCCACCACTGAGCACCATGCATTCACCAGAATGTGTGCATAGAAGCTATGTACACCAACATGTGTGTGTAGGTTCTCATAATACTATCTTCACCCTCAATTTTTCTAGAGAATGGATCACACATGCCTCCTTGTGATCATGTGTACACCTGAATAGGGCTTCAGAAACAGGCAAAGGGGATTGAGGGCGCAATCCTATGCAAGTTTAGACAGGAAAAAAGGTCGACAACTCCCAGCATGCTGGGAGTTGTTGGCCTTTTTTTATGTCTAAACATGCATAGGATTGGCCCTTAAGAGAGCCAGACTGAAACATTTAAGACAGTCAGAATCATAGTCCTTTAAGAAAAGAGATGTTTGGGATGCTGGCACTAGCTATTCCCACAGCCATGGTTGTATTACCATGTGCTACGCTGTTATTATTTTGGGGATGTTATTATTTCTCAGTATCAGGCTTTGGCCCACAAACACTGAATCTACGTCACTCCCGTGGACTGAGCCGTGACTTCCACAATTTCTTCTCCTTTGGATATGATGCACTTGGATGAATAGGAAGTGAATTTGTGAAGCTTCAAAAGGGATTGTGCAAATTTAGCCACACGTATGTTGTGGGGTTCTTTATTCCAATCCCATTTGCTCTGAGCAACAAGAAAAGAAAGGGAAGCACCATAAGGCCTAAGGTTGCATTGCCGGCTGCCAGGAAACCTCCGGGTAGCTTATTCCCTGCATTCCATCAGATGTCATTTTAGGGGACAGTGCATGGGAAGAATGATCAAGGCCCTTTCTGCCCTCATCTCTGCCTGCTTGGAATCTCACACCCTCTGGCGAATTCCCAGGGTATTTACGGACATAAAGGACGATAAATGAAGTTTTAAAGATGATAAACAGTGGCTAGAGCCAATAAATATAGAACTGGCTTGAATCTTCTGGAATCTCTTTGGATGGCTCCTCCACCCATGACTCCTTTCTCCTCTGGAAAATGAGCGGTCCTGATGGTCGACTCTGAGAGTATGAAAACATGAAGTCCATTAGTGCTTGGCAAAGTGCTCCTTCCGCTGAAATACTTGGGGGGGGGGGAAGCAGGAACGGTAGTGAGGCGAAAATTCTTGCATGGTTGTGTTGGCACCACTGTACGTATTCTGTGGCGTAGTGGTGAGAGTGTTGGACTGGGACTCGGGAGATCCGGGTTCTAGTCCCCGCTCAGCCATGAAACTCAGTGGGTGACTTTGGGCTAGTCACTGACTCTCAGCCTAACCTACCTCACAGGGTTGTTGTGAGGATAAAATGGAGAGGAGGAGGAGGATTATGTAAGCCGCCTTGGGTTCCTTGCAGGAAAAACGGCGGGGTATAAATGTAATAAATAAATAAATTCCATCTGGGCAGCGGCTGTTACAGGTTTGTATCATTGGCTCCGAAGGCCCCTGGCAAGACTTCAGAGTCAGCCAGAGGAATGGCAGGAACAAAGGCAGAAAAAGTCAAGAGCAGATGGTTCCGTAACAAAACGCTGAAGTCTCAGAAGGTGACAGCTCGAGAAGCTAATTTCTTTCTCTTTTTTAAATGGTATTTTTATTTTAAGCCGCCCCCACTCCACAGAGGAGTAATATCAGTAAACCAAACAAAATGGAAATATAAATCAAAAGGCGAGCAGAAAATGAAATGCACATGTTTTTAACCAAACACTGAACATTGTCATCAGTTAAGACATCTTCATAGAATTAACAAATGTATCTCACTCATTTTCCAAGGGGAATTGTTTGATCTAGTGGAGGCTGATGGCGCCAATGCCAATGGGGTGTTGTATCCACTCTGGTTTTTTAGTCTGAACTTTTAAGGAGCTATCCATGGTGCTGAACCCCCAAAATAAGTTCAGCACCATGGACAGCTCCTTAAAAGTCCCGCCTGCGGCACTGCCTCACTGACATTGGAGCCATCAGCCTCCTCTGGCTTTATCTCACCCTTTCTCTGAGGAGCTCGAGGTCTCCTTTTCCCTTATTGGGAAGTAGGTTAGCTTAAGAGAGTGTAACTGGCCCAGGCCTCAGCAGTGAGGTTCGTGGCTTCACTAAAAAAAAACCCTGCATTCTGCTTTCGGCATGTCCCATGTGGCTGCATTTTTGATCCGATTTTATTGCACATTCTAGTGTCTACGCCGTTTTCTTAAGTAAGGTCCATTGGAACTTGATGAGTTGCTCGCTCGCTCGCTCTCGCTCTCTTTCAGGCTCATTGGTTTTTGTTAAAAGCCACTTTGACTGCTCCATCGCAAAGCCCAACGGCCGGGTCCCTACGTCCAACGCAGCGTGTATCGATTAAGTAACGATCTTGCAAAAGGGCCTAAAAAAGCCAAGCGACTGCTATACAAAGGAGCCATTAAAGGTAGGATGCTCCTGGTAAAGTGCCCATTTAGAATGGCTTGGGTGCCCCTGGGCCTTCCTGTCTGACTGAGACATACGTGATCCGCGAATCATTCAGCCACTGCAAAGGCAGGAGAGGCATTTGGAACAATGACACAAGCCAAGCTGAAATCGACTGGGAGAGCAGCTTGAGAGAGGGTCTGCCTGTGTCGGAGTGGGAGCTCTCCTGGGCAAGGCCCAATTTGACGGAAAGATACCACCAGAACTGTAGTGAACTGCAGGCAATTTCAAATGCTAAATAAAATAGCTCTCCTTTCTCTCACCTCTGTTTGGGTAAGACAAGGCACAGGAGGCACAGAGCCTAGGAGCGTTGCTCTACAGTTTTGAGTTCTGACCCTTCAAATTAAAATCGATCAATCAATAATCCAATGGCAAGTGGCATTTCCCTTACTTTTACTATCTTTTATAAAAGAGATACAGTAATACCTTGGATTGCAAGTAACTTGGTCTGAGAGCATTTTGCAAGACAAGCAAGAAAAAATTTAAAAATTTGACTTGATGATAAACGAGCAAGGTCTTGCAAGACAAGTAGTCGTAGGGATGTAACCGCTCGCCTCGAGCGGGCGTAGCGGGCTGAAATCGGCCCCGCTCACGCCCGCCAGAGACTCGCTTTGATATAAGAGTGTTTTGGATTACAAGCACGTTTCCGGAACGAATTATGCTCTCAATCCAAGGTATTACTGTATATCCAAATTGAATTTCGGGTTTTCAATGAGTTAAGAACATAAGAAGAGCCACACTTAATCAGACCAAAGGCCTCTCTAGTCCAGCATTCTGAGCATACAGTGGCCGGCCAGCTGCTTGTGTAGGGTGGCCACTTGTGAATCCCTAAAAAAGAGACATGCATCACCAAAAAAGAGGACACCTATTAGCATACAAGTTGAATGTGATCATTTATGTGTATAGATACAAATTTAGAAATAATTATTCTAATTTATTTCTGGAGAGCCAGTGTGGTGTACTGGTTAGTGTTGGGCTGGGACTCGGGAGATCCGGGTTCTAGTCCCCACTCAGGCACGAAGCTGACTGGGTGACTTTGGGCCAGTCACTGACTCTCGGCCTAACCTACCTCACAGGGTTGTTGTGAGAATAAAATGGAGAGGAGGAGGAGGAGGATCATAGATTTCATAGATCAAAGAGTTGGAAGGAGCCGGCTACAAGGCCATCGAGTCCAACCCCCTGCTCAATGCAGGAAACTAGAGGAGGGGTCTCCCATCCAAGTAATAACCAGGCCTGACCCTGCTTAGCTTTCCACGCTCAGACAAGCTGAGCCAGCATGAGCTCAGGCCTGTATAATCATGTAAGCCACATTGGGTTCCTTGCAGGGAAAAAAAGGTGGGATATAAATATAATAAATAAATAATTTAAATAGAAATACATCTCACCGTAGTGTGACCGGGTGACCTGTGTGCCTTGCTCAGTCTGCTGTCCAGGTGCTGACATCATCCGGCCCCGGCCCATTTTATTTTTCTCCACGCAGGGAGAAAGGGATCTGGAGGAACAGCTCCTCCAAGCACCGCCCAGGCTGCACACGACACAGGGCCACTTGGCTGCCTTGGGAAGGGGCCCACGGAGAACCTCTGCAGTCCAGATGAGGTGTTTGGCCTACGGGGCGGAGGCTTCACAGCCCTGGAAGATGCACTGAGGACTTTGGGAGATGTATGTTATGTTATCCTCATTTGGCATGCATATGTGTATGTGCATATATATATATATATATATATATATATATATAATTTGTGTGTGTGTGTGTGTGTATCAAAAAGTTGCAGTTTAGAGTGCTCCTGGACATGAAACCAGCCATCTATGCCTTTTTCTAGGATAGCCTCCCCCCCCCTGATTTTTCATCCCCCCCCCCAACAGTTTTTCATTCCTTCCCCCTGATTACCCTTAATGGTTTAACACCCCCCCCCCAGTTTTTCATCCCTCCCCCCCATCCCCCCTTCTTCCTGGTTTTCCACCCCACCCCCCACAAAACAGTTTTTCTAGGATACCCTTCCCGCCTGGTTTTCCATCCCCACACCCAAAATCAGCTCCGTGTGTGTGTGTGTGTGAGAGAGAGAGAGAGAGATAGAATCCACACAGTCAAACATCGGCATCATCTCAGCATCACAGAAAAGCAGTTTTTGGAACTCAGCAGCAACTGGGAACACAGAGAGAGCATGCCTACAAAAGCTGGGGTGGGATAAGGATGATGATTATGATGCTCAGAGCAGCACAGACAACAATTTAGGCCCACAGCAGGCAACATCCCATGGCACATAAAGCTGAAATCAATTCCTCTCGTGCTGAGGATATGTCTCTGGGGAGCTGGAGGGGCTTCTGGGAATGGGAGGTTTGATCGTTGGAGACATCAACAGCTGCATTTGTGTTTTGTGATAGGTATGTAGATTGCATGAAAAATTGCCTGCTTGGTGTGGTTGCAGATGTCTCGATAGCTTGGTAGATAGTGCTGGGGTGGAATCGGTGGTCATCACGGCACATATCGGTACCAGTGACGTGGAGAAATGTAGTCGCGAGGTTCTGGAAGCTGAGTTTAAGTTGCTAGGTAGGAGGTCGAAAGCCAGGACCGCTAAGGCAGCTTTTCTCTGTATGTGTAAAAGAGAGCATAACATCAAAGTAGAAATCTTAAAAGGGGCAGACTTCTCCACAGAATCACTGCGGGTGACAATACCAGGTTCCAAAAGCCTTGAGCGCCATTTTGTTGGTGGAAAGGTGGGATACAAATTGAATAAATAAATAAGCACTGAGGACATGCTATTGTCCCCCTGACCAAAAATGCTCAGGGTACTCTTGCAATGGAGAATGAAATCAGGGAGGCATTCAAGTGAGGTGTTGTAGTGATGGGTGACTTCAGTTACCCTCACGTTGACTGGATAAATGCATGTACCAGTCATGACAAAGAGGTTAAGTTTCTCAATACCCTAAACAACTGTATCCTAGAACAGTTGGTCATGCAACTGGCCAGAAAAGAGGCAACCCTATACTTAATCCTAAATGGCCCAGGACCTTGTGTGAGATGTGTGTGTTGTTGAACCAGTTGGAAACAGTGACCATAGTGCTATCAAATTTAATTTATATTTAAGTGGAACATTGCGAACCAAGTCTGAGACAGTCACATTTGACTTCAAAAAGGGAAACATCCCTAAAATGAGGGAGCTGGTTTAAAAAAAAAAAAAAAAAAAAGAGGTTGAAAGGCAGAGGCAAGAGGGTTAAATCTCGCCAAAATGCTTGGAGGTTACTCAAAACATTAATAGAAACTCAACTAGAAAGTATACCACAATTACAGGTCAAGAAAAGTAACACCAAGTCCAAGAGGTCGCCAGCATGGTTAACCAGCAGTGTCAAGGAAGCTCTTAAAGCAGAGGTGCAGAATCTCAGCCCTCTTGGGGTTCCAGTCTGGTCCTCTGGGGTTGCCCAGATGGCCATGTCCCCTTCCCCTGCCACCGATAGTTCAGCGGTTTCCCAGCTTATGTGCAGCTTCCCCCCAATTCTGAGGTTGAAATGCCTCTCCTAAGGCTTAGTTACCGGCAGTAAAATATGCTGAGTTTTTGTTTTGTTTTTTAGCCTTTTTGGCCCCACCCTTTTCCCATGCACCACCAGGATGTGGCTCCTGAGAGCTTCTACAAATTTGAATTTTGCCCTCTGGTTGAAAGAGGTTCAGCAACCGTGTGTATTGGAGAGAAAAGAAGTTTCCTTCAGAAGCTGGAAGTCTTGCCCAAATGTGAACAAAAACATTCGCAAAATGTAAGCAGACAATAAGGGATTCAAACAAGGATTTTGAGGAGCATATCACTAATATCATCAAGGCCAACAATAAATAATTATTTGAATATATCAGAAGTAGGAAACTGGCTAAGGAAGCAATTGGACTGTTGGATAAGGAGGTTGCAGAGAAGCCAAATGAGGTATTTTCATCTGTCTTCACTGCAGAAGGTGTAAGGTAGATACCTGTGCCTGAATTGATATTTTCAGGAAGGGAATCTGAGAAATTGAGGCAAATAGCAGTGACAAGAGATGTAGTTCTCAACATTCTTGACAAGAAAGCTAACAAATCACCAGGTCTGGACGGGATGGTATCCATCCTAGAGTTCTAAAAGAACTCAAATGTGCAATTGCTGATCTTCGAACAACAATATGTAACATGTCCCTTAGATCAGACTCTTGTTGTGGAAAAATTGATCTACTGTGTTGTGTTTTGAAGAGGTTCTTAGAGAGAAAAGTTTATTAGTGAATTCACGAATGGCATCTGAGCACAGTCAGGAATGCCAACCAGAATGAAAGGGAGACACTTCCATTTATCACATAGAGATCAGGTAACAATAAGTCACTATAAGGAACTTGAGAGACAATTCAAAAGGAAACACTTAGGTCTGACAAAAGGTCAGACATGTCCCATTTCACAGCCATCAAGGCTTTTACATAAGGTAATCAGTACAGTCTTTTGCAAGGGGGATATGGCTCACAGTAATTTTAGTTCTATGGAACAAGGTCCTGACTTGTCAGGGCATGTTCTTGGAAGGCCAAGGAAAGGTCTGACTTGCCTTTCTAGGCCTTTCTGTTAAACTGAAGCCTAAGCAAAATTTACTTCTACACTCTGTACCAGAGAACTGGAGAGTGACAAATATATCACCAATTTTTAAAAAGGGATCCAGGGCGGGATCCAGGTAATGACAGATCGGTTAGCTTAATGTCTGTTCCGGGTAAACTGGTGGAAAACCTTGCTCAAGATGAAATTAGCAAGCATGTAGAAGGACACATCCTGCTAGGGGGGAAAATCCACATGGATTTTGCATGCTTATGGATCAGTTAAAAAACAGACTGCAGACAGTAGGAATGAATGGTAAATTCTTGCAATGGAGAATGGTAAATGGGTGGTAAATTCTTGTAAATAGTGGCAGGTCCACAAGTACTGTGATATCAGGAACGATGCTTTTTTAACTTTTTCATAATTTTATCTGGAATTAAATTATCTGGGGTGAGCAGTGAAGTAGCCATATTTGCAAGGGCACCAGATTATTTAGGGTTGTTAAACCAAAAAAGGATATTGCTGATGGTAACTTCAAGGCCCAGCTCTTCCTACTCATGGTCCTTTATGTTTTAATCAGACTTGACCTGGTCAGCTCTTCAAAGAGAGGACTGTCCTCTGTAAAAGAGGGCACATGACCACCCTAGCTCAGCACTAGCTTGCCGCAGGAGACAGCAGTGTGTGTGCACGCACGTGTGCTTTCTTTGCAGCCACCAACCATTGGTGCGTGGGCTCCAGTGATCCAAGGCGGGCATTCTTGTAGGTGGTGCCACACCATCTTGGCAGTGCCTAGTATTGGGATGGTTTCCTTGCTCAGTTCCCTGTGCAGCGCCTTGCACTGGAATTCACATGCAGGCTCAGCCCTCCATATCCAGCAACAGATTTTACACTGACTCTGCTACTGTTATATCTCAGAAATAAGCTTGGGGAAATAATTTAGAACCAATAAACAGTGTGTGTGTGTGTGTGTGTGTGTGGGATTTAGTGAGGAGTCCTTAACAGGCCTGTGGCTCACGCTGGCTCAGCTTGTCTGAGCGTGGAAAGCTAAGCAGGGTCAGGCCTGGTTATTACTTGGATGAGAGACCCCTCCTCTAGTTTCCTGCATTGAGCAGGGGGTTGGACTCGATAGCCTTGTAGCCGGCTCCTTCCAACTCTATGATCTTTGAAACCCCACTCTTCTCTCACCTCCAGTGCCATTGTGCTAGGAAACATGTATTTTGGAGCCTATGGGTCAAAAACTGCTGACAGCCCCATCATAATCCCCAGTCCCTGAACCCGGAGGATTACGGGCATCCTATTGAGGGTGCGAGGAGTGCAACAGATAGGATTGCCACTGTGCTCCCCTCACCCTCAAAAACATTTAGATGGCCGATTTCGGCCATCTAAATGTTTTTCATCTCCGCGCAAGGAGGAGAGGCTGAGGCAATACCTGGTTTTCTCAGAAGCCGACGGTGCTTGGCTCCTCCCCCCTCCCTGCCCCCAGGAATGCCCCCCCCCTACACCGGAACCGAATTCGGTCTTCCGGCTTCGGTTCCCAGCCGGCACGGAAAAAGAACTCCACAGGCTGCGAGGTGAGGGGTGGTGGTGGAGCGCTCCACTCTTGGGACTCCCCACTGCAACCTCAGAAGGGATTTCCGAGGTCGCAGTGGGTAGTCCGACTTCTCCTATGCCCCCCCCCGACAAGGTTGGAGGGCCATAGGATTGTGCCCTGAGGTGCAGAAATCTGGAGCAGATCGAGGGTTGGGTCCAGGCTCTGCCTTCCTTGAGAGGGCTCTGCTCACAGAAAGTCCCCCTGCACAATTTTTGGGGACCCCCCTCCCCACCCCAACAGCTCACCCCATTCGGCAGGGTCCCAATTCTCTTGTGTACCATTTTCAGGGGGCTGCCATCAAGGAGGGGGGCAGCAGCAAATCCACTTCTGCCAGTGCAGTTGATCCTGCTTAAATCTGGCCCCAATTCAAGTGTGTGTGTGTGTGTGTGTGTGTGTAAGGGGGAAGCATAAATGCCCACCACCCCAGTTCTCCACTTCCAGTTGTCTCCTCCTAGAGTTACTTTTCCTGTGTGTTCTACCATGACATGCTAAATGTAGCTTGGACCTGAGCTGCAAGCACAGCTGTTTCTTTGATGCTCTCAAAACTGCAAAGGCCCTGGGCCTGAGGGCATGAGCAGTCTGGCCCCTTGCAAACATTTGCCAATGTGATAAGATCGCATTTCAGACCCAAGGAAATAGGTAGCTGTATCCTTGTGTTAGCATTAGATAGAAACAATAAAGCTGCCATGGTGGAAAAAGAAGTCTTCCTGTTTGGGCATGTCGGAGGGTGTTTCTGCTTTCAGTGAAAGGAGCAAGTGATTTGACATAAAGCTAATGTTTATTTCTGCATGATAATGAAAACCAGAAAAGTTTCATGCAGTTCAAAGCAGGCCCGTGCTGTAGTGTTTGAAATGAGCAATGGCGCGCAATGGCGAGATGCAAGCTGGCCGCAACAGAAATAAACGTTAGTTTTATGTCAAATCACTTGCTGTTCAAGTCGTTAGCCTTACTGCGGTAATAAAGTCTTTCTCTTAAAAAATAAAAATAGAATAGAATTTCGTCTTCATTCCTCCGTCCAATGGTTTAAGTATGTTACAAACACATGCAGTAGTTGCACAATATTGTGGTTTTTTTCCCCCTCAAATGGAAAAAGCTGCTGGGGAAGATTTGGACACGGAAAAAAAGTTAAGCTCCCCTCCCTCTGCTACTTCTCTCATTCCCCATTCCAGATCCCTCCCCAGAAGCTTTTCCAAACTTGTACACAGAAAGGAAAACATCTGGCGTGCCATTTGGCAGTATGGAAAAAAGCAGGCAGGGGAGTGTTAAACAACCTTACCAGTGCTGCCTGCTCCTCCGATCGTTCCCTCCCCAAAGCACCTTTTCAGTTTAAAGAGCTGTTGGGCATATTTGCATGCAAGATTAAATTCGGCCATAAATCGTGGTGTAGTAGTGAATGAAGATCTCTGGAGTGGCACATGCTGTAACGGGAGTTGCGAAAGATGGCGAGGAGTGCAGTGTTGCACAACAGTCCTGCCTCAATGCCCTGTATTATGCTTTGTATGATTCTATGCTCTGTATGGTATTATACCATGTATTTTGCTCTGTAATAGCAAGGCATGACCTTGCTTAAATTGTGAGAAAGCTGATACCCAGGCGGAGAGCTGCTGGAACTAGCAGGGTTGGTTGGAAATAATACAGTGACTGTGTAGCTAAGGGGTGGGAGTTCCACCAGGGAACTTTGAGGAAGGCATAGCATTGTTGTATTTCATGCTCAGCTTTGCAACAAAGATGTTTGGCTTTAACTTCCTGGAGTATTTATTATGGTCTGAAAATCCTTTAAAGAACCTTTGCCAATCCCTGTTGGGGAACCTGTGGCAAAACGCATGCCCTTCACATTAACACCCGCCCACCCCCAGACAAACACAATTTAAGAAGTTGGGACTACTGCAGGAGTGCATTATGGGAAGTGCTTTGATATCATGGACATCAGTCAGAGACCCTAGAGAGTGGTATCCAATCCTTTATTTAACTGGAGAGGCCAGCAAGTGAACCTGGGACCTTGGGCATGCCATGCAGGTGCTCTACCACTGAGCCATGGTCCCTGCGCCATTCAGAAAGCATGTCTTGCTTTGTAGTTTATGGATTCTGTTGGAACCGTTGCACACTGAATGGAAAGATAATCCTGTAAACTTTACACAGCCGTTGAGGGCCAAGGAACACTCCCGCCTGCTCTGTACTACAAACTGAAATTGTTTAAGGGTTTTTGATGGTATTTTAACTTTCATCGCTTTGCCCCAGGTGACTCGTTGGCTCTTTTTACTTGGATTTTTATAGTTTTGACTTTTGAAGTGTGCGATTGTTTAATTGGTGCCTTGGATGCTTGATAAGCGGGATATAAAAGTTTCCAGTAAATAATAGACAAGCCCTGGGTTTTCTGAGGCAGCCTTCACCAACCTGGTGTCCTCCAGATATGGTGCCTTATAACTTCTACCGTTCCCCAGCCAGCATGTCTGAAACATGTAGTAGTGTCATTTCTTACAAAGTTGCATGGAACTTGGATGAATTGAGCCAGCAAGCAAATACTGTGCGACCCAGGAGAAAATGATCCCGGTCTTAAGGATGTTGCGAGTGAGCCCTCCCTGGCACTGGTTCCCTCCTGTCTTTGCAAAGGTAAAGGGAACAGGATTGGACAAAGAAAGTGTGGTGATGGCAAACTCAGTGGCCTGTATCCTATAATGTAATTCCGCTCGTGCAAAGCTTCTATGGCTTGCACGGCATTTATGACTTCATTAAGAGAAGTGTGTTGCTTGCGCTACTTGTTCTGCTAGCGGTTGCACAACTGTTGGCAGAACAATCCCAACTCTTGTAATTTTTCTGCTAGTGTAACTTTGGATATACGGTAACTTTGTTAAGAGCTGGGCCCAAACGTTAGAGGGGGGGGGGTTCAGCTTGGCTCAAGTGCATATGATTTCCAAAGTCTCCAATGCTCATCAGTATTGGCGTTACACATTCCCAAGGCAGGAACGCATCGAAGAAGTTGCAGCCACAACATAACCAGATGAGGGCCCACTAATAGCTCACAGGATCTGTCTTATCCAGATATTTATTCTGCTCATACCTATGTTCAAGTTTAGGTATCTAAACTTGTTTAGACTGAGTTCAGAAAAGATCTCACACTGGGCCCAAATGGAAAGAATGGGATGTTGGGTGCCGCCTTCTGTTCTTCAGCATCCTATCTTAATACAACACACTGCATGATTGAGCAGGTCAGTACGTGACCACTATGTGTTAGGCCATTATTGTCTTGCCCCTTACCTTTCAGCACAAGTACACAGTTAAACAAGATAGGCTCATGAGCAGCTGGTAAAATCAGCAAAAAAGAATTGAGCGGCAAACCCACACAAGTTTCAGTAATTCAATAATTTATTCATCTAAAAAAGTGTGTAAAAGTATATAGCTCTCATCCACAAGGTATATATGAATGACATTTAAAATGGAGGTCTTTATTATTATTGTTTCTTCTTTTTATCAAAGTCTTTTTTTTTTAGTGTATTGTACCAGCGATATACTGTAAGATTTAAAATGAACTCCACATAGTTCTTTTTTTTTTGTTTTTGTTTCAAATTGTTGGCTATAAAAGAGGCTCACTGCAAAATGCTCAAGGAAAAAAAAAAACCAGAACTCCCCCAAGAAATGTACAGCTTTTACATTAAAAAAAGGTTCTGAAATATACATAGAAGCATGCTGGACATCCCTTGCATACCCTCCCCCCCTTTCGCTCAAACGGCAATAATTCCGATTTCTGCATGATTTCCAAAATTAGAAATTAAAAAAAATAAAATAACTTTTTCACTCTGTAGGAAATCCAGGGCTTGTACATTTCAGATTAATTCAGTAAAAAACTCACAAGTAAAATAATGCATATTTAAAGGGAAATATTATACAGATTTTCACACTGAAGTACATAAGATTTTTCTTTTTAAAATCTATTGCCATTCATTTATTTTGCACAAAAAATGTATAAATATGTTACCAGTTTCTCTTAACTTAAAAAAAAATTAAATAAACACCACCAGATGAAAACTACTCCTTAATACCCCTCCCCTTATTTGTGGGGTAGTAGGTATTTTAATTTTTGCATTAGAACTAGATCTCTGGGGAATAAAATAACCCCGATAGAAACAGCCCATTAAAAAAAAAAAAAAAAGCCAACCCATCTATAATTCAAAGTTCAGGTGAATCTTGGGAACAAATAACCCCAAAGTGGTAAAAGATAACTTTATATAGTTTTCCCTCACCAAGTTAATTTTTTTTGTATACAAGTTTACAATCTTCATCTTTTAATGCTCTTCAAAAGGCCTTGAGAATTTTCCTTTCTGATTAAGAAAAAATAGTAATGCAATATTTTTAAAATCAATTTTACACTGTATACATTAGATACAAATGGTTTCGATATATCTGATTTTCCTCCTGTACATTGCAAAGGTTCCCCCAGGTGGGTGGCCTGGAGCAGAGAATAAATGTGATCCATTTACAGGGTCTTCCTCTGACCAATCCATCCCCCTCGTGCATGGGAATTTTTTTTTAAATAATAAATTTAATTTAAACATTACATTATCATTTCAAGAAAAATATTCCTTTAAATTCATAGAAATTTTAATTAATTTTTTTTTTAACCAGAACAAGACAGACTTTTGGAAGAACTTCAAAAATGGTAAAGTATTCTCCAAGGATGGCCAGTTGACCAACTCCCCTCTACTTGATTCCTCTTCTTAGAAGCAGCCCATGCCTGCACAATGCAACAACAAGCACCAGACATGGGAGTTTACACTATAGACCTCTTAAATCCTAGAATTAAGGAGTCATAAAAATAATACAATTTGCTTTAAACTTTTGTTTTGTTTAAATGGCAAACCTTTTAATTAAACCAGGTCATTTTTTCCCCACCTCAGTGGGTTTTGTTTTTTTTACTTTCAAGTACTAATTTAATGAAATCACTTTTAAAAATTATTTCTTTGAAATAGTATTTCTTCCTATAGACAGAAAAAATACACCAGATTTGAAACTGACAAAAGTGTAAACAAAAAAAGTATATATATACAATGTTTTGATATGTACGGAGGACTAGCCTGTCTCAGTTTATGGGTGACTTGGGCTTCAGGAATAATTTCCATATTTGTCAAACTCCTCTCTAAATCAATACTTCTCCTTCCAATTTGCTTCATTGTTAGACTCTAAAGTGTTCATTGTGTCCCCCCTCCCCCCCAGGTCTCAGTTATCGGCACTGTGTCATTCGTTCATTCGACATATTTAAACCTCACTGCAAACCAAATTTCTTAACCCAAAGTGTCCACCAACAAAAATGGTGATTCCTAAAGTTCTTCCTCACCTGCTCTTGTCAACTGATATTTTTTCTGCCCCATTTCTAGGTCAGAAGAGCGAGAGGTATGTCGATAAATAGTTAACCGCGGAATGGAGCTGGATCACCTACTGTACCTGGTCCTCTATAGCCCCTATAAATAGCCCCTATAAATAAATTAAAAGCAAAACAAAAACAAACAAACTTAAGAGTATCTTCAGATCATTCATCTACATGGACAGGTAACAAATGCATGCATTCATCCCAATCCACTCTGACAGGAATTCCAGGTAGACAGAAAATTCCACTATTTATAAACCACTAGAATTGCAGCCAAGTCCATCTTATGGTTTTCAAGGAACAACATAAGCTTTGGGCAACTCAAACTGGTCACTACAATGTTTTGCTTCAAAAGGATGAGACTCATCTCTTAAGCAAAAAAGACACACGCACACGCACACACACACAAAAAGACACTGTCTTCTCTATGGTCCGTTGTTCCATAACGTTCAGCCACCGAATTAACACTGCCTTGAGGTTTTAATATATCCACTGTCTGAAATACTTGACAGATTAGACGGAAGTGCTGACATGCTCCACCTGGCAGACTTCAAACACTGACAAAGTCTCCCATGATTCTGAAGGAAACGAAGCGCTGCTTGGGCCCTCAGAAGCTGGGTCTGAAGAGAAGGAGGAATCTGAACTCTTACAGGCCATGGCACATTTCTCAAGTTGTAGGGGAAGCGTGGTGCTTCTTGGCTATTAAAGGATGTTCATGATGGCATTGTATAGCTGTGTGAGCACCACAAAGTGGACAGGAAGGCAGGAGCTGCGATCCTGAGTTGCGGGATTGCAAGTGAGCCACGACAGGGCATTGTACTGTTCCAAAACAAACCTGAGGAGAGGAGGAGAGAGAGAAAGAAGGAGTGTCAGCTCAGCAACTTAGCTACCGTTGGTCAGAATGAGTGGCTTGTTCCATTCCATTGAGAGCCAGTGTGGCGTAGTGGTAAGAGTGTTGGACTGGGACTCGGGAGATCCGAGTTCTAGTCCCCACTCGGCCATGAAACTCACTGGGTGACTTTGGGCCAGTCACTGACTCTCAGCCTAACCTACCTCACAGGGTTGTTGTGAGGATAAAATGGAGAGGAGGAGGAGGATTATGTAAGATTATCAGGTAAAAAGGCAGGGTATAAATATAATAAATAAATAAATAAAATTTCATAATCTGTGCTTTCCTAAACATCCAAACAGAAGTTTTATCTCATATAGTCCAAAATTTGAGGAAGTTTCTCACGCTGCTTTCAATAGACAGAGGTGGGATCTTGAGAGTCACCTCTCTATCTGAAGATATGCAGCATGGTAATACAGTGGCCGAAACGTCCTTACTTTCTCCAAGAGAAAACTTTGTGTGGTGAGACGAGACCTAGGAGGAGCTTGCAAATACCTCTCTTGTCCCTAAAATAGTAAGGCACTTAACTTTAAAAATAAATGGTCAATCGCCAAGGCTGAAGGAAGTGCTTTACAGGGAAGGAAGGGAGATTTCAGGCAACCCACCTAGGTTGATGGTGGAGAAAAGCCTTATCACATTCATACTCGCCTTCCTGGTGGCTAGGATAAGAAATTCCTACAGAAATTTGTAGCTCTGGGTTTTACAGAGGCAAAAGAAATAGGATCCCTCCTTTATACTTTGCACACACCCCTCCTGCAAAGGTCTGCAGAACGATGCGAGTAAAGTCTTCCAAAGTGAACAGAGACTTTCAAGAGCAAGACCGACACTTGAGGGAGAAAAATGGAAACACAAAACCTGGAGATCATTTACCTCAGGACATCAGACGTGGTTTTAGAGTCCAAGGGGTGGGGAACCCTCTGTGAGTTCCGGGCAGGGAGGAGCTCGTCTGTCTGCGCTACAGAGATGTGATGATGCAGCGATGCCTATTTGGGGAGAGACAAGCATTATGGCATGGGAGTTCATGATGATCACCTGACTGTAAGCAAACAGCCAAACCAAAGGGGCGTGGCTACTTGGAATTACATTATAATCTAACAGAGCATCCCGCCCCCCTTTTCAGAATTACAGCATTCTCAAAGTGTGCTCAAAAAGTGTCCTTGAAAGATCTTTTCTGCAACTTGGTGGGGAAAGAGGACTGCTTCTGCCAGAGACTAAAAATGCACCTTGCTGCTTATGAGCAGAGCATATAATTTAAAAGCAGTAATAATTTTAAAACAGCCCCAGAGCAATCACATTAAAAACAAATAAAAGTTCAACACAGAAACAGGTCTAAGGATTTACATTAAAAGGCCCAGGTAAATAATTCACCTGGCATCAAAAAGACACCAGGTGAGACTCCACGGGGAGAGCATGCCACAGCTCAGGCGCCACAACAGAAAAGGCCCTGTCTTTCTCTGGACACCACACACTTCACTTCAGAAGGATGATCCTACAACTCAGGGAGGAAAAGGCAGATCTTCAGTCCCAAGCCATTTAGGGCCTTGGAGGGAAAGGACCAGCACCCTGAATTATCAGACCGGTAGCCAGTGCTGTCCCCTGAACCAACTTCTGTAAAGAGCTGTTGAATTAGGAACAGAACCACTGGAGCATTCCTGCCCTACCTTCCGATCCCAGACACAATTAGCAGGACTGCATCCCCCCTGTCCTTCACCTGGGATAGGTCATCATGGCAACCATGGCCATTTCAGTGCCAAACCCAGGCCTGAAGAGGGATTGAAATGGATCTAGATGATGGGACATATGACTTTATCAAGCTGCCATATACTGAGTCGGTACTGATCCATCGATTGTCTGCTCAGATTAGTAGTGACTCAAGTCTCAGGCAGAAGCTCTTTCTCAGCCCTGCTACCTGAAAAGCACTGCACAGGTTTTTGTCAGACTGCAGCCCAAGTGGATAGCTACTGCCGAGCTGCCCTGCCCCTGCCCTGTCCGTTTGGGGTACAGTCTTAGCAAAGCAAGAAGTGGTGCTGAGACAAAGTGTATGCAGATGTGCCAAGGCCTGCAGCTCAACATCCCCCTGAGCACAGCTCCCTATAGCAGAGGTGGGCGACTTGTGGCCCTCCAGATGCTGTGGCCTACAACTCGCATCATCCCTCACCATTGGCTAAGCCAGCTAGGACTGAGGGGCCAAAACTTCTGGAGGGCCACAAGTCCCCCCCCCCCAAGACAGCAACAGGTACATGCAAGACACTAGGAAGTGTGGTGTTAGAAATGGGGGAGGGGGTGTGAAGGCTGTGTTCAGGTGACGGATCCCACCAAAGCAGGGGCTTCCCGTTCTCTGCCAGGGATGAGATGCTCAACAAACCTTCAGGAAGAGGGGACACTGGTTCTGGGCCTGCGGACAGGATGACCAGAACCACTGGGGAAGGTTCTCGGCTTTGGCAGTAGAGACAAAGTACCCCAGGGCAAGAGGCTGCTGCTTCAGCTCTTCGGGCGCCTCCCGGGAGAGGAGACGTTCTCCTTGGCTCTGGAGAAATAAGACAAGGGAAGGGAAAATGCAAGTTAGGCATCAAGGCAAGCCAATCAGCACATAGATAACACAAGGGGGGTCGCTCGGCTTTTGCCTGGGAGCCTCCTTCTGGAGACTTGGTAAAGATGCTGGCATGGTTTGCCTGCCGGTCCTGGCCTTCCCCTCAAATCTTCTCATGTCTCTTATTCTTGCAGTAATTCTCACCTAACTCAAGAGGCCACACACTATGCTAAGAGCCATTCCTTCTTTGCTAGTTGAGTATCACAATTGTCAGCAGACAATTGCTACCAGTATTTGTGTACATTTAGCTGCAGTATCATTCCAGGGTAAAACAGACTTCAGCCTAACATACTTCCATCAAGCCAACCGACATGTGATGCATTACTTTTCTCCCTCTCATTAGGTTACCCAATGAAGCTAACTGGTGGGAGAGTCAGGACAGCAAAGGCAGTACTTTTTCCACACAGTGCATGGTTAAGCTATGGAATTTGCTACCACAAGATGTAATGATGGCCGCCAGCTTGGACAGCGTTAAAAGGGGGTAAGACAAATTCATGGAGGAAGATAAGGCTATCAATGACTACTAGTTAGGGTGGCTATATATTACCAGTATTCTGCCGAATACCAGTTGCTGGGGAACAACGGGGAAAAGACGATTGCTTTCATGTCCTGCTACTGGCCTTCCCACAGGCATCTGGTTGGCCACTGTGAGAGCAGAATGCTGGACTAGATAGACTTTTGGTCTGATCAGCTCTTTTGTTCCTTGAGCTACATATTCGTACATTCACATATCCTCTTATGGACAAAGAGAGACTGCAATTAGGTAATGGAGAAGTGGCCCCTGCAGTCAAATAGATTAGTAGGAAGGAAGGGGAGAGAGTACTATCTCCACACATACATTTCCAGATTACAGGCCCATTTTTATTACTAACAGGGTATGAAACTCATGAAATTCTTCAAGAAGAAAACAAAACTGAGCAAAACAAATCAAGGAATCTTTTGGCACCTTAAAGGCTTAACAAAACTCTTGTTTCCCAAAGAGTGAAATCGACTATAATGGACCATACTTATGCTGTGGATCTAGTCCACTCCACATCTGTAGCAGGTGATGATGAAAAGTGTTTCTAATTATTATCTTGCTGTCGTTAATTGAACTGCCTTCACAAAGCAGCTTGTGCTCTAAATTCTGTAACTACATCAAACGGAAGAGAGAACGTTAGCAGTTTAATCGCTGCAAAAAAGCTAAGGGACCCATTTATACAGAGTGCCCCTGCTAAAGCTGAATTCCTTTATTCATCCAGTCACCAGGGCTGGCTATCAAAGCAGGTCCACCCATACTGCATCAAAGCTTGCCTTGCTGAAAATTCAATAGCAGGCCATAGAAGCAACATCACTTGCATACTGCAGCAATCAATTACAAGGTCCATGGATGAAGGGGTGCCCTCCCTTGACCCCAGGGGGAAATGATCACACGCTGTTGCTTTTGTAAGAACAAAATTTACACCTCAATTACCAGACTCATGTTAATGGTTAAACTAGTTGCTGCTAAAAGGCATTCGCCTAAGAGAGGCCTAGTCCGGTTGCCAAACTCCCTGATCACTCATCTCATTATAGTAGAAACTGAAGCCGTGCAGAATTGCCCTGCAATGTTAAGGACAATCTTCAAAGATTGCTATGACTTGGAGAAACAACTAACAACCTATTTGCCTGATGGCTTCAGGGGCTTAGTGAGGAATGGGAAAGCCTGCAACTGTTCAAGATGGCGAGAAACAGACTGGCTAACAAGGCTACAGGTTAAGAAACAAGGAGGGCCCTGAGAACAGATATGTATGTTGCAATATATTTAGATTAATGTGGATGCCAGAAACTGGAGACAGCCAGTGTCCCTCTGGAAAAAAAATAACAAAACTAGTATCAACAACCTCCAGTTTTCACATTCAGTGTTACACACAGTAACTAGCAGGATTATGGGAGGTTTGTATTCGCTACCCAAAAGGAAATCTACTCATTAGCCACCTTTAAGGAAGCAGCTGTGACAAAAGATTCTAGGCTCTAGGCCCGACTCGGTGACTTTGGGCCAATCACTGTCTCTCAGCCTAACCTACCTCACAGGGTTGTTGTGAGGATAAAATGGAGAGGAGGATTATGTAAGCCACCTTGGGTTCCTTGCAGGAAAAAAAGGTGGGATATAAATAATAAAAAGGTACCTGGGCAAAGTGGATAGTTTGTACCATGTCAGTACCTACCACTGCAGTTAATCCGTAACCTCCAAGAGTTTAAAAAAGAAAGTAACTTTACTTTGACTGAGAAGAAGCAAACAGATGTTTGCCTTACTGGGGTTGTGAAACTCACAGATGTGCTATTAATCAGTAAAGGCAATATTAGAACTTTTCTATTGGCTTTATTGTCTCCATTATCTACCATTTGTTTAGGAAAGATGAAGCAAAATGCTCTTTTTTGAAGAAGACTCTTTACAAGTCCTGCTGCTGCCATCATGTTAAAAATGCGCTGCCTGCAGGTTCTGTGAGTTTTCCAAATAAAGAATGATGGACATACATAAGAGCCCCATGAAGTGTCTCGCACCACAGACACTGCAAGTGGGGAACTCTGCTAAACACTTCAACATTATGCTAATCTTTTAACCTAAAAAGAACACCTTTCCTTTCTGAAAAAACAAACAAAATTAATTTACATTTTAAATAAGCTTTGATGCTGGAACCAGCTTCTTAAAAGCCACTTTAAGTAAAACTAACTGCTGAGCTTCAAGCACCCTGGGCTAAGAAAACAAAATCTGCATAAAATTCCAGCACCTGGAGAGTTTGTGTTCCGAAGTGTGGTTTTATTGTAAGCAGAAAAATTCTCTCTTCTTGCAGTAACTCTTCCGTGGGACTTAAATTTGTTCCATTTCCAAAACAGAGTCATTAATACGGTTCCCTGATGCCAAAGGTACTTCAGTGTGGTTTGGAAAAATGAACCACTGTGTTCAGCGATCATGAATGCGGTTTGCCTTGGTGAGATACACACTATTTCCCCAAGGTACACTAGTGTTCGACTGCAACTTCCAGATCTGTTGGACTACAACTCTCATTGGCCATGCTGGTTGAGGTTGTAATCTGACACATCTGTAAGGCATCAGTTTGGAGGAGACTGTTCTAATGTAAGCTCCTTGCCACTGAATTTGGAGAGAGGGACAGAAAAGGGAACAACACTATTTTTCAGAAAGCCACACAAATTTTGGAGTATCCACTGCACAAGTGTGGCATGGAAGTCAAAGGCACTTACCCGACTATGCTGGAAAGATGGTCCTACTCCAATCCCAGAAGGGGAGCTGGGGGAAGGGACGGGGGAGGAATTTGGAGATGAGTGAAGATTCCCAGTCATTAGAATTCCAATGTCATTGTCCATGTCATCCGGAAATGGAAGGTCAAACATGTCATCTCAAAGTAGAAAGAAGAACAAAAGAAGAGATCAATAATGTTGCCTAATGGGGTACAGACTGTTAGACTCTTGAAAACAAAGTGGGATGATACTTGCTGATATCCTATCTTAGCAGAGAATTTCCCACCCATCAGCATAGTAGCCATGATGCCATCTGAATAGGCAGCCTGCTAATCAGACTGCTGCTTATGGCTGAAAGTTGGCCAGCAACCTTTAATGTTAAGGGACCAGGGCAGTGAACCCTTCTTTTTCCTTCAGAGAACTATATTCTGTAGAATAGCTCTACTGACGTCAACTGCTCACAATAGAGAAGCCCATATAAGCAGAGGTAGCAGAATCTCTCACAGGGATATGGTAAATTAAATAATATATAAGCAACACTGTTGCTTGCACAGTAGTAGCTATGATCGTATCTGGGACCATTTCAATTTTACCTTTTGGAACCACTGAAGGGGAAACCACTGAAATCTGGAGAAATGTATCGGGGATGAAAGGAAAGCAGAAGCTGCTGGGTGAGGCTCAAGTCTATCCCAGAGGACTCGCTAAAAGTAAAGTAGACTCTAATTTGTAATTTGGCATCTAAGATGACATTTGCCAATAACTAATGTACCCCAGGGTAAGCGTTGTGTGAAGTTGTAACATCTGCATACAAAGCTTCAAATTCATTGGGATTGCCATTGATTATCCTATCTCCAAATGGAATCCAATTTCCAAATTGAATTGCCTAGAAACTGAGGCAGTTGGCTTAACAGGCCGTTTCAAAAGATGGCTCATGCTGCACTCCAGGGAGTGTCATCAGAGCTCAACAACCCTCTTCCTTCCAAGTGCTTCAGGGATCACCTACTTACCTTGCTTCAGACACCGCTGAAGTCATGAAAAGTGAAAGAAGTCAGGAGAGCTTCTATTAACCTTTTTAGGTTCTAATTTAAGTGAATTTCTTAGGGATAGGTTTGAAACTATCATAACCGAAAGGAGCACCTTAACCTTAAAGCTACAGTGTGCAACTTTGCAAGGTGAGAGTTGGAAGCATCAAGAATAATATTGTGCCTTTTCCAAAACAACTACGCATCAAGATTTCGTAAACAGAATGGTTGCTCATCCTATTGATAGCTTGTTTCCTTAAAAAGAAAAGAAGACTTTGTGTGAAATAGCTATTGTTTTACTGATACAGAAATATTGCTTTACAAGTCTCAAAAGAGTGTTTTTAAATTTGTAATCAATGGGTTTGTATTAGGGAATAAAACTGTGTGTGCATGTACATGCAAGGGTTTTGCTGCATATGAAATGCACATTTTTATTGTTCAGCCATTTGAAACAGAAGTTATCATTACCCAACTGCTTCAGATTTGAAGAGTTACTAATTTAACAAAAAAAGCAAAGGTAACCAACCATGTAGACCCTAAGAAAATTTCCAAAATCCATTTTGCTGTAATACCTTTATTAGGCCAACCGAAAGATCACACACACACACACACACACACACACACACACACACACGTCTTGTTTCGCCTAATAAAAATATTACAGCAACATAATTTAACAAAGGGAACGAAATAAGCTTTACACACTGCAACACAAATTCCACGCCACGGAGGCACCACATATGCTGAAAACCTGCGTGAAGAATACTAACGTTTGAGGACAAATGGTACTTACAGATACAGCAAAGGCTATAGCTGCTTCTTCAGCACTTTTTTTTTTTTTGTAGTTTAAAAGTTTCTCCTCATTCCTAGCTTCCAGATCTCAGCTATTTGGGGATTACAAAGCCAGCATGATGATTCCACAAATTCAGAATGAAGACATGAAGCATTGCCCTCACTCTGAATGAGTGAACACTTTTGTCCAAGTTCGCAGCCTTCCCTCAGAATTGCTGGCGGAAGGCCAGGTGGGGGCTCTCAAAAGCTGATGCGCACGTATTTTGCACCTCACACTGAGCCTCAAGAGACACTTGTGTGGAGACTTGGTGCTGCTGCCTCTTATGTGATGCCAGGGATTAGACCCTGCTCTTCCTTGAGTTAAGGGACAGGGGCAAGTTGGTGGCAATCCCAAGTTGCGAGTGGTTACCAAGGCCAGCTAAAATTTGTGGATCCTTTGGAAGGAGGGGGAAGGGGCTTGAGAACATGTGAAAGACAGCCTTCCCCACATGCTCACCTTGTTTCAGCTCAGCTCTATCAACAAAAGGCAAATACTTCTTGGAAGCTTTATGCTTGATCTATCAGAATCATTTAAGTGCAACAGCTCATAAACTCCACAGTACGTGATTTGATGAAACATGGGGGAGGGAGTGAAAATGGAAAGCTGTGCAAGTTTGACTCAGTTCTCCTACAAACAAGTCATTGCAGCCCAAAACGAGCTTGATGTTGATTTGCCGCAGGGACCCAGGGGACATAGGACTTTGGGCTTCGCTCTTCACTGCCACCTTTTCTAAGCATTTCTTTTCCCTCCCGAAGCCTGTCATTCCTTCTTCCAAAGGCAGCCACGAGTGATTTAACCTGGTTTATTAAGCTTCCTTCCTACAAGCTTGCAGTACAAACAAAACCCGATGTGGCATGCTCCACAGAGCCTCCGAGGCACAAATGTGAGGGCTTAATAGCTTCAGAGGCTTTTTAATTATTAAACATAGAACAAGAGTTGAGAAAATTAAATCTAACACCCTTTTGGAAAACACTAGCCTTTGGACATGGCTCCAATTAGTATGTGAAGCCCTAAAGGCCAGGTTAATGTAGGTTAAATATTTGTAAACACATCGTGTTCAGGCGGGACTCAGGGGCCATGGCGTGAAAGGACAGCGGCATATATGTATTAAGGGGAGGCGTCCCCTGTGAGGCCCACTAAATGCCAGCAGCAGCAGATCAAAGCCAGGATCTTTAATGAAAAAGAAAAGAGGGGAGCCTTCTTCATACTGCAACTTGCTTTTTAGTAAAAGAAATATTCGTATAGCTTCCCCCTGGGGGGGGGGGATTCTGTGGAATTAACTAGTTTGTTTAGGCAGTGGATTGACTAGTTTATTTAGGAAGTTGATTGTAATTATGTTACTGATGAATTCTGACCTGTCATTAGACTACATCCATACAAGAAGGATGCACTTTTTCTTAGCCTCATTCGCCCCTTTTCCTTGCTCTCCTATAGAAAATTCTCTCAACTCAAGATAACTCTGTTGCCATTCTCTGGTGGATCTTTTTGAGTGAAATCTGATGTGGAAAGAGAATGGGGTGTAGCAGTTAAGGGTGTCAAGACACTGGGGAGACTTAGATTCAAATCTGTGCTCAGCCATGAAACTCACTGGGTGACCTTATGCCAACCACTATCAGGGTGGTTGTGAGGATAAAATGACACGATCCTCATGTTCTTTGGAGAAAGGATGAAATATTAATATTACTGATCATCAGAACACTCTTTTTAAAAATATAGCTTTGACAATTTGATGTTCAGATATATGCTTGAAAACATACAGCTGGATTCTGAAAAAGGCTGTATTATTCAGGCAATGGGGCTTCATCAAGTTTGCATCATTTGCTCCTCTTCAGGATGATTTCATCCTGCTCCCTTCCCTGCTGCAGGACTCCAAACTCTGCAGAAACCCACAAATCAGGCTCAGTTTAAGCATACAATACAATCTGAGTAGGTTTATGCTGACCATGGAAAAACAGGGGAAGGTCACACATCACATGCATATTTGCCTGATGTGTTTCTTTCTGGGGGCAAAAAAAATGATCAGCCCTTATGGTACAAAGTCTCCCTATGCCACAACAAAGGTGACCTGCACCATTCAGAATCTTTGCAATTAGTGAAGACTGCTAACAACACAGCTCTGCTGGCTATGTGCAGCCTGCAGATATCGGTCAGTTTGGCTTCCTAAACTAGAAACACAAGAACATGTGGCTAAGTGAGCAACTTGAACAGGAAAGGCAGTTTAGAGTCTCCAGGGACCTGTTTCTCAATGAACAACAAGAAGCTTTCGTTCTCATGTTCATGGTTCTCATGTCCTTATGTTTAAGACATGCAGGCAGCAGGACTTGCCAGTGACTATGAAGGCAGAAATCACACACCATAGAGTAATCCCTACTTCCTGCGCAGCAGCTGACTTACCATTATTGGGGCTGAATCCATCTTCATTTGGATAGTTTGCTGGAGCGACCTGGATCGTTGCAGAGGTTGGAAACACCAAGATGTGCGTACAAGAAGCATCCTGTGGAGTATTCAGCTGGGATGACTGTAAATTAAGGGCAGTGCTGCGGCCGAACACGGACCCCATGGTGACAGCATCTTTCGAGAGAAGCAAAGCAGAGCTGTTCAGGCACCATCCAAAAGCGAGTGAACATGTATGTTAAGCGAGGACTGCCCAAGAGCAGTGCTGGGCATTAACAGGAGTGTGAAGTCAGTGTTTCCCCAGAAATTGTAAAAGTTGGCAGCCTTGGCCCTTCAAACCAACACATTCTTGCCTGCCTATGGTTTGGCCTTCGGGTTCAAACTGGGGGGGGGGGGGGGCTCCCTATTCTTCATGCACTCTGATTCTCTCTGTGATTTCTTTGTTCCGGTAAACCATAATTTTCCATTGTATTCAAATCAGCAAAGTACAGTTTGGGCTTGCCTTCTAAGCCCGAATTGGCTATAGGTTGAAGTGGGCTTCCAATTCAAGTTCGGAGGGCAAGTAACAAAGTGTAGTTTGCTGATTTGGACATAACTGCAAATGATGGTTTCTCCAAATCAGGAAGTCAGTGAGGGAATCTGAGCAATTGGGCAGAAGACTTAACAGACAAATCATGGCTTCTCTGTTATGGCCACATCAGCCATCTTCTGCATATAACGAGACCCATCTATGCCCTCCCCCCACTCGAAAGCTAGTAAAGGAAAAGAAGGATTTACAAATCTGCCACTGGAGGTTTTTCCAAGAAAACCTTTTTTTTAAAAAAAAAATCAAAATAATAAAGGAAGATACACCTATCTGTCTGTCCTTCAACATACAGAAGGATGTCTCCCTAAGCCTCAATTCTTATGCATGTATAAGAAATGTTGTGGGAAAGTACGGTATTAAGCTCCAACACAAAGAACTTACAGATGTTTTAGATGAGGCTACAACTGGAGCCCTATGCAGGCATTCGCCTGCTCGCAGGGTAGGGTTAAAATTGGGTACAGGAATGCGATGTAAGCTCCACTCCCAGCGTTCCTGGCTTCCGTGTCTGAAGAGGGCTCTATAATCATGTTCAACTGGACATGATTACAGAGTTCCTGTGATCGGAAAACCCTGAAAAGGCAGGGTTCGCGATCACGGGAACTCCGTAAACATGTCCAGCTGAAAACATTTACAGAGCCCTCTTCAGACCTTCTACGCAGAAGCCAGGCACGCATAGGGCTTGGCTGAAGCCTACATGTGGTGGTGAGTGAGATTGTGATGTTGCCTCTGCCCTTCCTCCAGGCCCACTGGATGTCTACATGTTAGATGTGATATATGAATAGAGGCTTATATATGTGGAACCCAACTCCATGCAATATTTTCACAGGTTTTTCCAAGCAGTAACAATTGCATAGATCAGGCAAGCACATATTTGCAAGGCACTCTGGCAACCTTTTTTGGCTGAAAAGTGGGGTAAAAATGCTAATCATCCTCATCCGTGGTTGTCATGAAGACATTGCATCCAACACGTGGAATCTGGCAGACATGGAGGCAGTCTCGTCTGGTGGGGATAGGATGGGTGGAAGTTATCCTACACCATCACCACTTGTAAACTTTACCCCCATCTGAACTCCCCGTCCCACCAAACTCAGATGTGTGTCACAAACATTTCCTTATTTATCACCCAGATTGAAATGATGATGAATGCATTTCATATTTTTGGGTTGCAGGGCGAGGAGGAAGTCATTTCCTCCCCCCACTGCTCCATACTACAACTTTTCACAGTGCTGAACATATAGTGTGGTACTGCAACATATGCCAGCCCAGATATATCAAGCAGGAAAAATGAGTGTCACTTTCAGAACAAATCCAAACAAGAAAAGATAGTGAAGAGGAGGAGATGTTAGTGCAGCTAAATCCCACTAAACAACATCGTCAGACAGCTGTGGATAATTACCTGGCATCACCACAAACGAGCCCTGGGGCTCCATGGCAACCAAACAGGCACTGAGAATTGAGGGAGAGTCGGCAGAGGAGATGCCACACATTCGACACACCTCCTTCAACTGCTTGCTGATTGTCTGCAGTGAACACTCTCCAAGCAGGATGCTCCAGTCTGGAGAAGGGAGAGCAAGAGAGAGAGAGAGAAATGCAACTGGTCCCTCGGGAGATAGATTTCATAGATTATAGAGTTGGAAGGAGCCTACAAGGCTATCGAGTCCAACCCCCTGCTCAATGCAGAAAACTAGAGGAGGGGTCTCCCATCCAAGTAACAACCAGGCTTGACCCTGCTTAGCTTTCCACGCTCAGACAAGCTGAGCCAGCATAAGCCACATCTTCTCTCACTCAAGAGTCAAACCACAGCAGTATTTAAACCGTCACTTATGGGAACAGAACATCCTGGAGGGGCCATAACTGTGCAGTTTCCTACATTGCTACCACAATGTTACACACCCCTCTATGTATGCTCCATGAATTGTCGTGAACCGCCCAGAGAGCTTCAGCTGTGGGGCGGTAGAGGAATGAAATAAATAAAAATAAATGTTCACGCCATTCCCTTAGCATACTTCTCAAGTTCATAGTCCTTATGTTTAAGGCTCACTTTTCCTGCTCATTTCCCCTTATTTATTTTTTTAACTTATTTAAAGCGTTTTTATCCTGCCCCTCAGCCAAAAAGGCTCCCACGGTGGCTTACATACAACCGATAAAAACAGAGATGGCCCCTGCACGCAGGCCTACAATCTAAAAAGACATGGCACAAAAGGAAAAATGGGTGGGGAGGGAAGAGGGGGGAAGCAATTGGTCTTTCAGTGGGGGCTGGTGGAATGGCCCCGCTTCCGTCTGCTGTAGCCTGCTGCAATGGCACTGACGGGGACAGCTCAGGAAGGAGCCCGATGGAGGCAGTCTTTCAGCAAGGACTCTGCTTCTCGACTCATCTCACTGTGCTGCGGCCTGCTGGAACGGCTCCTGCCCCTTCCTTATCATTTTTGCTCTGCATGTTCATCTGCTCTCCACATCCTTCCCTCTGTCCACTTCTCTCCTTTTCACTTAATTTGAGCCTGTGGTCCACTACCAGAATGACACTACATCTGTACATGTTGCTTTGCGTTTCAGCTGTGCCTGGGGGCTTTGCTGTTTTGTTTGTTGTGTTTTAAAGGGACAGGGGGTTGTTGATGGAGCTCCTACTAAATCCATAACCAACTGGAAGAACAATGGTGCCAGATGACAGTGGCTCTAGTACCTGCTGGTTTGTTCGAATGTATTCTTTTCCAGCAAGAGGAATGCTTAGCCGCTGTTTTAGCAACCAATAGCCCCCTCCCCCATTCCTCCCATGCAGGCTTGTCAAATTTGGAGAGCCACAATCCATTTCTAAACCAACCCTCAGCCCAAGCAAACATAAAAAGAAAAATCTTGCACCCAGCCCTGTATAATAAGAATAAACCACTTCAGCCAGCTCATTGGTGAGCGACTGCTGAAGCTGGAGTGGCAGAAAGTGCCTGACCGTGAGCCCTTACTTTGCACTGCACTGCAGTAATCTCCCAGAAATGCACTGCCTGCCATCCTAATTACCAAGATGCCATTACGACTTCTTTTAGTTGCACCGGCCAAAATAAAAACAATTTTAATATGCTTCTATATGGAGAGCCTGAAACAGAGGTGGTTTTAGTGTGTATGTGTGTGTGTGTGTGTGGGGGGGGGTCTTGCTTCAGCAGCAGCTCTGACACAGAAGAGGAGTTGGAGCTGGGTGAAGGGCTCACAGTCACACCACACCTGGGGCTGATTGCAGCCAAGGCCAGGCAACCTTAAGACAGTTCCCCCTCCCCTGGGGAACTGGAGCCAGGAGAGCTGAGTGAGGATTCTCAGCTGCAGGCGCTGGCCTTGGACTGTCAGGAGGGCTCAGGGGAGGAGGGCCCTTCAGGGTTGCGGCCGGCCCAAAGACGCCAGGAGAAACGCCTGGCTGAAAGGCACATGAGCAGAAGGAGGCGTAGCACAGGCATCTTCTGGCCCGGTACCCGTGCCAAGATCCAGAATCAGACTCAGACTGAGATCGAGGCTGGGTCAGGGTTTATAGTCTAGCTAGCTGCTGACCCTTGCTCAGTGGAGAAAGCAACGACTCTGTTCCTGGCAAGGCTTCTACTACGCTCCTTGATTCCCCTTGATCTCCTACCCTCTGAACCCTGGCGGGACTGTCTCGACTTTGGCTTGTTTCTTGGACTGATGTATGGTAGATGGACTTTTCGTTACTGCTTGTAGCAATAAAGAATCTGTTTGGAACTGCACTGTCTGGCGTGATCAAGTGGGACACAACAGTGGGGCACATCCCGTTCCCATAGTACAGGGTTACTCTCCCAGCTGCTCTCCAGTGTACTGTAGCACATCACACCTGGTTCTACACTTGCTTACAGCATCATGCCTTCTGCTGCACTTGGGTGTGTGTGTGTTCCGTCCTAGGATTTTATTGCAATTCTATGCATTTCAGTTGTAAGTAATTTCTACTTTGTTCAATGGGGCTTCCTCTTCTGTCAGTGTGCATAGGATTGCAGACTTTTTAAAAAATTATTCTTTTGTGGGCCTGTGAGAGCACAGCAGAAAAATAGATCTTGCTGCTTGGTTATGTATCCGGAAGTAATTATTTTCTTCCTTTCCAGGGCAACATCACAGTTCCTGATTCCAGCATCATAAGAAAGCGTCAAGAATCACCATGAACACTGCAGAAGCACTTCAACAAAATCCTTTTCCCAGGCTGACTTCAGTTGACAAGCTACAGCCAAACAGATGGAACTAGACCAACTTGCTCTGATGCTCCAGCAGTCTGCAAATGATAGAGGAAAAATGTATATTCAGAAATTCAGAACTTCTTGGTACTCAAAGGAAGGCATGGCTCTGCTGCACCATGATGAAAGGCACTCTTGTTTTTTTTTTTTTTACTTTTCTGCTTGCTGTTTGGGGTGTGTGTGACAAGACATAGGCATAGATGGAAGTCAGAGAAGGCCAAGAAGATCCCACCAAGAAACATGAGGTATCCAACAGTCACATGGAGAGCTGTGTGCATCTATCAAGCTTAGACAGAGCAAACATCACAGAGCAAATGGACAAAGTCTGCTGTGTGACTCTAAGAAAGTACAATCAAGTAGTCAAAAACAACAGATACATCCTTTCAAAAATCGACAGCATATGCTTCTGCGGAGCTTCTGAGTTGGCACTCTGTGGTCACAACAAGATGGAGGATTCGGCGAATCCAGGAGTTTTCAGATTTGTTAACCTTGTGGCATCCATCAACTTGGCCACGGAACTTCAGTTGCCGAGTTCCAGTGTTCAGAGGTCTCTCAAAGACAATCCAGAATGAACTGCTGGAATGCATGTTGACAGTGGCAAAAGATCACATCAAGCAACAGTTGAAGAGTGCTCCCTTTGTGGCCACTGAAGCTGGCAATACCACAGACATCTCTGCACACTGTCAAATTGTCCTCATTTTCCGGTACATCAGCAAAGAGGGCTCAGTGGTGGAACACTTCTACAAATTTACACAGCTGGAAGTTTCTCAGGCTGAAACCATCGCTACAGTCTTGCTTTAGCAGCTGACAGAGGTATTCCCAGAGGAGACTGACAAGAAGCAACTTATTGCTCAGAGATACAATGGAGTGAGAATGATGAGTACACAGGAGAGCAGAAGAGGATCCGGTATATATTCCCCAATGCCCCCTACATTTGCTGCTATGCATATCAATTCGTCATGCAACAGGCAGACCAGATCAAGAAAATTCTGGTTTTCTTTTCGGACCTTTCTGGATTCCTGGCATCCCTTGTCCACGGCATGTAAAGGAATGGGGGAAGTTGTGAAATGAAGACTCCCAGGACAGTCTCAGACACGATGGAATGTCAATATCCGAATGGTGAACGTGCTGTTTGAGAAGAGACAGGAACTCATTGAATGCTTTCAGGATATCAGAAGCTGGAAATTTGACAGCACAGTCCATGAGACAAGAGGATTTCTTCAAATGCCACAAGACAAGTTCCTGTATTCGTTGTTGCTATACTTGTCCTGTACTTGGTATGACCACAGGATCATACCACAGATGGATATCATCTACAATCAACTCTAGAGAACAGCCACCGATTCTGTAACAGTGAGGAGAACTGCCTTGGAGTTTGTGAATGCAATCAGTTCAGTCAGATGGTCCAGTGGAAGCTTGTTCTCTGAATTACCTCAGGAATCTCAGTTGGCCAGAGGCAAGATGAATGAGATCATGGACCACATGGCAAGGATTATTTTGCATTCACCAGTCACCTACCGGATGTAGCACTGTGCAGGGAGTTTGTTTCCAGCACACAAACAGGTTCCTGCAGCAGGAACTGAATGAAGCTGTAGAGGCCTATTGGAAAAGGATAAACTGAAACTTTTCATCCTGTGCAAGAGGACAGATTTCAGCTCTTAAAAGGATGCTTCCACACTCCTGCATCTGCTTTTGGAGAACCATCTGGACACATCTTTGGAGCAAACGGTGATGTTGCTGAGAATCCTCATCACCGCTCTGATGACAATGGCAGAAGCAGAGTGGTCATTCTCAGCTCTGAAGAAGATCAAGACCTTCCTGAGGTCTATGTTGGAGGACAGACTCAGCACCTCAGCAATGCTATCCATAGAGAAATGGATGATCAAGGAAATTCCAGACTTCAATCACTGGACAATCGAAGTGTTTGCAATACAGTACTGTACAACGTCCCATACAGAAGAGGGATGACTCCAAACATCTTCTTTTCAGAACGCATGACAAACAGGCAATGCCTCTCAAAGCCACAGAGCCCTGGACAACCAAGCAACACTTGTCAAAGCCACAGGAAAGCAGAAGCAAGACTTCTGAAAGCTCTGTGGCCAAACTCCTCATTCAAGGAGTGGTGTGCCTAACTGGAGGATTGGGTTGGCTGTAAGAGGTGATGGAGGCTACACATCTTTTTACCCAGTACAGCATAGAAAGAAGTGCATGCAACCCCTCTGAACCAAAGTAAGAGAGCATTCTTCAGTTAACTTAGATGCTGAACAGTTGTAATGTAAGAGAGAAGGAAGGGTAGCAAACTGGATCTAGTTGGCTCTGCCCCACCAGCCCCAATGGGCATGAGCTGCCACTGGCCTGAAACATGCATTCCACATTAACAAGAGTTCCACAAATTCAAACCAGATCACAACTAAAAAAGAAAATGGAAGGTTCTGAATGAGGTCACTCATGACACCAAGGTAGTGATGTCACAGATCCTGGTTTCACAAAACAGAAGTGGACGGGGGCCAAGGAGACTTATGCAGTTTATGAGAAGTGCCTCATACAACCCCCCCCCCCCAGCATATTGTAGCTTCAAGCTCTTACTGCCAATAACTAAGCCTAAGGAGAGGCATTTCAACCTTTTAGAAAGTGGGGGGAAACTGCACAAAAGTGTGAAGCCACCAAACAATTGGTGGTCATGGCAAAAGGGGTGGGGCCAGGCGAAGGGGGTGGGGCCATCTGGGAGAACCCCAGAGGGCCAGATTGGGACCTAAAGAGGGCTATATTTGGCCCCCGGGCCTGAGGTGCTACACCCCTGGTTTAGAATACGTAAAGTTAAAGAATAGATCATGCTTCGTGTTCTTAGAAGCCACAAGTGTATTAGCATGTGAACATGTGGAGGGACACAATCATGGTCAATGAGGATTCTTCTCTTTCAAGTAACATCATAGCAATAGTCAGCTTTGACCCTGAGCCGGTACTTTATAACCATGCTTAGCAACTTGTTAAAGGCCACATGGCCTGTATACCTTTCAGCTCCCCATGGCCAAGTCGCCCAAGGCGTCCAATCACAACTCTCCAGGGAAGTGACGTCATCTGAACAATCCCAATGCACCATTCCCACAGCTTTTGCAAGCCAATTTTACGGGCTGACACTTTGCACCTCCTTGATCTATAGAGGAGAGAGAGAGAGCAAAGAATATTCTTGTATCTTAGTTTCCTTAAGGTATTTCTTTCTCAATTATTTGCAGACTAGTAATAACATCTCATTTCAGCACAGAGGTCACTAGCTGGATTCATGCAAGCCAGGAGCAACTGGCCTCCAGATGTTCTGGAATACAAGTCCCATAAGCCCCAGCCAGCTTGGCCAATGGTCAGGGATTACGGGAGTTCTAGTCCAATGTATCTGGAGGCACCAAGTTGCCTACCCTTGCTCTAAGCCTTCCGTCTGCAATATGGGGAGAATAACACTGACCTACCTTTACAGAGTTGTTGTAAACGTGTGAAGCATCTGAAGTGCTATTCAGGTGCTAACTATTCTTTTTATTATTATCTAGGGGCCAGGGCTGAGGCCTGTTGTAGGAATAATCTACTTTAATGTGTGATTTCTTGGGATTTCCTAAGACATCCTTTGCCCATCGTTTAAGAACTGGGATGCAAAGCAGTGGCACAAATTCACATGGATGATTACTGCTTGTTACACGGGTAACTGGACAGGAACTTCATGAGCACCAGAGGGTTGAACATACGAAGCTGTCTTAAACTGAGTCAGACCACTAGTCCATTAAGCTCAGTACTGTGCCCTCTGACTGGCGGCAGCAATCCAGGCTTCAGGAAAAGAAAGGTCTTTCCCCAACAACTGCTACCCAAGACCCCTTTAACTGGAAATGCTAGGGACTTCACCTGAAACTTTCTGCATGCAAACCACTTGCTCTACCACTGAGTTAATGCAGAAGCCTAGTTTACTACCCTACCTGTTTGGCAAATCAATGTTGACAATGCAGGTTTCCAACAACTCGCCATGCAGGTCGGTGCAGGAGGCCAGGAGCCAGCGCTGGTCATGGGACAAACAATACCCAACAAAGAGCACATTGTACTTCTGGCTGGCTTCTCCAAAGGTCTCCCCCAGCTCTGTCTGTTTGTCTTTGATGGGTGCCAGGATAAATGGAGGGGAGTACAGCTGAATGGGACTGGGCCGCTGTAACAAGAGGACATCATATATAGATATATAAAGCAAAGATGTATAGCACCAAGTGCAAAACGTTACACAAATCACAGTAACAGTCATGCCCAACTTGAGGCAAGCCATTCATTTGAAGCAGGTGCTATGTGCAAATAGTAGACGTATACTTCTATCAAGTAGCAAACAGTTCAGGATCTACGTGCAGTAGTCATTTCATACAAACTCCTCAGCACAAGCACAGAACTTAGTTTACCGGACCAAAAATGAGCATTGTACCCCATGTTCACCCTTCCCTCCTCTCCCTCCTGTCTTAATGCAATAATTCCAGGATTTCTTAAACCACAATTTCCTATTATGTCTAAACCAGAAAACTGTAGTTAAAGCTCTAACCCGATTGCAAAGAACTTGAGTCAGAACTCAATCCACAGTTTCCCAGGTTAGATGTAACAAGAAACCGTGGTTTTACAGACCACAGCAGTACTGCATCGAGGTGTGTGAGAGAAAAGGGAAGAGGAGCATGCAAGCACAATGTTCATTCTTGGCCTGAGAAACCATGGTTTATTGGAATGAGATCATTATGGCTGAATTGGGCCACAATCAAACCCAATGTTTTCTTAATACATGAATAGTAAAGTATTTCAGTGACCCTCAGTACAACAAACTTCAAGAAAAATAAAATATTGTACTTCCATCTAAAATACAGGTGTGGGTTAACCAGTCAAAGCCACAGCATTTGCCAAAGAAGTCAGACCTTCAGGATAGGCTTCAACCAACCATGTATAGTGGGTAGAAGAGCAGACAAGGAGAAAAAAACACATGGCTATTTGCATGGTCTCTTCAATCCTCTTCCCCTACACACTGAAAACCAAGATTTGACACTTAATTAGGTGCTAAGTTTCCCAATGCAGTGCAAGTTCTAGTTCGCAAGGCAGTTTAAAAGTTTATACAAGGAGAATATAAAGAAGGAAGGAAGAAAATGAAGGTATGTAGTATGTTGGGGTCATTTAGCGATGTTGTCAAATTTCAGAATTACCTAGTTCGAAATACAGATTTGTCCGGTTTGTAATGCTCTGCCTGAGCTTGAGTTGTGATCAGTGTTGAGGACTTGGACAAAAAATAGGATGGAATTTTGAGTGGCAGCTCAATTATGATATTGTGACAACTTTGTGAACTGGGAGGGAAGCCTTTTTCCTTTTTCTTAATAAAGCTTGTTTTCCCCTCTAAGAGTTCCCTGGGAAACTTCTTAAATACCAAACTGATTTTGAATCGAGCTGCACAGAGCTCATCCCACCATACAGAAGCTAGCCACAGTTATCCTCTGGATTACTACAATGTGTTATACAGGGGGCCGCCTTTGAAAAGGGTCCAGAAACTTCAGCTCAGGGGTCTTCAACTATGGCCCGCGGGACACACCCGGCCCGGCGGGTGCTTTCATCCGGCCCTCTTCCGCGGAGGAGACGCTGGCCGTGACGCTGCCGGCCGCCCTGCAGGGCTCCGGGCGAGCGCGCCTCCTCCAGCAACTCTATATTGAGCCGGCTATTGGCCGGCTCAGTGAAGGCAAGGCGGGCTCCCTGGGGCCGCCCGCTCCGTCTCGCGCTCTCTCGGGTGGCGGAGCAGCAGCGGGATACGGTGGCTGTCTGGGTTGGGGTCGGGCGTCAGACTGGCCATGGCGGCCGCAGCACTGGTGCTGCAGGGGCTGCGCAGCTGAGCCGCCTCCACGCGCCGCTTCAAGTTTGACCCGCAGGAGATCGCGCACCACACCGGTGCGTCCCCCGCGGGCCTCCGTAGGGCAGGCAGGCGGGCTGGGGCCAGCAGGGGCGAAAGGAGGCGGCCGGGTGGGCGGGCGGGGTCCTGTGGGCCCTCCGGGGCAAGGCGCCCTCCCCGCCGCTCTTGCACCCGCTCGGACGCTCTTGGCGGGCCCCCCCCGCTGCGGCCTGGGAGCTGCCCTACCGTGCTTGCCCACCCTGCCTGGAGCCTTAGGAAGGGCCTAGGGAAGAGTGGGGCTGCTGGCCATTCCATCGCCGCCTTTTGCCCAGGCAAAGTTTGCTGTTAATTACTCTAGTTGGAATTTCTATTAACTGAAGGGTGATGAGAGGTAGGAATCAGCAAATCTCAGCTGTGTATTTGCCTCAGTATAATATAAGACAGAGGCCTTGGGATGTTTAGTAACACATGAAAAAGAAGCACATCACCCTTCCTGGTTGTGGCTTCTAAAACTCAGGTGGGAAACTGCGTCCCACTGACCTTTGAAGATCCAACTGCACAGTTAACCCATCTCATATATGTAAACAGCTTCGGTAGTCTCGGAGACTATTGTTGGTTTGGGTTTCCTTCTCTGTCTGCGCCCTGTGGTAACCTGAGTACAAGACAGTGACTTGGCACTTGGACTGAGGACAAGCTGCTACTCTGACTTTACTGGGAGGTTGTGAAACAGACGCACGTGCACGCACACTTGTTTCTCTGGGCTAAAGCACTCACCTCAGGGTTCTGGAGAGTCATCTCAATGCTGGCAGCTGGCCCAAAGCCAGTCAGAGACTTAATGTGAATCTGCGTGGGCAGCGGCCTCCTGCACCGGCAGTAGACTGAGAACGCCAGAGACTTCAAGTGCTGAATATAAAAGACCTGCTCATCCTGCATTGTCTGCAGCATGTATTGGCAAGGCACAATCTGGAGTGCAACAGAGAAACAATAAAGCCAGGATTAGAAGGCTTGGACTTCGGACCCCTTCGCACATCATCACATATTTAAGGTGCACCCATAAGACATTCTACATGTAGAGGGAGAATGCAAGAAATCCAACTACTATAGACAGACACACTATTCAGGGAGGTACGGATAGGCTGCAGGTCACTATGGAGGGCAAACTCTGTAGCAATCCTGGGCATGTGGTCCCTTGGCATGTGAGGCAGCCCTTATACTGCTCCTTCTACAACACAAGGCAGTGTTTCCATTTGCCATGGATTGCAGCAACCTAGGGGAAGTTCACACAAACCCGTTTGTGACATGATAACTACAGTGACTGAGATGCAATTTGCTATCAAGAAAAGAGCCCTGTTATGCCACCACTTAGTCATTCAGAAACCATTTTCAACAGCGTGTCTGATGCAATCTTAACTCCACAGTCTTCAAGAGAAACTCTGAAACGCAAGTCCCCCCTCAGAGAAGCTACATTTCTAAGTCTGGTTCTCACAAACGGCAGAAACAGTAGGAATCCTGTATCTGGGTTGTTCCACTTCAAATTCAGTAAGGGACTCAATATGATGGAATGCTCCTTCATACAAATAAAATAAAATAAAGAAGCCTTGACATAGAAAGCTAGATGCCAACGAGAAAAGTCCTAGCCTAGCCTCCCTAGTATGCTCGCTTTCTATGTGAAGGAAACCTCCCTACTCCCAACCCCACATGGGAGAACATTCCATCATGTGAACCCTGACCTGCAGTAGAATACTCCAGACAAAGCTTTACTTCCTTATCTGCTGAGAATTAGGCCTTAGAGTCTCATCTGCACTTCACTGAGGTCAATTATCTTTACAAAACAGATCGTGAATTAACTGCAAGTAAAAATAGAAGAGTTCTTGGGTACAATAAACTCATAATAGATTTAACAATGCATGTCTCTTAGCCACAGCCATATTTTTCTAGGGACTTTTGCACCTCATCTTGCCACAGAGACAGCAGAAATATGTCAAGCTCTTCCAGCACAGCTAGATTGACAAAGCAAATAGGATTAGCTCAAGATCTTCATTTGGATAGTTTGTACATGATTACTGTGGGGGGGTGCTACGAGAAGTTTGGTGTATGTGCTTTTGTATTACATAAATTCAACTTCTACTCCACAGTCACAATAAACACAAAAAAGATGTGTTGCTCTTAATGTTTTGTACAAACTGCTCCCTGGAAGAATCTTGAAGAAGAGAATGTACTGTACTGTACTCAATCCGTCTTGTATTACTGCCTTGACTTCCACTGGCAAAACGCCATGCGCTTGAAAATCAAATTACAGGTGCATGGATATAAACAAGACACATTAAGAGCTGGCAAGACCACTGCTTGGCTGAAAACATAAGAGTAATACTGGTTTCTTAGTAGCGTACACTCTTCTTCCAGTCTGCTGAAGCCGCTGCACTTCCCCCTTTTACACACTTCTGCAACTCCGGCAGGATTACCTGGAGAATGAAAGAATTCCTCATGTTTTCAGGGAGGTTGTTCAGCATCTCTGTGTAACATCGCATCAAACTCAAGAGCCAGAAGTTGGCAGAGGCAGATTCCTCCTCTGAAGTGTAGGTGAAGGGATCCACCATATAAATGACGACCGCTGGAGGATAGGTGTGGCTGTCTGCAGACTCAGGTTCAGTGGGAATGCCTATCCTCTCCCTCTCTGCAGAACTAGAAAAGAATAGTCTTAAGCACTGGTTTAAAAGCTTCTTTGCTAAGATACAGCCTATGGGGAAAGTGTGACTGGAAGACAGGCATAGTGGGTGAGTACAACGACAGAGAAAGGGAAAATGCTACAAATGAGTTCAAGGAAAAAACCCGTCTTGCTAAAAAGGCATTTATCACAACGCAGTAAAAATGAATGATAAAAACATGAAGTTTAGTGTTAAGGGTTTTCTTGGCTTATGCTAAGGATAGGCTGCAACAGGGCACAGGCCATAGTCCCACACAGACAGAAGTACACTTATATGCTGAAATCAATGGGTTGAAGCATGCTTAATATTCTGAGTTGGATTGTGACCAAAATGTTGAAAAGTATCACCAATCATCATCTAATACAAGTGGGCAGGCTTCCGGTTTCCGGGATCTATTTTGTTTTGTTTTTATTAGAGCACTGAGATCCACCAGCGTGAACCAGGTGCAAAATAGTGGCTCAGGTGGATGGACACATGCTATAAATTAAGGAACAGGGTGCCTTGAACATGTGTTCAGCCCAGGAATTTGTGAAAAGAACCAGAACCATGCTTACAAGGGCTTTCACCCAGAAATCCACCCCTGGCTTCCCCACAGCTGTTCTTTTTCAACAACCTAATTTGGTGGTGGTGGGGAGCTAGTTGTTATTAAGACAACTGGGAGTCAGAAACCCTTGCTAATCTAATGCACATCACCCAGAGATCTACCAGTAGATCCCGATCTATCTTCTGCTCACCCCGATCTAATATGTTGAGATTATCTACAGAACCTTCTCTCTCACTCACACACACAGCTAAAATCCACTGCTGTGATGCTCATTCACTGGTCTTACCTTTCCTGCCCTTCTTGTTGCTGTTGAGATGAGTTATGTCCCGTCTCTGCATCTCCTCCTGAGACTGTGCTTCCTTGGGGCCTCTCTGTGGAATTTGCCCCAGGAATTGGGTTTTGACCTTGAGGCAGGCCACCACTAAACCCTGAAGAGGAGGTAGTGCTTGTCTGGTTAATACTGGCTACAGAGGATGCTGCTGACAGCTGTGGCACTGTGGACCCCGAAGCTGAGCTGTTGCCTGATGGGAGGCCTGTAGTCCCACTGTTGGGTGTGGAAGTGAAAGAACTGCCAGCTGGAGGAGCCCCAGATGCAGCGAGACAGGCCGAACTGGGGGGAATTGATGCTGCGCCTCCGGATATAGTTTGTTCCTGGTTTGATGGTGGTGGTGGTGCAGTCTGGTGTTTAGGTGACATCAGTAGGCTGCTATCAAGTTGCAAAGTAGCTAAGTAAGGTGCTGAAAGAACACATATATGCAAATATGTCAGAGCTATCTGAAGAAGAAGCCTCAACAAAAGAGCACACCAAATAGTCTAGGCCAGTCTTCTCCAATGAGGTGCCTTCCAGATGTGTAGGGCTGCAACTCTCACCATTGCCATGCTGGCTGTAAATGATGGGAGTTGTAATCCAACACATCTGGAGGACACCCGGTTGAGGAAGGCTGGCCTAGGCTTTCAAAACATCAGCAAGGCAGACAAACAGAATATTGCCATTCTAAAAACTTTACTGAATGGGAGTCACGTGCCTTTTGCAGGGTTCCTGCAATGTGACAAGTGGGAAGAAAGGAGGAAAGAACATGGTCTTGACTTGTTATTGCTAGTTCACATGGTGGAAGCCAGAGAAGTGTTCCAGGAACTGGCTTGCTGTTTACACTGATTATTAACAGTTCGAAACTGATTAGAGTCCAGGTAGCTTGTGCTCAGATTATACGGTTAGAGTCCAAATGAGTGATTTGGTGAATTTGGATCCAATTGTAATGTATAGTTGATAAATCTAGTTGATTTACAGGCCTTATTTTGTGGGTGGGGGTCACTCCTATAAACAGATATTTCCACATTTCTGGATTTCCACAATTTATAATGCTGGGATATATCTGCGTTTTCACCCAACTAGATCGTTATGAAAATAGGGGCTTGATCTGGGATTGTTGTTTGGTCAATTGTTGCCGAGTGTATGGATGGTGAGCTTGATTGGGATAAAAGGATATAGTCAATCCTTGTATAGGTTTTGTATTGCTTAAAATATCTGGTAAAGTCTCATTCGTTGGGGTGAATATATGATTTTCTGTTAAAACCATAGATAATTCATTATTTTTAATCTTTGTTTTAATTAATTTTGCACTCTTTCGATCCACATTAAAATCGTTTATAAGGTTATTATCTTTCGTATTGTGAATTTGTTTGTAAACTGCCTTTGTTGGCTTCAGAAAGGCAGTATAGAAATATCATAAATAAAGATCCCCCACAACTAAAATGATTTCCCCTTACTTAAATTCATTTGAAGTGCATAATGCCTGTTTTGTTTTTAAAATTATCCTATAGTGATTTGTTGTTTTCCAATTGATCTGTTAACAAATATATACCTGCCTCTGGTATCTCGCAGAATATCTATTATATCTATTTCAAAGTGTTTTGCTAATAAAATTGCAACCCCTCTAGCTTTAGAGTTGCCTGGAGCAGTATACCCTTTTCCAATCCAAGCTGATTTCAATAGGTTTCCATTGCCCGTTTTTTTGTGGGACCCCTGACATGAAATGATATTATTTTAATGTCAGCCATACAATATTAACTGTGTGCTGTATGAAATTGAATGAATTTCAGTGCTTGCTATAGTACTGTTCCTGTTCCATCCCTGGTGTCTGTTATTACCCTGAAGCCACTCTAGCACAAAAACCTTACACAAAACTACAAACAATAGGGCTAAACAAGGGCTTAACAACATACTAGCCCAATTAGATAAGACACGCCTCTTGCGTAGTCTCAAGCAGGGTAAGTGTAATTTCCAACACCAGTTCTCAGGGGCTTAAATATGGGAGTGTAAAGATGCTCCACCCCACCTGCAGGCAATGATAACTATATATAATATAAAATGCACAACAGAGTGTACACAACATAAATGTATTATAAACATAACTAGACTAAACAGCTGTTTCTATCTTAACTGAAGTTTATTGAATGTCACCTATCTCCAACTTTCCACTCTAGTATTATGGTCCCTTTTTCCAGTAATCAGGTTCCAGGATCACTGTTATAAGTAGCGATACATGAGTAATTGTTAAATTAAGGGTTGTTTTGTGTGTGTGTGTGTGTGTGTGTGTGTGTGATGCTGCATTTCCTTTCCCTGATTTCTTCTTTCTCCTGTGGACGTTGGACCAATGGTGTAGTGTTATTAACAGGATCCTCAGATTCTTTGGTGTCTCCATCCTCCAGGCTTTCATTTGATGTTAAGTTGAGTAGGATTAGTAACTTTCCTGCCTCCTTTCATATAGTGACAGTATGGGTGGATTTGTTGTGGGTGACCATAAATTTGATTGGGTAGACCCAGCGGTAGGAGATTCCCATGTTGCATAGCATTTCTGTCAAAAAGTGATAAGCTCTCCTATTTTGAAGCATTTCAGCTGAGAGATATTGGGGGGGAGGGGGGGAGATTGAAGTTTTCTTCCTGCATAGGAGATATCTTTCATAACTCTGGTCACTTTCAGAATATCTTTTACTGAGCTGTTATGGAAACAGATAATTATGATCAGTCAGAGGCCTTCTTCCATCTGGAGGTTTCAGGGCCAGAGATCAATGCACACATTCAGTGTGCATGTGCTCCAGGTCCAGGTGAACATTTTGAATAAAAGCCCAGTTAATTTTTGATCACCTGGATATTTAAGGCAAGGGTGTTGAATCTCAGACCCAGGGTCCCAATCCGGACCCCCTGGGATTCCCCAGATGGCTACTTCCCTTTCCTCTAGCCCCACCTTCTTTCCCCCAACCATCAATCATTTGGTGGTGTCCTGGCTTTTGTGCAGTTTCCCCCTTCCCCTATTTTCTAAGGTTGAAATGCCTCTGCTAAGGCTTATTTACTGGCAGTAAGAGCTTTAAGCTAAAACAGGCTGGTGTTTTCGGTATTCTGGCCACACCCCTTTTGCCTTTGGTCCCACCCACCACTGGCATACGCTCCCCGAGAGCTTTTCCCAAACTGAATTTGACCGTTGGGTTGAAAGAGGTTCAAGACCCCTCCTTTGAGGCCCCTCACTCATAGATTTGTGTAGCGAATGCAGTTTTCAAGATCTTCAGTCCAGTTGAGTGTGTGATTGATTGTTTGAGAGCTGCAATTTCACTTGTTCAAGGTAGCCCAGTCACAAGTGCGTCATCCACCATTTTAGAGAGATTTGCTACCATTTTGGAGATATTTAAGATCTTTTTATTCTAGCGGTACAACTGATTCCTTCCATTCAGCTTTAAACTCATGTTTAAGATCCACTGTTTTCCCTGAGATTTCCATTAAGATTGTCCAGGACTCCTTTGATGTCTTAAGGTACAATCCTATGCAAGTTTAGACAGAAAAAAGTCCTAGAACTCCCACCATGCCCCAGCCAGTTCTAGGACTTTTTTCTGTCTAAACTTGCATAGGATTGCACCCTTAGGCACTTTTGGTGCCATGATAGGCCCGTTGTCCTCGTCAGACTGGATGCTGCTGTTAAGATGATTTTTGGAGCTGAAGTAAGCTTTTAAACTGCAATCTTAGTTCATTTGGCTGCTTGGAAGTATATCCTGTTAAGACCACACAGGATTGTTGGATTTTGGTTCTGACTATTTTGGGGGCTATTTATGTGATTATTAGAAGAAAACCTTCTTAGATCTTTGGGGGGAAAATGCTAACACTGTAGACCGATCCAAGCCTTAGGGATAGAGTGTGATATAGAGTTGCATGTTTCTGAGCTTGAGCAGGTGGTCCTCACCAAAGGAAGGAGGCATATTCCTGCACAGATTGGAGGGCCAAGGATTCCTGACTCCATATACAAGGGCATGGCTGCATCTGATATGCCAAGGTCTTTCCTCCACTCCTCACAATCCTGCATGGTTACCATGAGTGACTCACCTATGGGCCTGGCAACTGGGGTGTGTGAGTGGAGTGGGGAGAGAGAGAGAATGAACACAAACCTAGTAGGTCAGATATATCATCAGGGGCCACATGTTTCCTATTCCTGCTCTAACTCCAAAAAATAAACCACTCAGATTGTTAACAGATTGTTCTAATTTAAAAAACAAAAAATGTACCCTTGTAACGGCTAAATTTTTGACCTTATGCGCTAGTATTTAGAGCTAGGGGAGTATTTTCCTTTATTTTCTTAAATGGCTGGATTTATGTACTGTTTTTCTTAAAGAAATCTTCCTTTGTTTAATTGTTTCTTTATTTTGTCCTTGGGCTATTCAGAAGTTCATGCACCACATAGTCACCTCCATTATATTTTTTTTAAAAATCAATTAAGCAGAAAAGTGCCACATCTCTAGTTCTTCAGAAAGCACAACTTACTGGGTTTGCTTCTCACTTAAGGCCATTTATCGTTCCCTAGAGTAAGTGTTAAATGCTAGAGGACAGGGTCTAACAGTTACACAAGAATGCATACTTGTGCCACAAGCTCCTACTCCCATATCAACCCGCCCAAGCTTTAAGGTCATCTACTAAAGTGCCTCCTCCATAGCAGATAATGTAGGCAATAGTCATGTCAGGCATATCAAAGGGGCATAGCTAAAATGGCTGTCTGAACCAAAGTTTGCCTTTGAGCTATTACTGGCAGTCAGCTTGACCTGGGGAAAAGAGTACATTACGAGAAAATTTCTTGCTCAATAAAGTTCATGCCCCATACAAGTAAAAACCACAGATAACAAGTTGGGAAATTTCTATAGCACTGTAGAAGTAAAAACAAAATGTCATCAAATATGAATAAATATGAAAAGGTGGGATGAAAGGAGTACAGTAGCCAATCAAAGTACAGTAATTCAATCACATATCATGTTCAAATGTAAAACTATAAAAGTAAAGGGAAGATGCTGGATGGGGTTGCTCCCAGCAGGGGGTAACCTCTCCTTTCCTGTTTTTCCATAGGGTATGTGGTGTGTGTGTGTGTGTGTGTGTGTGTGTGTAAGTGTGCCACTGTATTTCTTATTCATAGAATAATAGAAAAGTAGAGTTGGAAGGGGCCTACCAGTCAGGCCATCGAGTCCAACCCCCTGCTCAATGCAGGAATCCAGGTCAAAGCATCCCTGACAGATGTCTGTCCAGCTGCACCTTGAATGCCTCCAGAGTGGGAGAGCCCACCACCTCCCTAGGGAGTTGGTTCCATTGTCTTATTGCTCTGACAGTCAGGAAATTTTTCCTGATGTTTAGGTGGAATCTGAGTTCCTGTAACTCAGTGCTTCTCAAATAGTGGGGCGGGCCCCCCAGGGGGGGCGCGAGGCTCCGTAAAGGGGGGCTTGTTTGACCTCAGTTAAAAGTTTTTTTTAATATTGTGTTCCTTTAAATCCTGTGCTCCTTTAAATCTTTTCTGCTACAGTTAATAAAGCTATTCTTTGTTGTAAATTGATCCACATTTCTTTCTTTTTTTATTCTCTTATACGTTAATAAGGATACAGTGTTATGCAGAGGTGTACTTATAACAATTTTATAGACAAATGATACTATTTACAGTCGTGCGGGGGGCGCGAAATGTTTTCTTTTTCCTAGGGGGGGCATGACAGAAAATAATTGAGAAGCACTGCTGTAACTTGAGCCCATTATTCCGTGTCCTGCAAACTGGGATGATCGAGAAGAGATCCTGGCCCTCCTCTGTGTGGCAACCCATTAAGTACTGGAAGAGTGCTATCATATCTCCCCTCAGTTTCCTCTTCTGAAGGCTAAACATGCCCAGTTCTTTCAGTCTCTCCTCATAAGGCCTTGTTTCCAGTCCCTTTATCATCCTTGTTGCCCTCCTCTGAACCCTCTCCAGTTTGTCTACGTCCTTCTGAAAGTGTGGTGCCCAGAACTGGACGCAGTACTCAAGATGAGGCCTAACCAGAGCCGAGTAAAGGGGAATTATCACATCACGCGATTTGGAAGCTATACTTCTATTAATGCAGCCCAAAATAGCATTTGCCTTCTTTGCAGCCACAAAGAAGGCAATTAATAAAAAGCAATGTGAACTCCTTCTATCCAGTTGTTACTTCTGGTTCAGTACTTTCCAAGGCCAAAAGCAAGTCACATCCTACTAGGACCTTAAGCTAGACATATCAGGTAGGAACTCTAGTATAGCTTCTTAACTGGGCAAGGGATCTGTCTATGATCCCTTTAAGTTAAACAAGCAGTATCAATTGGGCAAGGAACTTAGTGTCCTTTAAATTATTCCCATATAACCTACTTTTCCTGCTCTTGAAATCTTTCCTACCTTTGGAATATCTCTTACAGCAAGACTGAGGTCAATGAGTGAGAGTTTTTTTGACTGTGGCATCCAAGTTGTGGAATGCCCCCCTCAAGGAGGTACACTTGGCATCAACACTACTGTATTTTAAGCGCCAGGCTAAAACTTTATTTGCTCAGGCATTTTAAATATTGGTGCTGGCGCTCATCTGCTGTGAGTTGATGTTTTATTTGCTACATTTTAAAGTGGATTTTGTATCCTTATTATGGTAAGTTGCTCTGGAATCACTGTTTGATGAAAGGTGATATCTATTGAAATATTTTTTAAAAAGATAGCTAAGTTATACCTCTGTCCCTCAGATATGCAGTTATCTATCAGGAACCTGGATGAGTCACATATGAAAACCTGCTCCCTCTGTTAGGAAACCCTACCCCTTTTGAGGGGGTATAATGCTTTGATCAAGAATGATGTCATCATTCCACATAGGACAGACAATCACAAGCTCTGAAACTGCCAATTAATATGTAGATGAAGCACAAGGATGCTGGCAGGGAGGAAAGCAGCTAATTGAAATCTGATTAATACAATTATTCAAGTGTTCCAGAATACAACATACAAAGATGTCTGGCAGAAACTCCAGCAAATGATCATGGAAAGAAGAAGATATAAATGCTAATTATTTTCAATATATATCCCTGAAAATATAAAGCTCAGACTGGAAATTATAGCTTTTTGATCAGCTGCCAAGTCTGGCAGCCAAGCTGGTACATGAGGCCAAGGCATCCATCACATACATATCTTTTTCATTAAGAACAAAGTGTGAGCAGCAAAAGAAAGTCCAGGTTGGTTGGAAGAGCAGGATATATCTGCAGAGATTAAGCTGCACCAGGTAAAAAATCCAGCCTCTTCAACCTGGTTTGGATTGCTTCAAAAAAGGAGACAATACACGTTTATGTTGTATAAACAGCTTAGTCATGATAACTAAATTGAACCTCCATATACGAAGATGGTATACCTATGAAAATCAATGTTGCAGTTGGCAAGAGGGGAGAGGTGATGCCCTCAGGTCTGCTTATAAGCCTCCCAGAAGCTCCTAGCTGACCACTTTTAGAAACAGGATGCTGGATTAGACAGACCTTTGGTCCAATTAATCAGAACTGCCCTTTTGTTAACTACCCATGTGCCCGCAAAAGTCTTCTTACAAGTGTATTAAAACAACATATCCACGTTCCCAAGTCAACTTATAGGGAGAGCACAAAGTGACTTGGCTTTCAAGTTAAGGAGATCTGTCAGAGAAGGCAAGTGTCTACTAAAACCAGGTTACTTCCAACCTAGCTTCTCCCTGCTTACCTAGGTGGTGACGACAGACTTGCGCATAAAGTTTGAGCCTGGAATGATTGTCACAGTCTTCGTTGCCCCAGGGTGGGTTAAACCAGTCGCTCACATGTTCATCTGTCAGCTTCTGGGCCACCGTCTTTCCCACTCGCATGATTCCATCATGCAACACTTTACAGATCGGTTTATGTTCACCAAGCCGACACATCTAGTGGCACAAGGAGGAAAACTGATTGCAATAGCATAACATATTCACCAATTACGGATACAGTAATACCTTGGATTGCAAGTAACTTGGTTTGAGAGCATTTTGCAAGACAAGCAAATTTTTAAATATTTATTTAATTTTTTTTGACTTGATATACAAGCGACGTCTTGCAATACAAGTACTGTAGTACGGCTTAAATTAAAAATCTCTGTACAAATTTTTTGGGGGGATTTCGTTTTGATATAAGAGTGTTTTGGATTACAAGCACGTTTCCGGAACGAATTATGCTCTCAATCCAAGGCATGACTTTATATATAATCTACGGATCCAAATGTGCATCCCAAATGCAGTATAGCAATTGGATTTTACAATAAGTAAACTGTAAAAGCAAAACAAAATCCAGCTCTCATTCTATTTCAATTTGCTTACAATGGAGCAAAGGCCCTAAAGAACAATTTCCTACTTACAGCAACATAAATAAATGACAAACCCAACTTCCCCTTATTTCAGTGGGACTTAAGTGTTGGTGTGCTTATCTGCCATTACTTTCAGTGGGACTCAGGCACTCCAAACTTTCTAAATAAGCAAGCAAATTACAACAGAAGCTTTTCCCCTGCGTAATATCTGCAACTGTGGAAACACTGGCTGAGTCTATGTTACTGCTACTCAACTTGTCTTGTTGCTTAAGCATTACTGCATCCTAGTGGATAATTAAAATATTACTGCTGCCTTGGAAAAAATAGACGTCTTGGAGAATGAGCAGGAAAGTAAATGGACTGGCAGCGCCACACAGTAACAGGGCTGGCATGAATAATGAAATGAACATGAAAATTTGCATATAGTCTAAATGTGATGATTTTTCAAAGCACTGTAGGTTAACATTGGCTAAATCTGAATGCCAAGCTCATTTTTGAGTTTAACAACATTTCAGTTTACCCACAAACATGAGCTGAAATCAACCGCCAAAGTGAAACATGCACTTAAAACTGAAAATTCATATGAACGTGGATGTCTGACATGTGCACATCTAAAGGCAAAATTCAAAGCTGTGAATTTCCTCTTAAAACTGATTAATGAGCATTGGCTCATTAAAATCAGTGCACATTTTGAGGCCTTGGCTTTTACATCATAAGGTGGGATTATTTGAAACACAAAGTGACCTTTTCCCATTGGCTTTAAAGTCCCACTGACGCTTGTGAGAGCAAACGTTCACCAAAAATCTCAAAGTCTTCCTGAAAGGATTGCCTTTATTCCGAGCAAGCGACATTCTTTCTAAAAAGTAGCATCTTGTGGTCTCACTCATGTTCGTGAGGCTACCAAGACTATTTCATGGATACGGTTGCCAGCAGCCATCAAGTGTTAGGAGCGCAGCATGTTAAGTTACAGAAATTACATAAAGCTTGTATTGGAATGAGCCCTTCGTTTCTAAGGAGTCAAAGTGCATGATTGGATGATCTTTGTTTCACTCCAGCCTTTCCCTGCCCTATTATCCTAAACCTGGGAATCATTCCTTAGTCCAGTTATGGCACTGATTCGATTTTGCAAGCAACTTTCCATTTAACCAAGTCTTCTGCCAAGGGTCTTCAGACTGGAGCGAGATTTCTTGGATTTCATGCTGCATCTTCTGCCAGGAGGGTAGAGAGAGCCTTTTGATATCCAGCTCAACAATTGCCTTTTGCTATATAACCCACCAGCCTATGTTATCAATTTAAACAAGTATTAGAAGTTAGAACCAGCATTTTGTTCTGCTTATTTCTTTCACTGCAATTCTGTTTTGTGGTTGTTAATAAATCTAAATTTTGGGTTAAAATTAAACTTGGGTGTTCTGATTTGGGAGGTGGAGAATTCTACTTAGCCTCATCTCGCTCCATGGGCCTTGGGTCTCTCATCCTACATTAATGCAAAAGTGTGCGCTAACCCTCTAGGGGAGTTGGATGGTTAGAGATTGGAAGCTCGCAGAGTTGTAACTCAGTATCCCAATTAGATCTCTTCCACATGATAACTGAGTCCAGCTAATATATTATTTTCGTATTTTAGCTATCTAGTCCCAGTGGTAAAGCTGAAGCAACTGGATACCCATCTATTTTGGCTTACCCAGTGATTCCTCTGGGGTGCCAGGCAAAGAAAGGAGTAAGGACTGTAGGGATATCATACCAATGATATGCTTTTCTGTAAGAGAACCTGCAGTTTTAGAGCATTTATTCCCTTACTCCTCTCATATTGTACTAGCTATACCATTTTACTAGTAACAGGTGTGGATGCTGTACTCACTTGGACACAAATGAAAAAAAAAATTGCCAGAGCTTCTCTCCTATAAAACACTAATGATGTGTGTATGTGTGTGGGTGGGGAGAATCCTATCCAAACCTTAGAAAATCCCTCTGCTCACCAACCTCGTATACGGCGCTCAAGTCCCTGAAGAAAGTTTTGGCTCCATCAAGTAAGGCCTCATTTTCTGGACACACCACAATATAGGCAACATCCCGATGGCCCCCATATGGGTCTAGGAGCAGCCTCTCCCAAAATGGTAAGGAGAATGGAGAGATTGTCAGGAAGTCCTTGTCGTAACCAACCAGCAAAGTGGGGATTGGAAGCGGTTCGGGGGACTCCTCTGAGCCTGAATCAAGAAAAGGGAGTTAAAGTACTCTGTCCATGAAGAGTTGTCAAATACCATAGGTTGGACTTCTTAAGGCCTTTGCAGGCCATCTATTTGTGTGCAATAAAAATTATCATAAGGATCCAGATATCTTCCATAGAGATGGATCTTAACGGTCAAAAGGGTCTCATATTTTTCTAGCACTTAAAGCAGGGGGTCTCTAGCCTTTTTGAGCCTGTGAGCTTATTTGACAGCTTGAGAAACTGTCCTGGGTACCACCACAAAATGGCTGCCATGGGAGGCGTGGCTAGTCACAAAGGAAAAGTAACCTGCCCAAAAGATTGAGGACAAGGCAGAGGTGGGTTCTGAGACCCAACACACAAAACTCCTTTGAACCCACGGTTTCCTATACCAACAGAAAGTATTTAACAGAAGCCAAACTCTTTTTCTCTTTACCCCCAACTCTCTTGGCCAGCCAACTCATCCCCCGACACATCTTTTTCTCTCCCTCACCATGGATCACCACCCATTTACACATGCACTCTCCCCCTCTCCATCCCTCCCTTCTAAATGCAAGCAAACGGGAGGAAAAGGAAAAAACACTCACTGTCTTTCAGGATCCCACAAAAATCCCTACTTGCTGGATCGCCTCAAACCCCTTTCACTCTCCCTTTATCTCTCACACATGCACATTATGCCCCCATCTATTTAGACAACTCTCTCCACCCTCCAGGTTGCTCCCAAATGGCTTTCCTAGCCCCCAAATGGCTTTCTGCTTCTCTCCCTATCACCCTCCTTGTTGGCTTCTCTGACCCACCTGCTTGCTTACTGCTGCCTTTTCTAGCTCCCCGAACTCCCTTTAGCCGTCTCCCCAGCTTACCAGGTAGCAGTGACAGAGCTCCCATTACCACCACCCCCTTCTTCCAACAATTCCATTTGTTGGAATGTGTTTGCCTGCAGTCCGTCATCTTCATTTCTAAAGTCTCCGAGACCCACATGAGGGCCAGAGGCATTAATAGAAAATGAAGGCGGCACCAGCTGGACCCCTTTATTTTGCTTTAAAGAAACCCCAGCTGATGTTAAGAACATTTCTTTTTTCTTTTAAATAAAAGTGGGATGGGTAGGGTGCCACATGGGGTGCCAAGGAAGGTGTCCGGGAGGGAAAATTGGTGCCCACGGGCACCATGTTACCTACTCCCAACTTAAACTATAATATTTTTGTTGCTCTGAAAATGCGATTCTTCCCACAGTTAGCACAATCGGATAATCCCCCCACCCCACATCTGCACTATATTCTGATCCTTTTTAAATCTGGAAAGCTATGCTCTCATGCACCAGCGCAAGGCAAAGCTGCTTAAAGATATGAACATTTTTACTGTACCGTAGGTTCCCCGGCCTGCCATTTTATGGAACTGCTGCCAGGTAAGAGGTCCTTGAACATGCTGGATGTTCTCCCAGGTCCTGCCAGTCCGCTTCTTCTGGATGGCATCTTGTAGGAAGGGCTGCAGAGACAGGAGCATGCGCACCACGTCCTGGGAGGATAGCATGCTGATGTCTAGAACTGAAAACAACAAAATAGATTGATTCAGGGATAGAGTGCCATACATTAAGATGGTTTTTAAAAAAATCAATTTCTTATTAAATTACAAATATACAAAATTAATTGAGTATCAGTATCAAAACAGGCAAATTACATAAATCACTTTAATCAAATTTACATTTTTATCCATCAGTACCATTAATGGAACTTTAAATGTAATTTTTCAAAATTCCAAGGAAGCCTTTTTGTTTGTTGGTTTTTCTTTCTGATGGTTCAGTTCCTTTACCTGCTACTTGGTAAACTCATGGCGTCTATATTTTGATCTTAAGAATATTTTGTTTGATAAAAAGAACAACAAAAACTCTTGTGGCACCTTAAAGACTAGCAAATTTATTCTGGTATAAGCTTTCATGGACGCTGACCACTTCAGCACATGCATCTGATGAAGGAGACAGTGTCTGCTTAAGCCAGAATAATGTTTTAGTCTTTGAAGTGCCACAGAACTCTTTGTTGTTTTTGCTTCAACAGACTAACATGGCTACCCCTCTGGATTTTGCTTGATAATTTATCTTACAGTATATTCCTGACATCCTGAATGCTAGGTCTGAATCATACAACCTTGATGATAGAAGACCTGGTCCTGGACCAATGTTCTTACATTTACCTCAAATAGCTAGGTTAATCTTAATAAATAGATTGCCTCTAAATCAGGGGTGAAGAAACTGTGGCACTCCAGATGTTACTGCAGTCCAGTTCCCATCAGCCCAAGCCAGCATGGCCATTGTTCAGGGATGTAGTCCAACAACGTCTGAAGGGCAACAGGTACCCACCCTAAAGAAGATTCCTGAGACTTAGGGACTTCTGGTCTGGTGGAGGCAGTCAGAAAAATAAGGACTTCTACCTGCTGGCAGCAGAAAAGGCCACAGGAAGGGAAGAGTGAAAAGGACTATGGGCGCCCTATTTTGTCTGTCCAACAACCCCCCCCCCTCACAAAATTGGGCCTTGTCAGTCTGTGACAGCATGTGAAGTACTTTGAATACCTGAAAGCACTGGAAAATGGTGATTTAAGCCTGGCTTTGTTTTCTGGATACACATCTTGATGGCTCTTCTATGGGCCCAGCCATGAATGGCTGACTCGGCTAAGGCCCCAAGTGGTGCTCTCTCAGTTTAACCCTACCTCATGTGGTTGTAGGGAAGATAAAATTGAAAAACGCAAGGTACTAGCCCTCAGCTCCTTGGAGGAAGAGCAGAATATACATGTGAAATTTTGCAAGTGGATTTAAGTTTCCCTTCACTGCCAAATAAAGATGCATCACCCCACCCCCCAATATTCAGGACATTAAAAGGGAAGAAGGCTGTAATTGTGTAAGTTGTAATTAAACCAAAGTTCTAGCACAAGAAGCATAATCCAGAGACGTGTCACATTTAAAGTAATTAATGGAGTTAAAACTTAAATGGAGGCTGCAGATCCAATGATCTCAAAACAAATTTAGGTCCACCTTATGGGCAATGTCACACATTAATTTTTTTTAGGTGTACACCTAAAAATGTAATGTCTGAATGTGACAAACACATGCTGGTAAACCTGTGCACCACACAGGCACCCTCAGCAGGGAGCTGTGACTGCCGAAGTTGAACTGTAGCCTGGGCAAATTTGATTTAAAGAGGTGCCCTGTAAGCCTGGTCCCACAGAGGACTAGATAGTCTTATAGAAGCTATGTATAAACCACAATTCAGAGAAAGGTGTGCACCATGCTTATACAGCAACAGGGTTTGTGTTGCTTCTTTCTGAACCCATAAACCCTAGAAGTATTTTGTAAGCCACGTCAGGAACTTGTGGGATTTTGAGAAAGTAGATTATGAAGATGTATGAAGCTGAAAAAGAATGAGAGCTCCATTGCACATAGTCCCTTGTGCACATATTAATAAGCTATCCAGATTAAGCTGTAACATACTTGATCTACTTTGTTTCCAGGGGATGCTCAATCTTGCTGAACAAAGTTGACATACAGAGGGCAACACACAGACACCCATACCATAAATTACTTAATATTGGATACCACACGACGTAAAATCCTGTACAGTATTAGTACTAAAATTGGAATAACGGTATAGTGCTATTGAACAATCACAGAAAACATACAGGAAGCTGCCTTATACCAAATCAGACTATTTGTCCATCTAGCCAAGTATTGTTTTATTCTGGCTGATATCAGCTCTCAAGAGTCTCCGGCAGGTGTCTTTTCTATCACCTGCTATTTGATACATCTAGCTGGAGATGCTAGAAACTGAAGCCAGGACATTCTGCATGGAGAGCACATGCTCTGCCACTGGTAGCTATTCTCCCTCTCCAGACATTTTGGCACTTGCTTATTAAAAAGCATTTCAATGTTCCGATCTACACGCTCCTTCTCTTGCTAGCATTGTATGAATGTTTTGCCAGCAGATGTTTAAATGAACCTTTACATTGGAGTAGGAATGTATGGATTTTGTTAAACCCATTCCATCTGTATTTTGTGGATCGTCAGGTGCCTTTCATTCCATCGTCTGCTCATTGACAGAACTGGATTTTTTTTCAATTTCCCAAACTTGCGTTTGTGAGCACTCGCACAAATTTGAATTCTGAAAATGTACAAATCCCACCCCCCCATGCACAAATCCACCCAAAATGCACATTTTCACGCTTTAGTCTATGGGGGGAAAATGCGTATTTTTGGTTGTTGTTTTTCTTTAGTATTTTTGTATGACTAAATTTGTGTAAAATTCCGGAAAGTTTTAAAAAACACGGTTCAGAGGTCTGCAGAATCCGTGTGACTTTGGAAAAGCCAGTCCATTTGGCAAGAGGTTTTTACAGAAATATCTGAAATTATTGGTATTAATCTAGAGGTCTGTCCTAAACTTGCTTTGCTATCAATAACCGATAAAGTCACTTGTGCCCAAAATACGAAGGAACTAATTGTAAACTTGTTAACTGCGGCTAGGTTAATGATAGCAAGGAAATGGAAAGTACATGTTTTTCTAATACCTGATTGGCGTAGTGGTGAGAGTGTTGGACTGGGACTCGGGAGATCCGGGTTCTATTCCCCACTCGGCCATGAAACTCACTGGGTGACTTTGGGCCAGTCACTGCCTCTCAGCCTAACCTACCTCACAGGGTTGTTGTGAGGATAAAATAGAGGAGAGGAGGATTATGTAAGCTGCCTTGAATTCCTTGCAGGAAAAAAGGCAGGGCATAAATGTAATAAATAAATAAATAAATAAGGAAGTTTGGGATATAGCCCTAAATGATTAACTTGTAGTATCAAATGCAAAAAGGGACAGTTAAAGAAGAATAATTTTATGGATATATGGAATCAATTATTAGACTATGTATTAATAAAGGGGAAGGGGAGTATGCCTTGTCAGGATATGTTATATTTTTGGAATGTGGAATTTAATTGATCAAGGGGATGGAAGTATACAGTCATGCCTTGGATTGAGAGCATAATTCGTTCCGGAAATGTGCTTGTAATCCAAAACACTCTTATATCAAAACGAAATTCCCCCAAAAAAATTTGTACAGAGATTTTTAATTTAAGCTGTACTACAGTACTTGTATTGCAAGACGTTGCTTGTATATCAAGTCAATTTTTCAAAAATAAATATTTAAAAATTTGCTTGTCTTGCAAAACGCTCTCAAACCAAGTTACTTGCAATCCAAGGTATTACTGTAGTTGGTCCCTAGGCGGGTGGGGGGGTTCACCTTATGATTTATTTTAGTTGTACGTTTGTGTTTTACAGTTTTGTATGTAGTTTATAATAATTAAATAAAATTTATTATTAAAAAAAAGGAAAAGGAAAAGCCAGTCCACTGCGGAATCCGTGGGTCGGATTAAAAGAAATCTGAACTCATCTGAATCCATTCCAGATTTCTACGGCATCCTTACATTGGAATAATAATAATAATAATAACTAATAACAACTAATCAACTAATAATAATAATACTTCAACACCCAAAACTGATTTGTCAAAAGAGAAGAAATATCCTTACCGTTGCTGTGAGGCCAAGAGTGCACGGTAGCACTTCTGACAAGAGTTTCATCTACTTTCCCACCTGTCGGGTTATCCACATACTGCCTGCCTTGCTCCAGGGCACTGAAGCACTCGATCCAGGAGTCATTGCTTTCTGCCTGGACTCTGTCATAACTCCAGTTTGTGTAATGGAGTGCTTGTCGGCCAGTGGCAGACATGTAGTCCAAGCAGCTCAATGAGGTGAAAGGCTGGGTGTGCTGATTCTGGAGGAGGAGGAGGAGGCTCACTGGGGGTTCCTGGACCCGTTTGGATCCTTCTCCTAGCTGTGGAATTAACGTGGTCTGACACATTAGCAACCTTCTCTCTGCGACTTGGCCGATGTCAGAAGTCCTGCCAAAAATATCCAATTCATCCTCAATGAACAGCCCAGAGTTGTACCCTAGTTTGCGGTTCATAATTGCACTAAATCCACAAGTGCACCGATACTGGTCCTCATTAGACGAATCCGGAATATACAGCCCCACATCTGCACCTTTAATATTCATGTTGCAAGCGCAAATGCAGCAGCTGTCAAAGTTGCTATCTTTAAAGATATTCAGCACGGAGTCAGAAAGAATGAGTGTGACATACAAGCTGTGGGCTTCTAGTATTGGGTGCACAGTGGGTGGCTCCACGGAATTGAGGGGCCGGGTTGTAGAGGGTGTTGAAGCTGGCGACCCTTGGTCTGTGCTGTCGTATTTGACGGATCCTTGCCCACTGGCAGTGCCCCCACCTCTTGGAGTCCTTGGGGTCCTGGGTGTGCGTGGTGTAGGGACGGAGAAACGAGGAGTGGCCGGGGAAGGCAGGACTCCCGCCCCACTGTTGCTGGCTGGGGCAGCGCTGTTTAATGTCACGGGAGTGCTCATCTGGGGGGTGTTCATCTGAAGATAGTCTTGATCTGCCAGGCTCCCAACACTGGGTACATTGCTACAAGCGGACAGGGCAGGAGAGAAAGTGTATCTGGTTGAGTATATCAGTTCTTCACACAATGTTATTCTAAATGGGAGGTGGATACAAAGGCAGGGGGGGGGCTTTTATCCACAAGATACAGTTATTAAGGTAAAGTTATTTGCACAGCATGTCACAGAAGATCTCGTCAACAACCGAACTGTGGAGTATTCTGACATTGCAGGACAGAGATTGAAAAGTGTACCAAACCTTTAAAAAAGAAGTATCTACTAAGTGTGTTAAGTCAAGTCAATGTTTGCATTGCAATTCTAATTAAATAACTCACCAAATTATGTACAAGGGGAACACTACAAATCTACGTTTCTAATCTATATAAATAATAGGATTTAAAGTGCCTACTTTTGAATATGGATAATATACTTTGACTGATTTATACCTACAAGAATTTTACCTGATCCCAGGTTAATTTCCTCAACTGGCCAAATTAAGTTCTTTTCTGTGCCTTGCCTACTGGCAATGCATCCTTTGTACGTTGTCTGTCTGCTTGTGCCACAAGTGCTAGGAGGGGTCAACACTCGCCACCACATTATTCATAATTTTATCGTTATCTGCCATCAGAACATGGTCCTTCATTTCGACAAGAAACCTCTTACAGATGATGAACACAGATCTTGCCATGGAATTTCACAGTAAGGGCAACATGGATACAGATCTCCATAATTATTCCTACTTATATTGCTAATAAAAACAGTTTCCTTAAAATGTGCTCCTTATAGCAATCACTCCTTTGATGAAGGAGGGGAAACCTGCAGATTTAATGCATCTACGGTCCTCTTCAGTTAGTGTGGAAGTTTAAATATTCATTTTGAACTCCCATTTTGCCAGCAATCCGAGAAGGAAATGTGGTGAAACCTGATTCTCTGGAATAATTTTCTTGTTATCTCTAACTGACTTGAGTGCCAGTCAAGGGAAACAGAAAAAAAAACCAGGCTACAGGTTCAGAAAGGAGAAGCTGAAGCACAGCAAGTGCCTTAGAGAAACAACAAAAGGTGACCTAGAAATCTTGATTAGCAATCACCTCTTTGGCAGAAGCCTGCAGTAATAGTCTTTTCTCTAATTGGATTACTCTGGAAATAAGAGATTTTTATCCCAATAAATACCTGCAATTAATAATCAGCTCAGGTCTTGGGAAGTAGTTACTATTACAGAAAACCAGGAATTAAATTGCTGCCTAGGCAGTGTCAAGGGCTTCACGGGTTTTTTTTTTTCTTTTTCGTGTTTTTTTTTTTTTTCAATTCCTTTGAGAGCACTGAAGATCCTTTGGAGCTGGAAAGTGATTGATATAAAGGACTGATATAAAGATACAAGCTGCTTCCTCTCTAAAATTAATTCACTGCTGCGGGAGAACCCTACACTGTATGTTAGCTTTTAAGGGGTTTCATGCATTTCATAGTTTCAAATCTTGCTTGTGTTTTAAGATCAGCAGCTGGGGTTTGTAATTCATATGAAGTGCTAAGCCAGTTTCCAATTAATTCTTAGCTAATATACTGACACTAAACTTCAGAGTAGACAGGATCAGAGCACAGCAAATTTGCAGATTGTTATGTCAGAATCTGGAAGAAGCAGCAAGCTGAAAGAGGAAGCAATGGGATAATTTTTTTTATATATATATCAGCATTGAGGTAAGCCCTCTGCCATCTATGAGCTATAAAGCTAAGTGATGCAAAGGGCACCTAATGCCAATGTTAACAGCCAGCCCTATCTATGTGACTATGAAATTATGAAAATAACGAGCTTGACCCAGTGAAGAAACTGCGGCTATCCAGTGCGTGTGCAGATAGGACTTTTCAGGGCCTGATGATCAACAAAACAGTGAGTAAGCAGCCATTTCCTGTCAGTGGTCTCTCTTCTGGGAAAGACAGAAATGGAGACTGGTCTCCATATGGCCCCATCCATCACAATAGGATCCTGATCTAATTATTCTCATTACAAAAATTTTGTTATGTCCGACCATTTTATCATGCTTGGTAATTGACACACCTGAAGATGATCCTCCCCACCTCACTATGGGGCAAAGAAAAATCCCAAGGCTGAGAACTGAGCTCTTATGCCGTGAATAACAAGGAAGACAAACTATCTCCTGTATCAGTATACAAAACATGCTCACACACATTTCCAGTTTCCACTGCTGTACTTACTTGTAACCATCTCTGATGAAAGCAGCTGTAGGCGGTAAAGAAAGTTGTTCGATTTTTGGAGGAATAGCCCAGGAAGGCCGATAGACACAGGCCTCTGGAATCTTCAGAGGTAGCAGGCACTGGCTTGGTAGCATCTTCAAAGGAGCAAACATGGAGGAGCCCATAAAAGGCTGAAAGGTTGAAACTTTGTGCACAAAGGAGAAATCCTGCAAAAGCCAAGTAGTTGCATTGTTTGTATCAGAGCAGCCCCAGTCAGTTACACTTCTTATAAAAAGGAAACTCACATATATGCAGGCAACCTTTGTTGTCTGAAATTGTGATTGGTAGACATTTTCATTTGGACATTGGACTCTCCTTTCTCTCAGGATTTCTAAAAATAAGCACAGAGCTAGACTTTACCCAAACCATCAGCTGCTGTCAAAAACAGTGCCCCCCATGTCTAGCAACTCCACCCTGTAACATGCAGTAATGAAAAGCCTGATGTGGCATGATCCTGTGACATGTCTCCTCGCCTCCCCAACAGCAGCAGCCTATCATGTGCAGCAGGCAGGGGGATGCATGGTATGATATCACTTCACCCATTTTGTTACTACACATTGTAGGAGAGCGGAAGGGGAACCCATTTTCTCTATTTTGGGTAATATCTGGGGATCTGGGATCTCAAGAGACTAGAGGGAATACAGAGGACAGTGATAGAGTAACTGAGTGGAACACAAGAGGATAGTGGAGAAGTTAAGAGAGAGTGTAAAGAGAAAGGTGGCTCCTTCCCATGGCAATGTTACAGTCAGTTTGTTTTTTTGTTTTTGCTGAACTAATCAATTACATTAAATGTGCATATACATTGAATGGAAAGTGAAGAAATTGTATTTGAAAGGACCTAGTTAAGAACCTGTTCTTGAGAACAGAATCTGTCCTTGTTATGTCTGCAAAGCATATGCAGTTTGGGGCTTGCCCTACATTTAATAAGGCACTCAGACTAAACACTATTCACCCATACAGCTGCAGATACTTAACTGAGTCAAAGATGACATTGTTTGCATCTTTCCAGTTTTGTTATGGGTAAAAAAAACCACAACATACACATCCCAAAACCAGGGCAGTCTTGAATACGACTGCTACAATCTACACACTATGCACAGATCTATCAATTACTATTATCCTGCCCTTCTTCCACAGAGCTCAAGACAACATACATGCCCCCTTCCCATTATCATCACAGCAATATTATGAGGTAAGATTAGGTGGAGAGACAGTGACTGGCCCATGGTCACCCAGTGAGCTTCATGGCTGAGTGGGGATTTGAACCTGATTCCCAGTCCTGATCCAGCAGTTTAGCCACAGCTAGAACAAAATTATTTTTGGCTAAACAAAAAATATATGTGGTATTTAAATAGGCATTCCTATATTTTGCCTGTATAAACCCATCCTGAAGCTTATATTTTCCCGCCATGGCAGACAACAAAAGACTTATAAGGATGATCAAAAAATTAAGGAATTGGTTGGTGAGCACCTTGCCAAACCTAGCAACACATTTTCTAATGCAGAACATCTGATGACTCAACTGATGCTAAGCCCCTTCACTGGGATATGCAGCTCCTTGGCTCACATGACCATCATAGGTCTTTATATGGGGAAATTTTGTTAAAGGCATACACAACTTCATATGTGTACATGCTCTCTCTCTCTCTCTCTCTCTCTCTCTCTCTCACGCACACGCACACGCACACACACAGTCGTAAAGGAGAGACAACCCAAAAGTTTATTGAGCATTCATTAACTGATGATAAAACCCACATGCAATCACAAAACTGTCTAGACAGCACTGATCCCTTGTTATGAATGCCTGTTGGGGTGGGGGTGAGGTGGGAGGCTTTTTAATCTCTATGGGCAATCTTGACCCACATTTTCATTTGTATCTCAAGATTGATATTGTTTTGACAACTGGAAACAATGGGTTAGAAACAGAATAAATTAGCTGCAATTACGTAGTTCCTGCTGAAATCAGTGGGGCTTAAATTAACTCATGGCTAACTTGTCCCATTGATTTCAACTTAGTTTAAATTAGTCTGGATCCAACCCAGTCTATATATATAGTCATGCCTTGGATTGAGAGCATAATTCGTTCCGGAAACATGCTTGTAATCCAAAACACTCTTATATCAAAACGAAATTCCCCCAAAAAAATTTGTACAGAGATTTTTAATTTATGCCATACTACAGTACTTGTATTGCAAGACGTCGCTTGTATATCAAGTAAAAAAAAATTAAATAAATATTTAAAAATTTGCTTGTCTTGCAAAACGCTCTCAAACCAAGTTACTTGCAATCCAAGGTATTACTGTATATAAAAGAAAGTGTGCTGACTGACTGACTGATAAACGCCCAGCACAAACCGTTTAATCTAGGAACATGAAATTTTGAAGGGACATTGCTTTTATCATGTAGAGCCCCACTAAGGAAGGATTTTTGGAAATTCCATCCCTAAGGGGGTGAAAAAAGGGGGCAAAATCGCCCCACACTCATATCTCCTATGGGCAAAACAACAGGGCAGCAGTTATGCAAATCGGCCTCACCTCAGAATTCCTGCAGTAGCCAATAGGAGCAGTTATGCAAATAGCCCATACGATACTTAGAATGTTCGTATGAATCCTTGCAGGGGCCAATAGGGGTAGGTATGCAAATCTCCCCTAGGCCATTTAGAATGTTCTCTGAGGGGGTGAAAAGGGAGGGAAACTTTTTAAATGACTGAATGACTGCTGTGTGCGGGGCATCATCACATAGGCTCCATCACGTTTTGACGGATCTGCCCCAAACTTGGCACGCATACTCTCCATCACCCAAGGACAAAGACTGGTGGGTTCAAATCTCCGAAAAAGCCTCGCTGCGCCTGTACAGCCCAAAATAGATGAGAGCCAATGGCGTCACTTGGAATGTTCGCAGGGGCCATTCAGGAGCGGTTATGCAAATCGCTCCAACGACATATAGAATGTTTGTATGAACTGCCACAGGGGTCAATCAGGAGAGGATATGCAAATCTCTCCTGTGTCAAAACAGAATGTTCATATGAACCACAGCCGGGGCGGAGCTGGGATTTCATTGCGTAGTCCTGGGGGGGGGGGCGGAGCTGGGATTTCATTGTGCAGTCCCGGGGGGGGGGGGGGGCAGGGATTTCATTGTGCAGTCCCGGGGGAGTTGGGATTTCATTGTGCAGTCCCGGGGGAGTTGGGATTTCATTGTGCAGTCCCGGGGGAGCTGGGATTTCATTGTGCAGTCCCGGGGGAGCTGGGATTCCATTGTGCAGTCCCGGGGGACCTTTCCTATGGAGTGATTCAAAACAGCGGTCAGCGACCTTAAGGAATTTCGAACAAATAGTGCCTATAGGAAAATGACGACCCGTGCAAACTTGGCACGGTCACTCTTCATCACGCGAGTGAAGCCATGGGCAAAAGCTAATATATACATAAATAAATACACACACCTCTAACTAGTAATCAGTGTGCTGCATACATCTAACATTTACAACTGTGCCAAAACAGAAAGAACCAACGATTGAGCAGACAAGGAAATACTTAATTATACTCAGCTACTACTCAAATGTATAGTGAGATGCTTCTCTGTTTCCTGTCCTGTAAAGGCATTCTGGTCAAGGTGATGCTGTATATATCCATTTAAATTAGGGAGAAAATGGATGTGTTCACATGCAATGCCAAGCCATGGTTTGGGCGTTATGAGAATAAGCCCCAAGGAGTGTCAGGTTTGCACACTTCCTTCTCCCTGCCTCCCCCATGCTCTTCAAACATGGATGCCAAGTCACAGGTGGTCGTGGTGGTTTATTGTTGTTGTTGTTGTTGTTATTATTATTTACATTATTTGTATACTGCTCCACATAGACCAAAATCAAGCCATCTGACCATTTCACCAAACAGCCAAACCAGGATCAGAAGTCCTGGATCATGGCACAAAAGTGAGGAAGAGGCAATGTGTAAGTCTGAAGCACTTCAGGATTCATTCTTGACGGACGAAATTATGGCATGGTGTTACAAATGAATTGCGTCAGTCCATTATTCCCAGAAACTCCTTGGTCAAATATAGTCTGGGCCTCCACCTGACTATACAAAGACACACATCTTCTGATCTGTTCTTTACATGTGTAAGATCATGTGTAGGGCAAAGAAACACAAGCAGCAGCTTTAAAGATGAAACTTCCATATTAGTTTTATGGAAGTAACTTTGCCAGAGTCCTAGATAAAGGAGACCTCCCCAATTTATTCATTCTCCTAGATCCCTCTAGTTTCTTGTTCTTGTAAAGAAATAGCAGGCCAATACTTTTAAATTTACTTTTCATCAGTATACATCCTTCAACTGTCTGAACATACACGCTCAGACCTGATTCCAAATTGAGAGAAAGAAGTGGGGCGGGGAGAGAAAAGAAAGTCAAGGGGGAGATCAGACACACCGTCTCACTTCACTTTCCAACCTCAACCTTGGCAAACAATTCTAGGTCCTTTGAAAACCTGGATCTTAGGACAGATTCAGGTTACATTCTAAGTGAAAAGACATACATCTGAGTCCCAAGCTACTTGCTTTATAATCTAGAAAAAGGGCCCTTACAGGAGCCAGTATAGGTGGAAGGAGTTCACTTTATAAACCAACAGTGCCTCTTGCATCAGATCCTTTTTTCTGGTTTGGGGAGAGAATCCAGCAGCAAAACAAGTGAGGAAATGTTGCCTTAAAGAAATCTATATGCTGATACTTCTGCTGAAGATAGACTAGTATTTGATGGCAGAAGCTCCTCTCTCCTTTCCAGGAGCATACAGACGAGTAGATCAGTCCCATATAAACCTACTCAAATGATTGCCACCTGTACTGGTCCCTGGTGGAAGGAAACCCAGTCCCATATAGATATGTAACAGGTGGAAGACAATGTTAATACACGACCCCGCATTGAGAGATTAAGGGAAATGTGCTGTTCATACAGAATAATGTATGCAATACACTATAATAGTATCTAGTTAATTTGTATACATTGCAAAAGAGTAACACTGATAATTTGTAGCTGCAAGTTGTTGCAGCACCTTAGAACATTGTGGCTTGAAATCAGACAATTGGTCCATCTAGTGCCAGGCTCTCCAACCTTGGGTCCCCAGATGTTGCTGGACTACAGCTCCCAGAATCCCTTGCCATGCTGGCTGGGTATGCTGGGAGCCGTAGGCCAGCAACATCTGGGGACCCAAGGTTGGAGAGCCCCTGATCTAGTGTGTTTGCTACTCCAGGGGTCCCCAACCTTATTGGGTTGGTGGGCACACCAAATGTTGACAGTGTTATGGGTGCTCTCACAAAAAGGCTGCCATGGTGGGCATGGTCAGTCACAAAACACTCATTTCCCAGAAGGCAAACTGGTGAGACTAAAATAAAAGTAACTTGCCCAAGAACCTAAGTACAAGGCAAAGGTGGGGTCTGAGGTCTAAAGGACAAACCCACTATTTTGAACCCAAAGATGGTGCTGGAAGGCAGCCCTTCGCTTTGCAGCATGCCAGCCTCCCAGTTTAAAAAAAAAATGATAATTTGTTTTTTAAAAATTAAGAAACAAAATGAAAATCAGGAGGGGCAGGGAGCCCGGCAGGTGCCAAAAGGCACCCATGGGTACCCCCGCTGGAAACTTCAGGTCGCCACTGATTGGCAGCAGGCTCTACAGAAGTTTTCCCCATCATCTGCTACCTGATCCTTTAAACTGGAGGTACTAGGGATTGAACCTGGTACCTTCTGCATACATGCCTCATCACCGAGCTACGACCCTTCCACAAGCTCAGTTCAGCTCTAAGGTGCCACTATACTTAATGTGCACATTTAAAGCATTTGAAATTTCTGGACAAAGAATTTACATTCTTGTTTTGTCAAGTTGTGGTGTGTGCAAATCCCTGATTTAGTTACACTGAATGTGAACATGAATCTAAGTTAGACAACTTTCTTGCCCAAAACAACAGTTCTATGATATTAGCAGTTTCGGATTGTTACCTTGACTTCTTCTGGCTTAGGGCTCCCTAATCCATCTTCCACCTCCATTTTAAACTCAGTGAGTTGAGTGGTAATCATGTTGACCACGGGACTTTCCAACATCCCTAGTGTAGTCACTGCCTCTGAGCTAATGCCATCTTTATAGCTCATCACAGGGGAGAAAGCCGGGTGTTGCTCCAAGGAGGGTGGTGTCGGAAACATCCTCTGCAGATCCGCAACAGCTGGACAAGACAAACGGGTGAAAAAAAACATTATGAAATAAGCCTTCCATAGTGCTCAAAGGCAGCCCATATTTAAAAAAAAAAAAGGGGGGGGGGGAGAAAATAAATAAGCAGGGTAAAAAGAAAGCACACATGCTGCCAGTTTCAGAATTAGCCTCACTGAACTCAGTTGCCCACAGAAGCGCCAAATCCCATGGAAATCCTACTTTTGAAGGCTAATATCTGATGTAAGAAATAACATGCACTATCCAGCAGTGTCATTACTTGTGATGTGTGGCAGAAAATTTCGCACAACATGTTCCTGAAGGGGGGGGGGGGGAATCAGTTTTTAAGGGCTAAACTACATGTGGCATTAACCAGATGACTTAACCTTGTAAGCGTCTTTTAAAAACTATAAATAAGAGCTTCTGGATGGCCTGACCAGGGGAGGGGAGTTTACTCCATTCTTTTTGTTCCATGTTCCCCAAAAATATCCACACACACACACCTCAGCTGGAACTGGAGGGAAGCTCCGATTGGTGCCAATGGGAATTGCTCTCTCATTCCAAATAGCAGCGGGGGGGGGGCACCTTTTGCTAAAGCCCAATATCCTGATAGCAGCCACAGGTGCAGGGATTTATAGTTAAAAAGATACATGCAAGGTCAACTCACATGGCTCTAAAAAAGCATTTTTCCTAAATTTAATCAATGACATGAATACAATAACAGACAAATTAACTTTTTGAGGTTACTGTCTCTACAAAGCATGTATATATTTACCCCAATGCTCACCTCTCTGGGAATGCTAAAATTACTGTCTTAGCAGTTTTCAGAGCATCCAGAGTCTAAAATTTAAATAATGTAAAGGAACTGCATGCTATTGAGGTGTCATGACTTAACAGTAACTACTGAATACTTTTTCATAAAGCAATTATTTCAGTCCAACTACTTTGGCCTATTGGAAAAAACTTTGGAGATGTGTATATAGCACACAAATTTAATATGGTGTACTTTTAAAGTTTTGTTTACTGCATACATTTAAGAATTTATAAAATATACCTTCATCCAAAGATGGATTTTAGAGCGCAATGCAATGCTTTTAAAAATCAATACATTATCAAACAATGTAAAACACTAAATTGAGAGGAATAAAACAATACAGTCAGTGAATATATAGTAATTTAAAATGCTTGGGAGCAAATAAAAATGATTTTAACTAGGCCACAAAAAGAATATACGCATACCTCCCTCAAGAAGTCATACCAAAGTCAGGGTGTCACCACAGAGAACACTGTCTCTTTTGTACACGCATCACACAGTGCACAGCATAGTTAAACTATGGAATTTGCTACCACAAAAATGTAGCGATGGGTCACCATCCTGGCTGAATTTAAAAGGTGATCAAACAAAATCATGGAGGAGAAGGCTACCAATGGCCACCAGTCATGATGGCGATCTGTTATCTCTAGTATCAGAGGCAGTATGCCTTCAATACCAGGTGCTGGGGAAGATGAAAGGGAGGGTGGTATTGCACTCTTGATTGCTTGTCAGGTTCCCATAGGAATCTGGTTGGCCACTGTGGGAAGAACAATACTGGACTAGATAGGCTGACCCAGCACAACTTTCCTTATGTTCTCCTTCTCCTATAGCGGTGTTCTCCAAACTTGGGTCCCCAGATGTTTTTGGTCTACAACTCCCAGCATGCCCCAGCCAGCATAGCATAGCTGGGAGTTGTAGGCCAAAAACATCTGGGGACCCAAGGTTGGAGAACACTGTCCTATAGATTGAATGTGAGGAATGGCTTCCTCTGACAATCTTATTGCATGTTTGATACAAATCAAACACGTAACAGCAGATCACAATCTATTTAGAGCCCCCGAGTGTTATCCGATACAAAAATTTCTGGAAAACCTACATTACTAGAGACTGAAATCACAGGCAAACTTTTTTTAAAAAAAAAGTGCAGTGAAAGAAGAGTGGCCAGTAATAGCTACGGAATAGTCCTCTTGCCTTGCCAGAGCTTTGAACCTCAAATAGTAAAACATGTGGGACCTACAACAAAACTCTGTGATGTATTTTCGTGTTCTAACAGGAGTGCTCTTGTTTGGGGTGCCAGCCAGTCAGTCCTTCCTTTGGGGGTACTATAAGCCATTAGGGACTCAAGCAAGACAATTCACTATTTCCCCTTCTCCCAGTTTTTGGGTCTTTTCCAAACAACACTCAACTAAGTATGGCTACTGAGTTTGCTCAGCCTTCACTGAGCTGTTTGATTTGATTTGTTTTGCCCCTTTGTATGTGTGTTCTAAGGATATTTTTGTATTCCTGCAAACTGGGGTTTCCCCGAGCAAGCCCCGAGCAAATACTCCCCTCTTGTTTTTTTTCAGTGGCTCTGTTTTGGCGCCAGTCCTATCAGTACTCACTAGCTGGTTTCACTGTTAGAAGTAGTGGACGGCTGCCCCTAACAATGAGGTGAAAGAGGCTGCTGCAGACAATAGAATTCAGGAGACAGATGAGGGCTAAATCATGCCAAAATGATGTCGCAGAGTTTTTTGAAGTGTTGGCCCTAGCATGGGGCTGCTGTGGGATATTATTTGGTGCTCTGCACTAAGCGAGTGATTCCAAAAACTGATAAGGAAATCTAATGTGCAGTCTACCAGGCACTGCCACTTCAAAGGACTTGTACAGTAGAGGTGGCACAGCAGCAGTGCCTGGAAGATTGCACCCTTAGGTTCCAAAAACAACTTTACCCCAAATCTTAAAGTTTCACAAGTAAGATCTCATAGAAACCAAGGTTAATGCTGCCTTGGATTAAAAAAAAAAATCCCTGTGAAATTCCCTATCAGCCTCATAACCCAATTTAGACAGACTACAAAAGAAAGCTATCGCTACTACTAAAATGGAGCTTGGTAATTAAAAAATCTAGCCTTCAGGCATCTCTGAGAGAGCAAGCAAGTACCAGAAGAAATTGTATTGCACATCTACTATCTTTACACTCTAGTCAGCACAACTGAATTGAAAATAAAAACAGGACCTTTTATTAAACCTGTATTTAAGAGAGTGATTTTGAAGTGACATGTGCCAATAATTTTTGTAGGTGCATTTCTCAAGCAGGTCTGGGACAGCTTGCTCAACCACTGGCTCATATGTTCTCAGTGCAGCTTACAAAATAAAATAAATGGCAGAAACAGATCAAAATCCAGTCCTTCCCACTCTTTAGGACCTATATCTTTTCTCCATTCTTCTCTGGTTTGCTGAGATTTTAACTTCCTCCACTATCTATATTTTCTCATGCATTTGTTTAGATTTTGAGCCTGCAAGCACTTTTAGTCTTATGTTTTATACTGTACAGTACCCTGGGGGGTTTTAAATTAAGAAATAGTAATAATTATTAATATCAATAACAAGGAGTGCCATTCATAGTAAGTGTGAATCACATGAACAGTGTTCTTGCAGCCGCAAAGGCAAAAGGAAGCCCTCTTTTCAACAATGCAGCTGATGCTAGTTGCTAAAAGACTATGCAACTTATGCTGGTCTTCTTAATGATATCCATCAGCTCAAAAGGTACAGGAACTCGAAGTGACTGGCTGGGCAAACATTAAGAAATGCATGTCTCTGAACCTTAACTAGATAACACTCAACTGGTGGAGATCTCTAAACCCTAAAATCCCGACTCAGTGGAAGACCAGTTTGCTAGCAACAAAACTGTAGGAAAAAGCAAATGCGCACAAAGGAACTGCAACATCAGTGAGTGAGCAGGAACTTGCATTCCCTAAACTCAGCCGAGTTACATAAACAAGAAGCAGGCAGGGTTGCCAATCCTAACTGGTTTTATTAGTCACGAGTCACGACCAGAACTGGAGACAATCACTGGGGCAACAGTATGGCTCTGTTAACCATTTTCGATAGGCAGTTTTTGTAATACACTAAGGATGCTTCCCGACGGACTCCTAGTGCTACCAATCAAAAGACATTGTGAAGCTATTCTGTCTTTTCCTCCTTCCTTTTTTTGTGGACAGAAAAAAGATGGGAGGAGTGGGAAAACTCCCACACTGTGTGTGTGTGTGTGTGTGTGTTACAAGTGAATGATTATGTTGATTGGATCCACCTGTAAAATTCCATTAATGAGGCAGGGTGATTGCACAATAAAAGCCTAGTCTAGTTTCTGTAACACACTAAGGGTGTGAAGAGTATGGAAGCCACTCTGAACAGTGCTTTGCAACAGAATTGCCTTGGGACATCCCTGCACAGAATGTAAGGTATACAGCATGCTAATGCTCTCCTGCTCCTCTTGTTGGTAACGAAATGGGATTTAGGGAAGCACCAGGCTCATATTCAAAGGGAAATCCTTTGCAGAGAGACTAATCTGGCCCATCAAAGTCTGTGCAGAGTAGAAGACAGGTTCTGCTGTCTAGCCATCTGACATCTCTCTCATCCGCACATATGCTTCTGCTCTTTGTGCCAGTCTTTTACAGAAATTGCTGCATCGAGAGAAAAGAAGAATACCGAAAGGGGCAAGCCCTATCAATTTAACCCTTCCTAACTTGCTCCATATTATGCCATTTTCTTTTGGGGTTCTTTTTTTTGGGGCGGGGGGGATTTCTGCAATGCAGTGTCATTAAAAAAGAAGAGAAATGTTTAATTAAATAAACCTAAATAACTGACTGGGAATCATTATTCATTTTCATATGTGTCATGCTTGAGAAAACCTTGCATATTTTAAGCAGCTATATATCTACTAAAACTGTCAAAATCCAATCTCTGTGTACTTCATACTTCTGCATTTGAGTAAATCAACACTGCTTTTATGGCTCCATGTAACTCTCTGACTCATCTTTGTGACACCATGATTTCCCCCCTCAATTTGTTCTCATTACCAGCCAGAGTTAATGAGATAACATTCAAGAATGATTTGCAGTAGAATGCAAGTTCAGCTTAGAGTGGCCACAATCTCTCTCTCCCTCTCTCTAAGAAGAGGATCTTGTAATTCACAATGACATCTGTTGGTATCACACAGAATACTATTTTCAAATACACATAAAGCATTTCTAAAGCATATCACGTAAGCAAGAGTTGCAAGAGAGAAAAAAACAAAACATCTGTAGTTCTTAAATGATCTCAGAAACCAATTCCCTGTGGTTCTGGCATGATGGAAAAGTAACCTAGCATAGAATGAATGAATGAATAACACGTGTGTTCAGGAATGAACACACACACACACACACACACACTATACAGAGAGAGAGAGAGAAGATACAAAAGCCTAAATTCTTTAGACTTCACCTAAATATTTAAAGGAATGCTAAGGAACAGCAGCTTGAAAACTGACAAGCTTAATCCCTCCCCCTGTATAGGTTTAAAGAAGTTACAGAACAGTTTCAATTAGAAATCATTGGCTTCTATTGAACGTAATAAATCCCATCTCCACTCCTAAAGTGATAGCTTTTAAATGGAACCAGGACAAATTTAAATAATTACATTTCCCCATGGCTTGTACAATCACATTTGTGTAAGAACACTGTGCCTCAACAGATCAGCTAGTAAACAAATGAAGGCTTTTGTGAACACTGGTACAGAAAAATGCGGTTCCTGTCACGAGGCAACCTATACTGTGGTCACAGAAGCAACTCCTATTTCGTCAAAGTTGTTTGTCTTCTGCGTCTCTAATATTCTCCTTGTAAGAGGAGAAAGGACATTCATCCTAATACCAAGGAAGCAGTTGAAACCCTTGAACGTTGCCTGGGTTCGATAAACGGCTGGATGAGGGTGAACAAGCAGAGATTAAATCAAGACAAGACGGAGGTGCTGTTGGGCAGGGGATTGGGATTCAACCTGTTCTAGATGGGGTCACACTCCCCCTGGAAGACTGATCTTTCCGGGGGAGCATGACCCCATCTAGAACAGGTTGAATCCCAATTCATTGGGAGTGCTCCTGGATCCTATAATGTCCCTGGATCTTCAGGTGACAGTGGTGGCAAGGAGTGTGTTTGCTCAATTACACTTGGTGAGCCAGCTGCAACACTTCCTGAGTCTGACTTGGAAACAGTTATCCATGCCTTGGTTACATCATGCTTAGACAACTGCAATGCACACTACTACATGGAGAGTGTCTGGCAACTTCAACAGGTGCAAAACTGGGGCATGGTATCAGGGCTATATTACCCCTGCCTTGAAAGATATGCACTGGTTGTCAATTGCTTTCCAGACTCAATTCAAGGTGCTGGTTTTAACCTTTAAAGCCCTAGATAAAGGACAGTCTGTCTCATTATGAACCTGCAGGTTACTAAGATCTGCAGGAAAGGCCCTTTTGAGGGCACTATTACCCTCAGAGGCCTGTTTGTCAGGCACATGTGAAAAGGCTTTCTCCTCTGTCACACCCAAACTGTGGGATGCGCTCTGTCAAGAACTACGCTTGGCCCCCACTCTCTTGGCTTTTAGCAAGTGTGCAATCTTTTTAATGTAGCCTTTTAAATTATGTAGTTTTTAATGTTTTACTGTTTTTAATATTCTCGTTTTGTATTCTTTTAACGTGTGTGTTTTTAATTGTTGTGCATATATAAGGCAGTATGCAAATGCTAATAAAAATAAATAAATTACAGCAATGACTTTACCAGTGAACAATGCTGTGGTTACACTCTGTTACTTACTTGGAGGATAAGGTACTGCTGTTCTGCCATCCTTGCCCAGAGGGCGTTCCTCTGTCCCTGCTGGAGGCATTTTTGATGAACGGAGGGCAGGTGAGACAGCCTAGAGATACAATTAAAAAAAAAAACCTCTTTAAAAGCAAAGTAATTATTTTTTAAAAGAATTACTGCAACCTGATCAGAACACAACTCCAGGACATTTCCTTTTTGAAAGGTGTTAATCTTTGATTCCATTTTGTACTCAAGAATGGAATGAATTGCTTTTTAATAAAATAAAATAAAAAAAAAAACCAACCACAGTTGTGTGTGGACAGAATCTTACTTTTTGTCATTTACTACTACTTTTTTATTTTGATTTTAATAGACAAAAAGGTTATCTTAGGTCTATGTGCCTTTTATAAATTAATTAATATGCACTGGTATTTTTCATGAAATCTGGCACTAGAGTAGGAATATTCTGAACTCACCATGAGGAACATCAATCAATACAAAGTAAAACTTCTGGTTTTGTAGGTAAAGTTATTGGAAATGGAACCAAGTTCACTGTCACAAATGTCTGTATTAAACAGACCTTTTCCTCATTCTAGAAGCTTCTAGAGGTGTGGACGTGGTATGACATTTCCTAACCTATTCATTGCAAACCTCACACTCTGGGACAAATCAGAGAAATGAGAAATCAAGCCTGAACGCCTTCTGCTTAAGAATGTAAGAAGAGACCAGGGGTCCATCTCGTCTGCCATTCTGTTCACATAGTGGCCAACCAGCTGCTTGTGGGAAACCCACAAGTAGTACAGGAGTGCAAAAGCATCCTCCTGCTTGTGTTCCCCAGGCAATTGGCATATATAGGCATACTGCCTCTGATACTGGAGGCAGCATACAGCCATCAGGACTAGTAGCCATTGATAAACTTATCTTTCATAAATTTGTCTACCGGTAATCTGAATTTGCTACAGCCTCTTAATCATTTTAGTTGCCCTTTTCTGCACCTTTCCCAACTCTACTATATACCTTTTAATCATGTTTTTGGTGTGGTGACCAGAATACAGTATTCCAAGTGTGGCCACATGCCTCTGGGATACCAGACATTATTCAAAGGTTAGAGTGAGACTATATGCATACAGCGTAGCTTAACTCATTGCACACTTACCCCAGGCTCATCTTCATCTGAATTATCAAAGAGGTTGTCTAAGTCATGTAGTGAAGGGGCCAAGTCTGTTACTTGAGTGAGGCTACCAGTACCAGCTCGGCCTGCAGCATTATCTTGCCGTGTGTCTGGGGGAGGGGAAATCATCAACAACTTCAGACATGGGGCAGAGAGCACAAACAGCATAAAGCCATGTTCCCCAAGAACAGGAACAGCAAGAAATGAATAAAAAAACCTATTCCCGTGTTCCAGTGTTTACCCTCAAAAATAACCACCTGGAGTCTCAACTGATGTCCCCACATCAACACATTTAAGGTGCAATCCTATGCAAGTTTAGAGAGGATCAAAGGCCTACAACTCCCAGCATGCCCCAGCCAGCTATGCTAGCTGGGGCATGCTGGGAGTTGTAGGCCTTTTTTTCTGTCTACACTTGCATACGACTGTGCCCTTAGATGTTGAACAACAACCCCTTCTTTTCTTACTATTTTTGTTATGGTTTATCATAAAAGTATTACTCTCTTAGGATTCTTGAGAAAGATTTCAGCTGGTGTGTTTTCCAGAAGGGGCCAATAAGACTTTTATGTACCTGTTTTAGGAGCAGAACTGAAAATGGACATTGCATCTTTCCCATCCGGCATGGTGGGAGAATGACCCGTTGCAGGAATCTCCTTAGTTGCGCTTCCATCTTCTGACTGCAAACACAGAGAATTCAAATCAAACACTGTATGTGCGAAAGCGAGAAAATGCACAGGGAAAGGAAGGAGGAGCCGCAGTTTGAATTCTTCTGTCCCGCGGCTGCTTTTAATGGCGACCATACAAAGTGTGTTCAGTCGCACATAGTTCTTCCTATAGCCACATGCTAAAAACTTGTCATGTGTGATGTGGCTCCAGGCTTGACACTGAGGAACAGCAGAGATCAAACCCTACACAGAAGATAAATATTCCTGCAAATGCAAAATGTAAACCCCGCCCCCCATGGCTTTCCTGCACTGTAAGACAATTAGAAAGTAATTTGTTTACAATGTCTACCCCATAAACTAACAAGCTTACATGTCCAGGTCATGTGTGCTCCAAACTCTGCCTAATTAATAACTATTTTAATGCAGATTTTCAAGGTCTTTCTTTCAGGAGGAGCTCGGCCAATAAAAGAAAGCAGGCACTGAACTCACCCAAAAAGTATCTGAGGCAAAGCAAAAACAAAAGGCACAAAGAAAGAGAAGCCCAGCATACGCCTGTGGTGCACTCTCAAGTCCCCAAGGAATGGATCGCAAGTGGTATGTGGCTCACGCTGGCTTAGGTTGTCTGAGTGAGGAAAGCTAAGCAGGGCCAGGCCTGGTTCTTACTCGGATGGGAGACCCCTCCTCTAATTTCCTGCACTGAGCAGGGGGTTGGACCTGATGGCCTTGTAGGCCCCTTCCAACTCTATGATCCTAAGTATCACAAAGCGATGCCACATTGATTCAATATTAGCTTGCAGTCTTATGGATGATGCAGCCTGAAGTCTGCTTCTGTGTGAGCTGAACTCAGACCTGGTGTACACATGCAGGAGAATGAGGTGGTGGAACTGATTGAATCACTTCAGACTACAGGTGGCACAGGGTGGGGGTGGGTGGGGTGTCTAGTTTTGGATGCTCCTCTGTGTTAGAAAACCTCCTGGAAATAGAAGACTAGGTGTAGCTAGGGAAAAGGCTCTGTACCAGCCCTTTGTTTATTTTAAAAATGATACACTCCACTTTTTGATCAAATGATCTCTGGGTTGGCTTACAAAACATTAAAACATTAGGAACCTAAGGGATCCTGTTCCTCTGGCTGGTAGCAGAGGTCAGTGTGTCTTCTTTCCTCTCACTTCTGCAGTCCCAGGACAACTGGACTGGTGTCCTATCTGCCAGGTGGGGTGTGTGTGTTAATGTAGGGGAGTGTGTGTAGGGCGGTTAATGTAAGGGAGCATTTACCCATCGGCAGTCTAAAGTGGTACAGTCCCCATCATTTTATTTTTTTACATTTGTAAACCAGGCCTAATTCCCAAAGCACTTGCACTAAGCAGGTTCTCCAGGACAGAGACCACATTTCCCCACATTCGAATGGCAGTTAGCCACATGATCCCTCCCCTCCATATGCAACCGTCCCCCAACACCTTTTTGTCTGTTCGTTTTTGCTTTAAGATCCTCCAATGAGGCCTTGCCATGTGACCACATCATTTTCAGAAGCAAGGCAGGGAGATCGAGAACTTTTTCCTTAGTGCTGTGCTCTCTTTGGAACTCCCTTCCCCAGGGCACTGGCCCAGTGGTGCCATCAGGGCAGGATTTTGTGGCCAATGTCCAGGACCTCACTCGGCAGAATGAGCAGGAGAGCCCACAAGCACAGCAGTACATGGCTTGCTACATTTTGAAGTAAGTGAAACAATACAAGTGTGTTTTCCCCCCCTCCAGAACATATACACTCAAGTGGTGTAATACAAACATAATAACTTACAGTGCAATCCAATGTGTGTTTACTCAGAAGTAAGTTCCACTGCACTCAGTAGGGCTTACTCTCAGGTAAACGCACATAGGACTGCAGCTGTTACCAATTGAAACTCATGTGCTTCATTTACTAGCAACACAAGCCTATGCATATTTACTCAAAAGTAAGCCCCGTTAAGTTCAATCAAACATATTCCTGGGTAAATGTGGACAGGATTGCCTAAGGAGGTGTAGAACAGGGTAAACATTTCCACACAAAGAAGCAGCATGCTCCAAAAAGATCTCTCTCTAGACAGGATACCTTATTTTTCTTCAGAGATTCTCTATCAGTCCCAAGTTTGCATTTTTTAGTGCCGGTGAAGCTGTATTTGATGTCTCCATCTTGAAAAGTGTAAGGATCACTGACATCTCCCAAACATTCACCAGGCTGCTGTATTAGAGGTAAGGGGTCGAGATAATTCATTGCTGGCACTGGGGGAGTCTCTTCCAAGATTTTAAATCTTTTATTAGGTTGTGCTAAGAGCCTAGGGGGAAAGGAAATAGAAACATATTCAGTAAAATCTGTCCTGCAGATGTATAGATTTTCCCCATATAAACACAGCCAATATAATCCCTCTTCCCGTTCGATATAGCTGAAACAAAATGTTTCCCTAGTAGAGCATGCCTAACCTCTTGCCACTACTAAACATCTGCTAGCTGACCTGTAACCTCGCATCCTGGGCCAGCCACTGAAAGATTAGAATCTTACATGCACCATCACAGATAATCAAAATCTCCTGAAGAACCAGAAACATTTCAGTCTATCATAGCATCTGCAAAACTGAATGCTGGAAGAAAGATGGCAATAATCCATCTAAACCCTCATGTTTGCATCAGATTTTAAATTACTTTTAGCCACCTTGTGTGTGTGTGTGTGTGGGGGGGGGGTATTTAAAGGAAAGGAGGGCTAGAAGTGTTTTAATAAATAAAAATACAATAATATTCAACCCTGTTTTCAGTGTTTGCTTTGGACATTATCTTGCACAAGTTTCCTGTACTTTTCCATACCAGTGATCTGCTGCAGATCACCCATAAATCTACCAGTAGATCCTGATCCACCTTCTGCCCATCCCTGCCCTGGAGTATTAAAGTCTGTAGCAGCAAACATAATTTCTGTCCACTTCTGAGAAGAATCTTTTATAAGGTAGTCACACACACACCCCTACACCTCTTTTTCTGGGTAAAACTAACAGTTAAACCTCTTATTAGCACAGATTTAGACATTAATTAGGATTGAAAGTTCTGGGTAACCTTAGGAAACAGCTGGCATTTCCTTTCAAAATTTCTTCATTGTCAACAACAGGGTGGTTCCATAGTTCCATAATGAGCTGAGGCTGTCTACAGACATGAAAAACAAAGGCTGTGTTTGCCCATAAAAAAAATCCCAAATCCACACTGGGGTAATACCTTTATTAGGACCAAGCAAAATGTCACAAAACAGCAAGCAAGCTTTCACGTTCTCCAGAGCTCCTCATCATGCTGGATGTTAAAGAAAAGGGAGAGAGGGGGAGCTGGCTTGATGTTAAAGGCATGAAGTCTTCATTGGTCACAGTCTTAAAATGGAATGTAAGAGGAGATGGGAGGCTTAATTGTTTTAGGCTCTCCTAGGTGCCATGTCAGTCAACATGAGAACAGCAAGGCAAGGGAAAACTAGTTATCCACATCTAAAAATCTGAACAGCATCCAACTCTTCAGATGGCATACTCAGAGACATTAATAGCTTCTGCCACTTGACACATTTATATAGAAGTAGGATCTAATTATCCATAGTAGAGATCCATCCTGAAATCTGCAACTTCTCTAACATTTATTGGGCAGTCTTCAAAAAACTGCTATTCTGAAAAAAGCTCCAACTTTGTGTTCCAATGGGGTAAAAAGCATGAAAGCAAGTTGTTTAATAACAAAATTGGCTTCTATGCTGCCACATTTTCAGACAGGGAACCATTTGGAACCAGAGACTATGCTCAATTGAAGTAATCAAATCAGTATTTGGATGCTAGATTATTGTTCTTGAGAACAGACAACCACAGCCATAGCCCCAACAGGAAGAATCTGCAAGACCTTATAATAAAGCAGAGGGCAATACTAGTGTTGATCAACCCACTGGAGAAATCCAGTAAGCCCACATCAGATAAGTCATACTGAAGGTATCTCAGCAACAGTCAATATAATAAAAGCAAGTGCATCAACTCTGTACTGTCAGCGCCTTCTCAATTTCCTTAACAGACCTTGACACTTACATTGTTCCCTTTGCAACATTCCCCCCCTTTGCCTTGGTGACCAGCACTCATGCAGATAACCCATTTGACCCATAAACCTCTCACATTCTCCTTCAGACTCCACCATCCTCCTCCTTTGGTTTCACATACAGGCCTGTGGCTCACGCTGGCTCAGCTTGTCTGAGCGTGGAAAGCTAAGCAGGAGCAGGCCTGGTTATTACTTGGATGGGAGACCCCTCCTCTAGTTTCCTGCACTGAGCAGGGGGTTGGACTCGATGGCCCTTCTGACTCTATGATCCTATGACATCCTATGACTTTTTACTCATAGCTAAGGCTACTTTGAAGTGCTCTGTCTCTTACTGCTGTGGAATTGGATGGTCCTGTCCCCGTGTCTCTTTCAACAAGGCACACACCTCACCACTACCAGCACTCCTCTTTGACCCTTAAGATAGTCCCTAACCTATGAAAACCTACTCAACCAGAACATGACAAGAGGATTCACAGTGTTTACTTCCTAGAGCTGTGAATATAGTATTTGTTGCATCCTCATATAAACACTCCTCATCTACAGGGGCACCAATTTAAAGCAAAACCTTTTCTTGAGAATCTGCATAATCATCTTTAATCCCAGGTTTACAGCTATTTCCTTTGTCCTAAGATCTACCAGGCTTCATCAGTGTGATAGTCAAGAGTACTCTTTTTAACAGCACAATTCAGGGAGGTGTTTATAAGGCAGACATCAATAGCGGCAGGGAACTCCTCTATTATTCTGAGTCATTTGGGGATACAGATTGCCAGCCCTCTTTTGTAGAGACTTAAAAGGGTATTACTGCAGGCTGACATCAACTTCTTAGGCCAGAGCTAGTCATTATGGGAGATGCATGGCTGCTAAAAACAGCACCGGAACATCTCCTCCTCCTCTCTTCTCCAAGCAACATCTAGTAATATAAAATCTGTGATGTGATGTTACCCTGTTCTAATTTCCCACAACCATGATGTGAAACATAGGTTGGGAAATGCACAGCATGACAACTTGTCAGCCTGCTTTGTATTACTAGATATTTCCAAAGAAATGAGGGGGAGAAGATGATGACATGGGATGGGGCTATTTTTGATACAGGAATCTCCTGTAATGTCTAGTTCCAGCTTTAGAGACAAAACAGTGGCATCAGACTTTCTGGACTTTGAATATCATTCTGTACCATTCTAAGTTTTGTTCACAGGCTCTCACAACTCATCCTCAAAGGGGCAAAGGTCTTGTAAATGCTTACAGGGGCCAACAACGTGATCCTTCTTGAACATTTCACACAATTGTTCTTATCAGTGATGGAATTACTTTTGTTATTCTGGGCCACTTCTGAACCCAGTCACTGAAGCAGCCATCACAGTGGGAGGTATGCCGTAGCGCTATATATAAAGGCATCAAAATCAATAGCAACCCTGGCAATGATGTACACATGTTCTATTTCCCCATAACAGTCACTCCACAAACTAAGATATCTGCTGTGCAATGGCTTGAAAATCATTCTCCCCTTTATCGAGTACACCTTCCCAAAACATTTGTGAAGCAGAATCATAACTTCACTAAGCCTCCTCCATAAACTAAATGATTTCAGCTGTTCCACATGTCTATACAAATATACGGCAAACTTGAAAACAGCCTTCCCTAACTGTGTGTCTTCCAGATGTGTTTGACTACAACTCCCATCAATGGCCATGCTGGCTGGGGATGGTGGGATTTGCAGTCTAACACATCTGGAGGGCACATGGTTAGGGAAAGCTGCTTTAAAAGAAATTATTAGTAATGCATATATGCTCCTGAAGGATTTATTTGTGCATTACACAAACACACACTCACACACACTCTACCAACACATATAGCTCTTCCTCACAACAGGAGTGGTGCTGTTGAAAAGCCTGTGAATGACCTTTAAAAAAGGAATGGTGCCTATCAAGCTTCTTATGAAGTTATAAGCAGAAGCCGTTCCCCTTTATTTCCGTCCTGAAAACTATGACACAACATTTCCTAGCAGTCTTAAGAGGGAGACATTAATACACATTACAAAATGAAACGGCAGCAAACAGCACTGCACACTGCATTTTCATGCTATACTTTTACTCTCAGTTTCGTGTGAGAAAGCGTCTGTGAGACCCAAACACTGATGTAGCCAGCTATGAGTTCAAGAGGCCTAGATCTACAATACATGCATCATAATCCAAACCCTAGACACTCAGAGAAGCTTCTCATGAGATGGGCGCACTCATGTAAACTTCACTTGGATTAACATAACATGTAACAAGACACGGAACAGAATTCATGTCTGAAAAGCCCTATGCAGACATGCTCAACCACACATGCAGCGAAGCATTAGGATCACTCTTGCCCTGTCACCCTAACGGAAATTCTCAGGAAGTCGTGCATATGCTCTTAGTTATTTTATTGGACACAAAAACATGTAACCACACTCTTGCATCGTTTCCCCTCATTTTCAGACACATGCTTAATTTTTGAGTACCTATGGGTATGGGGGGGCAGGCAACCACAACCACCACCATCGGAAGCCATTCCAAATGCCCAATTTGGGGCAGTCAACAAGCCCTTAGGGATTGCTCTTACCTTTTCAGTGCAGTGCTTTCAGATGCAACATCCATCTTGGTGTCATATCTCTCACACTGGAGTTCAGGAGGCCTGAACTCTGGATCACTGTTTGAAGGAAGGGTATATCCCTGCCATTTATTCAATGACTCTTGGTTGAGCAAAACCCCACAATATAAAGCCGTCTCACTGACTTCTGCCATCAGAGGTAGCCTCTGGCCTACAAGGACCGTCCTGTCCTCTGGGTTGGCCATTGGCTGGAGTTCTAATCCATTGCTGTAGAGGGTCTGATTCACAGGAACTGATGGTGGGTCCAAACTATCAGCTTCCTGACCTCTTGGCTGGGGGCTAAGTGTGGGAGGCAGAGGGGATGTGGGGGAATGGGGGGAATCCATAGGATTCAAATTTGTTTGTTTGCTTGGGTGCCTGGGTGGCAGAGAGAGCTGCTTCTCATATTTCCTGCTATTAGGCGCTTCCAAGGAGGGCTCCATTCCTGCCAAGGCCAGCTTCTGTCCTGATGGGTCCTGTTCCATACAGAGCTCTTCAGTGACAGACGGACGATGGTGAAATGGTAGCAGTGACCTCTTTTGAAGTTTTTCTGATTTATCCTGCCTCTCCGTAGTTTTGTGCTTAGAGGCAGGAGGTGGCAAGGCGGAAGAGGATGAGGACCCCACACCAAACCCTGGTTGCAATATCGTCGGTGGGCGACTGGAACCCACAGCACAGCGTTGCTTGAGGAGCTTATGCCTGAAAGAGAATAATCAGGAAGAATTTACCAAGTGGGCTATGAAGAAGAAAGAGGGCAACGGATTCCTTCATATGCTGATGCATCTGTATTTCTCCTCTTCTCTCATTTTAAGGACACCTTGCAAATGTAGCAAGTTATTCTCATGACCCTCCTGTTCAGTTTGGTGATTTATCTGCTGTGTATCTGCCATGACTTTGACATGAATTACTTTAAGACAACTAGGTAATTTTCCTAAAAGTCACAAATCATGTGCAAAGCATTCCTATAAATTTGTGTGTGTGAATGGGCGGGGGGTGGGGGGAGGAATTCTCCACATCTCAAGAATGTATCCAGGTGAACCAGTACGTTTTTTGTTTATTTCAACTGGATAACAGATGGTTCTCTGATACGCCCCAAATGACTTGCATTGCTATGCAGTGGCAGATAGGTTACCAGCCCGTCCCCCTCAAAAGGTTCCCTATCAGCGGTCCAAGATTCTGGTCAAATTTTTTTGGAGGCACCTATCAGAAGGCAGCTTGTTGTAGTCTGAAGTGCAGGATACCGTGCTTTGTTTGAAATCACTGCAGTTCCATCAACTACCCTGTGCGAAGAATTTCAGCAGAGAGAGGGAGAGAGGCAGCTGAAGAAGACCTCAGGGCCTGCTGCAGCTAGACTTTCCCCTACACCGCCCCTCCCACAGAGCCATTTACCACCAACTGCCCTGTGGGAAGGAGTCAAGGAGAGAGGGAGGTGGATGAGGATGACCCCAAACACCTGCTCCTATTCCAGCTGGAGTCTCCCTTCCCCCAGCCATCTTTCTCCAGTCACCTTGAAGGAAGGATCCTGATTATTTTTTTAAAAAAATATATTGTTTATTTCGAATTTTATTATTTTTAGATTACTTGTTAGCTGCCTTGGTAGGATTTGTATCCTAAAAGGCAGAATATATTAGTCATCCTGCCTGAGGACTGGTCCTGTCCAATGTTCTAATGATTGATACGATGATCAGACAGAGATGGGGGTCTCGGGTGCATAAGCCACTATCCTATTCCTTCACAGCAAAGTCTGTGGTCAGTTTCATAAGAGAAGCTGGTACCGGCACACCATGTGCCATAATTACCAGTCTACAGAGAGGGTGGAAAAACTCGCCCTCTGCACAAAAGCCGGGAAACTACTAAGCAATCAGTGGTCAGAGGAAAGGGAAGGGATATGAGGAAATGGGCACAGCCACCTGGGAAAACACAGGAGGCCAGATTGCACCCCTGACCTAGAAGACCAGGAGTCTTGAGGAGGAATACCTGGATCTTACTGTGTTTCTGTTTAAGGTGGCTCCCTTGAGCTGTGCTTGCCCTTCTTGCACCCTTTGTGCTTCTTCTGAGGGGAGGGGGATCAATCTGCTTTGGGAAGATGGAGCACCACCACCCTGTGCACGCGCACGCATGGGTAGGGGAAGGGAGTGTGGCCTTCTGGGGAACTGCAAAGGGCTAGATTGGGAGTCGGGGCATGAGGTTCTATACACGTGCTTTATAGCATACTTGACGGCTTGTGGAACAACAGCATAAGCACCTTAGTTATGCATAAGCTAAGTAAGACTTAGTCCACTAGCAGAGTGCCAGTCACACAAGATGCTCATGAGGAGGCACCCCCGCTCTTTCAATGCAAATCCTGAAATTATTATCTCTTGTTGTACCAACCTGGAGCAAGAACAGCAGACTCTTTGGACTGGATCAACAAAATCCCAAGAAACACAGTTGGTGTGGGTGTCTTCCTCCACATTTTTAGCAGTAATTTGGGCCCTCCTGATAGGAATAAACATATGTAACAGTGTCAGCATGCCAGGAAACCACAATTCATGATCATATAAACAAAGCAGGTGGGGAGAGGAGGAAAAACTGCAGCGATCATTGGTTTCCAATCCAAGTGATGTTAATTTTAATCAGATTTGGAAATGTCTCCTTTCCTAGATTGTGATGATATATCATCAGGGTTAAAAGATTTCTGCAAAATGTAGGAGTCTGGGAGATTTCTACTTTCAAAGGTAGCCCCAAACGAAGCACATTCACTAATCCAGCCTGGATGCAGCTAAGGCATCTGTAACAGTGATCAGGTCCACCTTCTCCAGGAAAGGATGTAGCTGGTGCACCAGCCTAAACTGGGCAAAAACACTCCTGGTCATTCTCTCATAAGGGACAACACTGGATCCAGGAGTCTAGGGAGTGGGGAAGCCCCTATGCTGAAAATCATAGGGTTGCCCCAAAGGTCCTTGGTGGGGAATGGACTTTGCCCCCCCCCCAGCTATTTTTCAGCAGAGAAGACTACGTAAATAGAGGAATTGTTCCATTCATTTGCAGAGGAAGAAAATAGTTTGGTGGGTGCCTCAGCCTGGCTTGTGGGCACAGTGGCACGCACAGGTGCTGCGTTGGAAACCCCTGACTAACCCATAAAGTCCACCTCAGGGAAGCCCCTGAACCCTGGGAGAAAGGAAGCTGTCCAGTCTGTGAGCTTGTCTGACTAAAAGCCTAGGCAGACTTCCTTCATATCCTCTGTATAATCCCTCCATCAGCCCAGGTGATTGTTTCAGTACAGCTACGCTACAGCCGCAGCCGCTAACCTTCAAAATGACAAGACAGTCAATGCTTCTGCATTTCACTTGGAATAAGTGAGGAGGATGTGGTCTATGAAATAACTGCTGGCTGTTAAATGGGGTGCCTGTTGAAGTTCCTAGTAGAGGAATCAGGCAGAACTATTCTCTTACTTGGACTGTGGCCTGTTGAGGATACACTCCTTCCAAACTCTGTGGACCATACGATTCTGGAATTTTGGAGGAATCTTTCCTGATTTCTTTGGACTCTGCACAGTGACCATCCCATCTGGTGCTGCTGTATGGCTGACCATGCTTGGAATGCCTCCACTTTCACCTGCAAGATAAACGGCAACACCATAGCAAATAGCAACAGGTACAAGAGTCATTTCATGGAAGTGATGTTCTTTAGAGGCTTGCTGAGCACATAACACACACATACTTTTTCGATTTTGTGTCTAGCCAAGTGTAACTTGCATTGGTTTAGCACAGGGGTAGGCAACCTGGTGCCTTCCAGATATTTTAGACTACAGTTCCCACAATCCCCAACCACTGGTGATGTTGGATGGGGGTGATGGGAATTGTAGTCCAACACATCTGGACAGCATCAGGTTGCCTGCCCGTGCTAGACTAATGCAAGTTACTAGAACTTTGTTGGTGTTAAAACTATATATAACAAGAACATACATGTTGGGGGAGCAGTATTTAGGGAAACACTCACCTCAGCTCATTTGTTACAGAAAGAAAACATTTTAGGACAAGGTTGCTAGGTTTTATTAAGATGACATATGTACACAAACATAGTAATATTTCTTTGCAGTCTAGGATTAGCTTCTTTCATTACTAAACTGAAATGTTAGTGTGAAAGTTCAAGCTAGTTCAAGATGCAACTTCCTTGACTTCACAAACCATGGTTTATGAAGCCAGGTATGAGCAGTGGCAGACCTCCCTCTCACGTCTTCACCTTGTGTGCTGGCTTTGGCACAGAGATCCTGGTTTGTTTAAACCAGACTTCCCCATTGCATTCAACATGAGGAACTCTGGTTTGAAGAAACCAGGATCTCCACTGAAACCGTGGTTTGATTGTAGTCCAGTTAGGAAAACAGCAAGTCAGACAGGGCATGAAGGCGCACGGAATGCCAAGGCTTATTCATATAATGGCAAACCACGATTTGGTGTTGTGCCTGAACCAAGTCTATGTTGCAACACAGAAACCATTTTAAAATTCTTGTAGAGTTGCTACAGCAAAGTTAAAAGATTTTGCTGCTGCTATGCACAGCCATTATGCACCTGAAACATGCTATGTCCACCAGTGGCAGTGAAATTGGTTATCAATGGCACCAGCAAGAGCTTCTGCTCTCCGTTATGAAGGATATCATTACAGCAGTTGTAAATCCAATAGAATCAACAGCTCTAAACATCAACTGGGACAGCAGAGGGAGCTTTTAGTTTGCTTAGCTTCCTAACTGCATCTCAGAGATTCTGTGCTTGAGCTGGAAAACGAGGTAATAGTACAAATCCTCAACAAGGTCAAACATGTTTACAGAACTCCTTGTTCTTATGTCTGGCATGGCCAGAAAAAAAAAAGCCTTATGAATAAAACACTGAAAGCAACCAGAGCACTGCTACATCAGAGGAAAAAAGGCAACAAATTGATAACTGTGTCTGCCACTGCTTTAAAAGGACTTCTAAGCCATTTTTTGCCACTATTTCCAGGGGCTTCAAATGTTTCCAAATCCTGCTCTCACCCGGTTCTTACTACACTGCTATCAGCACCCAACCTCTCTCCACAAGGGTCAGTTACAACCACAAGTCCACGTCGTTTCTGATCTGCAACTAATGGTTGATATGCAGACATGCAGACCAAGCATCTGTGCAGTTGCAATGCTTTCAGTGATCCCACCATGATGCAATCTTTCACAGGAAAAACACATTTCAAATTCTTGGGTGCCAGTATCAAACAGTAGACATTATCTTGCACAAAGCTAAAGAAATGGTTGCAACTAGCATCATATTTCTGGGATTTTCTGAGTCCTGATCTTCTCCATGCACTGACTGATGCATTCACAATGTGATTAGTACACTGTCCTAAATCCTTACGTATTGCTACGGAAATCTCTTAAAATCTTGAGTATGCACAATTTGATTCTACCAGTTAAGACTATCAGCTCATGCATTTCATTTTTACTAGAATGTATCTTATTCTCTTTTTAAACAGGAAAATGTGCGATGAAAAGCCATCTAGAGAGAATCCAATGGAATACATCTTCTGGTTTAACAAATCCCATTCTGCCCACAGCAGAATGTGGTAAGTCACCACTCCTAATTTTTAAATATGTGTGTGTGTGTGTGCGCGCGCGCGCGCGCATAAAAGTGAGCACTTATGCATGAGTATACATGGCCCCCTGGTCCCATCCAATGCAGCCCTCAGGGCCAAAAAGATTGTGCACCCCTGCAAGTATAACGAAAGAGAGTTTACTGGTGGAAGTTTCCCCATTATAACCTAAAGTAATAGCTAGCTACACAACAATGCAGATGACTGGAGCACTGTGTACTATGCAAATTCCCCTCTACCTCCCTGCTTCAAATTTCAGTAAAATATTAAGATAGATAGATGATAGACAGAGACACATCACAGGAAAAACACAGAAAAAAATAAAGCAAAAATCCAACCAATACAAAAAAAGTTTGGCCATTTATGATTATTTATGGAAAATATTTTGGTTATCCATTTAGAAACACGGCTTCCAATATATTGTTTATTCTCCATATTTCCGTAATAGTTTAGTTCCTTGTTTTCAATCCCTTCCACATTGTTCTAATCTTTTTTGTGGAATAAGTGTAACAACTGCTATAATTGATTACATATACACAAAGCATACCTTCCTACAGTGAATGCCTAATGCTAGAACTGGATTGTATCCTTGGAAACTGGCCAGCTTAACATTAAAATGCCAGCCATGAAGGCAGGAAAATATTAAAACCTAGTATATCCCCATAGCATTGAAGGGCATGCCTTCACCTAAGGTGAGCTAAGTAGCTGCACTGATTTAAAATGAGATACACCAGTAAACAACAGCCAAAGATCAGTCTGGAATATCAGATTGAGGTTTCACTAGTACATAAAGGCAACATTTTTATTGCTCTGACTGGAACCCTTTTTGTTTCCTGAAAGTTGGAGCACTCAAGAGTTTATAGAGTTTATACACAACGATTCACATGCTTTATAAATATTAATTTTACCTAGGGGGTAGCTACACATGGCAGCAATAGACCTGTGTGTTAGAATGCAGATCACTGCCAAGTTCTTATTAAGTGTGCTGGGGGAGCTAAACATTTCCCCCACTCCTGCATTTTACTTGCAGTCCCCTCCACCCAGGCCATGTTTCTTCCAGAGAGGCTCAGAGGGAAAAACTAGTTCTGATGTTAACTGCATGATTTATTTATTTTTTAAAAAACTAGTTAAAAAAATAATTAAAGAGTGTGCATCTGTGAGGGAGTCAGGAACATAAGAAGCTGCTTTATACTATTCAGACCGTTGGTTCACCTAGCACACCCAGTATTGTTGACACTGACTTGCAACAGCGTGCCAGGATTTGAGACAGGTGTCCTTCCCAGTCCTACCTGGAGATGCCAGGGATTGAAACTGGAACCTTCTGCACGCAAAGCATGTGCTCTACCCTACAGTTCTTCTCCGTATTGGGAATGCAGCAGATTTTTTGGGGGGGGGGCACTAACCCTTCTTCCCACAACACAGTCCCAATTAAAATTCTAGGCAGGGCTAAGAGAAATGGGAGAGTGGGGGTTCATCACTGTAGTAATAGTAGGGGAGGCAAAAGTTAAACTTCCTTTTTTGCATGCCATGGTCCCAATCAGGTTACCATTCCCCAGCATTTAAAAAAAACACAAAAACAACTAGGTATGTTTATTGCATTAAACATTTAACATGTCACATCTGTTCTGGCCTACCAACTAAAAGCAAGTCCCACTGGGAGAAATACAACTACTGGAAGGGGGTGTACACAGATAAGAAAGGATTAGGCAAGCTCTTCCACCCACTACTCCTCTAATTTAAATCACTATTAATAGGAATCCAGCAAGATCAACATTCTAACACATGAGTAGTTCCATGGGTGCATGTCGTTAGCCCCTAAAAGCTTCTTATGTTGCCAAGAAGTGTCAAAAGATGAAGTACATGTGAGTCAAATGCGCAGCTACCCCAATACCTGTATCTCCATACAGTTAATATTGCTTACAATAATATTGCTTACATTAAAAGGGCATATTGAAGGAGTTCTACTTTAATGAATGAAAAAATGGGGATATTTGTGCTGTAAACATTCACTATTTCTCTCTCCTGCATTGTGGCTGTTAAACCTATTCGTCCTATTCAAGCATTCAAAAAACACCTTACCTTAACGTGAGAGTGGAGCCATGTTGCATAGCCCCGCCTATGTTTCATGGGCCCTCTCCCTGCATATGTTCAGGCAGGGGGGCCTGAGCAATGCATGCAACATCGGGAAGCAGGGCTATGCAGCAAGGCTCCGCTTGCATGTTAAGGGTACAGTATTTTTTTTGAATGCCTGAATAGAGCTCCTCTCTGCTCTCCAAAGGACCCACTAACCATAAACAATGGGGAAAAGTGAATCGGGTAAAATTACCAAGCAGTAGCAGCTGAAGGCTACAAACTAGCTGATCACAGGAAGGAGTATAAGCGGGATAGGTGGCCACCTCACAAGGTTTTCTCCTTACCTGTGACCGTCTGCTCTGGAGAGGTGGGTGGTGTGAGTAACATTCCACAACCACTGGCATCTTTCACGTTTCCAGCTCCCTGTGGTACCATGCTGCTGTGGCCTCCTGGTATGGAAGTGCTCTGAGACACAGGAATGTCATTTTGAGAGATAAGAACAAAAGCTGAAGGATACACCATTCGGACACCACCTGTAAAGATAGGGGTAAAGAAGGGACAAGGGTAGGGCACAATTTTGTTTTGTTTTGTGTTTTATCATTTCTAATTCAGCAACAGAAGCAACATTGTAATTACAATGTCTGTATCAAAGCAGAAACAATCACATAACAAAGATATTTATTTTTTTGAAACTGCCATTTTTAAAACTAAAGGGAGCATAAATAAATAGTCTAAAATTGTCATAAACTGTGTGAGAGAGAAAGAGCATCACATTTTAAAGTAAGGCAATATATCAAAATACTCTAGTATTAACAGATTCACAGTAAAACTGTTTGTTATTTATCAGGACTGCATCTTTAGAGATTTTAATTGGAGCTGGGAGAAGGGAAAAAGTTCTTCAAGCAAAATACTGAACCTCACCAACTATGACTTCTACTGCCACCGGAAAATCATCATCATATCCCAGCTCTTCTTCCTCTTTCAAGCCCTCTTTCTTCTTCAGCACCATTGGATAAAAATACTGCCACTCCTCAATTAGCTTCCGGGTTGCTGGGTCTGACATCTTGTATGCTTGGCCCGTTAAAGTACCGCTTAAACCATATGGGCTTATCAGCACTGTAAAAAACAAAAACAGACTGTAAAGTGTGCAGCCTCAACTTGACTTCCCAGCAACCATCCAAACCTCCTCTACGTAAAGTTGTGCAAAGCTATGTTTACTCAGCCATAAGTCCCATTGTGTTCAATGGGCCTTACTGCCAGAGAACTGTGCACAGGACTGCAACCTAAACCTTTTCCTAATAAGTAGCTTCTTGCTATACAAAGCTCATAAAACCACAAGCAAGCGAGGAGTTTCTAAATATTTCAGCTGAAAGGGACATGTTTTTATACTAGCCAAATGTATAATGCTGTTGTCATTCAATTTAAAATTGGCTTCTAAACTTTATGAACCTGGCCAAAGAATGTTATGTCAAAGCCCTCAAGGTATTCTGTGCAGCCGGAGGCTCCCAGTTGAAGAAGAAAGCATGTTGCCCTCTCAGCTGCAGACAGATTTGAAAATGTGATAGCAAATAAGAAGCAGCTCAAATTAATTAGTTTACCCCCAACCCCCAGGGTCATTATTTAAGCCCATCTGATGTTTTTTAGGCCGTTGGGCTTGAGGATTTCAAATCTGAGGATAACTGGAATAAGAAGATTACAGAGTAAGTAGGACGATACGTCCTCTAGCTGTAGCTTGGCAGCTAGCTTTTCTCGCAAATAACATGCAAATTAAGTAATTGCATGTTAATTGGGTGGATCTTCCTCATTTCTTGGCTCTGTCCACCTCTACACCTTCATTCTTCATCTTTGACCACCCTTACTTATTCTACAAACTCATGCCTTTTAAATCATCTCCACTCATTCTCTTTTGCCACTCTTAACTTTGGAAATTCCCTTTCAGTTAACAACTACAATTCCAGCAGGCTGAGAGGAGGGAGATGAGAGCGAGCGCAGGGCCATTCCACCAGCCCTGCTGAAAGGCCTCCCTCATGAAGGCTCCTCCTCCCTCTACTGTCACTACCACCAGCCATTCCAGCAGGCTGTGCAGAGGGAGATGAGAGGGAGCGCCCGGCCATTCCACCAGTCCTGCCAGAAGTATTAATTAATACTCCCCCTTCTTCCCTCCCCATTCCTTTTTCCTTGTGTGTCGTGTCTTTTTAGATTGTAAGCCTGCGGGCAGGGACTGTCTTGTTAATTGTTGTAAACCACCCAGAGAGCTTCAGCTATTGGGCGGTATAAAAATGAAATAAATAAATACATCTAGAATGACTTGGTCTGCACATAACACTAACCCGTGATTTATATAACCCATGGTTTGTTGCCCTACCCAGGGTTTGTCTGGGAGACGATCGAACGAATTCTGGTTTGTTTCCTCAATCCCTGGATTATTTACTTCCCTCCTCCTTCGCCCACTCCCTCACTGTATCCCACATGCCTTTGTGGCACTATAGTACTGGCATGCAAAGCAGCTGCGGGTTTTTTTTTAAACCACTCTTGCCCACTGCCTCTGTAGTCTGGCAAAATGACCCAGGAACCCCACATGTTTCTGGGTTCACATGTAACGACAGACCATTGTTTAAACAACCCAAAGTTCACAACCCAACAACAAACCAAAGGTTCCCTTTTTGGGTTGTTCATGGTTAACAAACCACGGTTTGTTAGAACGGCTACGTTTGCATGTCATGACAACCCAGAATTCAACAATCCATGGGTTAAATGAACCATGGGTTAGCGTTATGTGCAAACCAGGTCAATGCCTTCTTAACATCTAGTTTCAAACCTCTTCTGAAAACCTTTTCCTATTTAGCTTTCCCACAAACCCCCTTTTTTTGCAAATGTAGTCTGTTCCTTACGAAGCATTTGCTGTTTTAAATATACTTTTAATCTCTCTGTGTATGTTCCCCTTCCTGTTTACTTACTCCTTTTTCTAAACCTAGACTGTGAGCCACAGACTAAATTTAGAAAACCTTACAAAATATTTTAGTTTGTACAGCACCAGACACATTGCTGGCAAGCACTATCAAGCTACACGTTGTCCAGCTTTGTAAACAACGTTTTTATTCACATAGTAGTCCCACAAACTAGAAATTGGTGAAGCTTTGTGTACCATAGTGAAACAGGATAGACATCCTTTGGTTTAAATTGGATTGCTTTTTGTTTGTTAGTATATAGTGATTATATTAAGCATCACTTTTTTAAAACAATCTGGTTTAAAGTGAAATAAGCATAATGTTAAAACTCATCCATTGCCCTCTATCAAACACAGCAGGCTTAAGACTCCTTTTCTTCTGCAAAAGTAAGATTCATGATAGGAATGGAGGAGCATTAAAAATATGGCACACTATTTATTAAGGTCATATATTGTATAAATAGGTCATATATTATATTTTTGTTGAAAATACAGAATATTTATGATTATCTCTCAAAGCATATGGACATTACTTTCGAAAAGAGCATGGACACTAGTGTTCCATCTCATGAAAAAAAAGTTACACCCAATAATTACCAGCCTTTTGCTTCTCCAGATGCTGCTTTTAAATGCCAGATTGGTCCAAAATAAGATCTCCCTCATCCATGATCTAATAGTGGATGAGGCCACTGATCTGGCATGCATTACTGAGACCTGGGTGGGTGAACATGGAGTCAGTCTCTCCCAGTTATGCCCACTGGGGTACTTGGTTTAGTATCAGGCAAGATCTTAGGGCCAGGGAGGGGGTTTGCTATAGGAATTCTATCTCTCTCTCCAGGCTCCCTGTCTGTCTGATTACTGGTCTGGAGTGTTTGCACCTTGTGCTGGGCCAGTGGGACAGATTAGGGATTCTGCTGGTGTACCGCCCACCCCACTGCTCAACAGACTCCCTATCTGAGCTGACAGAGGTGGTCTCGGTTGCAATGCTGATGTCCCCCAGGCTGTTGGTCCTGGGAGACGTTAACGTCCATGCCGAGGGCACCCTATCTTGGGCGACTCAAGATTTCATGGACTCCATGACAACCATGGGACTGTCACAACATGTCATCGGCCCAACGCATGTAGCAGGGCACACACTAGATCTGGTTTTTTTCAGCTGGGTATGGGGATAGAGATCTGAAGGTGGGGGACATTGAATCGGTACCTTTGTCATTAGATAACTGCCTGCTGCGATTTAGACTAACAGTGACTTTTATCCTCTGCAAGGGTGGGGGACCTATTAAGATGGCTAATGGAACCAGATGGTTTCCAGGGTGCCCTTGGGGGGTTTCCGGCTGATATGGCTGGTGGTCCTGTTGAATCCCTGGTTGATCTCTGGAATACAGAAATGACCCGGGTGATTAACACGATCACTTCTGAGCACCCTCTCTGGAGTAGAGCTCATACGGCTCCGTGGTATACCCTGGAGCTGAGAGCGATGAAACAAAACAGGAGATGGCATTGAGTGAAGATGGAGAAAAACTCCTAGTGGATGCAATCAAGCCCTGGTATATACCTATAGTCAGGTATATTAAGGGACAGTGAGGGCAGCAAAGAAACAACATCTCACTGCCTCTATTCAATCTTCTATTTGCCACCCAGAAGAGCTTTCCAGGGTTGTCCGGGGCCTATTATATGCTGGCCCCAATGACATTCTGGACCCCTCTGAGGCCCGCTGCAATATATTTGCTAGGCACTTCCATGAAAAAATCTCTTGCATCCACCAGGACTTGAACCCCAATGTTATAGCAGTTGAATCTGGTGATGTTCCCAGAGCACATGCTGGTCAAATTTTCTTGGATGAGTTTCAGTTGGTACAGCTCGAGGCTGTTGACAAGGTGCTTGGACAGCTTCATGCAACCACATCCATGGATCCTTGCCCCTCTTGACTCATAAAAACCAGCAAGGAGGGAACAGCCGGCAGGGCCAGGGAGGTGATGAATGCCTCTTTGCAAGAGGGAGTGGTCCCAGGCTGCTTGAAAGAAGCAGTGGTGAGGCCACTCCTGAATAAACCCTCCCTGGACCCGGAAGATCTTAATAACTTTAGGCCGGTGGCGAATGTTCCTTTCCTGGGCAAGGTCCTTGATTGGGTGGTGGCCAACCAGCTCCAGACACTCTTGGATGAGGCTGATTATCTGGATCCATTTCAGTTGGGGTTCAGGCCTGGTTTTGGCATGGAAACAGCTTTGGTCACCCTGTATGCTGAGCTATGTTGGGAGAAAGACAAGGGGAGTGTGACCCTATTGATACTCTTGGATCTTACAACGGCTTTTGATACCATCAACCATGGTATCCTTCTGGGGCGGCTGCCTGAGTTGGGAGTACTGCATTGCAGTGGTTCTGCTCCTACTTGGATGGATGGCTTGAGAAGGTGGTGCTTGGGGAATATTGCTCGACCTGTGGACAAATCCAGTATGGTCTTATCCCCCATGCTATTCAACATATACATGAAACTGCTGAGTGGGGTCATCTGGAGTTTTGGAATGTGCTGCCATCAATATGCTGATGACACAGAGCTCTATCTCTCCTTTTCATCTTCAGCAGGTGAGGCTGTGGATGTGCTAAACCAGTGCAACAATGGACTGGATGGGGGCTAACAAACTGAGGCTCAATCCAGACAAGACTGAGATACTGTTAGTGGGTGGTTCCTTTGACTGGATGGAGGGTGTTCAACCTGTTCTGGATGGGGTTGCACTCCCCTTGAAGGAGCAGGTCCGTAGCTTGGGGGTCCTCTTTGAGCCATCTTTGTCATTTGAGGTTCAAGTGGCCTCAGTGCCACGGAGTGCCTTCTAGCAGCTCCGGCTGGTGGGCCAGCTATGCCCCTATCTGGACAGGATAGCCTGATTTCAGTAATCTACACTCTGGTAATCCCTAAACTAGACTACTGTAATGCACTCCATGTGGAGCTGCCCTTGAAGAATGTTGAGAAGCGGCAGCTTGTGCAAAATGCAGCAGCCAGACTAATCACTGGGATCAGAAGGTCTGAACATATAACACCAGTTCTGAGCCCGATTCAAGGTGCTGCGCTTAACCTATAAAGCCATACATGGCTTGGGACCACAATATTTGATGGAACGCCTCTCCCAACCACAAACTACCTGGGCACTACGCTCAACATTTGGGGCCTTCCTCTGACTGCCACTTCTGAGGGAGGCTCAGAGGGTGGCAACAAGGAGGGGGGCCTTTTCTGTGGGAGCCCCCCAACTATGGAACACGCTCCTCACTGAGGCCCACCTGGCACCATCTCTACTATCTTTTCGGTGCCAGGTTAAGACTGCCCTCTATGTTGAGGCATTTAACAACTCTAAATAGTACATGGTGGGGTGGCTATGTCAACTTTTTTACAGGTCGCCTTGTATTAACTTGTTTTAGTTATCTGAGTCATTTTTTAAATTTGTTTTTTAATTTTTTTATAATGTTTTAATTGTGTGTATTTATATTGTATTTTATTGTATTTTTATTGATTGTTGTAAACCGCCCAGAGAGCTTCGGCTATGGAGCAGTATAGAAATATAATAATAATAATAATAATAATAATAATAATAATAGCAGCAGCAAAGAGGTATGCTTAAACATATTTATCTCTGCTGGACTGTGGCCTTCATCTTCTAGTAAACAAACTTGCTTAGAGTGCCTTCCGAGTGCACCAAAACAGTCAAATACAAACCCATTATTTCACAATTGGCTCCCTCGTCTCTCTAAGAAGATGTAATTCTTTAATGTGAAAGGATGGGGGGTACATGACCAAAAGTTATATATAGATTATGCTCCGAGGCAGTGTATTTAGTTGCAAAACAATATTTGTTAATTGTTACAGCAACCAATTTGTATGTACAACTCTTCAGGAAATATATTAATTACCAAATGGGAAATTTGATTTAAACCAACCAACCTACCTACCTCTCTTTTTTGCCAACTTATACTACCAATTTATATTATTTTGATTTAAATCAATCCACCCTGCAGCAAATTACAAGATCACATTAAAACAGATATTTAATGGTGGGAAAGGAAATAAACACTGTAGTTGGATCCCACTGTGCATCCCCTGAAAGTATCTGGAAGAAAAATGCATTCAAGGAACCTATTAAAGCAGTGGAAGGAGGAAGAAAGGTTACTATCAAGGAAGAAATACCCACACCCAGAGGACTGCTGGAGCCAAGGCTGAAAAGGACAACTGCAAGATCCCAAGAGCAGCTACTGAGTCTCAGTACTGTCTGTCACCAGGCTGAAGTTCCAGGAAGGGATTATGAATGTGGGCCAGGACCTCAAAAACCTGTAAACTGTTCTTAAGGTTCAATACATTGCACCCATTATTTTTTTAAGTAAAAAAATAACCATACACACGCACTGTAGATATATTATGATCTGATTTCCTAAACCAAAAAGCAGCCATACTGCTACATTCTTCATACAATCAATGAAGCAGTGCTGCTGGAAGCATATATAAGGAGGCATGAATTAGAAAAAGATCCTCATAGTTGCTTCGGCATGAGTTAATGTGGAAAAAAGAGACAGGCACAGATTGCAACGCTTGCTTGGTTCAGAGGTATTTGGATCTAGAAAAGCCTCTTTTAAAAAAAAAAAAAAACTTCCTGTAGAAAGCAGTTGCCTAGTTTCATTCAGCAACATATATGGCCCAGTTCATACATCACAGCCAAACCATGATTGGGTTTTCAGGACCATGTCCTGCGCTCGAGCACTTCCTCCCCTCCACCCCTTCTCACTTCTTAGTTCATGATAATTATAGTTTGTTGTTATATCTCAATCAAGCAAACTATGGTAGCTCCAAACAAGAATAGGAAATCCCATTCAAACAATGGTTTCTGATTCTGGTTCAAATCAAACGAACCATGGTCATCATAACAAATCATAAAGACAAACTATAGTTTATCACAGACTAGAGAGGGAGGGAGGGAATCAGAGGATGTGGGGGGTGAGGAGGAAGGACGTTCATGAGCCTGAGACACAGATCTGACATAAGCAAAACCATGGTTCTACCTATCTCTAAACTGGGCCATATTTTCCAACCAAGCATTAAATCATTGTTGGAAATATACAACAGTTGGAAATGAACTGGGGGGGGGGGGGTTGTTGTTGTTTTTTGCTTTGTTCTTTAAGTTGGCCACTCTCTTTGATAACAATGTTCCTTAGGACTCAAATCAAAAATGTTAACCTACCATTATCAGGCATGAATTCACTTCCAAAATATGTTCAATTTTTGTTCAAACATGGCATGAGAAACGGCAACTTGTTCACAAGCTACCCTGCTTCACTGTGCAGTTGTGAGGATAAAATGAGATACAGATAAATTCACTGCAAAATATTGGGATATAACAGGAAAGGTTTAAAGAAAAAAACATTTCTGAGGAAACCAATAGCCACTGCCCATCACTGGCAGGTCTGAGAGAGTATACTCTGCCCCATGTGGGGTTTGTTGCCAGGGAAGATGGGGAGAAAGAGGATGTTCTGGAGTATGATTGTGCAAGAGTACTGGTAGAAAAATGTACCATAAGTCTGAAATGAAGGTTTTGTTCCAGACCACATCATCTAGATCAAGGGTGGGCAACTTCTGGGGGCCAATTTCCCCAACCCACTTGGGGGCACCCCCCTCTATGCTGCCACCAAAATTGTTGGAGGCATGGCAGCAACAAAAAAGAGAGGCAGAAAAGAGGCAATTTCTCTTTAAATCCAGGAGCACATGCCTAGTTTTAAAGTAAAATTACGCTCCCAGAAGACTGCAGGGAATGTGATTTTACCTTATAACAATGCTCCCAGGTCTCTTGTATTAAAGAGAAATCGCCACTATATTTTTTTTTAAAAAAGTACTGCCATACCACTGAATGTTGCCGGCAAATTCAGTGGTGCAGCGGCGGGGGCTGCACACACCCCATGGGCTACCCTTGATGTAGATATTGCATGCGCGCACACGCACACACACACACACACAACCTACCTTGGAATGGCATGGGGGAGGACTGAGCCATGTGGAGATGCTCCTCGCTGATTAGATAGATTGGCTGGTGCTGGGCGATCTCCACACTTGTACACACATTACTTTCCCCATGAAGGAAGAATGTGAAGGCGCAGGACAAATGCTCACTGGAAGAGGGAAAAGATGGTAACAGTCCATTTAATCATGTCAACAATGCTTCAGAGAAGGAGGTACCTGAGATCCTACGGGCTCACTGGAACAGAATTTCTAACACATGGTGCTTGTGTATGGATGTAAACACACTTTAATCTCCTATAAAGTAACAGGAAAACATCACACCCTCCCCTTAAGTGCAACAACAGGCTTACTAAAAAAAAAACCTAGAGAAGCAGGTAGTAGGGGAAGAACATAAGAAGAGCCGTGCTGGATCAGACCAAGGGTCCATCTTGTCCAGCATTCTGTGCACACGGTGGCCAACCAGCTGCCCACGGGATCCCACAAGCAGGACATGAGTGCAACAGTACCCTTCCGCCCATGTTCCCCAGCAACTGGTGTACATGGAAGGATCCTGCATGCTGATCAGGACATCACACGTTCAGAGATCACATTACTTCACCCATCTGATGAAGCTGGCACATACCAAAGCTCATGGCTCACAACAGACCATAAGAAATAACAACACAAAAAAAGAAATTTTCTTAAATGAATCTCAGTTTTCTGAGCCTCATACAGGGCATGCTATACCTAGGGATAGTGCCTCTTCCTGGGCGAGTAGGCAGGGGCCACTTCGATTCCTTACCTCCCCAGGGGGAGGACCCTTCCTACTCCCCAGACCAGCTGGAAGAGGAAGACCACCCATCAACCACTCTGAAGAAAACTGATTCCACCCTCTGTGGCTCTGCCTTCTGGCACTAAAAATTGAAACCTGAAAATAATGAACTGTGAACTACTTAGCAAAAGAAGAAAACAGTAACAAAACCAGACAGGGACATCTTGGAACTTCCCTGGGAGGTCCTGACTATCATCCCAACATGGATGGTGAGGCAGTAGCCCTAAGAATATCTTCTGATCGGGGGGGGGGGGGTGCGCATGTGCGCGCGTGTGTGTGTCAAATATCCTCTATGATGCTCAGAGAACAGAAATTCATGGTAAGAAAATTTCTGTTTTCTCCTGAGATTCACACAGGGCATTCTACACCTCAGGTAGGAAAAAGCAGAGGAGTGAGCTTCCACAGATCAGAATGTACCGGTACCTATATTACCTTTTGAAATTCCCTTACAGCTGATGGCTGCTAATGCAGAGGAACACTTGTCTATTTTATTTAATACTGTTTTGGGAAGGTATGTTCCGAGGCCCATGTGGCCATTCTGCAAATATTCTCTATCAGCAAGTTTCCCTCACAGGCTGCTGTACCTGATGCTCCTCTAAAGAAATGAGCTGTGATTTCCTCAGGCGCGTTCTTCCCTGCAGCCTGATAAATCTGAATTATGCATTATCCGAGCCACCTACAAATAGGTTTGACACCGTACAGCCCTGGGACTTCCCCTGAAAACATGGACTGGCTTTCCCTGTCTGCTGCCTTTCCCCTTCCTGCCCTCTGCAAAAGGGGAGGGAGTAGGGTGGCGCCAATCTCCGAGGGTCTCTCTGGTGGCCTTAGATGTTGTGGTCTGAGCTGCCGGATTAAAAGAGCTCTGCTGTTGGGCATCATGGGGGCTGTTGTTGCCAGATCTGTTTCTGCAGCAACTGTCCCAGTGGGGGGGGGGGGGACACGGCACGGGACATTTTGCTCGCCGCTGCAGTCCCTGCCTTGCTCCAGGCGGAGGCACCATTCTTAGTTATAGAATGCCCTCCATGAAGCTCAGGAGAAAAAATGTTCACTCTCTTACCACAATCAAAGCTTCCAAGTAGTCCCTTGACAGAAAACGTTAGGCCAGTTACAAAAATAGGGAACACACATCTTGCTCCATCAGTGCATTTATAGCAGTATGGTTAACTGTTTCCAGCACTGTTTTGAGTGAGTCAAGAGAGAGGTCAGCTCAGCCCCAGCATGAGGCCTCAGAAATGTACTACACATAAACATGCATTTGATTATCAACCTTACACATTTTAGATCCAAGTACGGTAGCTTTTAGAACAAAACCATTCATTTCAGTAGTGGCATAAGAGCTAGGCTGCACCTATACTCCTGGGTCCTGTGGGGATGGTATATATCGAGGAACCAAACCCTGCCTGCTTCACTGTAAACCAGAGCCCCCAAAATGCTTGTGATAGTAACATGCCAAGTCAAATTGACATGCAGTTTCTTTTAAGTTGAGGAGTGGTTATGAAAGCCATGGGAAAGTAGAAAATGAATTGTTAGGCAGGGCAAGGTCAACTTCCTAAGCAGTAGCATTCATCTGGGATGGAGGGTATGGATCTTATATCCCCTTCTAGCTTCCAGTGAAACCAGTTAGGGTCCAGGGAGCAGGAGTACATTCCTGGAAGCTGATGCTTTATCAGGAGCATTGCATGGAGACTTTGCACCCTTCCCCCAACAATCCCAAACAGATAGTTTTCTCCCTTTACTTTTAGCTAAAGGGGAGGTGGGGCACTGCTTGCTCCAAAGGAGGAGCTGCTTCTGGGTAAAGTTTCCCTACATTTAAGAAGATTGGGCTCAGCTGATTCCTGTTGAATCACAATGGCCAAACCATGATCCTAGCTGTTTCCTTTGGCACGAAAATCTGCACAGAAGTGTTTCCCAAGCCAATTCACAAGCACACTTGAAGGAAAGGACAAAAAGAAATGGGATAATTTAGTATACAACACTTCAAATCTCTGCTGCAGGTTAGCCAGCCCAGCCTGTTAAATGAGTTGCACCAAAGCGTCTACTGATTACCCTATCAATAAAGGGGGAAAGGTTTGCTGAAGAAGTCTTTGTGTCCACTCTATTTTTAAACCTATCCAAAAGAATATTGAAAGTTTTCAGTGTCTTAAAACTGCATACATATTGGGTTGGATCCAGACTTAGCCATACTTAGAGTAGACCCACTGAAATCAATGGGTATCCAAATGGTTATTACACCATTTTTTGTGGTGACATCACCACCATCCGTATTTGCCTTCTATTCACACAGAAACTCCTGGTAAACATCTGTAACCTTCAGTAGAACATTGTCACTACAAACTGGGAACCTGAAGATAACACTGGTTCGTTTGCACAATGGAATGAGGTCAATGCACATTTTATCATGGCATACCAGATGTCACTGTCATGGACCATGTGTTAATTAACATTTGATGACACTAGGATCAGAAATTCCAAACACTGGTTATAGAGACAGCTGAACACGGTATCCTGGTGTACACCTTAACATGTAGAGGGGATGCATGGTGTCTGCAAATATGCAGCTCCTTGGCAGATGCCCAGTATATGTTTACAGGCACCATGGCAAACACCTCTCTGTAAAATGTGAATTTGCATGCAAAACAGCTGTGGGTGTTACAAAGTGTGGCAAAAAGCAGATGTACAAGTTGCTTGCATATTTACTTTTGTCCCACACTTATAACAGCCAAAGAGGGAACTTGTGTTATCAGTCTCACAGAGAAATGCAGGGGCTCCAGCTGTGTGAGTTTCCTTTTCAGATTCTACTACATGAAGCAAAAAACAAAAGGCAGACTCACAAAAGTGACTCACACATCCACTTTTTCTTTGGATGATCTATCTTTGGGTGTTATACTTCCAAAGCCAGCCTAAGGCTGAAAATATAGGAACTGCACAATTTTAAAATCCTGGAAACCCTAGAGTACTCAAAGCAACATCCTACTCCCTTTCTGGAGAAGCTGGTCTGGGCTGGGCCCTTTTGTGCAGTCTTTAAGTAGATAGTGAAAACTTCACTAGACCTTGATCTGAATTAAATTTTACACGTGCTACTTTGTTCAGTTTTATCCAGTTCTGTTGTTGTGGGGTTTTATGCTGATTTTGTATATTATAGTGTTTTATCTGGCCTGTGGCTCACGCTGGCTCAGCTTGTCTGAGTGTGGAAAGCTAAGCAGGGTCAGGCCTGGTTATTACTTGGATGGGAGACCCCTCCTCTAGTTTCCTGCATTGAGCAGGGGGTTGGACTCGATGGCCTTGTAGGCTCCTTCCAACTCTATGATCTATGAAATCTATCTTGAATTGCATTTTAATGGTTGTTGTAAGCCACCTTGTGGGCTTTTTAGGCAGATATTTTAAATAACCAGACAAGTAGACAGGCTAAGTAAGCCTGCATGGGGATATCTGCGCGTGCACACACATACACACACGCACAAACTATGCAAAAATATACCTGCAAGACTTATTCAGAAGTATATTCTGTAGTGCTTACACATGCACAAATGACAGAGGTGTATATTTCACTTCAAGGAATATGTACCACCAATAGTAACTTGCACATGAAGCAAACACAGGTTTTCAGCCTGCAGCACGTCTGAGTGAGTGAACATTTATTTCTTCAGTCAAGTTGCACTGCCTCAACTAGAATACCTCTGATGAGCATATGATTCATACACAGTATGTGCAGTAACAACCACTTTGGCTTTCCTCCAGGGGGCTCCCTTGCAGTACTTAGCAAGGAACTAAAGTGGAGGGCACTTGTTTGAGTCATCTTTTCTCTGCTTTATAAGCAGAGATATAGACAAGACTTTTGCCCACACATGAACCCCCTTCACTCCTGACAAACATGATCAAAATGATAATCTAGATTGTTATGGGTCTCGAAAGCAATACTTAGAAAGTCTCTTGCCAGAGTGATGAGTTAATGGCCCTGTTTGGACAAGATATGAACAAGCCCACACATCTCCACAGCACAACCAATAAAACCAGGAAGTCTCTAATTAACCATAGTTTCCCATTTTGTTCAAACTGGAAAACGATAGTTACCATCTTTAGAACAAGCCAGGATATTAAACCATAGTTTCAAGTTGGTTTACTATCCTAGCTTGTTCAAAAGTTGGTAACTATCATTTCCTGATTCAGACAAAATGAGAAATTATGTATGGTTCATTAGAGGCTTCCTGGTTTTTATCGCTCGCACTCTGAAAGAAGAGGTGAAGGGTTGTGTGTGTGCTTTTTCATATCTCAACCAAACTGAGCCATTAACTCATCATACGAAAAACTTGGTCTCTCACTTAACATCAAAAAAACCAAAGTGCTTCATCAGCAAGTGCAAGCCAATCCTTTGGTGATGCCATCTATCCAGCTTGGCGGGACAATACTGGAAAATGTCGATCATTTTCTCTATCTTGGCAGCTATCTTTCTGTTACAGCTAACATCGACAGTGAAATCCAGCATCGTCTGAGCTCCGCAAGTGCCGCATTTTTCTCGAATGAAACATAGAGTGTTCGAGGATCGGGATATTTGTAAGAAGACCAAAACACTGGTTTATGAAGCCATTGTATTACCAACTTTATTGTATGCCTGCGAAACATGGACTATCTATAAACGTCACTTCCACCTCCTTGAAAGGTTTCATCAACGTTGCCTCCGGAAAATCCTGCAAATTACTTGGGAAGATAAGCGAACAAATGTCAGTGTACTGGAAGAAGCAAAGACTACTAGCATTGAAAAAATGATCCTTCAACGCCAACTTCAGTGGACCGGTCATGTTGTTCGAATGCCTGACTGCCGTCTCCCAAAGCAGTTACTTTACTCCCACTCAAGGATGGAAGCGGAATATCGGTGGTCAATATAAGAGGTTTAAAGATGTTCATAAGGCTAATCTAAAAAAATGCAATATAAACATCGAAAACTGGGAAGCTCTGGCCCATGAACGATCTAAATGGAGGTTGGCCTTTCACAAAGGTTCCATGGACTTTGAAGAAGCCCGAGTGCAAGGTGAAAGGGAGAAACGTGCTAAGCGAAAAGCACGTCAAATGAATCCTTTACAGGACCATCTTCTATCTGGTAACCTGTGTCCTCACTGTGGGAAGCTGTGTGGATCTAGAATTGGCCTCCACAGTCACTTACGGACCCATCGCTAGAGTCTACACAATCTTCTTTAGAATCTCCTCCTTTTATCCCGGAAGACAATCTTACTCGGTCACGAGTGATCGCCTGATGATGATGATGATGAGTTTTCAAGACCTGTAATAATCTAGATCAAGGTTTAGGGACTTCCCCATTTATCTTTTTGATCATGTTTGTCAGTTTCTGGGAGACAAGTTTACTTTATAATTATACAGGTATCTGCTTTTTAAAAAAGAAAAAGAAAAAAGAATTGCATCAGTATATGCACTGCTGTGCTACTTTCAAGCCATATCAAACTGTAAAGTTTGATATGGCTTTCCCTCTCAAAGTATACTACTACTCGCTCACTCTTTTAAAAAAAATAATCACATATGGTAAGAGCTATAATTATTAAAGATATTTCACAAAAGCAGACACTTGTCCTATTACTCGATCTACTGGCCACCTGCATATCAATGACTGTTGTACAATGAATAAGTGATGTCAAGGTCAGTCATTCTCTATAAGTAGCCAAAACTCTTAGTAGGGGAAGCTGGTCAGGTCTGAGCTGGTTACCGTAAGTTTCAGAATGTCCAACCCACCATATAACTTAATAATTCTGAAATTCTTATGAATTACTATAAAATCCTATTAAATTATATTACTTTTAAGTAGAATATTGGGGGTGGGAATGATGCTCACTTTGCTGTACCAATGCCACAATTTGCAGATTTCAAAAAGATAAGGCATATACAGTTAAGGCTTTTAAGATATACTTTGATGTTTCCCACTGTTAAGATTTCTAGTAAGAGAAGACCTCTCTGCCATAGGAAGGCACACATTTAAAGCAGAATGCTTCCTTCTTCTAGGCATTAATACTTCTCTCAAAGAACTATTTTTATCTCAGCTTAAGGAAACTAAGTTCTGCTATCTGATAAATGTCTCCAATAGTATTTTACTCAAATTTGTGTGTTTATAGAAGAACCATTTGATTATTTTTAAAAACATTATCTTTCAGGTTTATGAAGATATTCTTACCAACAATTAACAATTACACAGGTGAAAACAGCAATGAGTCTTCTGGCACCTCAAAAAGACTAATTTATGGCTACAGCCTACACAATTTACTAGGTGGCCTGGAAAGCGAGCAGGGAAAACAGGTGAGACAACTTTGTGTACATGATTTCAATGTTGTCTTAAGAGGAAAAACACCAGAGGGAAACTAAAATAGCTCCTAGCCTCTGAATACCTGTCTTTGTAAATATGAGGTGCAAACAGATCCTCTTCACACAGCAGCCGGAGTACACCAGTTTCCCGCCAGCATTTTTTGTGGTCAACATGACAAGTGTACATTAAAGAGATCATTTAAATAATTTCACAACTCAAGTAATCCATCTCTAAGCAAAGCATGTTTGTTGCTTGTGGCAATGAGCTTCCTACAGGTGGCTCTTTACCCTTCTTGTTTACCCTGCTATAGAAAAGCAGCTCTATTTCCTTCACACAGTGCACATATATTGAGTTAAGTATATTGTTCGATAAAAACTAGTGTGTTCTGCATCATTCATGATGTAGATCTTACTGAACAGTTGTTAGAAATGCTGCAGGAAAGAACAGGTTGTTCTGCATGTATGCTGAAATTTCACTCCTCCTTTCCCTCTATCTCAGGGCTCTCCAACCTTGGGTCCCCAGATGTTGCTGGACTACAGCTCCCAGAATGCCTCGCCATTAGCCATGCTGGCTGGGTATGCTGGGAGCTGTAGGCCAGCAACATCTGGGGACCCAAGGTTGGAGAGCCCTGCTCTGTCTAGTAATGGAATTTGGGGGGGGTGATGGCCACGTGTTGCCCATCCCTGCTCTAGTTCAATTCTACAAGTCAAGGATTTTCTCTAATACCAATCTCCTCACAGTAATTTTGAACCTTGAGGAATTATTAGGAGCCTGACAACTGTGATCAACAAACAAAATGCTGCTTTCTTCTGCTGCACAAATAACTTCATGTGAATGACAAATGTTCCTTTATGCAGGATTTCATTATACCTGCATTATTTTTTGTTAGCTTAAACCAGAGGTAAGCAACCCAGTGCCTTCCATGTGTTTTGGACTACAACACCCATAATCCCTGATCATTGGCCATGCTAGCTGGAGCTTATGGGAGTTGCAGTCCAAAACATCTGGCAGGCACCAGGCTCCCTATTCCTGACGTAACCATATCTATACATTAAAATACATAGGGCAAGGTTGAACCTTCCTTCACCACCACATCTGAGGTCTGGAAAAAGTGTTGAAAGCTCCTCTCAATCACCCTTGCCTTCTGAGATGGAAATGATCACTTACATACTCTGGACACAAGCCTATTAAGTTTGTACATGGGCAGGCCTTGCAAGATACTTTATTTGTGCATGTGAGTGAGTTATCAAACCTAAATGTAACACTGAATATTTTGTAAAGCACTAAAGAAGAAAAGTCAATAGTGAGTGAGTGAGTGAGTGAGTGAGTGAATGAATAAATGAACAAATGAGGAAGTAACCACCAGAAGTGGGACCTGAATATGTGATAACACTTTACCATTAAGATGTCATTATAATAATTCACTACATTTCCCCTTAGCTCCCATCCTTTTTCTGCATGGCATTTTTTATTGATAGCACCTATTCTTACAGAGGAAGTGGCTATCGAGAGCCCAAGAATGCAATGAAGCACCATCACTCTCACTATGAGATCAAGCGCCTCATTTGGTAGAGAAGGTTGCACTGAACACAGTGTGTTACAAAGAAAACATGTCGCTTTCCAGCAAAAATAATTTAATGCATTGGCAGATTTATGCAAATTTAATCAATTAATAGACTAAAAACCTTGTTGATTAACCAAGATTTATTTAGTTCAGTGACAGCCCTGGTTACAAGGTAGTTTGCTCTGTAATGACCAAAAGGTCTTCATGCTATGGCATCATTGAGTTGTTTCCAGTCTCATGTTCGGCACATCCTGAGCCTGTGCAAAAGACAAACTGGAGGTCAGAATACTCTAGAAACCAGAATCCTTCCAACTGCTACTTGGACTATAAGGAGCTTCCTTATTAAGAGAGAATGAATACATGAAAAGTCAAATTCTAATTCAGATGTGTGAATTACAAGCTCCCAAGTATAGGATATCCTGTAGCAGTTTGGAATAGATCAGTAGTCCCTTTTCAGAGCCCAGCCCTTTGTTTAACTGCAACCTGCAACTTCAGGCCCACTTTTAAATGTTTGATCATACAGTATATATCCATCATTCTCATGGGAAGCTAACTTATACCAGGTGACACTATCAGTCCATCTAACCTAGTATTGTCTACTATGACTGGCAGCAGTTCTCCAGGGTCTCAGGCAGAGACCTTTCCGATCACCTGCTAACTGATCCTTTCCTTTCTTTTTTAAATTGGAGATGCCAGGGATTGAAACTGGGATCTTTTGCATGTAAAACTTGTGCTATACCACTGAGCTCTGGTCTGTTCTTTGCACTCCACTTTTCTTTCTCCTACTCTTAAAGAAAAATCCTACACAACACACACTCCATATCCCATGGTGGTAGTACTGCTGATGCAATCCATCTTTGATCCAACCATGACCCATTTGTAAATCTCAGCTCATCAGCCAGAAACTAACTGACCAGGTAACTACATAGAACCCCTACAATTAAATTCTGTAACTGTACAAGAATTTTCAGAAGCCATAAAATTCAAATACCAAGGTCCCCCTATGAATATTAATTAGCCAATTTCTTTCAGTAGCATCCAGAGTGTTGAGATAACAGATTCTGTGCTATCTAAACACTTTTCTGCATTGTGAAGGAGTTTAGATAATGTTATGAACCCATTATCTTGACACTTTGTACGCATTCTTGCCAAAACTAGCATGCTAGAACTAATTCGCTTGACTCTTGATATTCTCTTCTCCCTGATTTTATCTCTAACTCTCATACTATTTCCGTTCACAAGCAAAGCGGAAAGGGATCAGCTAGCACTCTGTATTCTAAAAAAGTCTGTCATCAGCTACCAAAGTCTGTCATCAGCAATGCAAAGGGAAAGTGCACTCCTGACCATTCATTCATTCATTCATTCCTGACTAGAGCTTGCCAACTAACATGCTGAACTGTGTTCACAGTATAATGGAAACTGATTCACATTAGTCAAGTTCAGTTTTGCAGAATACTCACCTACAACACTTGTCCTTTGATATGAGACTTAAGTCTGCTCTGTGCTCACTTAATTATCTAAGATGATGTAAATGTGTACAAATTTAACCTCACTGGCCAGAGCACTTCCAAAATCACAGACATCACAGGAATTCTTGGCTTTGCAACTGAAAAGGAAATGTAACTCCAGTATTGGATTGCGGGCAACCAACCACCACACCAGAGAAGTTTGAATCATAGAAGAGTTGGAAGGGCCCTATAAGGCCATGGAGTCCAACCTCCTGCTCAATGCAGAAATCCAAGTCAATGTATCCCTGACAGATGGCCGTTCAGCTGCACCTTGAATGCCTCTAGAGTGGGAGAGCTCACCACCTCCCTAGGTCATTGGTTTGCAAGCAGGGTTCCACAAATTCAGCTGCCAGTGGGGACTGCCCTTCCCCCAACAAATGCCCCATACGAAGATCTGCTCTCTCAAGTTTTCTGTGAATTACAAAGGTGAGATAGGGTAGCGACTCATGACAGGGCCTTCTCTGTGGCGGTGCCCGGATGTTGGAACTCTCTTACCAGTGTGCTTTAATCTGGCTTTCATTATACTTTTACTGATTTGATAGTTTTAAATGTATGTAAACTGCTCTGAAGGAGTTTGGTTTGAAGGGTAGTATAAAAATAATATAAAGATATAGGCTAGAAAGATGGAAGTGATGAGAAGACAGAAAATGAAGGCAGACAAGCAGCTTTAAAACAATGGTTTGACTTGACACTTGGATGCTAAACCAATCGTTTGAGTTCTAAACTACAGTTAGCAGAAATAACCATGGTTTGGCATGATGTCTGAACTGAGCGTCAATTTAAGTGACTTTAAAAAATGATTTTTTTAAAAAAGTTAATGGTCTATTTTTATCCACCCTGGTTTGGAAGAAAATGCGTTTCTGGCACACAATTAAAAAGAAAAGGTAACCTCTGAAAGGGCCAGAAAAGTAAGTGTTGGCTTGGACTGCTGTCTAGAATCAAGGTAGAGAAGAAAGATTTAGAACAGCAAAGACCACCTTTAATGTTAATAGACCTGGTTATATTCAGGGCAGAGCTACCTGCTCCTCGGTGCTCTAATGTCTCAGCTTTATGTCCCACTTCTTTATTCTGGCTTCCCTGTGATGTTTAGACAGCTCCACTTTATATTAGTTCCTTCTCCATATTAATAGACCTTTTTTAATATCAAAAGCAGACAGAAAAATGGTTGGCATTGTACCGATACATTTCTTTTTGTTACAGGTCACTACTGTCAATTCAGCTGAATGGAATTCAAATAAGTTACGGTACTAGTAAAAATGCATCACTTCTTTATTCCTGCAGGCATTTGTCTTTAGAATGGCAATAAAAGGTTATTTACAGGGCTGGAAAAATCTCAGGTGCCTTAACCACCTGACACTGACTTCCAGAAATTTACCATTTTTCCCCATTGCTAGTAATTCTACAGTTCAACAGTAGTAGAAGCTTTGCTTTATAGCACCTCATTCCAAACATTTAAGAATATACCAATTTACAAATAAACCTGGAGTCCATGTATTTCAAATGTATTTACTAGAAAATGACACACATTATAAAAATTCAAAATTCAAAATAAAATTACATTATTAGATTTAAAAATTCCATAACGCCATTAAAAGATGAGGAGGGAAAAGAGGAATTGTGATGTGTGATGGGCTGCGGAACTCCACAGCCATCAGTGCTGGCTCTGGTGAAGGAGGGAGAAAGTAAAGCAGTGGGTGGGGAAGAAAGGGGCAAGAACCTCTCACTAAAACTCAACTTGGAATCGGGACTTGGGATTTGAAAAGGAGGGGGGAATGCACTTTAAAATTAAAACTGTGTCTCTAAGCTGCAATTTTAGTGAGAGATCCGATCTCAGCAGCAACCATGCCTGGGCAGTCAGCTGCTGTTTGAAAAACAGGCCTGAGAAGGAACTGAATCCATCTGAATCCAACAAAGGGGGCCTTCTCTGCCCTTCTCTCGCTCCCACTCACCCATACAAACTTATGAGAGGAAAGGAGGAGGCATGGAGGTGGGGGGCAAATAGCAGCTAAACTTCATTTGTATGTGGAGAAAAAAAGGTAGTGGGGGATGGCTGCCCTGCCTTATTTGGGCCAGCTGCAACAACTGTTTGCATGGGAGAACCAGAGGGAACACCTGTTCAGAGTAGCCACACGTCCTCCTTTTGCTGCTGCTCTGGTCTCTCTGCCTCCTCCCACTGGGAACCCCTGCCCAGAGTGCCTGGTTACTTCATAGTACAGCTACAGTACTAAGCATACTTACTCAGTGGGTCTTACTTCTGAGTAAATCTGTATAGGATTGGCTGCTGTATGTGCTTTAAACACCGTCCTAATCTTTTTGGATTCTGCTGCCCTATCATATTATTATTATTATATTATTATTATTATTATTATTATTATTATTATTATTATTATTATTATTATTTTGGCCAGTAAGGATCATTAGGGCATGTCTTAAATAAAGTAACACAACTTGGAATAAACAGTGCTTTGGTGAGACTGAATTCTTGAAGGGACTGCTTTGCAAAAGAAGCCAGCAGCATGTGAGTCTGCCTAATTAGCATCTGTTGTTCATCCAAAACTGAGTGGCTGAAACACAACAGCAGCTCAGAGCGGTGGACAAAACTTTCAGCTCTCATGCTAGCTTTTGGTAAGGTGAGCCCTCCCCAAGCGCTGCATTCAATTTCTTTCTTTTTTTTTTTAAAGCTACACCCTCAAAGGGAGGCTTCCCCCCCCCCCAATCCCATTTCCACCCCTGCTGTTACAGAGCTGCCTTTGCATCAGGACTTTAGGTTTCCCCCTCAAACTGGATCAAATGCCAAAAGAACACACTTTTAATCAATGCATTTAAAACTGGAGCTGAGAGACTGGGTTCATTTGTGTTGGGTTGCATTGTCAAGAAAGATAATATAATTCATTTTTATACTGGCTCTTTTCAAGCTATATTTACAAATACTTATCTGTATAAATTTAAACATAGGCATTGCCAATATACAGGCCGGTGGCTAACGCTGGCTCAGCTTGTCTGAGCGTGGAAAGCTAAGCAGGGTCAGGCCTGGTTATTACTTGGATGGGAGACCCCTCCTCTAGTTTCCTGCACTGAGCAGGGGCTTGGACTCGATAGCCTGGTAGGCTCCTTCCAACTCTATGATCTATGAAATCTATAAGTATCCTAAAGTAGCTTCACTTCTCAAGTGGACAAACAACAGATTCTAAAGATGCCTTATATTCCCCTTCATGGTGGAAGTGAAAAGAAAAATGTATATTTAAAAAATACCTAACAGATTCATGCACAAGGAGATATTTCCTTCTTGAACACAAGTTGTTGATCAGCAGAACTTATCTTTGATTATCAAGTTTCTGATAAACATTTAAGAAATACTCTCATAGCTCTCTGCCCTACCAACCCAAATGGGAACCAGCCACCACTGCTAGGCATTGTACAATGTTTTATAGGGATGGGCAATATGCAGGCCGCATGCAGCTCCCTATCCTCTTCTGTAGCCCACACTGCAGCGGCAAAAAAAGTCAGCAGTTTGCTGCTGAAATTAAAATTAAATTTGCAATTTTTAAGGATCTATAATGGTTTGGTCACATTATTCGCACACAGGCCCCTGCAGCATGGAATCACATCACACAGAAGTGGCTCCCACACTGCTGGGAACATGTGAAAATCACCCATTACCCTGTAGAGAGACCCCAGGCTTATATTGGAACTAGGAACTCCATAATGTCATAATCATAATGAAATTAAGACACTCTAGCTTCAAAAGAACCCAAATCGAATTCTAGGATTTTTCTCAAACCTAGGCCATCTGGTAACAGTATTTTTTCCCATTAAAATTGGTAAATGCAACTATCAATAATTCTACAAATTCAAATTTAGGATTGTTTTCAACTGTATCCATCCGCCAGGGGAACAGCTAGTGGAATAGATTTCTCCTCTCCCCTGCAGCCCCCTGCGTGCACTCAAAACGGACACATAGAGTTGAAGGATGTTCCAGAGCAGATCTGGAGGGGCACAGAAGGTTGCAAGGAAGAGAAAGTAGAAGTCACATTGCATGACCAGACGTCTACTTGCACCCTTACTTCCCAGGCTGATGTCCAAACAAAGGGGCATAAAAGCAAAAGCCCATATTCAAAATGTTTCAAACATTGTACTAGGATAATATTGTGCTAGGATAATATTATGAGTAAGAGAAGTGAAGAGACCAATTTCCAGGAACATCTCTTGGTGAAGCTCCACTGGCTGGTTTACTCTCACATTGTTATCAGAAAACACATCATGTCCTAATACCATAGGAGAATCAAAACACAGCACTCCTATGGAAACTTAACACGAAGCATAAAAGGAAATGTCTGTATTTTCAAGAAAGGCAAACTACAAGGAAATTTACTCATGAAGTATTCGAAAGACAGAAGTAGCCCAGTGTTATCAAATTATTTGACCGATTTAGGGTGTGCCATTTAAGCAAAACCCTACTTCATGACAGCAAATTTGCATTCTTTGCTCATTTATCATCATCTATGGTTAGACACGCCAACAGCAACAACGACTGAATCCTGCCGTTCCGTAGGTGCCTGAAATCCACAAGTAAATCCCAAAGAGGGTCAGCCTTTGACAGAACGTTCAGTGTCTTGGCACAGAGTGGAGTGCACTGCTGACTCAGGAGCTCTGCCAGTTCAAACAATTTTATTGGAAAGAAAACACGGTGAATATTAGTGCTGCAGTGAAATCTCAGCCACAGGCAGAAACAAAATAGCTGAAGTTTTGAGGTCAATGTAATGCCATTAGCTGCTGTGGCAGACTGTCCCCTGTTTGCTGGTGGGAATCGTAAGCCATTTTAGCAGACTGGAGTGTGACATCTAACTAGAATTGGCGACTAAAGTCTAACAGCTGGCAGTGTGTTAATTAGTGCAGTGTAGCCATATTTCCTACATAGACAGATCTGCATGCCCTCTGACCTCAGATTGCTAATACTGGCTGACAGAAGGGGCAAAAAATTAAAATGCACCACTGGTCACTTTTCTAAGCAACACATATCTAGCAACACACTAAGGTGTGGAAATCTAGATTTATAAGAGGTCAAAGGCGCTGTAATGATCACCTCCTTGCATAGAAGTATTGTTAACAAGTAAGACAGTGTTCTGAAAAGTCTCCAGTGGAGGAGGCCCAAGTTCTCCAGGCATCTTGTTCCACTTCTATCTCACGGGGCCATTTGGAGCTTCTCCAAAACAATACATAGCCTTTCACAACCTAGTTGGACTGCAACTCCCATCATCCCTGACCATGGACCATGAAGGCTGGTGCTGATAGGACTTGTAGTCCAACATTATCCAGGGGAAACATTATCAGAGGAGGGTAACAAAGATGATAAAGGGACTAGAAACAAGGCCCTATGAGGAGAGACTGGAAGAAGTGGGCATGTTTAGCCTTCAGAAGAGGAGACTGAGGGGAGATAGGATCACACTCTTCTTCCAGTACTTGAAAGGTTGTCACACAGAGGAGGGCCAGGATCTCTTCTCGATCATCCCAGTTTGCAGGACACGGAAATGGGCTCAAGTTACAGGAACCCAGATTCCACCTAAACTTCAGGAAAAATTTCCTGACTGTCAGAGCAATAAGACAATGGAACCAACTACCTAGGGAGGTCGTGGGCTCTCCCACTCTGGAGGAATTCAAGGCGCAGGCAGCTGGACAGCCATCTTTGACCTGGATTCCTGCACTGAGCGGGGGGTTGGACTCAATGGCCTTACAGGCCCCTTCCAACTCTACTTTTCTATGATTTTATGAGACCAGGATAGGGAAGGCTATCCCATAAGCACAATCAAAGGGCTTCCCTATTCACTGTACCATTAGGGAAAGTTTTTGCACAACTGTCCCTGATACTGAGTGAACAGGGAAGCTTTTGTATATGCAGAATCTACAGCAGGGGTGGTCCCCAGTACCCACTCGTCCCCACTGCCCAGCTGTGGGGAAAGACCAGAGAGAGGAGGCTTTCTTCAGTGGCAAGCAGAGAATCCCCATTCTTAACTCCAATCAGTGTATAATTGCGCTCCAAATACAGTTTTACTCTGTGCACATATTACTCAAGAGGTCTGGTCAGCCTGCGTCAATACTGCGCTGTTTTAATAAGGGTAGTGAGAGCAAAAGTGACTACATATTCTATGTACATCGCCCAGGGTGGCCGGTTGCCGGCCAGATGGGCGATTAATAAATGTAAATAATAAATAATAAATAAATACTGTTTCTTTGAGTGGGGGAGGGACTGCACATGCAGATTCAACAGCTTTTTGCTTCCCTCCATATAGTAAGTGTATTTGGGGGTTGGGTGGGGAGCCTGCCAGCCTAGGACATCCAGGGCTCCTCTTAGAACTGAATTAAAGTACACAGCCTCACTGACACTTGGATTCAGGCTATTTTGAAAATGTAGGCAGCCTGAGAATCAAGTACAGGAAAATCTCAAAATTCTCTCAAGGCTTGAAAGAAATGGGCAACCAGCCTGTATGTGGCACACAGTTGTTTTTTCATCCATCTCAGAGTATGTTCTTGTGTCTGCATATTTAGAGGATAGGGAGACAGAGGGTGGTGCTAGTGGGCTGAATTGATAGGGGAAACAAGCATTGCAACTCACCAGATCTTTGAAGTGCTGATCAGTTAATGCACTGGGAGAAGGAGCTGTTACAATCTTTTCAACTGAGTTCCTTTTGTGCGTGTTGAATTTTCCTCATACAGTACAGCCAGATTCCATCTTAATGACTATGAAATTATGAATCCATGTTGTATTTGTTGCTTTTAAAGCTACGTAACACTTCACAGTAATTTCAAAGATTCTTATGGGGAAGCTGGACTATTTTTTCCTCAAACCAAAACAGGACACAAACCATCAGTTGGAAGCCTCTGTTAATCACAAACCATAGTGGATCCAGAGCCTCCTTGTTGCTTTGCTGTTGTGCTGCTTTACACACACACACAAACACACACACACACACACCACATATAAAATAGATACAGACACACACGCACACACACTTCTTACATGTCCAGGATAAGACAGGAATCTACAAATGATAGATTTCCTAAATTTCCTTAAATCCTTTTCCGGTCATTTTAACGAATCAGTGCAAAACTGCAGGAGAGCCATGGAGTTAAGCAATACTGATGCTATAATCACCTCAACCAATTGGCGAGCTTTTTTGCTCTGCCAGGGAAATTTGAATCTTTAAACAGGCTTTTAGAATAAAATACTTCACATAGGACCAGGAAAATTGCAACAATAACTAATGGTGAGTGGCTTAAAGGAGTAAAATTACTAAAAGTACAACATGAGGTTTAGGAGAAATCCCTGTTAGTAACAGACTTAAGTGCATGATGAGTTTGATGTGATCATTTGTTTTCCCATTTGAATTTGTAAAATGATGGTTTTCAGATTTTATTTTTTTTTAAAAATGTGGTTCGATTCAAGGAAGGCTGCCCTGCCCATGTGATAGTTGGGCATACAAAGTATCAAACCATGGGGAGCGCACTGTCCATGCTGAAGACAGATCCCTCAAAGTCAGTTAGAATCTGGGAGCATAGGTGTGGATTGTATGCCAGAGTAAGCCAGAGATTTTTAAATTTAAAACATCTATATACTTTCCCCGTAATATTATGTCTTTCAACTATAATCTATGATAAACATTTTCCTCTGTTCTCACCCTTTTTCTCTTTTCTCCATGTTCCAGCTTGCAGCATGTTGCAGGCTTTTCTGTGTAGCTGAGCCAAGTCAGCACTGTTATGTAAATATTCACATTTTACCATGTGAACTGGAACTGAAGTAGTTGGTTCAGGTGTGCCAAACAGGTTAATTAACCATGAATAAAATTATCATGATACTTAATATAATAAAAACAAGGAAAGGCTGAACACAACCCAAACATAAATAAAGATTTTAATGATTTAATTCCGCAATTCTTATTCTAGTTAGATGTTACTACAGATTTACATTGTATATAGCACTTGTTAAGTTTACAAGTGGTTTTTATATTTTTATTGTATTTGCCCACTAAACACTGTGAGGTATATCATTACACTGATCTGGTTTGCATGATCAAAATATGCCACTGCGGCTTATTTAAGTTGCGGCACATGCAGGGCACAATTTGAATAATCACCACGGGCACGGCTGGTCATGTCGTCCAAACCCGGCTAGCATGTCTTCTTGGAGCGGGAAACAACCCTCCAATAACCCTAGGACAGCCTGTGGCACACACCACGATTTAAATAAGGCTCAAATAGAGCCAGTGTGGTGTAGTGGTTAGAGTGTTGGACTGGGACTCGGGAGATCTGGGTTCTAGTCCATCACTCAGCCATGAAACTCATTGGGTGACTTTGGGCCAGTCACTGACTCTCAGCCTAAGCTACCTCACAGGGTTGCTGTGAGGATAAAATGGAGAGGAGGATTGTGTAAGCCGCCTTGGGTTCCTTGCAAGAGGGAAAAAGGTGGGATAAAAATGTAATGTAATGTAATGATGATGTGATGATGATGATGATGATGATGCCACAGTGGCTTATTTTAATATGCAAACTGGCCCAGTCTGAGGTGCATCATTGTTCCTTTCCAAATGGGGGCCTGATCTTAACAGATCCATGGGAGCTCTGAGGCACATAAAGAGTCCCCTATGAGCAAGAACATTTACTTACCGTAAGTGCTGATGGGCAGTCTGTAAATACATTCCACATCCCCCCCCTTCCCTTCCCATTCTTTTTTCTTTGTGTGTCCTGTCTTTTTTAGATTGTAAGCCTGCGGGCAGGGACTGTCCTCTTTAATTGATTATATGTAAGCCGCTCTGGGAGCCTTTTTGGCTGAGGAGCGGCATAAAAATATTTCAAATAAATAATAAATAAATAAAACCACCACACCAGAAAAATCATTCATGCCAATGGTTGTGTCCTTGAAGTGAGTGACAATGCAAAGCTAATGGATGTGGGTTCTCTCTGTTTATACTGATTCACGCCTAGAGCTAGGAACCTATCAGCCTTGAACCCAAGCTGCCCAAGTCCAACTCTCCATCCATAAGACCTTATTGGCTCTCAGTGATTTAAAAAAGAACATATCAGAATAACTGAAATTCTAATTTTAGCAACATTTTTAAAAGAGCAAAGACAACGGAAAGCCCTCAAGAATCACACAGATTCTCTGCAGCCCAGCCAGGGATGTGGAGAGAGAAACAGGAAGTAGGTCTCATCCTATTATTGCTTTAAAATATATATTTAAAGGGAAAAAAAACACCTGAACACATAGTTGGTTTGAGGCAATGCTCTACTACTGACATCATGCCTGTATCTTTGCTACTTAGAGCTGGTTACCATGGCAACAGCTAATGTCTCAATGTCACACTATGAATAATTGCTAGCTGAAAATGAAGAGTGCTACAATCACAGCAGTTCTATATTCAAAGGGGAGAAAAATAAAGAGAGTCTTATGTTCAACTTGACATTAAAAAGTCAAATGTTTAAGTTACAGTGGCATTTATGCTACACAAGAACAAAGCAAAGACTCCTTTTGTCTTGAGTGTGTCTCTCCTGAGGAACCAACAGTTGAAATGCTACAGTCTCTTTATGTCTGGGTAGTGCAACTATATGCAATCCATGGGCAGTCTCTGAAGTGCTGGCACTTTGTCCTTTTCCCCAAATAAGGAGGCTCAGCTACTTCACTTCTCAGTGTGTCACATGCACAGAAAGGGCGAAATTCACAAGTGCCTGCATCTCCAAAATATCTATCAAAAGGCCCACAAAACAATGCAGACGTGCACTCAGTTTTCGAGAAAGGGGAAATGTCCAACACATTAAAATACATTTAGTTCAGAGTACTATACCTCTTTCTGTATCACAGGATTTGTCACACTTCTGCAATTCAAAGGGTGAAGCCAAACATGATCCAGGAGATCCATGAACAGAATCTCCTGTGATGTTTGAAAAATGTAATAGCAGCCAGGAGGCGCAATTTATATTGAGACTACGGCTCTGCCTCTGAAGGACAAGATTTAACTATTGTATAAATGAAAAATCCTCCTCTCCTTGCCACAAGCTAAACTTTGCCCTGCAGGGGAAATTTACCAGTGCTGTGGGGTCCCAACTGAAATGGGGAAGGGCGGGTTTCAGCTGCTATTATTAACAGATCTCCTGTGTCAACCCTAATTTGGTCCTAAGAGGCTCCACATTCCTGCGATCTGCAACTATCTAGGGGAAGAAAGAGGAGATAGACACATTTGTCATTAGATAACTTTCTTGTCTTTCTCCCTCAGTCATGCTCTAGGAAAAGGATGTCTTTATCATCTCTTCCCCTAAATGCGAAGTGGACTACAGTCCACAAAAACTTATGCCTGAGCACATTTGTTAGTCTTTAAGGTATCATGTGAGGAAGAGTCAAGAAGGGCACAGCAGAGAACTCCTGTTATCTTCGCTGCTCTAGGGGTGAAGTGGGGTGAAGTGAACGCTCTCCTCAGAAGCAAAAGAGAGGCAAACTGAAATTGCAAAGTTGGGGTTCCAGTTAATATGGAAGGTTGTTTGGGGGTATATAATTTATCTCTTCATTAGCATTTCAGTATCAGTACCTCTCTACCTGAAGGCACCCAAAGAGTCAATCAATATGCTGACTTGGCATTTGGAGTACAACTTTGCCAATGCAGCTGAATCAATTGGCTAATACTTCACATTTTTGGAAGCACCAGAAAACTAATACAGAAGCACAACATTCCTAGAATTGAAAGCAAATCCTATTGTTCCATTAGAACAAGGTTGAGCAACATGTGGCCTGCGGACTGCATGCGGATCCCTCCACCAAATACAGCAGCGGGGTGGGAGGGGAGGGGATTAAAGAAAAATGGCACCGGTAGTGCTACAAGGGTAAAATTTAGTTTCCAATCTAAATTTAACCCTTGTAGTGCTCTGTAGCAAAAAAAAATAAAATCATTCATGCCGATGAAACTCAAATACCTGTTTCAATATCAGGCAATGTATTCTTCCACAGTATAACAGAAATAAGCCCTTGGGACACTAAATAGGAAAGTTCACATAGCAACATATACATTATTTCCATCTGTACTTAACCTTTCCATTTTTTTTTAATACTGCTTTGTGAAGGAGAAACTAAATAAGGTTACACTTTTCCTGCTGTTGTTGAGCTCCAGGAATACACTGTTGCTAGGGACATTAGAGGCCAATGATTCAGTTCACAAAATTTATTTAAAAGAGTTACATCCCAAATTTTAATCAAATGAAAACCAAGGTAGCTTACAATAGATTTTTAGAATACAAAGAAATTAACTCCTCCCATTCGTGGTGGGGCGGCCAAGAGATGCTAAGGACAGAATGCAAAAAACTCTTCTCAGCTCTCAGGTGTCCCCGCCACAGGTGCTGCTAAATAGCAGACTGCAGAATGCCTAAGGCAGTGTTCTCCAACCTTGGGTCCCCAGATGTTTTTGGCCTACAACTCCAAGCATGCCCCAGCCAGGGACCCAAGGTTGGAGAACAATGGCCTAAAGGAAAGAGCACTCACCACCCCCAAGCCCAGTTGCAAAATTATCAAACATGATCTGCACTCAGACCCTAAACTGTTTTGTGCCATGGGTGATTATTGTTGTTATTGTTCCTTATTTACTTATATAACACCATCAGTGTGCATGGTGTTGTCCAGAGGACAGGACCCGAGAAGCTTACAAAAATTCAACACAGGGAAAAGAGAGCAAGAAGCGGAGGCAGAGGGAAGCAACATGGTTGCTTCAGTCTCATGTGCTTAGGCGTAGTGAATGGCAACTAGGAGGTTGAGCCACAGGCTTCATGGGAAAGGTGAGACTTGAGGAGGGATTTGAAAGGTCTACAGGTATTTGTACAAAGTGCAAAACTGTCTGGGCAAGGGATTGGTTAAATTTGTAACAGATGTTAGAAAAGCAATGACTATCAACTTCTGCTGAAATCGAAATCGCCTCTGGCTATTTCTCCACTCCAACCAGGCATTCAAGCTCAAATCCTTCATGCTAAGGATGGAGCTACCTATTCTCAACTCTTCATGTCAGGTGACAATATGTGCTCCTTATAAAAGAGTCTCAAGTTCTGACAAATTAAGTAAGCAATTTAAATTAAGCAATGGTAATTCTTCAACTATGATTTTGTTTTTATTTTAGTTCTTTTTAAATAATCATGAGGTATTTAGTAAATACTTTTGAGACAGTAAAGAAAGCAACAATGTCCTGATGAGAATCTAGAGACTAGTCACTTTGTCATCTGAGCAAGCAAGGTCCTTACATTCCATTCCCAGTCTCCTGGAATCTGTAGGCAGAAGGGGCTAAGCACCTCTACCCCTGGCCTCCAAGTCTTCATACAAATGTCCCCTTCTCCCCTCCCTGCAAGATAGTTTCCGTAAGCCAGGTTCACATCCAGTTTCTGAGCCTGGCTGGGGACAATGACAAATGGCAAAAACAGGAGGAGATAAGCATCCAATAGCAATGCAAAAAAAGGGGGGTGGGGGAGAACAAGTTCTCAGGATGCAAATTCTTTATTATTTGTTGAGGACCTTACGCTTTCGATATATGAACGGGTGGCATATAGACTTCAAATGGATACTTCTTTGGATATTTGGTCCACTTCTGTTGAAGCCAATGTATAATTGCTAGAAAGTTCGATGCATTTCACACAAATCCATGTGTGTATATTTTTTTAAAAAACAGGGGGATGGGACAAAAACAGGTGCTATGGCACCCATGGGTGTCATGTTAAGGACCCCTGATCTATATCCCACTCTGCTACTAAATGAACCAAGAGAGGCATAAAGCTTAACTATGATGTCATCACGTCTAGCCCATGATCCCAGATAGGTTTGATATACTTAATGTGGCATGCAACAGAAAAGAAGGTTCTAAACAATAGCCACAAAATAGCCGAGGAGGAGGAGGAGGAGGAGGAGGAGGAGGAGGAGGAGGAGGAGGAGGAGGAGGAGGAGGAGGAGGAGGAGATCATCATCAACAACAACAACGTATTTTTAAGAGGGTTCCCTTCCAAACAAAGTCACTACTTTTGAGATGAAAAGCGAAACTGAAGAACATTAGGCTCATCCCTATATGTAATACTCCACCATGGTTAGCTCCAAAAATGTATTGCACCATGGTTAGGAGACAGGAAATATGTTGCACTGGACATAATATGTGATAAAATTATACATTTTTGCAGATACTTTTAAGCACTGCCTGCAGAGTTCATTCTTCAACCCATCATTAGGGACACAAAATAAAATATCAAGATTTTGTGTCTTATTTGAATAAAGTATTTAACAACACACTATTTAAGTGTTTTTAGAAATTGTCATCAAATACCTGACCAACTCCCTCAGGGCTCATAGTTCACAAGGCTGCACACTACTGAAGTTTAAAAGCAAGTCCTCATGTTACACATACCATTTGAAGAAAAATCCATTATACAATCCTTGATCTGGAAGGAACACAACCTCTGCTCTTACTCAGGGCATACTATATCTGAAACACCTTGACAGACATCTCTTTTGCTACTTCCTGAAAACCAACAAGGAAGGCAATTCCACATTCTTCGTGCGCATTTCATTCACAAGTGAACAGCTTTTATGGATAGGAAGTCTTTCCCACAGATTCCCAGGGAAGGACACTTCCTCACAGCTTCTTGTCCAAACACCTGATGGCTACAGGGTACAAGTCTATGCATGTTTAGACATATAGAAGTCCTATAACTCCCAGCTAGCTGGGGAATGCTGGGAATTGTATGAGCTGGGGGGGGGGGGGGATATGAAGTCCAAAGCTGCTCTGAATGGTTTCTACTTCAGTCAGTCACCTGGCAGAATAGGCAACCCAGTTTTCTCTTTAAAATGACTTGCCTGTTCAGCTAGACAATTGGCTGTGATAAGGATGTTTCCAGACAACTCTGTCCATTTTACTTGTGCACTTCTCCCTTCTTGTGCACATGCTGTTATAGGACTGTGGCCTTTGCCATTATATCCTTTACTGGTTCTAATTATATTTTATCCGCCAACTACTGCAGACATGATCACTAGTAACATATGCAGCCTGCTTGCTATCCCTGTATGACAAGCCCATAAGCCATTATGTCCAGAGAGACTAGTTCAATTTGTTCTCTCACACATTTTTAATGATCAGTCACATTGGCGTCTTTAAAGGCTATTTAATTTTCATTCCAGAACCTGTGAATTATTTCCTATCACAATATATTATTGGCATCAAATGTCTCTACTACAATTCCTGACATCTGGAACCACAGAACAAAGCCTGCTGTTTTTACAATATCTATGCTTGTTTCAATGCGAATAGGCTGCTAGCCAAGGTCACTGTAAATTGCAAATGGATTATGAAGCACAAGTCCAAACAAGGTGTCACAAAAGTAATTTTCTCCTCTGTTGCTTGAGGGGTGGGTGTAGTGCTTTAATCCTATTTGTGCCCAGATCTAGCCAGTATACAGGCCATCATTCTGGTACAAGAATATCCAATCAAGTTAAAAGCTTTGTTCAAATGGATAAAGCTGGTTGCTCAGCAGCTTAAAATTTAGTGTTAGTGTCTGAGAAAGAAAGACAGACAGACAGACAGACAGACCAACCCTGTGTAGGCCTGACACTTTAACCAAAAAATCAATCCCAACGCCTAGAAATTGGAAATCATTTTCCAGCCATGCAAATCAGACCAGGCTGACACAGTGGGCAAAGGGACATACCAAAAGTGGTTTTCCATTAGGCCTCCATCCCTAGAGAAGCAGCATATAGTCAGATACATTAATTTAGAGTTGACAAAGCCCCTGCGTGAGGAAGAATGAGCACAACTGCCACAGGCAGCTGTACCAGGGAAAGCAGAATGGTACAAAGAGCGACAGCTGCTCCACTGCCAGCTTGCCAGAGATAAGTAGTGAATCCACTGGGCTAGATTTTCTCATCTCCTAGATTCAACAGAATGTTAGAAAAGGCAGTACAAGGATGTGATTTTAACACAGAAACTATGCAGGTAAGCCAGGCTGCGTGTCCATTCAAGTCACAAATCTCAAGAGACCAAATTTAAAATAATAATAATAATAATAATAATAATAATAATAATAATAACAACAACAACAACAACAACAACAATAATAATAATGTCCTAATATAAGGAACTGAAAGCATCAGACAATTCATGCAGTTAAGTTAATGAATCAGACACAGACCTAATACATGGATCATTAATGAGAGATGTCCCCTGTGAAAGCATGTTTAGTAGCTGAGGCTATTCTTGTTGTGCAATGGTTGGAGGTGACTTTTATCAACTTAGGCTTACAAGCCAGCTACTGCTGCTTCCCTCATTTGGCCTCTGTAAACTCTGCTTTAGTAATCTCTCAGAATTGACTACTGTAACACACTCTACATGGGGCTACCTTTGAAGAGGGTGAAGAAATGTCAGCTAGAGCAGAATGTTACTGCTTCTCTCTTGACAGGTATGGCCACAGGGAGCAAGTTACTTCTAGCTCAAGTGCACTGGCTTCATATACACTTCCCACTTCAAAGTGTTGGTGATGCACTTTAAACTCCTAGGATTTACACAGTCTGAGACTGTTCATCTTAGGAAGGGCTTTCTCCCATGTTTACCTTCCCCACTCCCTTGGATCTTCATGGGAGACTCTGCTCTGTCTCCTATCCTTTATGGCTGAAAGAGCAGCAAGGGAGCACACCTTCACTGTAGTAGCCCCTGCTTTGTGGAATGTTTTGCCAACTGAGGCACCCCTGGCCTCCTCTCAGCTGCTTTCCATCACCAGGTTAAAATGCAGCTTTATTGGAAAGCATTCCCTGTGACCATATGGTTGATGGAGCACTTTTTGCTTTTATCTGTGTGGAATTTTATCTGGCCAAAAATAAGTCTTCCTTAAAAAGTGTGTACTATATAAGTATACATTACCTAAATAAAATAGAATAAAGAAAATTGTGTTCAAGACAATGGAACCAACTACCTAGGGAGGTGGTGGGCTCTCCCACTCTGGAGGCATTCAAGGTGCAGCTGGATGGCCATCTGTCAGGGATGCTTTGACCTGGATTCCTGTGTTGCGCAGGGGGTTGGACTCGATGGCCTTACAGGCCCATTCCGATTCTACTTCTATGACTTTATGATTCTATGATTTCTGTACAACTTTTTCTGCCATAAAAATGGCACCTGAAGCAATGTACAGCCACAATAAATAGAAACAATAATAAAGCAAGCCATGTGCAGTTCTGAACTATGGATATGATCCATCCATCCTGATGCATCCCTGAATGCTTGTCCCCATGCTGGACCATCTTAAAGAATACAGGGAACTGCAAGGATAGGGTTTTCAAAGCCTTTAATGGATCCCCTGAAAATACCGGGGTTGCACTGGGGAGTTTTTAATGGGGCTAACTTTAGCTGGATCAGGGTCAACATATTTTGTGATATGTTGTAAGTCACTTTGTGGCAGTTTCTCTCATCTCCTTAGCTTATGACAAAGACTATTGTGGCTCACGCTGGGTCAGCTTGTTTGAGCGTGGAAAGCTAAGCAGGGTCAGGCCTGGTTATTACTTGGATGGGAGACCCCTCCTCTAGTTTCCTGCATTGAGCAGGGGGTTGGACTCGATAGCCTTGTAGGCTCCTTCCAACTCTATGAATTACAGATTTATACTGCATCACCAGTATACCATGGTACATTACAGAGTTACACAGGTAACAAAGTCATGTCCCTGCACCCAATCGAGCTTACAATCTAAAATAGCCAGTGTGGAAACTACAGTGGGAAGGAGAGACAAGGGTAGGGAGAAAAGAATATGGGCAAATGTACACCTATTTAAAATTTAGTTACAGTTTGGAATGAGAATTAGGAAGATAAGCCACAGGTGACTCTGGAAAAGTGAATTTTGAGGAAGGATTTGAAGTAATGGAGGTGGCACCATGTAAATGTTCAGGAAGGGAGTTTCACATGTAGAGGGCCAGCAAAGGAGGATAGCAGAGTCATGTAAGGGAGCAGTTCCGTCATTTGAGGTTGGTAAAGGGGGAGGAGCAGAAGTCATGGGAAAGGATATAACGAGAAACAAGGGACAGAAGGGTAGGAGGGGCCTGGCTGTGGCTAGCTTTAAAAGCAAGGACAAAGAGATTGTGCTGGATGACCGGGGGGGGGGGGATGTGCTTGGTTTGCCTTTTAATACAAACCGACCTAATCTGCACTTCCCGAAGTAATATGCAAACTGGAACACAATTATGGGAGGGGCTGTAGCTTAGTTGTAGTGCACCTGCTTTGCATCTAGAAGGTCCCAGGTTCGATCCCCAGCATCTCCAAGTAGGGCTGTAAACATTACTGTCTGAAACCCTGGAGAGCTGCTGCCAACAATACTGGGCTAGATGGACAAATGGTCTCACTTAGTATAAGGCAGCTTCCTATGTTCCTTTCCTTCAGTGTTCTCTGAATTTTGTGATGCAGTTCTCAGATTAAAACATATGTACAAAAATGCTTACATTAGGGGGAATTACTTGCAAAAAAAATGCATATATGGGGTGGAACGACACAAATTTTCCTGTGGACTTTTAAAAATAATTTGCAAATTGATGCAAAAATGGGACAGAATTCAACTTTTGCCTGGGGGGAAAAATGCAAACATTCTAGGAAGAGAAACAGACGGATTCATCCGTCCCTAGATAAAGATGGGGACAAGAAGACAGTGGAAGGATTTGAGGAGGGGTGTCGTGTGGTTAGAGCCTCAGGAAAGATAAATAATTCCGGCAGCTGACTACAGCCCAATGCTTCTGTAAGTTTACTCAGAAGTTAAGTAACACTTATTTCAATTAGATCTACTTTCCAATAAATGTCCAAAGGACTGCAGCTCAAGTCTTATTAGGGTTTTAGCCACTCAGCAACTAAACTGAGGCATTTATTCTATAATGTTGTATCTGAATGGATAGGCCTTTGAAGGTGGGTGCTATGGAAGCTCAACGTAGTCACCACTGCTCTTTTTCCATCAAAAAGGAAGGTCTGGCTTTATTTAGACTGGTGCTTCTACAAAGAAAGATGCTTTATACAATTTTATTTAGCTTCAATTTATGAGACAGACAACACTCATTCCAAGTTCCCCCTCTTTGAAACTTGTAGCAATTAATATTTAATATAAAGCACCAGCCATTTCTACATGGTATGGTGTTATTCCCTTGAATGTGTAAATCAAAGCAGCCAAAGCAGTAAAAAAAAACAACCTCAAATGATGCTGTAATTCACCTCATCTTTATAAATGGCTTCCTTCACATCAGGCAATTAACTTGAACCTTCCACAACTTATATGATTTAGTGGTAATCAGGACATGGTGGAGTTTTATTACATGCTCAAATGGTTCTCTAAGTAAGCAACCTGTCTGCTCAGCATACCACGGACAACTGCACTAATATGCCAAGAGCTACTCTGTGGGGAAATGATGAGGCCTGTTTATCTTTTTCTGTTTGACCTGCAGGACTCCCAGCATAAATGTTTGGGTATCAGTGATGGCGCAAACCTAGAATCAGCCCTTCAGTGCCACCTGGACAACTGTGTGGCAACTGGCAACAACAGTCCCAGCTGTGGCGTCCACATAGGATGCTGCCTTATACCAAATCAGACCACTAGTCCATCTCATTTTCTACAATCACTGGCAGCAGCTCTCCAGGATTTCAGGGTCTTTCCCAGCCCTACCTGGAGATGCCTGGGATCTTCTACATGCAAAACATATGCTCTACCACTGAGTTATGACCCTTCACCTTATTATGGTAAGCACTGTAACACTACATAGTCAAAAGGAGCTATCCAGCTGTAATAAACAAGAATGTGTATGACTGAGTACCACTCTCATGTTTCAAAAGCCCTTCTCCAACATTATGATCATCCCCATTCTTGGGCGTGACTTGACAAACCAGGATTTCCAGTCACCCAGAGACACAGCATTTTAAAAGACCAATATCTGAAGTGGGGTTGCAAACTGTGATTTTTGCTAACTGTGGTTTGGAGTGATTTCTGAATTGACAAACCATAGTTAAAGCTATCGCTCATCCTCAGAGGCTGCTGCATCATGGAGTGAACATACCCGTTTATGAAGCTGTGCTGAGAGGGCAGAAAACAAAAGCAGAGAAGACGCTAAAGCATGCCTTTGCCTGTTGTACATTTGGAAGAATGATAACATCTATTAAGCAACAACCAACTATACAGACTGTACACTGCCTCATTTTTTGCTTAGTACTCAATACATTCAGAATCATTGAAGAGCAGGCCAAGGCAAAGCAAGGTGTTCACATACACAGTCCTTGTTATGACCTAAGACACAAAACATTGTGCAAAATTCGCCTGGAATATAAGCAAATAAAGTTGGATTTAACCCAAATGCACAGCACAAGACAATGGGAGGACTTCCAAACACTACCTAACAAAAAGGCTAAATTCTACCAACAATATATTGAGAAATGCCATACTCTTCCCCCGCCCCCTCCATTTTGACAATCACAAAGTAAACAAAAGGGTTAACATCTTTTATTTGGAGGTTGTTCTGGCAGGGAGTTTGAACAGTCTGATGGTTTATTTTTAAGAAGAGTGCTTATTCTGAAATCAAAGTTTTTCCCTGATGTACAATTCAAGTTCTCATGCAGGGGCAACCATATTAGAATAGCCATTCAGAAAGTAAAAAGGAGCTTCTCAGTATTTACTGATGCCCTTAAGACAATTCATTACAGATATAGTAAGTGACAACACTGTGTGGCAGGCTGCACAACTGGGACTCCTGACAAATCTAATTAACAACACATCAGGGGTATTTTGCCTATCCTTTACATACTCTGCCAGCTTTGAGTGTCTAATGAGGAAAGCAGCTTAAACATTCCTAGAACTTCACTAGTTGGACAATACAGCCTGCAACCAAGCCTCCCCTTATAATCACCGATGCTCAGATGCTTCACATGTCTGGGTAAACAAAGACATTCCCATCAAGACAACTAAACCAGTTCTTTATAATATTGACAGAGAGAACTGCCAGAAAGTGAACAAACATTACAGTCAGCTACCATTTGTGAATTATGAGTGGTTTGAGTTAATGTTATAATTGCATTTAAAACATTAAATACATTTGTCTTTAGCCTGTGTACTTTTTTTTCACTCTTGGTAAAATCCATGCAGACAAAGAGACCTTATAGGCAAATTGTATACCATGAGAGAATGTTACCTGAACAATTCCAGTTGGCTCCATTAAATGCAAAGATCTCCCTGTCATGCCTACAAACACCAACAGTCCACATGCTGTATTCAGCTCAATATACTATTAAACTATAATAGCACACCCAATTCCAAATGTACAGAACATAATATCTGCTCTCTAGTAACATCTGCAGTAACCCACCATATTCCAAGTTAAACAACCTAACATTTAGCCCACTCAATACAATCACAGCCGCCGCCGCCTACATGCTGCTGGATGAAATTTAAGATTGAGCCTTCCTATTTCAGGAAAACATATTAGCCCCTTTCACATGTTACACATGCAAAGGGTGCTCCATGTACTGAAAGGGCAAGAAGGCCATTCCATCGACCCCCTCCTGATGTCACATAGTTCTCCGCCCCCAGCATCAATGTTTTGAGCATTAACATCTGCAAAAGGGAAGCCTACAGGCACAGACCTCTATGCACATAGACTTAAGGGATCAGGAACCCTGCAAAACTGAGGGCTCCAATCCCACATAGATCCACACATGCAGGCTCCCCTTTTGCAGATAGCCACGTGAACAATGGGAGCATGGCCAGGGCTCCACTACATCGTCAACATGTGAAGCTCCCTTCACAGTCCTAATTAAGAAAGTCAGGAACAAATGCAAGTGACTACTGTGGCCCCAACCGTGAGATCTAATAACACTCCCAAGTATCTCCAAAAGCGGACAAGCAGCTATTAGCTTCAAGATACACAGACAACATCTACGTTTGAGAAGAGGGAGAGGGAACCCCTATGTGCCAAGTGAGCCAAGAGTTACCAAAATCTCAACAATTCCTCAAGTGACGCTAAGGGGCACATGCTCCCAAATACCCTTGGGGGGGGGGGGCTTCCTGAATGTATCAAGGTGCATACTACAAATCAAATAAAACAATCCACATTTGCCTTTTAATATGTGAAAAGCAGCAAGTCTAAGCAACATCAAAAAGTGCTATAAAAGCATGTGGAACACCTCCAACAGGTTAGAGAAGCAGCAGAGCCAGATGTGCTGTCAAACATGTCATGAAGACCCACAAATATAGGTCTGGCACTGCCAGCTCTGGAAAGCAACTCAAAACATTTGGTAGATTATCTCATTGGAGTCAGAATCACTTCGCCATTAATGGTGTGAAGCAGTCCTCCACCTAAACTGAAGGTTACTGACACAATTCTTCTAGCAACAAAGCATGGTGCCTCTAAAAGCGCCATGGTGAAGGAAAGCTGGCAAGCCATGATCTTAAGAGTCATCTTACCCCAAACTACTATTATTTATTTATTTATTATATTTATACCCCGCCTTTTTTCCTTAAAGGAACCCAAGGCAGCTTACATAATCCTCCTCCTCCTCTCCGTTTTATCCTCACAACAACCCTGTGAGGTAGGTTAGGCTGAGAGTCCGTGACTGGCCCAAAGTCACCCAGTGAGTTTCATGGCCAAGCGGAGACTAGAACCCAGATCTCCCGAGTCCCAGTCCAACACTCTAACCACTACGCCACACTGGCTCTACTACTACTACTAACACACTACTACTACTTCATCTTCATCTTCTTCTTCTTCTACTTCTTATTATTATTATTATTATTATTATTATTATTACTACTACTACTACTACTACTACCACCACCACCACCACTATCTACAGTATTTGTATACCGCTCCATATCTACGTAGATTCCTGAGTGGTGAACAATAAAAACATAGATAAAAGAATCAAAAATAATACATTGAAAACCCAGTAAAATTACAATGGTGGTTGGAGAGCAGAGAAGGCTTCCCAGAACAAGGAGGTCTTTAACAGGCACCGAAAGCAGCGCAATGTTGGAACCTGCCTGACCTCCAGAGGCAGGGAGTTCCACTGAAATGGAGCCACCACACTGAAGGCTCTTCTCCTGGTGGACTCCCATAAACAAATTACTGTTTTCTCTAGCATGTATGGTATAAAGCTCTGCAAAGCTTGCACCATGCATTACTTCTTATACCCAGAACCTCAGTGGTAACTCCTACCTGTGAGGCCTGCCTGAATAAAAGCCATTAAGGAAGCTTGAACATATGTTCACTAGGTTCTAGTGAGCTACCATATGGTGGACATCCAGCCAGCAATTTGGAATTGGGTACATTCCTATAAAAAGAGGATCTCTACTAAACTGAAGCCACTTGGGATTAGGCTGGAGCACAAGGAGCATCTAGGCCCTCCCACACTGGAGGCATTCAAGGTGTGGTTGGACAGCCATCTGTCAGGGATGCTTTGACTTGGGTTCCTGCATTGAGCAGGGGGTTAGGAACATAGTGAAAAAACACCTTTAACACCACCAGTAAAGAAGCAGAGACCAAGGGACGGCTTTGAGTGTACCATATTTGAGGTTCTGAGCCACACCATACCATCCTCCCATCTGTAAAATTTGGGAGGTTTATGTTCCGTCAAAACAGCCAAAGGTGGTCTTAAATTAAAGGTGAAAGGAATACATACCAAACTACATTATTTTGGTTACAGGCAGCCGCCGGCGAGATCACATCACACCAGTGCTCAAGGAGTTGCACTGGCTACCAGTTGCTTGCCGGGCCGAATTCAAGGTGTTGGTTTTGACCTTTAAAACTCTATACAGCTCCAGTCCAGCATATCTCAAGGAGCGCCTCCAGCAACATCAAATAGGCTGCTCAGGTCTGCCACGGACGGCCTTCTCCTTGTCCCATCAGCCAGAGCAGCCAGGCTGGTGGGGACTAGGAAGAGGGCCTTCTCTGTGGCGGCCCCCAAGTTATGGAACTCCCTCCCCAGTGACCTTCGTCATGCCCCCTCCTTGATGAACTTCCGCCAGGCTTTAAAAACATGGCTTTTCAGGCGGGAATATGGGGTGGGTTAGGGATATATATATATATATATATATATTGTTTTAATGGTGTTTTATTGTATTTTACTCAGATTGTACATCACCCAGGGTGGCCGGCCAGATGGGCAATTTAAAAATATAATTAATAAATAAATAAATTTTAACATTACAAAAAATGTGCATTATCTTGCTTAGAGAAATGACATGCTGGTTAAGGAAGAGAACAAGTATGAATGCAAGCTGCAATCCTCCAGCCAGTATATTCTAGTATTCCAGAACTGTGCATCTGCTCGGCAGTACTTCAATTGCCTCTGCAGGCTTTCCCTGACCATCACTACACCAATGGGAAAGTCCTCCCTCTTTCAATAAAGCACACTAAAATCGCAAAACGTGTTGCTGCAGCTTTTACTACCAAGGATGCAAAGCAGGAGTCAAAAGTGCAATGAAGGAACTATGGTCTCAGGGGCAAAGCCAGGCTTTTAAACGGAACAAGCTGCATGCACAATAAATGCTGGACTGGCAGAATCACTGAAACCAGAACACACTAAAGCCTCTCTTCACAGCTGGGGACACAAACAACAGCAAAACCCACTACCAGAAAAATGGAGCAGTTTTGCTATTTTTACTTGAATCTTGTTTGCTAAGCAAGCACACTTTTAATACAAGTTCTGGTCTATGCTTTTTAAAAATAAAGCTACATAGTTTGATCTGAAACATCTGATTAAGGTCTGCCAACACATAATTTCTGTGGCAGTTGCATTTATACTATTTAGTCAAGATTAGCCCATTTCTGCATTGCTATGATAAGAATTTTAAGAGCAGTAATAAATGAGACCAGTAGAAATACTATACTCAGAAATCTCATTTCCTACTAAATTTATTTCAAGGATTGAAAAATACCTTCGCCAGATATAATTTCACACAAAAAATTCCTGCAGACCAGTATTCACATATCCAGTCAATGGTGGTGGTATTGATACTATATTTTCAAAAAAAATCATTGAGTTTCCTACAAGCTTTTAAAACACTACAAAAGAAAGAATGAAGACATGGCCACCCATTGAGTTGCATATATATTATTCCATTTTCCTCTACTTCATCAAATTAACCTCCACATCCCGAGTACTGGCTCCACGATTTTGTGGGCCCTTGTACACAGCACCCTAACCTGGAAAAGGCAGGACAGGAGAACAGAGAATTCTCACAGGCTGCAATCTGATCTTTGTGGATACTTTATGCAAAGTAGAAATGTTGGGGCAGTGGACCCTCTACTGGTCTTGGGTCCCTAGCAAATGCCAACCTTGCCGCCCTCTGGAGCCAGCCCTGAATGCAAGTGAAACTTTCATACACCAAAAAATACCAACAGGAAAAATAAACAAAAGATTTAACAGAGAGGAGTTAGAGAGCTACACATACACACACACACACACACACACACCCTATATCAAAGCAATTTATTGAGTTTGACACAGCTGGTTAACCAAAGCTTAACCTGTTTCACTGGGTTTTTGGTGACTTGAGAACATAAGGCTAAACATAAAAACTATTTTCCATTAATATATTAAAGCAAAGATTAGAATTGTAGAAGTCTGGCCATAGGAATCAAATTACAGAGTTGTCACATGAGCAAAACTATTACGTAGTTAAACAAATGGTTAATTTTAAGACTGAGTTGAGTAGTGGCTGTGTTTGTACATGAATGAGCCAGCATGCCAGTGCACACTACTTGATTGCTCCCGCTTGCTTCCTCCTGCAAGTGTGGACTTTCTGTCCATAACTTGTTTATCATGACATGCAAACCAGGAATTCTGGCTTGTCTCTCCCCAGACAAGCCAGAGTCATAAGCCACAGTTTGTTCTTCACTTATGACTCTGGCTCGTCATGGGAGAGATAAACCAGGGTTCCTGGTTTGCATGTCACAATAAACCATGGGCAGAACACGTTTGGTTTGTTTAGCTGTTCCCACTTGCAGCAGGAGAGATTTATCAGGTTCACACATAACAGCAAATCCTGAGTTAATCTGCCACAATTTGCCACCATTACAGGCGAACTGGCCCATTAAGTAGTGTGTATCAGTATGCTGGCTTGCTCACGATAAGCCACAAGCCTATCAGGCGCTCTCAAAACATGTTGTTTAAACACACCACAAGGGGGAGCATGCTCGCCCCTTCCCCCTCAGTCATCACCCTGTATGCATGGAGGCCGACTTTAATGAAGACAAGAGTCTCCTTTATCTGTGGGGATTCTCCAATCAGCATTCTGGATCATATGGGGAGCCCAGACAGATAGAGGAGGAACTCCTCTTCACAAAGTCACCCTCCATGCTTACACGACGACAAGAACTATGATGGAGGGAACGAGGTTAGTGCACTCCCCCTCCTCACATGTTTAAACAACACACTTTGTGAATGCCTGAATAGGGCTAGAATTCTTTAGAATTCTGGCTTATCGTAATGTGCAAACATGGTCATTATAAGATGGAATTTTATTCTGGTACTTCAAGTTATGACCTACAGAGGTTAAAAAATGGCTTTCACACACACACACACACACACACTTCCCAATTTCTCCAACTGTAACTTAAAAGAGGCAGCCACAACTTAACAGGTAAGTTACATTTATTTGGGGACAATTAACAGGTTTTGCTTTCAGACCAAAGGTATAATGGACTGACATATGGTGTAATCTTGACTAGGGCAAATTGAATTCTGCAGGCTCGAATACTTCAGGTAAAAACAGCTTCTTCAAAGCTATTTTGGTGAACCCAAAAACCCGCACAGAAATAAACCTATTGGCTGCTAGTCAGCTGCGAACATAAACAGAACATTCTTCACTGAGACGGGTTCTGCTAACTGTGCCAAAATATCCCACATGGGCAGGTAATTTTAACTGGCTAATCAAGGTTGCATGCTGTGGCAAGCTGCCCTGATAAAGATAAAGATCAAGACCCTTCCCCAACCACTCAGCAGGAACACAAACTGACCCTCACTCAGTTGTGAACCCTCCACAATAAACTAAAAGCAATTAGCCTTAGTATGAAAAAGGTACCAAGCAGTGCAAGGTTAATGCTGTTTAAATCCTAGGCTCAGCCATCATATCTGGAGTGCAAAGAAATTCAGAAACGCAACTTCCAGGGACACAAGTACCATAAACTTGGGAAAAGGAAGGAAGGAAACTCCACCACTACCAATCCGTAAATCACCTGGTTCTTAGGTTCTGGAAATATCCAACTCCCAAGCAAGGAGTGTCAGTGAACCTTGTTTGCAACAGACTCCAAAGACTTGCTCCAAGGTGCTAATGTTGTTCCAAGGCTGCTTGGAAAGGGGGGAGGTTAATACAGTAATCTTGAGGCCACTAACAGGACCTCAAAAGACTGATTATTAAGTGTCATCATGCATTGCATATACAAAGTCAGGGTAGAGGGAAAGAATATGCTGAGAAAGGGGGAATATGACCAGGGAAACTACAATAATTTCAGCATCAAAATAGTGCTGACAGTGTTAGCAGCTCAAAGCATTCAGGATCCTTACCTTTTGTTAATGGGCTTTTCATCTTTCTCATATGGCCGGATGAACCATTTCCCAATCCTTACGAAGTTCTTATCCATAAGGCATCTTAAAAAAGAAAGAAAAAGAATCCAAGGATCCAAGCCAGGCCAATGGAGGGGGCTTTGCTACTTCACCTCTCTCTCTGATGCAGCCAGGAGGTATATGCCTGCTCAGATATAATGTTCCCAAAGCTCTGAACCATGGTTTAGGAGGATTAGGAACATGAGCTTGTGTTCTCCTTCTTCACTTTGCACACTCAATTTCTTGATGCAATTTGTTGTTTCCTCTTTAGCACAAACCATAGCCTTCTGATTTGGATATAACTGCTAACTATGGTTTGTGCTAAATAGGAAGTAACTTGAATCTGAGCACACAACGGACAGGAGAGGGAAGAGGAAGCATGCAAACCTGTGATGTGTTCAGGTAGACACCAAATTATGGCTTTGTGTTAAAATATGAACTAGCTTATCATTCCATAGATGGTAGGAATGTTAACTATTTTTTAGAAAACTGTACATTTTCTTAATAGTACTTAATAGACAATTTACTCTTGTTTATTTCAAGCTGCAGTAGGTGCCAACTATAACTTAAATACACAATGCATACTTGTGATTTTATTTCCAAGCAAAGATTTCTGCCTCCCTTCTGTACACATACTGGGACACTGAGCAAAACAATTTCCTTGCAGATTAAGTGTCAAAAACTATCCAGAAGCAAGGACTGGCATTTCCTAGGCAGAACACAGTTTGCAGGAGACGAAGTAAATATTATGGAAATGTCTGATTTTAACAAATCAAACTGAATTTCAGGAACAGAGTCTATAGATCTCATATGTAGAAGAATTTAATGTAATGTGAGTGTCATGCCTTTATTGAGATGGCAATGGCAAAATTCCTCAAGTACAAGCATAGGTAACATTCCTAAACTATCATCTTGCCTTCCAACAAAGGTAAGGTTCAGAGAAATATTTTAATTTAGTCCATTTCACTCTACCAAAATCTTAACTAGCTACTATAATCTGAAACACAGTCCTGTTCTCCTGCATTGAGCAGGGGGTTGGACTCAATGGCCTTATAGGCCCCTTCCAACTCTACTATTCTATGATTCTATTAAATATATTCTGTGTTAAATTACTATTTAAAATAGGATTACAGTTGCAATCCTAAACAAGTGTTCTTGTCTACAAGATACACAAATTATTTTAAAAACAAAAATACAAATAATAATTTATGTTTCAACTTTTGATACCACTCAAAATGAACGTTCTATTAAATTATCCCCACCCTAATGATCTTCTGGACCTTATGCCAGAATTCAGTGAAAATATCAAACCATGGACATAAAATGAAACTGCCACCCACTTAAATGATTGTAAATTGCTGAAATCAAGAGAGCATATTGTATGTTTTTCAAAATAAACTGTCACAGAGTGGCCTATCACAACCAAGAGCGCCACTCACTCCTCCAATCAGGAGCCTCATACACAAGACAATTCCAGAGTTGGAAAAGCTTAAGCCATTATAAAGGTAGAGCACTCCCAGTCCTTCAACCATATTAGTTGGAAAACAGGAGGATACAGATATTTAAAATTAATAATTTGGGGCGCACTTTACCCATTTCCTTGTGAATACTGTAACTTGTTTAGGAATACTAGCCATGCAGAGGTTTTAGCAAATTCTGAGTCAACAGCCAAAGGAGGAAATAATTAACACTGGTTCATTAGCGATACCAAATCTATGGTCCCCTGATGGACATGAATCAGATATCTCAAACAGAAAAGACACTTTAAACAGGATGGCATGAAGAATCAAGCCTTAGAATTAAGAACTTCAAGAAGAATTCCAGGCTGCTAATGTTATTGGATTTCCAGGCTCCTGATAGTATTTGCTTGGCTACTGGAATTTGAAGAGAAAGTTCTTACATGCTAAGGCTTGTAGAGATCCTTTAAACAGGAACAGCCTAATTAAATGAGGTCTGTGCTTGCTCATGTCTTTTGGCAACCATCCCATGTTCCTTTTGCAAGTAGCAAGGAAATGGTGTGTGTAAAAGAGAACAGCATATAACTGATCTTTGCTGATGAGATGATAGAAGCCATAACCCTGAATGGTTCACACTGGTCCTTTAGTATCAGTTTCCCTGGGATCCTTGAAAATGATAGACCTTCCAGGAATAACCAATTAATACAAATATTCTGCTGTTAAATCAAGTCTAAAAGCAGCAGTTTGCCTGTGGCAAGTAAAAATAGTCTCCAGGTGACCAGATAGAGTGTGGGGGGAGAATACCCCGCACTTTTTAATCACAGGTGATTAGTATAGGCATATGTGGGCTGGTGGGCCAGTAAAAGAATCAAGGAACTACTTCCTTTTGTGGCCTTAAATTACTGCTGATGAACTGAATACAAAAGGGACTGGCCAGCTGAAGTTGAAATACAAACTGGCTTTAAAACCAACAGCAGGACAAAAAATGTGTGAATCCACAGACCAAACTGTCAAAGATCCACATAAAAGCCACAGAGTTGTCTAAGGTGGTTACAATTTTTAATTGATTTGGTAATGTAAGATTTATACTGTAAATAGGTATAATATTCTGCTGTCTTCACAGTACGTAGAGATAGTTGGATTTCTAGGCTCCTTAATGCAATAGGAGCAGCTCTTTTTTAAAAAATCAATGTTTTTTGCATCCAAGAATGTCCCAGTAGATAGTAAGCAGCCTAATGAGCTTTAATTTCAAGCATACTGGGCCTAAATAAAGTTTAGATATTGTACCTCTTTGGACCAAAATAACGCATGAACTCTGCACTGTGGGACCATCTATATTAAATTATGGAACTAGGATACCTGAGAGAATGCCTTCTCCCATATAGTTCTGCCTAGCTGCTGCGATCATCATGAGAGACCCTTCTGGTTATGCCACATCCTGCAGGTATCCATCTGGTGACAACCAAGAGGAGGTCTTTTTCTGTGGTGGCACCCAAACAAAACATGAGCCAACTCTGATGCAGTTGAGGCACATGTTGAAAACTTTTCTTATTCACCTTGATGTTTGACCATTTGTGATGCCTTGTCATTTTGCCTTTTTGTTTTCTTGATGGCAATTGGTTATGTTTTAGTATGCTGTAGTTATATTGTATATGTATATTTATATTATGGTTTTATTGCTGTACACTGCCTGGATACATTTTATATGAGAGGTGGTATAGAAACATTTTAAAATAAAATAAAAATGTCTTGGTCTCTCCCTGTGCTGACTTCTCTATTGTTACCCAATTTTTAATGTTACGCTTCATATGGGGACAGGGCACAACAACAGTAGTGGTTCTATTGGGTTAGACAACTGGGGGTCCAATCAACTTTCCTATTCATGGCTCCATAAACCCTGTTTTCAGGTCACCAATAGCAACCGCCCCTCCCACCCCATGCCCACCAGCAAACTGAAGAGGGCACTCTCTCTCTTTTGCATCTTACCTTTTGCATATCCGAGAGCAAATGAGAGGATTCCTCCACTCCTCCCCACAGGTCCTCTGCACACTTGACTGAGGGGAAGGGCTTGGTGGCAAGACAACATTTGATAATCTAAAGCAATATTAATGGAGCCCTACTACTAACATATAACAATAAAAACAGCACAGATGGAGTTCCCCTACCTTTCCAGCAGGTTGTGTATCGCCTTGAAAAGCAGCGTCCTGCATTCATATGAAAGCCCATTCTCCCAAAGTCCTTCTTCCACCACTGTAAAAACAGGCAAAATGTTAGTACATTATCCAGGAAAAGAGTGTGGGGGTGGAATAATTCAAGACAACTGAAGAATTATGCCTGTAAAAGAGCAGCTGGCATCTTCAAATAACGTATAGATTCAACTACAATATCTTCTATCTGCTCAACTAGCAATATGAATTGCCAGAAACGTAAGGTACTCAGTTTTCCTCCTCTTTTAAAACTTTGTTTTATAATGGGAGGTTCCTCTCCAGTTTATGTGAGCATTATGGGACAAAGGGACATTGAGGCAGAGCAAGTAAGGCAAGGGGATTGTCATTCAGATTATTCTGATCCTAAAACCAGAGAGACTGAAGTGCTGAACGGCTCATTCTGCATTTACACATTTCATCCAACTTGTCCAAATATTGCTGCCTTCATTAATATGTGCTACAGTAAAATATAAGTGCTGCCAGTTATTGATCATCATCAGCTATTGATCATCACAAAAACCAGCACAGGCCAGTGAATACAATTACAGGTATGTAACCAAGTTCATCTGGGAAAGCAGAGTTCAAGTCCCACCTCTGTCATGAACTCAGTGGATGTCCTGGACTAGCTCTCAGCCTCAGAACATCACATACAAAATGCGGTCATACAGACCCTGAATTCTTCATGTCCAATCACAAGGTGCTATGGAAAGCATTCATACCTCTGCGGGGGGACAAAGGAGGAAGCTGGAGAGTATTTACTTGAAGTAGACTGCCAAACATTTGGCTATAGCTGAAAATCAAACACCTCAAAAGCAATGCAAATGCTCATCAAAGAAATTGATACAAGCGCGCCTTGCTGGATTGCTTATTTCATGTTATAAGAAAACACTCATTGGAGATGGCAAATCCATACTCTCAGCTTCTGCTCCTTTTGCTGGACCAGTTTCATCTCTGCCAAGTTGCCACTGCCTGTAGATCATGGTGTGTATGACTGGCTGAGACTGTAAATACATCTCAGTCAACTGATAAAAAATTCAGCAGTTGTTTTTTTTAAACCATGGTTACACTGCATAAGTGCAGTTTTAACACTATAACTAATAGTAATCTCATGCAACCAACAACAAAAAGCCAAAATAGATTCTATCCTTATTTCCCCATTCAAAGCTGCAAATATATAAACATTTCTGTGCAAATATTTAGATTTCATAGATCATAGAGTTGGAAGGAGCCTACAAGGCTATCGAGTCCAACCCCCTGCTCAATGCAGGAAACTAGAGGAGGGGTCTCCCATCCAAGTAATAACCAGGCCTGACCCTGCTTAGCTTTCCACGCTCAGACAAGCTGAGCCAGCGTGAGCCACAGGCTCACTGCCTGCATAAGTACCACCTACAGGAAAATAGGGAAAGGCAGAAACCGATAAGGAGAACTCATGGGGAAAATAGAAAACAACATGTATTGATGATGCAATATAATGTACAAATATTTTATTACAAGCAGTACATATAGAAATATAATAAATTATAAATAAGTTGTATGTGGGAATACAGAAGCAATTCTCACCAGTCTAAATGCCGTAAGTATTATAGTAAGGAAAAAAGGGGCATGCAAACAAAACCTTCAAACAATCTATTAATTAGAAGGGCTTGCAAAAAAATTATTGTGCATCTGAACTGCTCTGGGGAATTCCACTAAGACAGGGGTAAGCAACCAGTTCCCCTCCAGAGGCTTTCGACTACAACTCCTATTGCAAGCCCCAGCCAGCATGGCCAATGGTCAGGGGTTATGGGAGCTGCAGACCAAAACATCGAGGGAGCACTAGCTTGCCTACTCCTGCACGAAGGAAACTAATTAAAAATTAGTACACTGAACATTTACTGTTATAACTATACTGGCCACTGCAAAGATGTAGGGGAACATACATTATGGGACACAACTAGTTGTTCAGTCATTAAAAATGGCTGAAAATCAATTTCTTGCTCTGTTCTGCTGAAAAGCTTCTACACTTAGGCAGAGCGTATGACAGGGAAGTCAACAACCACAGAAGGAGTTATTTTGTAAACAGGGCTATAGGCTCCTTTTTCTTATGATGCTCCTTCTTCCATGTTAAAAAAAATCAATTTAAAAATCCAATTCATTGGCAAATGTCTACATTAAATAAATATTAAACATTCAATTACCACAGACCTGTACTAAAGCTTTCATTTTATTTTTGATTAAAATTTGTCCGTTTAGTGACAAATGCAGAAGTATCAATGTGCCCTAGGAGGAATTGACATATAACAAAGTAGCAAAGGAGCATAACGCATACACTGATTCTGAAATACTGCCATTAAGGCCATAAAATATCTAATTAAGTCCAATGCTATTGATTCATCACTGTTACTTGGCCATTGATACCCCTGTAAAATCTGTGTTTGAAGTACTCAGAGGCTGATATCTTAGATGCAATGCTCCTTCCTGCTACTTGCACAGCTTATAGTTCTAAGGAAATGCGCTTTCACTTGCCTTCAGAACTCTGGGGAAGTAACTTCCATGTCAGGTCATCAGTAGAAATAGGTGAATCTGTCAATTTGGTTCTCTTCCGTTTGTAATTTTTCTGATCTTAAATACAGTTTGGCCTGATTCTACATCAATGTACAAATGTTATTTTTAAAGGTCTGTATGAAAATTCATAAGCATTTGCATGTGACCATCTCCTCATACATACATTTTTGTGAACATTTTTTTGCTAATGCACACATTTTGCAAGCGATTTTCCCTGTGTTTCTGTACATTATTTTAACTATAGTGTGAATTTTTTTATACACACTTTTCGATAGCATATGGATTGTAATGTTCAGTTTCCCATGATGTGAACATTTTTGTGCCCTTTTTGTGTGGAGGACTGTAGCACTAAATTTGAAAACGTACAAATTTCGGTGTACAACCTCTATGGATCACTCAGTGGTTTGGCAGGTGCAGATTTGGTACGTTCTCATCACACTTCCAACATAACAAATTTCTCACCTATCTCTAGTCACTAATACTAAAATGCACTGTTTGCTTGACCCTTTTGCAAATCCACTTTACGGTGGGCAGTTACTTAAAAACTCACAAGAGATCTAACTGCATTGTCAGTTTCTTAGTTCCAGCTAGTATGAAGCAAGCAAGTTTTTCCTTTCTTTTTTTAGTTTGTACCCAAATATGAGTATTTTGCTATTGATCTTTTGAGTGGCAGACACTTCTCAGCGAAACACTGTATTTTCTTTGTTTTCTCCAACACAGCCTTGTTTTTACAAACAGTATAGTTAGAGAGAGAGTTGTCAATTGAATATGTGACAACCCATATCCCTGAAAAAAGGGGTTTATGCCAAATCTAGAACAGTTGTCTGTCACCACTATTCCAGCAATGACAAGAAATCCCAGCAGCTGTACTGGCTGAGATGCAGCTGTCTCATTAACATTCCCCCTACCAACAAAACACTCATCCAGCATTTCTGTGCTTGCAACAATAATCTTAAAGAGCATTTTACAGGAGACTTAGCCCTGAGTAAGGGCACTCTGCAGCGTGATCGAGAGAACATGGAAACACGATTCATTAGACACGCCTGGAGTGATAACAATGAAGCTGGCTCCCTTTCATTTCCTTATATTGTGCTGAGACTAATGCATTCCCATTACACAACAAGCAAATTTACACCCAGAAGAAAAGTGTAATCACCTTTGATTAAGAGATGGCATTTTTACTATATTAGGAAGCTGGCTGAGTCTCTCTCTCTCTCTCTCTTTTAATGTTAACATGTTAAACTGGTAAATGCCCGACAGGCATAAAATTCCCCCAACCCAAATACATTCCCAAAAAATAGCCTTTTAAGAAACCTGATATGAAGCTTACAACAATCTGTTGAAGGCTCTCAACCATTTTATATCTCTGCAACTGGGCTGCTGTTAAAAAAAACAAACACAAGTCTCACAATTATGCTGATCTACACCAAAGAAATTCATGTTTAGCTGATGTTGGCTTCCCTTGAAATGTTGTTTGTATAACTATTAAGAACAACACCTCTTTTATTTGTTCTTTTCACTTTCTTTCAGCATTGTATTGTCCTGTGTTTTCATTTCTATTTATCACCAACTCTCCACTTACTACAAAATCATTAATTTTATGATCAGTCAGCACTATACATCTGAAAATATACTTTTGGTTAAATGGTTAAAACAAAATGGAGGGGGTGATGGTAGTAAAAAAAAAACATACCAAGGAAATATTTCAGCACTTATGCAGCACTTATTATGGTCACTGAAATTCTGGATTACGGTATGTGAACATAAAACTGACAATATGCAGGCTGAAAACATCCAAGATTATTTTTATCTGTATGGTTTGAAACAAGATGCAGCCTTTGTCACAGGAACTAATGTTCCCCCATTTTTCAAGTGTCATTATATCCACATAATTAGGACAAAACCAGGCAGTTGCTGGGTTTTTTTTTTTAATTCCACCTTTCTTCTAGTGAGTAGATTAGTCTGAAAAGCACTGATTGACCTGAGGTGAGCCAGTGTCCTTCTTAGCTGAGTTGGGGTTTGAAATTTGAATTCAAGTCTCCACTCTCTAGTCTGAAACACTCAACCACTACATCACACCTGATTCTCTTTTGTTTATTTTTTACTTATGAAGGACCACACTATTTCACATAAATCAACTATGGCCCCTATCCAGCCAAAGTAAAGGACTTTGTGAGACTTTAAAAGTATATGCTTAATTCATTTCCATGGTTCTCAAAAAATTGGCTGCACTGGGTCCTATACCACTGGCAAAGCAATTTCTTCCCCAAAGCCTCTCTTATAACATTACAAACAAAATGTAAGCAAAAAGCAGATTTTAAAACAATGATGTTAAAGCCTCTGGCTAAGAAAATGAAATACAAAGCTTCATCTAAGAGAATATTAAATAATGCTATTAAAAAGAAGCTCTATGATCAATTGCTATGCTACAAATCATTAGAATACCATTTGTCGCTTCTATATGTAGTACTGACTGCCTCAGTAGTAATGGTGCATTTTTAGACACACTAATTTTACTTGCCAACCATTGCAAAAAAATTCTGATGAAAACCGGTATGATGGTGTGGCAGTATTTATATGCACAGTGTGTGTTTACAAGAAGAAAAACAAAATATACAGCATCAGTCTTGAACATTGAATTAATTATGTTCAGGTAACCAGGAAAAAAAGCTTTACCAAAGTCAGCAAACTTAGAACTTCCTATGTTTTGAGCTACACATGCATTTATGTTGAGGACAGCCATATTTTTAATGGATGTATTCACAAGGCTATTATATAATATATGATGGGATAAAAAGGGATCTAGCTATTTTACAAGGAATGGCGAAACTGTAGGACTGGTTCATACATGTATGATGATCACTTGATTGATAATTGCAGCATTACAGTGATAGTTTGTATGTAAGACAGCCATTATAGATTAAACCACAGGCAAGATTTCATGTTATCAGAGATCTCATATCACTCTCTATCAGGGGCAGGATTAAGCTGGATAGGTAGACTAGGAGGTGACTCCGAGTGGAGCAAGCCATCTTCTTTCTATTATAGTATCATCCGTTTTTGTGCTGAAAAGCCCCTCCCAGTAAAACAGAAGGTCAGTTTGGTGTGGTGTAGTGGTGAGAGTGTTGGACTGGGACTCGGGAGATCTGGGTTCTAGTCCCTGCTCAGCCATGAAACTCACTGGGTGACTTTGGGCCAGTCACTGACTCTCAGCCTATCCTACCTCACAGGGCTGTTGTGAGGATAAAATGGAGAGGAGGATTATGTAAGCCGCCTTAGGTTCCTTGCAGGAAAAAAGGCGGGGTATAAATATAATAAATTAAAAAAATAAAATAAGGTCTATAATGCACACACTAGTGTCAGGAGAAAGGCTGACAAGCAGAGCTAAGAATCATGCTGAAGGACTGCAGTGCCATCCATCGCCTTGGCAGCACAGTTCTCACTGCGATGGGCCATTTTGATTTGGTGCTTGGAAGAGATTACTCGAAGCCATTTCAGGGACTTACCTGGGGATTCAGAGCCTGCTGCTATCTAGGCATGCTCCCACAGGGAAGCCTGAAGATGAATGTGCCAATTCTGCTTCACCTGCACAGTGAACCAAGGCAAGATAAACTTTTTGGGCACACCCACAGCTGGAATCCAGAGTACACGTGCAGTATATATACGTAAGTGATTTCTGCTACAACATGTGCATTTTTACATGTGTTTTTAATGTATCATTATAATACATTGTACTGTCATTGTCTAATGGTAATAATACTTTACTCACTTGCTTTGGGTTCTATTGCCTTTCCCTGTGGTTTTCTTGCAGTGCGGACAAAAGCTACAACATACCGCTCTCTGAAATACAGGAGGCGAGGCACAACATGGTGGGAGTTTGCTCCAGCAATTAGAATACTTGTGAAATGGGACCCTTAAGGCCATAAGCCCTAAGGGAGCTGGCAGAGGCACCAAAGGCGCAAACATACTAAATTTTTTTTTATTTATTTATTATATTTATACCCCGCCTTCTTTCCTGCAAGGAACCCAAGGCGGCTTACATAATCCTCCTCTCCATTTTATCCTCACAACAACCCTGTGAGGTAGGTGAGGCTGAGAGTCAGTGACTGGCCCAAATTAAAATGCAAATGGGAAAGGAAAAAAAAGAAAACTATACAAAGAAAAAAGAAAGAGAAAATAAGTTTTAAAAACCCCACAAGAATTAGCCCAGTCCTCTCAGAGAAAAAACCTGAAGAGCTGGAGAACACTCCTCATGATACTGCCACTGCAGTGATCAAAAAGGAGCTCAGCAGAAAGGCAGGAGCCACACCCTAGGGCATGGGCACTGAGGACCGGTCAGGGCTTCCTGCCTAAAAACTTTTCAGCGCTAGAAATTTTGAGCGATGCTCTGCGTAGACACAGAACCCATGTGTGAGATGTAGGGATGTATGGACTTTGTTAAATCCATTCCGTCTGCACTTTCCAGATTGTCAGGCATCTTTTGTTCCTGACAACAAAACATTATTTATTAATAAATAATGTTTATTTTAAAACATAAAATAAACATTATTTTATGTTACTAAAATAATGCTTTCATAACATAAAGCATTATTTTATTGCTTTATTTTAAAGCAATAAAATAATGCTTTGTTGTTCTTGATCAAATTTTATGCTGCCTTATCCCTTGCCACTCATTGACGGAATCAGATTTTGCGCAAATGCGTTTGTATACATTTGTGCAAATTCGCACTTCCAAAAATGCGCAAATCCCCCCCAATATGAAAAAAACAAACAAAAACAAATACACATTTTCACACTTTAGTCTATAGGGGCAAATGTGCATTTTCGGTCAGTGCTTCTTTATTTTTTGTATTTTTCTACAACTACATTTGTGTAAAATTACAGAAAGTAAAAAATGGGTCTGCAAGTCCGCAACATCCATACGACTCAGGAAAAGCCAGTCTGCTGCAGAATCTGCAGGCTGGATTCAGAGAAATCCAAACTCAGTTGAATCCAATGATGATTTCTCCAATATCCCCAGTGTGATGCATAGAGACCATGAAAAACAACAAGTTGCTACAAATGTGATCTGTAGTTAGGAGAGAACTGAGTGGGAAGGCACGCACCCCACCTCTTAAGGCATATGTATCTCCCCTTTAGGGGAGGAAGGAGTGGGCTCTAGTTCTTTGGCTAAAGTTCTGGAGCTGACTCTGCACATGTGCAGATCTCATAGGTGTGATTGCACAGAGAACAGAAAAAAGAGCTATATTAATACCTTGGATTGCAAGCATAATTCGTTCCAGAACCGTGCTTGTAATCCAAAACACTCTTATATCAAAGCAAGTATCTGGCGGGCGTGAGCGGGGCCGATTTCGGCCCGCTACGCCCACTCGAGGCGAGCGGTTACACTACACTACTTGTCTTGCAAGACGTCGCTTGTTTATCAAGTCAAAATTTATATATAAAAAAATTTGCTTGTCTTGCAAAATGCTCTCAGACCAAGTTACTTGCAATCCAAGGTATTACTGTATAAGGAAACCAGCCAGAATACAAGGGAAACCTCAAAAAGCAATGGCTAAGAGGCAGTCATGAAATTCAACATGACCCCCAAATAAAACTTCCAGGTCATGCTTCCTCATTCATACAAGCAACAAGGGGACTGCTGCTGATCCCCTTGAAGGGCTGCCTTCACCTTGAACCACCATCCTGGAAAACTTGAAAGGAGCTGGGTCTGACAGCCAGCAGGATAAGGTAGCTAATGACAGACATGCATACGTGCATTGACTCCAAATTTGCCCGACTCTGGGGCTCTATCGTCTGAATGTTGTCAATTTGTTGCTTTACGTTATTCTTGATAAAAATTTATGCTGCCTTATCCCTTGCAAATAAAGGCAGGTAGCAACAATGTAAAATACAATAGCTAAAGCATCCCTGTACCTCCCCCTCCGCCCACTAAAAAGCCCATTGAAATAACAACAATAGTATACAGCAAGCATTAAAGAGTATGTTTGTACATCTTCATTGCTAAATGCTACCACACAGCCAGCAGAGGGAGCTTAGCACACTGCACTTAAGGGCTAATTGGTCTTGGTTGTTCAAAGACAGACACACATGAAGATTTCCCCACAGCACTACTATCAGTCCAAAACAGGAAGTTTCAGGGCCTGTTTCACAATGTGTAAAGTTGGTAAACAACTGTCAAGAGGCTGGTGTGCTAGTCAGGGAAATCTAGGAGGAAAACTGGAGAGAAGCTTTCAAAAGAAGAGACACTGCCACCACAAGCACCAAAACAGGAGGAAAAAAGAAAGGGCAGCCAAGCTAATCTAAGTTAATGAGAGCAGAATTGGGTACCATGCCACAGACAACAGCCCTTTCTAACCCACTGCATGGGTCTACAGTGTAACCGCTACACAGTCCATAGAGGTAGGAAGGTACAGACTCAAGAGGGTGTTATGGCTAGTCAACCTCATCCAGCTATTAGGCGCTTCTAGCTCTTAAATCCAATTCTGTAAAGATATGGCCGAAACACCTACGTAATTCCAGTTCCCCCTTCCCTATTTTATTTCTCCCTTTTTACTTTTTGTTTGAACATTTGAAGCACTGAAGACTCCCGTTGAAATAAATAACAAACAAATCACAAAATAAATAAAATCCAATTGTGCACTATTCTATGTATAGCTTCTGTTCATTTTTAACACACCGCATGAACCCAATGAGAAGAATCCACCTTCCACAACTTAAGACCATCTGCCTAGCAGAGTCTTTTTAAAACCAACCAAAATACCAAGTATCATGCAGCGGAATGTGTGCAGTGTACTATTAAACTCCAAGATGAGCAGGATACCTCTATTGTGTGGGAAATAAACCAAGACCTGTGAAAAGAAGCAGCAGGAGCTTTCATCCCCTGGCTGCACTACAACAGATTCCACATCTACAGCCTTCATTCTCTGAAGATGGGTGTGATGACAGGTGGAAAGATCATTTAGTCCTCCTGGAAGTTCTGGGAGAGTCAATAGAGGGAAATGACAGTATTCTGAAAGAAATTGCACCCCTTTGACAGTTAGTATGAACGCAGAGAGAAGATCTGCCATGCTATCAGGACTGCATGCATGCTGTAATTCTGAACAAGCACAGACAAAACAGTTGTATTTTACCGATCCCTCAGCCTTTCGCAGCCTGGTACCTTCCAGATGTTTTGGACTAAAACTCCAGGATTCCTGACTACTGGCTAGGACTGATGGGAGCGGAAGTCCAAAACGCCTGGAGGGTGCCAGGTTGGGGAAGGCTGCCTTATAATATGAAAGCTGAGATTCTAAAGTCTTCGTGGCTGTGAAATATGTCTCTGGGCATAAATTTTGGGAGCCAGTCGAGCACTGAATAAATGTAGTGGGCAGGGTTTCAGTGCCACTGCTCATGACCAGTAGAAACAGAACAAATTGAAGCAAAATTAGAAAAATCTTATAAACGTCTGCAGAATTTTTACAGCTTGCTGAATCTGGGTTTCCTGATTCATAATCTTCAGGAGTACATACTGCCCTGTACACACGATGCATTATTAATGTATGGAACTCAATGCCCGAAGATGTGGTGAATGGTGATGCCCACTGGCAGACAACTTTAAAAGGGAGAAAGAGTCTATTAATAGCTACCGGTCACAATGGCTATCTGCATCCTCCAACTTCAGAGGCAATATGCCACTGAATATCAGCTGCTACGGAGCAACAACAGGAGAGAGCTACTAGCTTCATCTGCTACTTGTGGGCTTAACCAGAACAGGGAAACAGGATGCTGGACTAGATGGACTATTGGCCTACTCCAGCTTATGAGGTTTTTTACCATGTCGGACCATTAGCCCATCTAGCTCAATATTGTGTCTAGACTGCCTGCCAGGGGCTCTCCGGGGTTTCAGAAAGGGGTCTTTCCAAGACTTACGTGGAGATGCCATGGATTGAACCTGCAACCTTCCGCATACAAAGCATGTGCTCTACCACAGAGCAAAGGCCATTCTTATGCTTTTATATTCACATTACTCTTTCTGATTGAGTGGCTGACTGATTTCCATCCTGTCTTTCCAAATGTAGGCCCTCAAGGTGGCTTTTCACCAATCTAAATACTGATTATGCATAATATGAAGATCTGCAAACAAGAGTGGTGTGTGTGTGGGATTATTACAGACGACAAGCAGAAAGTTGAAAATACTGAGGCAAGAAAAAAAATAGTAAAATGAAATTGGCAAGAAAGATGCAGACAAGATGCACTTTGCAAGAGAGAACAATAAAATGAATATATGATGAGGGAAACACCACATGCACCTCAGGCTTAATTCCCACATTTTCCATGGCAACCAGACCTGAACCAGAAACTCAAGATATGCAGCACTTTCAGAACAGGGCTGAAATAATGTATAAATATAAAAGCATGAACAAGGCTGCTTTTCCTTTCTCTTCTGCAGGGCAGGGCAATAAATGCTTAGATCATGGATATATCTGATTTCCCAAGATCTCCAACTAAACGAAAATTGACTTTACATACATGGCATATATAGGCAAGAGCCACACACTATGTTTTATGTATTCATTTACTGTGTTTTGGGATGAGAAAAAGCAATTCTAAAAAGGACAAAGTACACTAAGCTCTTAACACAATCAATTCACTAAAATTTGTGCAACAAATTCACTGGCACAGTCAATAGTTAACAGGTGGCCTTTTTTTGGAGTGGGAAAGGGACTGTCTTCTACAGATATCTGTACACAGCACTTGGTATACTTAGGAAGTTGCCCCTTAACTGCTAGTCATCTTTATCCCCTTGGCCCATAAGTTTCCTTTTCCGCCTGGATACATTTATTCATATAGCAATACATCAAATCATACCAAGAAAAATGTTATGGAGAAAGAGAAACAGCCAAACTTTGTCGTGATCACACCACCACTGTATATATTGGTTTTATTACGCCAAACAAATTCACTGATTGGGAATTTCTGTCCTACAGAATTGGTGATAAATACTTACTGAGCAACTCCAACACTGACATCAACTCAAAAAGGGTTGCATAGTTAGGTAACAAAGTCCTTATCAAGCTACTAAAGTTTCTAAACATCAAGAAATTACGAGGCACTGTACTGTTGCTATAAAATCATGTTTTGCATTGGAGCTGCTGGTTTCCTCTATCTTGTGTACTGGCAAAGCAAAGTCTCAGCATCAGGTTCTGAAATTCTCTGTACAGTATCTAGCAGTTCAAGTTTATTATTGACTTCTTAACATGCTATGTTATCCTAGGGTAACTTTCTGAAATTTGTTTAGATCTTTGTTGAAGGGTTGAAACATACGTAAACAATTGTAGGGTTGTTGTCTGTGGCATACAGAGGTGGGAAGTTCTTATTTCCATAGCAGACCTATATAACAGATATTCCACAGGCAAAGTTCAGCCCCATTTTTGAAACTAAATTTGTAGCCCAATGGAATCTCCCACAAACCACCAACTATGGTGGTGGAAGGAAGCAGCTAGCCATGGACCTGTTTTTTGGGTCAACTGGCCAAGAGCTAAAATCCCAAGAGATCTTGGACATAATACTCACATACACAATGCTAAAGGATGCAAGCACTGGGATCCTTCCAAGTACAGGAGTCTCTGGACTACAGAAGCATACATTTTAATCAATGTGTTTTTATACTTTAATTTATAAATGTGTATTTTATCCATATCTTTTTCTTGATAGCTGTCCCAAGCACTATTTTTAGTAGAAAGGTGGGATATGAATTTAATAAAATAAAAACTAAAAAATAAATCAATGTCAGCTAGAAAAAGCAAGATTCCCAGCAACATCAATGCTCGGGGGAGGGGGGGATGGACGCAGGGGACTACACTAATATTGCTAAAAGTAGCTTGCAAATAGTGAGTTGTGTCCCAGTTCAGGGGATTCAGGGACATATCAAGGACACTTACAGTGCAGGATGCCTATGGCTTGTGTTCTGGCCAGAGTGCTGCCCCAATTAACTATTAATGGTAATGACTGCCCTTGTGGTGGTTTTATTTTGTTCTGAAGCATCACACAGTGAAATGCACGTAATCTAAAATAGTCACTGAGGTATAACACCTTGAAATTCTATCCGTGGACAGAGGTAGTTGTCTCAGGATATCAATCTCTGCATTTTGATTGCATAAGGAAGCCTTCAGATGAAAGCAGTGGTTCAGATAGGGCAGCTTGACATGCTAGGTTTTGCATTTGAGTATGGATGCCCTGTGCAAAATATGTATGCAACCCCATCAAGTGTGAGGAATGTGCATATAAAACTCAACGCATGCCCCTTTAAAACACGGTTAAGTAGCAGCCTGATTCTTCCCCTGCTTCTGCTTCCACGTATTTGAGAAGGCCATATAACTTTACAATTGCTTGCTTATGTTGTATTTGGGTGTCCATAAATTCTGAAATGGTGATTCTAAAATATTTATTCCAAGTCATCTCACCACAACCTCTATAACTATGTATGAAACGACACTAAGTTTGACACTAATAACAGTTGCTGTCTTAGGCTTCTGAGGTTAACACAAATAGATAGAACAAACGGTTCATTGGACCAACTTAACATCAGTGCAAATAGACCCAATAGTACGTATAAGATGATCAAATCTGTGTTGTAAGCCTTTCTCACAATACTGCTAGGGCCAATTGTGATGCAACTCCAGTCTTCTACCAAATGTGGAAAAAAATGTGGGGGAAAAATTGATTCACCCTATGTTTTCCAATGAAAACTACATACTAAGATGATACAAAACAAAGACCTTAGCAGTCAAGCAGAAAGCTTTATCTGCAAAAATCCTTACAAGGACTTAATTGGAATCAGAACTGACACTGCCATCCCTGCAGTCTTAGTGTAGCCCTAAGCAAATATTTTTGTTCTGGATGACCATGCAGCCCATGTCATCAGGCATTAGCTTCAGATAACTCAGTCAGCAAGCATCTCATCCTTCTGCATTGTCCTGGGGCCAAAGGTTGCTTTTGCTTATAGTCAAATTTATTCTGTTGGGCAGGCACACCTACATTTTTACTGAACAAGTGTGATGAGGGTTCCTGAAATCTTTTCACATATATAGAAAAAAATATAATAATCATGCCTCTAGATGCAACGTTCACCACCAGATGTCCCAATCCAATTTAAAATTACTGGAGTAATTTAACCGAAAATCTTCAGGATTTTCCTCCTTTTCATGTATAGCACAACCTAACTTTTTAAGGACATCCTATTTGCATCCTACTGCATGCAGCTTTGTAGTGCACATTAAATGTAAGTGCCTCAATTTAGACATCATACAAATCATGCTCTGCACTAGTTATTGTTAACAACACAAGCCACACTTTGAATATCCAAATGTCCCAACAAACCATGACTTACATTTACTTGCCCACTTGCCCATGTACTTGATATTCTCACTTCTATAGTGCAGGGATCTCCAGAGGTAGAGCAACAACTATATGATTTTTCAGTTCAAACACTGCATCAACTATAGTTAGCACAAACCATGAAACAGTACTATTAATTGATATTTACTGACACTATAAAGTTTGGGGTTAATAACATTAATTTCATTTAGAACTCTTGCATGCCATTCCAATCAGTCATATACCACTAAAGAAATGTTTGGATCATCAATATTCTACCATGTACCCCAGGGTAGATGGCAGAGATGAGAGGATGCAGGCTGCTAGAGGGACTCTAGGCCATGTCACACTCCCAATGTCATCAGGAGCATTCTAAGGCCTAGATCAGGGGTTCTCGACCAGGGGGAATTTTAGGGTTGTGAGGGGGGGATTGGGACCACAGACTCAAACGGTTGGGAGTACTGATCTTTCTACAAATTGCAATTCTACAGATTGTACATAATCTACAGCAGGGCTCTCCAACCTTGGGTCCCCAGATGTTGCTGGACTACAGCTCCCAGAATCCCTTGCCATTAGCCATGCTGGCTGGGTATGCTGGGAGCTGTAGGCCAGGAACATATGGGGACCCAAGGTTGGAGAACCCTGGTCTACAGGACATCACACCTTATTGTATTGCACAGATTAAGTCAGACAATCTTGGAAAGGGGGGAATGACATTTTGACATATGGTGAAGAGGGTGCATGGGGCAAAAAAGGTTGAGAACCACTGGCCTAGCTGCTTCCATGTTTGCCATGACTCTCCTGGTATGGATCTAGCCCTACTTGCTGACACATCCAGAATATGGGTTGCTGCACACCAGTGGTAACTGGAGCAGACATGAGTTTAGCTACTGCGGCCCGCTTTCCAAAAGCAATGACTGGGTTCACACAACAAGACAACCCATACTCACAGTTGAGTATGGGTTGAGTGTGGGTCATCGCTGAAACCATGGTTTGTTAACCACGAACAACTCACAAAGAAAACTCATGGTTTGTTATTGGATTTTGAACTGTGGGTTGTTCGTGGTTAACAAACCATGGTTTGTTAGAGTGGCTGGGTTCACACAACACAACAACGCATGGTTCAACAACAACCCACACTCAACCCATACTCACCCTTAGTATGGATTGTCGTGTTGTGTGAACCCAGGCAATGACAGTATTTGGCAATTATTGTAGTTCACTTTTTCTGCCTGAGAAACTAATTTCTTTACAAGATGATATATGTGGCAAATTTTACTCATATCCTGAATTCTCAGCACAAGGGGAACTTTAGCATGTAATTCAGTGATTACAGACTGAACATTACACTGAAAAAGCAGAAGGAGTATGCTTACATCCTAGCTTTAAACAAAATGATCTTACACACCCTTGTTTAAGTAAATGGAATTGCCTTCCAAGTAAGTGTGCTGAAAACAGAAGCTTTAGGCAACTAACTACACATATAAGTAGAAATAGCAGCCCGACTTTGACACCAATCCTCAATGAATTTCACTTGCAGAGCCTCCTTGAGACTTTGAGACTACACTAACAAAGAGAGAAATGGAATCTAAGCAGGTTGGCTGTCTGGCCAATTAACTGCAAAAGATTAATGTCACTGCTCTGTTACAAAGCGGGAGGGGTTCAGGAAGATACATCCATATAGTACTCAGATATTCAGACTGCAATCCTATGCATCCTTCCTTAGGAGTAAGCCCCACTGAACTCAAATAGGCTTCCTCCTGAGTAAACATGTAAAGGCTTGTGCTGTCAGAAACTTTAGTATATTTAAATGTGAATTTCAAGTCTAGAAAAGGTGGAGGGGGGAACCATCCTGTACCTGTTCATAGAATCCTGCTACACCCAGAGTTAAATACCACTCCCCAATACAAGTTCCTAACCAAGAGGAGGAAAAGGCTTTAACAGTTGACAAAATTTAAACCAAGCAGCTTTTCTATTTAAACCAAGCAGCAACCACCAACAGAAAATTTTAAGAGGACCTTTTGGCCCAGTTCAGATGTAATGACAACCCATAGGCTGTTCGGACTGCACACATGAGTTAACACGCTGGGTTGTTTCTCCCTCAACAACCCAGAGTTCCAAATTTGCACATCACAGAGAACAACCAGGGTTCCTGGGTCGTTTTGTAAACCAGAAACAAAGAGGAAGCAGCAAGCGGTCAGTAGGTAGCACGCTCACTCATTCCCATGGGCCCAAACGTATTTTTCGCTCTATAAGACGCACTCCCCCCCCCAAAAAAAAACTAGGTGGAAATGTCTGTGCGTTTTTTACTTTCCTCTGCTGGTCGGAAACAGCGGAGGACTCCTGGGCTGAGAAGCCCCCGCCTCTCAGCTGATTCCCGCGGAACAGCTGATTTTTTTAAAATATATATATATATATATATATATATATATATTTACTTTCCTCTGCTGGTCCGGAAGAGCGGAGGCCTCCTGGGCAGGGCGGGGGAAGCCCCTGCCTCTCTGCTGATTCCCCGTGGAACAACTGATATTTTTTTTTAAAAAAAAAATTATTATTATTATTATTATTATTTTATTTTTATTTTTTATTATTATTTTTTTTACTTTCCTCTGCTGGTCGGGAAGAGTGGAGGACTCCTGGGTAGGGCGGGGGAAGCCCCCGCCTCTCAGCTGATTCCCCGTGGAACAGCTGATTTTTAAAAAAATTATTATTATTATTTTATTTTTATTTTATTTTTTTACTTTCCTCTGCTGGTCCAGAAGAGTGGAGGCCTCCTGAGCAGGGCGGGGGAAGCCCCCGCCTCTCAGCTGATTCCCCGTGGAACAGCTGATTATTTTTTTAAAAAAAATTATTATTATTATTATTATTACTATTATTATTTTATTTTTATTTTTTTGCTTTCCTCTGCTGGTCGGGAAGAGCGGAGGACTCCTGGGCAGGGCGCGGGAAGCCCCCGCCTCTCAGCTGATTCCCCGTGGAACAGCTGATTTTTTTAAAAAAAAATTATTATTATTTATTATTATTATTATTATTTACTTTCCTCTGCTGGTCGAGAAGAGCGGAGGACTCCTGGGCAGGGTGGGGGAAGCCCCCGCCTCTCAGCTGATTCCCCGTGGAACAGCTGATTAATATATATATATATATATATATATATTATTATTATTATTATTTTATTTTTATATTATTATTATTATTATTATCATTATTATTATTATTATTGCTTTCTTCTGCTGGTTGGGAAGAGCGGAGGACTCCTGGGCAGGGCGGGGGAAGCCCCCGCCTCTCAGCTGATTCCCCGTGGAACAGCTGATTTAAAAAAAAAAAAATTTTTTTTGGTACCATACGGGTAAGTGCGTCTTATGGTCCGGTGCGTCTTATGGCGCGAAAAATGCGGTAAGCAAGGTATGCAAACCAAACCTATGCAGTGCTATCTAGACAGCCTATTAACAGACAAAATACTTTGTGTGCTTCTAGATGAAGTTTTTATCCTGCAATCGCCCCACCTCAAAAATGGAATTTTACTAAGGGGTCAGACGTCATTGTGTTTTTCCACCACCACCACCGCCACCTCCTCCTCCTCCTCTTCTTCTTTAATTAAGATAATCAGTTAAGCAGGAAAAGACAGAGTAGGTGCACAATACTTTTTGATTTATAATACTAGGACCCCTCTGCCTGGAAGCATACTTTGTTTCATATGATAATTGCTATACCTCTTCCAAATTGCCTTAGATATAACATTCATTTATTTAAAAACAAAAACAAAGAACAGTTGTTTATGCTGAGTTGCCACCATCTCTACGGTGGAGTAGCAACTTCCTTAGCATAGAAATAGCTGAATCTCTGCTCACTTGATCAGACTTGGGCATTTTTATATGATTGGTAGTGATGGGAAATAATACTCAATATGCAGATAGGCATTGGGCAGCTTTAAACCAGGGCCATTGAGTTTCATCATTTCAGTTTCCTCCATTAAAAACATCAATATCAGACCATCCTATATGCTTCACAACTCTTTTTGAAGATAAAGGAATTCAGCCATTAACTCATGATAGTGCTCTCTAGTATTTTTAGAAGCTGTTTTTCAAGACTAAAGTAAGTTTTAAGGTGAGCTATCAAGTGGCTACTTTCTTCATAGTCTATAGTCCAGATTTTGTTCTTCCATCACATAATGGAAAGAACACATACAAGTTAGGGTCCAAAATCTTTTAAAACACACTATTATCCATTTACCAAAATAAAATGCTATATCGTTATGGATTTACCAAAATAAACTGCTACATCATTTCCAGATTTGGAAATATATTTCTGAATATAAAAAACATTGAACAAAAAATTCATATATCCATGTTTTGGCATGCTCAAAATTCTTCATGCTTCTTTAGCTTGACAGTGATAATTAAATATCTCTCAAGCTAATTTCATCTGTGATATTATGCTACAGATATATACATTTTATATGCAAGAATGAACATTTCCTTTTATAGAATCCAAAAACAATCCTTTAAATAAAGCTACAGAGTGACATGATTACATATGGGAGAATATTAGGAGCAGAATTTCAGAAAGGATAGTTTACCAAAAAAAAGTACGGTAACTTGCATTTTTTTTTAATCTGCTCTAGACTATCTGGAAAGGTTGTCGCTCAATCGTACAGCATATGCTTTGCATGCAAAAGGTCCTAGTTTCAATCCCTCGATTTTCATGGAGAGCTGGGAAAAGACCACTGCCTGAAAACCTGGAGCCGCTGTCAGACAGTGTGGTCAATGCTAAGCTATACAGATCAGTGGTCTGACTTAATATAAGGCAGCTTTCTATGTTCCTCACATCTCAACATTTTACCTTGTAAAGGACTAGAAATATATCAGATAAATGAGCCAGAGATGTAGTTGTAAAGGCGCCTAGAAATTGGAAATATTGTCTTGATTTTGTGGATGGCCCAAGCAGTTACCTGAAGTAGTAAGTGTACAGCCAAGACATTCTAAGGCACAGTAGAGACTTTGTAGCCTCTTACTACAACATTACTAATGCGGCACATTCCATGCAAAATAACTAGATGTACCAAAAAAATAATATACAAAAATTCTTAATAACTGCTGAGACTTATTTCATCTGTTATTCTACCAGATTATTTAAACTGCTACATTTCCCTCTCAGGAGGATAAAGAGCACAGACAAAGTCATAAATGAGTCAGAAAAAAATAAGGGAACCAAAAGAAAAGATTTCAATGAGACCAGAAAATAAATGTGGGGGTAGGGGGAGAAAGAAAGAAAGAAAGAAAGAAAGGGTAAAGAATGCCTAAATTTAAAACACTCAATAAAGAGCAAACAAACACACACACAAAATACTGGCTCAAATTTTAAAGAACCAAGAGGTGGGAGTAGTGAAGACAGCAAACTGCATTAAGTCTAATAATTAAGCAATGAAAGTATCATTTTCAATACTACGTTTTGTCTTCATTACTCTTGGGAAGACTTAAAATAGTTTTCATCTTCACTTAGTGAAGTTTTCAGAGTTTTCTTAGGTTTTTCAAGTGCCATTCATGAAGTAGTGTTGCCACTGGCTTCAAATGAGATGTAGATTGCACCCATATAATCCTGAGAAAAGGACATTTTCACACAAAGTATAGGCAAAGTCTAACTTAGGAGACTTTAAAAGCTTATCTACACACACAACTCTTTTATCAGTATCACAGTAATTCTTTTGTCTTATCATATATGTGCCAGTTTGTTTAAAACCTTTCCTTCACTGTGCACAATCTTTATTTAATGGCATGTGCCCAGAGGGACAATATATTTTTGTAGCAAGCTCCAGAGAACTTTTACTCTGTAGATGTAAATCTTGTTTGAAATATCTAGGTTAAAACAGAACTGGATTGGTAAGGGATTTCAAAACAAAGCTTCAACTCACTTTTAAGGGAGACAATAGGATTTAATCAAAACTGTAATTTGTGCTTCCTGCGGTGCTACCCACCAGTTTTAGAGCTATGCCTGAAAACAAACTTCTGTAAGCCCCATGTCAATATTAGACCTTTCAGTGGCTAGTAGGCATATCTTCCATATATTTACTAAATCTTTATTTAAAGCCATTTATGCAAGGGGCCATCATAGCATTCTATGGAAATTGATTTTATGCCTTGGAATTGACGGCCACTGTGCAAGACAAGACTTTCATTCATGGGGGGTACCCATCTGCAGCTTCCTACATCACCCACGCTGGAGCCCTCAACCCTCTGGAGCCAGTTTGTAAGGGGCTATATAGGGAGGGATTGACAACATCCTGTCTTCTCTCCCAATCCTTGCAAGCATAAATGCTTTTCATTCATGCAGCAGAATCCTGGGATTGAATCCAAAATGTATTAAATGATTCCCATCCCAAGATAATGAAACAGTGACTGAAGCATAAAACCGGCATTCTATCATCATAGGAAGCCATCTTCTATGAAGTCAGTATTGTCTGTTCTGACTCACAGTAGCTCTCCAGTTTCTCAGGAAGAGGTCTTTCACATCAGCTGCTACCTGATCCTTCAAACTAGATTTACCAGGGATTGAACCTGGGACCTTCGCATGCAAAGCATGTGCTCTACCACTGAGCTACACCAAGTTCAAGATAACTGAGAAGGACAGGTTGCTTACCTGTAACTGTAGCTCTTCGAGTGGTCATCTGTGCAGTCACACATATGGGCTCTGCGCCTGCACTGAGCTTCCTTCAGAAATTCTTTAGCTGAGGTGAACTGGGCGGGAGCCCCCATCACACCTGCTCCTTAGCGCGGCTCCCGCCCATTCCCTCAGTACCCCTGAGACCGCCTATTGTGGTCCCATGAACCGAGACACATGTTGGTGTTATTATTTGTTGTTACGTAACAACACTAAACATTTTTATTCATAATGAAATGAATTGGAGCGATCCACCCAGTCTCCACCGGCAGGTCCATCGAAATCGATAATGACGCCGAGCGGGGATGGATGGGTGGGTTGTGTGACTGCACAGGTGACCACTCAAAGAATTACAGTTACAGGTAAGCAACCTGTCCTTCTTCTTCGTGGTCTCTGTGCATCACACATATGGGCAGAGTAACAAGCTGACTTACCGGCGGCAGGACAGCAGCACATGTCACTGCAACACCGATGAGAGGACTGCCCGGCCAAAGGTGTTCGCTTCCCGAGCTCAGATATCAAGTCTGTAGTGCTTGATGAACGTCAATGGTGCGGACCAGGTGGCTGCTCTACAGAGTTCTGGTAGAGGGATGCCTTTCCCAAACACCACGGAAGTTGACTGTGCTCAGGTCGAGTGAGCCTTCACTGCACCAGGCAGTTATTTACGCATAAGTTGGTATGCCAGCGTAACCGGTCTCCACAACCCATTTGGCAAATCTCTGGCTGGACACAGGCAGCCCTCGTGATTTGCCACCAAAACAGATGAACAGTCTCGACATTTGACAGAATGAAGCTGTTCAGTCCTTGTAGAAGGCTAATGCACGTCGGACATCTAGTGCATGCATTCTTCTTTCGATATCAGTTGTTGGATTTAGAAAGAAGGCTGGTAGAATTATGTCCTGGCCGGTATGGAATTCTGACACCACTTTTGGAAGGAATGTGTGATCTGGACGGACAATCACCTTGTCTCTGTGGAAGACCATATAAGGTGAGTCTTCTCGGAGTGCACAGAGTTTGCCAGATCTCCTTGCCGATGTTATGGCAACCAGAAAAGCCGTTTTCCAGGTCAGAAGTCGGTGGTCTATGGTGGCAAGCGGCTCAAAGGGTGACTGTGTGAGTGCACGTAGCACCAATGGCAGGTCCCAACCCGGTACTAAATTCCTCACCGGAGGGATGATATTCTTCAGGCCTTTTAAGAATTGTTTCACCAATGGGTGCGTGAAGACTGAACCTGTGGCGATATAAGGCCTATTGGCTGAAATCGCTGCCAAGTACACTCAAATTGAAGATCATTTCAAACCTCCGAGCATCAGCGAGTGCAAATATTCAAGTATGGTGTAGACAGTGCAAGTTTTTGGATTCTGTCCACGTGTAGATGTGAATTTAGTAAAGTTCTGCCACTTCCTTGCATAAAATGCCCTTGTCGATGGTTAACGGGCGGCTTGTAAGACGTCACGTATCGCTGGAGGTAAGTCTTGTATCAGTGTTGCCTTACTCGCCAAGCCATCAGTGCCAGGCTCTTCAGGTCTGGGTACTGGATGTTGCCCTGGGCCTGAGTTAGCAGGGTTGGTGTGATTGGAAGCGACCGGTATTCCCCTCTGGAGAGGTGCAGAAGTTGAGGAAACCACGGTTGTCTGGGCCACCATGGTGCTACCAGGATGCAATCCGTCCTGTCGTTCCAGACTCTTGAGACAACTCATGTCAACAGAGGAAGAAGCGGGAAGATGTAGAACAGATGTCCCGACCACTGCATCATAAAGGCGTCTGTAATGGGAGTCTGGATCTGACGCTGTTCTGCTGCAAAAAAGGTGGCATGCGGTGTTCTTGGATGTGGCAAAAAGGTCTATTTCTGGATGACCCCAAATCGAGAAGATCCATCTTTGGATCCAGCTGCCACTCGTGCGATTGCAAGGAGATTCTGCTCAGAGCATCTGCTAGGGTGTTGTCCTTGCCTGCGATGTGAATCGCCACGAGGGAGATGAACCTTTGAATTGTCCAGTTGAAAATTCTGAGGGTCAGTCTTGTCAGTCTTATGGACCTCGTTCACCCTTGTTTGTTGAGGTAGGCAACGACGGTCGTGTTGTCTGTCACCACCTGAATGTGCTGGTTGCATAGATGAGACTCCAGCGCTTTCATGGCGTTCCACACTGCCAACAGCTCTAACATATTTATATGCAACTTGCACTCGATAGAGTTCCAAGTGCCTTGAGTTGTGTGGCCTGCACAGTGCACTCCCCAGCCCAGGAGGGAGGCATCTGTTGTCAAGATCCTTGTTGGTGTCAAAGGATGAAAGGGTATGTCCTTGGACAAGATTTCTCTTGTCCATCCACCACAGCAGAGTCACCTTGATGCTTCTTGGAATGGATAGGCGAACTGAATGAGACTGCCTTTGAGGGTCGAAGGAGCAGATGAACCAATTTTGGAGGGTTCTCATGCGTAGGTGGGCATAACGTACGACCTGCACTGTGGATGCCATATGACCAAGAAGACGTTGGATCATCTTTGCTGATAGTGAACGAGAGCAATATAGCTTTTTGGAGATGACGAGTATCTTGTCCACCCTGCCTAGAGGTAGATAAGCTCGGCCTTGAACCGCATTGAGAACTGCTCCTATGAACTGTATCTCTTTGGTAGGAGTAAGGACTGATTTCTTGGGTGTTGAGACACAAGCCGAGGTCTTCAAGCAGGTTTAGCATTGTGCGAAGTGCCGACTGCAGGCGAAGTCTTGATGAATCTACGACTAGCCAGTCATCCAGGTATGGGAAGATCCTGATCCCTCTGGCCCGTAAACTCACGCAGACTACCGCCATGCACTTTGTGAACACCCGTGGAGCGGTGGAGAAGCCAAATGAACTGATATGCATCGTCTCCTATCTTGAACCGTAGGTACTTCTGACTGTCTTTGTGAATGGTGATGTGAAAGTACGCGTCTTGTAGGTCTATCGGCGCGAACCAATCTGTTTTGCGAAGTAGTGGCAATATTGATTGGATGGCGACCATTCTGAATTTCTTCGTTGTTATGAAGAAGTTGACAAGCTGGAGGTCCAAGATCAGTCGATGTCATAGATTCATAGATAGAGTTGGAAGGGGCCTACAAGGCCATCGAATCCAACCCCCTGCTTAATGCAGGAAACTAGAGGAGGGGTCTCCCATCCAAGTAATAACCAGGCCTGATCCTGCTTAGCTTTCCACGCTCAGACAAGCTGAGACAGCATGAGCCACAGGCCTGTTCGCCTCCCTTTTTCGACACTGTGAAGTACCAAGAATAAAGCCCCTCCTGGAGATGACGTGAGTGGACAGGCTGGATGGCGCCCTTCTGCAACAGAGTGTCCACTTCTTCCAACAACGGTGGAGTGGGCTGTGTTGTACTGATGCCGAGAAAAGGAGGGAGGATATCGAACTCGATCTGATACCCGTGCTGGATGATGTTGAGGACCCAGCGGTCCGGTCCATCGTGATGGAGTGCCACGATGGAAGGTACGCAGCTAGTCTGTCTGTATAGGAGATCGTCAAGTCCGATGCAGGTGTCAATATCAGTGGGTTTGTCATATCCAGTGGTTTTGTCACAATCGGTGGTTTCATCATAATCAGTGATTTTGTCATGTCCGGTGAGTTTATCTTGACCAGCGGAGCAGGAGAGTCAAAGGCGACGCTTGCCGAAAGCACCACCTCTCTTGGAACCTTGGTACCTGGACTGCTGGAAAGGTTTTCTTACTCCGGCAGTCTGCTTGTCCTGAGGGCGTGTATCTTGGCTCCTCTGTTGGTACCTCGGCTGAAATGGAGCTGAGGAAGATGGGAACCTGGTCCACTGCCGCGGTTTGTATTGTTTTTGCCGCGGCAAGGTACCAAGACCCATCTTCTGGGCGCTGACTCTTGCTTTTTGGACTGTGTCCAGAGAGTCATCCGTTTGCTCATTGAAGAGACCTTCACCGTCGAACTGGAGATTCTCTATGTGGGCTTTGACATCAAAGCTCTATGTGGGCTTTGTTAGAGCCGTTGAACGCAGCCACGCATGACGTCTTAAGGAGACAGCACCAATTAGAGACCTGGCGTGACAATCTGGTGCCTGGCGTTGTTCATCTGCAACGTTGAGATGCTCATGGCCTCCACTTGTAGTGCCCTTGCCAGGTCCCTCCTCTCAGCTGGTAGCTCATCACAGACGTTTCCCAACTTTTCAATTAAGAAATGTTGGTACCATGCCATGATTGCTTGGTAATTGCTGATTTTCAATCCTAAGGAGCTGGAGGTATAGATGCGCCTGCCACATGAGTCCAGTTTCTTGCCCTCTTGGCGCAGTATGCTGCTTGCTAGACGAAGATTGCGCTGACTGTACAATTATGGAGTTTGGTGCTAGGTGAGAAAACAAAAAACCTGCCCCTTCTGGCTGTACCCTATATAGCGATTCCAGTCTTTTGCCTACTGGAGGTATGGCTGCTGGTGTTTTCCAGGTGTTTTTCATCGTTTTCAATAAGTAGAGTAGATAAGGGACCAGTGTCGCAGACGTTTGAGTGGCCAGGATAAGGTTGTATACTGGGTCCTCTATCTCCGGTTCTTCTGTCTTTGTCTCAATACCCAACGCCTCTGTCATTCGCATAACGTGGTCTGAGAATGACGCCAAATCTTCTGTTGGAAAAGTAGACAATTGGGACTCGATTTGTAAGTCTGGAGATGAGTCAGGTAAACCCAATATCTCAGAGTCACTTGAATAGGGCAAATCCAAAGATGACTCCCTCTGTGGTACTGGATGCTTGCCTGCGCTTGGTGCTGTTGTGGTGGCAGTGGCACCTGGATGTGTGGTAGATCGATGTTGAGATCAATCTGTGACACCGAGTGGAGAAGGCGCATCGACGTCGATGACTGTTGTGCGCGTTCTTGAGCTAGGCTCGCTGTCGGTCGGTCTATGATGTCGAGCCGCTCGCTCGGTATCGATAGAGCGGCGTGGCGATATAGAGCGTCAGTCGACGTCGAGAAGATGTTCACGTTGACGACTGCACTCGACATCGGACGGGCTTCGACATCGTGATGACCGATCGGTGCAGACGGAGCGATGTCGAGATTGAGAGTAGTGGCTATCATCGATGGGGTTCTCTCGGTGTCGATGGCGTCGAGCGGACTTCGACGTCGAGTAGATCGTTCAGCATCACCAGAGCGTTGTTGAGATCGAGAGCATCGATGTCAGGCGTGTTTGGTGTCGATGTCGACACTTTCTGGGTCTCTTCGATACCGAGGTGGAGTATGGTATCGTGGGCGACGTACTTCCTCCCGCCGGTAGGAATGGCTGTATCGAGGCGAGTAGGATCGCTCAGAGGAGATCATCGACACTGAACGGCTCTTTGCTCGGTGTCGAGAGGAGTCTGAGGTGGAACTGCTTCTCTGTGCCGATCTGCCATGTTCGCCCCTTGGCGAGATGGTTGCCACCGGTCTTGGGGAGTCAAGAATCTCTCCCTCAGAAATGGAAGTGACCTGCACCGACGTTCCTTTGGTTTTTTGGGGGGTCGACAGTGTGGATGTTTTCTCCTTTCGTGGGGACAGCAGCTCGGTGTGATGGGAAGAGACCGAGGCTGGTCTATTGACCTGAGCGGCCGATGTCGAAGCCATGCAACTCAGGGCTGATTGGATGGGAGTTGCGGGCTTAAGAGATAGGTCGGCCATCTTTTGGGTTTTTCGCCGAGGAGACCTCTTTCTCTTTCCTTTGCTCCTTGGAGTGCTTCTTGATCTTTTTATCCTTTTTCTTTGCAGCGCTCTTCTCTTGAGGAGATTGAGAGGGAGTGGGCATCGATTGTGTGGTGGTAGCCCATGGCATAGATGTACCCGCTGCCGACAGGATCTGCTGCCACAGTGAAGTTTTTAATTTCAGGGCGCACTGCTTTCTCATAGGATTCGTGAAGGCCTGGCAATGCTTGCAGGTCTCCACGATGTGGCCTTGCCCCAAGCAAAGGAGACATAAAGAATGTCCATCGTCTGGGGGTAATTTAGCCCCGCAGCCTGAACATTTTCTAAGCGGGGCTTTAAGAGCCATTTTAACGAGATTAGAAAGTTTAGAATGAAGATTAAGAATTGAAAGAAGATATCAGAATGAATGAGAATATATATGTGTGTGTGTGTGTGTGTGTGTGTGAGTTTTAATAGGATATAGGAAGAGGAGGGAAAAAAATTAAGTTTGTGAAGAGAAAGTTGAAGGAAAAAATTCTATTTTTCAGTATTCAGCCGATTGAGAGAAGAACCTCTAAGGAAACTGCCAGTCGCAATAGGTGGTTGAAGAGGAACTGAGGGAGTGGGCGGGAGCCGCGCTAAGGAGCAGGCGCGATGGGGGAGGGGCTCCCGCCCAGTTCACCACAGCTAAAGAATTTCCGAACGAAGCTCAGTGCAGGCGCAGAGCCCCTATGTGTGATGCATAGAGACCACGAAGAAGAACTGAAAACAGTAATGAATAGCAAGGCCTACAGAGGCATATTCAAACAATTAAAATGTTGTCTTTTAAGTAGTACTTTACCATTCCTTACTGTTTTATCCATGCTAACATCTCAAGTTGAAATCCTTCAGGGTTTTATTTTTATTACATAGCAATCTGACGTGTGCACACTGCGCAAACACACTCTTATTTTGTAAATATTCTACCAGCTTAACTAGGGTCATTAATTTCTTGCTAGAGCCACTGCTTGCTGAACATTTTCTTTCACCTCACCATAAAAAACACACGGAAATATCAAGTTATCTGCTGGTTTAATTATTAATGCTTTAATTTTGCAGAGTGTCTTGCTTAAACTGTTTTTGAATTACAGAGCACACAGAAGCAAACTTGACCTTTAGCTTCTACTTTATTTCCTGCTATCTAAACTAAAAACAGCTAAGCTGTTTCAGGCTTAGGGGAAAAAAGGAAAACCCTGTCCGGTTTAGATAGGACTGTGAAAGCAAAGCCCACTGAAAACAATGGACACAATCTAAAGTTAAGTATCTTTAGGTTGTTTTGAGACCAATGGACCTTAAGGCACACTGATTTCAATGAGACTTCAGCTCCCTCTCTCTGAATTGCAGCTCATGGGACTTGCTTATAAGAAGGAAAGCTGTGGGATCTTTCTTAAAAGATTTCAGGAAAAGGATGAATGGGTATCTTTCAAAGATGTTCTAGGTATACAATATCTTGCCTTATGGAAGTAGAATGGTTTCACAAGGCCCTCTACTGCTGTGACACAATAAAAATCTTAGAAGAGGATGAAAGATGTGGCCTATCAATATGACTGAGGATTAATATGACACACAAAGACAGTTTATTGCATATAGAGGGTAAATTCTAGTTTCTGCTATTATCATTATCATCATCATCATCATCATCAAACTGAAAACTATTTATCTATGAAGAAATTGTATTCCCATTTAGGATTTTTAAAAATTACCCAGCACATAGCTAATCAGGTTGTTCCAAATGAAGCATATAACCATGGCATGTCAATGAATTTGTGTACACAGACACAAGTTCACCAACTTAGATTCATAGATCAGAGTTGGAAGGGGCTTACAAGGCGATCAAGTCCAACCCCCTGCTCAATGCAGGAAACTAGAGGAGGGGTCTCCCATCCAAGTAATAACCAGGCCTGACCCTGCTTAGCTTTCCACGCTCAGACAACTTGAGTCAGCGTGAGCCACAAGCAAAACCAATGTATAGGTTACTTAATCCAAGTATTTAAGCTTGGATCCATGTCATAGATTTGGAAAGACCTATGCTGATTGATATCCAACTTCAATGCTTGAACATCACAGACCCACAGTATGCTATAACTTATTTTTTTTCATTGCCTCCTTGTTATAGAGGGTGATTGGGATGCATAAACCTCAGGTAAACTAAATAAAACAATTCTGGGGGTTTGCAGTGCATAATTTTGATGTTTCTACAATAGTTCTTATTTTAGCTGATGGGTATTTTAAGGCGGTGTTGAAAAAGAGTTTAAATCCAAACCCATTTTTTTTCTAACAGAAAATAAAACTCTTTTTGTAGTGCCTTTTCAGAATGGAAAATGAGTTTTAGAGTAAAAGAAACAAAAGATTAGATTCAGCGCTCATTCCTTGATATACTTTTTTTTTCTTTGTTACATTTTTAAAGATAACAGGTATTTTACATGAGATAAGAATTTCTGCTGAAAAGTTTAGAACATGTCTCCCCTTAAACTTACTTCTCAGACTATGAAAAAAAAATACTCAGTACAGCAGCAAACATCTGCTCTTTCCTTAAGACAAATCATGGTAGGATATTCAGAAGAATTTCATTACAGGAATAAGGAGAGGGAACGCAGAGATCATTCCTTGCATGAGAACAGTTGAGTGGAAAGGAAAACCCTACACCCTGATGCAATCTAATTTAACTTGCAGTCATGCACAAAATGTTAATTTCCAAATGCAAGATGTTATTCTGCATATGAATGTTGGATATCCAGTTTTACTTGTTGTGATGGAAGCTTGCTCATTTATTTGTTTATTCATTTTCTATACCACCCAATAGCTGAAACTCTCTGTGATTTACTAAATATACCTGTGATTTATATTAACCTTGTGGCCATTTTCATTGCAAAACTTCTGTAAGGCTAAAGACAGAGACTTCTAGTCTCCAAGATCTTTTGCTCCTAAATATATATTTAGTCAATGTTCCTCACTGACTACTCCTGTAATCCCATCTGAAAGAATGGTCCAGTGCAACTGTGATACTGCTGATCTCCTAACTATGGTTAGATGAGAAGTGCCCCGTGAGCTTCTTCCCCCATCCCCTGCCTTATCTTTTTAAATAGAACTAGTGTTGTGTGTGCATTGATCATAACACTTTTTTATTATTTGTATTTACTAGCAGATTTTTAAACAGGCTTTCAGGACTTAAAGCTCTCACAAGGCGGTGTACAAATAATAAATAGAACAGAATGTAATAATGCAAATATAAAATCACAATTTTATAGTAATATATACACAAACACCTCTAAAATGAACAGTATTAAGAATCCTCAAGACAGCAATTAATAAGATGCAGATTGAAATGAAAAAGTCATCAAAGTTTTCTTTAGAAACTGATAATGGACCGGGGGTGGGGGATTCCACAAACACGGGGCCATAGCTGAGAAAGCCCTGTTCTTCGTACCCACAAATCTAACATCTCTTGAGAGCAGGGCCCCAGACACTGATCTCAAAGCATGGACAGGCTTGTACAGGTTCAGGTGCAGGTAGCCCTTTAGATAGCGAAATCCCAATCCATTTATGGCATTAAAGGCTAAAACCATGGTTACTAATTCAGCATAGCTAGGCAAATGGAAAATGTTACACCCATTCTGTTCAAATTACATTGGCTGCCTATTTGTTTCTGGATTCAATGTAAGTGCTGGTTAGAACAGGCTTACATAGAGAGAGATCATTTAGGAGCAGGTAATCTTCTGCCCTGATACTCTCTCCAGATAACTTCTACCTTCCCATGAAGCCACATATCCTAGATTCTACTGGCCATATGCTGTTAACTATGGGCATCTCTGAAAAGGAAGAAAAACTTCACAAGGAAGTAGACAGTGATCACCACAGTGGCACAGGAGACCCCCGTAGCCAGGACTGCTATGTCCATAACTGTGGGGAGGAGGAGCCTCTCTCTAGTATGGTGCTCTGTAAAACCTCTGAAAGGGAGGGGACTCCAGAGTCTTCTAGAACAGTAGTCTACAACTTTTTCAGACTGGAAACCCACCTTTAGACCACACCAACTAAATAAGATCAACTTTTAAATATACTACATCCTTTTTTCTACTTCTCTCCCACCCCCCAACATAAATTCTCCTTCACTCTCCATCCTCTAAGCACCACTCCAATTATTCTGTTTTACTCTTCGCGTTCCTGTTATTTCAAAATGCCTTTTTTTTAATGGCAAGATAAAATTGTAATGATGGTGCAGCTGACCATAGGTTGGCCAAATACCCAATTTCAGGTTTCAATCCGACTGAAGACCAATATTATAGAAGATAGTGGCTTTTTGTAGTTCTTATAATTGCGCCTGTTTGTTATTGTTCTGATTATCAACACAATAAATACATAACTATTTTTAACAGTAATTGACCAGTATTGTTTGAAGGTATTTTTTGTTTTTGTTTTTTACTGGTCAAATGCCAATGCTATAATACTAATGTAACACTAGTGTTACAATGCATGTAACGCTAATTATAGTTAGTTCTAAAACAGTGAAGAAGAGCCTCTGTGCAGGAGGAAAGGGAGGGATGTGCTCAATAATTCAAGATAGAAGGAAGAACAGGGAATGCCCCATACGCTGCACTTGCATCTCCACCAGAACAAATGTCCATGGGAACTGCTAGGTGGTAAGAAGATTCTAAATGAGCTATATTCTGTTGCTTCATTACCACACACACAAACCTTTAAAGATCTGGGCCACATGTTAAGTTCATTTGGAGGACAGGATTTGCATCACTTTGGATACAGTGCCTCACCCTAGAAATTATGATGTCACCCTTTCAAAAAGTAAGGATCAGTTTTATCTGACTCAAGGTAATCACTGTCTGAAAGGACCAGTAATGTGTTCATACAGTATATACATTATAGGAGGCCTCTGCCAGGCAAGGATGGGCAGGCTTTGATCTGAAAAGATGCATCTTTGCAACTCCAACACAGCTCCATCCTAAAATGCCAGTTCAGCAGATTAAGTCCTACAAATGCCAATTAAGCCCTACAGAGTTATTTCATATTTGTTTTTTTCTGAATAAATCTATTATATTTAACGGCTCTTTGTTGGTCTCTGGGGGTGTCCTATCTCTAGCCAAAAACAGCAAGCAGTGCCAGATGCAAAAAAACATGTTATACTTCATAGAGTAGATTGGAAACGCAGTGAAATTTCAGTATAAACATGTGCACAGACCTGTATCAGTTGAACACCCAGGATCCCCTACTCAGAGGAAGGGTAAATAGCAGCAGATACTAGAGCTGCCCCTGAATGAAGTCTCATTAACCAAGACTCACCTTTTTATAGTAATCAGTCACCCTAACAACTAATGGGGTTACCCAGAGCAATCTCTAGACCAGGGCTCTCCAACCTTGGGTCCCCAGACATTGCTGGCCTACAGCTCCCAGCATACCCAGCCAGCATGGCTAATGGCAAGGGATTCTGGGAGCTGTAGGCCAGCAACATCTGGGGACCCAAGGTTGGAGAGCCCTGCTCTAGACCAAGGGTGGGGAACTCATTTTTTGGGGGGGAGAGATAACCCTCCATGGGCCAAATTATCAGAAGGTGTGGCTATGCCCCAGGGACCCAGATTCACTGTGCACAGGCTTTCCCCACCTGGGGAAAACCCACATGCAGCAAACCTGCCCTGACCGAGGGACCGGTAGAGGAGCATTCCTCCAGCCAGCACCTCACTTGTAGCAGGTTTGCCTGCCCACTCCTTCCCCCACTGGAGAGGACATGGGGCAGGCAAAGCTAGCACGGAGAGGAATCCCCACTGTTATCTCCAATCCGTGAGATCATGTGTCATGTGGATCCCGTTCAAATGATCAGAGAGAACAGCAGGGATTCCCCTACACACTGCTTCCTCTCCCAGTTGGGAGGGTGAGTGGCATACTAAGAGGATTCCCTGCTGTTATCTTGCTCCGCTCCCCTCCCAAATGGAAAATAAATTCTAGGAATCAATGCTAACTACAGGAGATGTACAGAAGTGGTTACGTACCACATAACATTTGGTATCTGTTACTGACCCAACTGTTCCACTTAATCAGAAGCCACATGAACTAGTATTGTCCCCCCCTTCGCCAGGTTCCCAAAGAAAGAGCAACTGGTTACTAACAGATCTTAATAATCTACAGAGCCTGAAGAGCACTACTTTAGAAAAGCTTCTCTTCTTGACACAAATCAATGAAATGCCTCTTGAACACAGCAAGAAGGGAGGCAGCTCTGTCTACAATGCAAGCCTCTGCAGAGCCATGGAGTGCCAACAAAAAGGTCACATTTCTCACCCATTCACTAGATTCTTTTGAGTTTCTCATGCTTGCAATAATCTGAGCAACACCATTGCTTCCAATTTAAAAGCCTTCTTACACAAACTGTTAAGCATATTATGAAGCCACAAAGAGCTACCGCAACCTACTGCTACCGCTATTAACCATGTGGATCCTGTTCAAACCAAGTTATTCATATTTACCTACTGAGATCCTGACCCTTTGCAGAGATTCAGAAAAGTAAGTGAGATAAAATCTAAGCAGTTCTGCCTCTATGGAATTCCCTGTGCTTTAATTTATATGGGAGTGGGACGCTGACCTCCTCAGCAGATACAAATTGGCTCCAAGTACAGTTGGGCCAGGAGCCAAGCATGAAATAAAGTTTGCCTCCTACACAATGCTATCAAGAAGTGGCTGTCTCAAGCGGGGGGACGACGACACACACACCAGAAAACCGAGATATCAGGAGTCTCTTTGGACCCAATATCAAATGGGTTCATTAAGCATCTGGATAATATCCCCCCACCTCTTTTAAGAGCCTCCCCCACACCCAGCCCAAAGTAACTTTGGTTTTACTTCATTTATATAATGACAGAGTTAGTTTATCATATTTGATTCTACTGCAAATCCAGTTATGCATCAGTCCTATCACAAACACATGTATGTATACAAATGGGTATTGGTCTGGGATATTACGGTACCACAAACACAAGGTCTGCAAAATCAACTGAGCTCCCAAATTTATTTATTTATTTATTAAAAACCCAACTTTATACTTTTGTATGCATGTTTTTCCTTTACAACAATTATCTCCATAGAAGAAAATAACGAGTGAAGCAGTCCTTCACACAGATGAACCAAATTTCAGAATGTACATTAGCTGAAATTTCTATAGCATTGCTTTTCCTGATGTCAGTTCACATCACATTTGCTATTCTAACTCGGGCACAAGAGGGGCTTAAAATGGAGGTTAATCCAATCCTAGGAGGCAACAGACAGAATGTAATTTAAAATGGTGGAGATGAGTTTGCTCCTTTTTTGACTGTATGCAAATTGATACATCATAAGGGATCCAACCTTTTGCTTTTGTAAAGCAAGAGGCGTAAGCCAGGAGAGACACTATCTAAAATATGTTAAAAGCAGCCATTATCTATAATAAAAGAGGCTGCAAGTGTGTGTGTCAGCACCATAGCTCCAAGACCATAAAACCTAAACACCTGAAACTTGGCATGTAAATAAAAATAAATAAAAAACAAGTTTACAAAATGATAGGTTATAGGACATTAGGAGCGCTGTCAGTTACATTACACACCTTAAGTAGGTGTGAGGCACACTAATAAACCACACTTAAAAAGCACAATAGTAATGGATGCAATATCTTACGTGTCCCATTTTCCTAGTTTATGTTGCGATTTCAGTTGTTAACTGATTCTCACAAAACAGAAATCCTCACAACATATCAGCTTGTCTGAGCGTGGAAAGCTAAGCAGGGTCAGGCCCGGTTATTACTTGGATGGGAGACCCCTCGTCTAGTTTCCTGCATTGAGCAGGGGGTTGGACTCGATAGCCTTGTAGGCTCCTTCCAACTCTATGATCTATGAAATCTATAATCTATGAAACCTTGAGGGGAAGATGCAGTGATGTGGGATGGAAAATTTTCCAGTGCCTAATTTTCCCACAGAAAAAAAACAATTCCTTAAGTTCATTAGTAACAATCAACAATTAAGTTCATTAGTTGCCAATTGCAACTACAATATTAGGCAAGTTTGGCACTTTCTAAGTTGTAATTAATGTTTTTCAGGCAATTATCCCTAGCAAGTATGTAAGAAAATACATATATGTCTCAGTGTGAAATGGAACTAATAAGTGGTGACAGCAAAACTGACGGTGCCCCAACAACTATAGTGGAAGAGAGTTGAACTCTGTTGAAATAGATGAGTGGTTGTCAGCATATCATGCACAGTTCTTTTGGTTGCTAAAATTAATTAGTGCAGCCTTCCCCAACCTGGTGCCCTCCAGATGGTGTTGGATTACAAATCCAAGCATCCCCAGCCAGCCATGCTGACTAAAGGATGCTGGGAATTGCAATACAACATATCTGGAGGACACCAGGTTGGGGAAGGCTGAATTAGTGTGTTACCAGTTTTCAGTACCGTTGTTTTCTCTTACACTTAAACAATGTAAGGGACCGTACATCCTACTGTCCTCTAATTTTTTACAAGTATTGCAGTAAAACATTCTACATGAAGTATGCTTTAATTTCCCACACACACACAAATATGTGGTGTATTGTGACAAAAAATTAATATGGAGTACTTCTTATTAGCTTTGTTGTTTACTAAATACAAGTAAAATAAACATGCTAAATTAGATCACTGTCTCATACCAAAACACGCACACACATAGAGCAAGCTTTAAGCTTACATTTTATTGCTCTCATTCTTTTCAACACCCACAATCATTTCAACAGATACTGATGTTTACTCAATGTTCCCTTAAACACATTTAAATAAAAGATAACAAAATCTAGATTACACAGTATGTTATCCAGATGCAAATCCCACCTACATACCCACCTTGCACACTTTGCTTGTACACATTCATTAACCGGAAACCATTTTGCAGTCTTATCTCCCCTTACATTTCCTTTGATTTATCTCACAGTCACTGGCATAATACATTTTTGTCAGCTTGGGCTTTGTTGACCATCAATTTAGAGTGGAAAGAATAAGAGGAAATGTTATCATTTTGCTACATTGAATTTATAGGAAGCAAGAGAAAAAAGACTGCTCATATGGAAATATTTTGGAGGAAATGCTTATTAAAGACTTTTTGTTGCCCACTCACGTGGATTTTAGGATTTGGTACAATGGAAAAGATACAGTGTCTCTGACTGAAAGTGTAACGTTTAGGCTGGGTGCTGGCAGCAGAAAACTTTTCTGACAGAAATATCTGATCTTAAAGAAAAATCAGGTTAATCCTGAGAGTCTACAGGTGATGAAGAGTGACCGTGCCAAGTTTGGGGTAGATCTGTCAAAACGTGATGGAGTGGAGCCTATGCAACGCCCCCCACACACACATAACAGTCATTTAAGAAGTTTCCCTCCCTTTTCACCCCCTCAGAGAACATTCTAAATGGCCTAGGGGAGATTTGCATACCCACCCCTATTGGCTCCTGCAGGAATTCATACGAACATTCTAAGTGTCCTATGGGCTATTTGCATAACTGCTCCTATTGGTTCCTGCAGCAATTATGAGGTGAGGCCAATTTGCATAACTGCTCCCCTGTTGTTTTGCCCATAGGATATGAGAGTGGGGTGATTTTCCTCCCCCTTTTTCACCCCCTTAGGGATGGAATTTCCAAAAATCCTTCCTTAGTGGGTGTCTACATCATAAAAGCCATGTCCCTTCAAAATTTCACATTCCTAAATTAAACGGTTTGAGCTGGGCGTTGATGAGTCAGTCAAAATCAGTCAGTCAGGACACCTTCTTTTATATATATAGATGTTGGTCAGTACAGGCAGTCCCCGGGTTATGAACGAGATCCATTCGTAAGTCTGTCTTTAAGTCAGATGTGTACGTAAGTTGGAACAGAAGCCGCACAATATTTTCAAAGTGTTGCAAAGTGTCGCAAAGTATAGTGCGTGCGTTTGTAAGTACAAACCATTGTATTTAACTCAGATTTTTACATATATGGTGGTCCGTTCTTAAGTATGAGTTGTCCATAAGTCAGGACGTTCGTAACCCGGGGACTGCCTGTATTTGATGATTTGAAGGAACAGTGATTGTAAAGTACTTTCCTCTGTACCCAAGAAGGCTTCATATATCCTCACCCAATCCTACACACACTTACCTGGAAGTAAGTCCCACTGAACTCAATGCAGCTTACTTCTGAGTTGACATGCATAAGATTGCACTGTTAAAAACTGCTTTTGAAATTAGTAGTATAAAATAAACTCATGAATCATTCAATGTAACAACATTTCTTATAATGTGGTTCAAGACTAGAAATTACTTTACTAGAAAATATTTTATGGAGCAACTTGGTAAGTCAACTTTACTCACTGTTCCAAAATAGTTGATACAGCAGTTGAAATATTCCCATTACAGTCTCATTATATTCTTAGTATTTAAAAGGGCCCTGGTGTGCAAAATCCTGGATTATACATGGCAGGGGAGGAGAGTGCAAGGGGAAAGTATTCTTATCCCTTTCCTTTGCAATCTTGCCCACCCCTGAAATCGACCCCAACTTTATTACAATGCCAAGCAAAAATTGCTTACTTGTCTCCTGTTCAACACTGCTTGCTTCATCAGACCTTGACCTGCTAAGCCTGTAGCATTAGCAGATCAGCACAGTGCCTATCAGGGCCATGGATCCCTAGCAGCTAAACCTACACCTGTACCAACTGAAGCTCAGGTTTCAAAGTAAGGTCAGCTCCATGAAACACTACATGTGTACGTTAAATTTAAATTTGGCCTGGTTTTAATTCTCTAAAGATGGTGTGATGGAGAAACCCATTTCTAGATATATCTGAATACACCATCTATCAGCAACAACAACGCCCCAAGATGTCTGAAGACCATGCTGAGATGGGTCAGTCACATTCCAGGAAATAGCAAATGTGCCCCAAGGAGCCCGTTTCACTCACATACAGCTTCCTTTAAAAGCCCCAAAAAACTTCCTACCTGATTAGGCAACTGACTGATCAGGCCCCTTTTTAACTTCCTTTTCACTGTACCCTGTGTCAATGTCATTTTTCCCTCAGTTAGAGTTTGTCAGTGTTGATATGCCCCTTCCACGTGCAAGACCCAGGAAAACTGCCTGCATTGCACACACACACACACCACAAAAAAAGGGCCTGTGAATAATAAATGTCTAACTAAGTGGCAATCCTTACAGGAAATTTCTGCCTGATAAGCAGTTGCTGCCTTTCCTGTACCATCTGCATTCAATAACTAAAAGTCAAAACTCCCCCCACCCCCAGTGTTTAACAAGTTACCCTAAGCTCAACCCATAAGGATAGATCAGCTAAGAGCCTAAACTTCCAAGTAACCATGCATTAAGACTGCAGCCTAAAATGCTCAAAGCAGAAGACAGGCTTTCGGGGGGGGGGGGGGGACTTACGGACACATCTGACTTAAAGACAGACTTACGAATGGATCTCGTTCATAACCCGGGGGTCAGCCCAGTAACTTTCAAAGAGCCAGTGTAAAGAAGCTTACATTCTCATTATCTTTTAATCCCCCCCCCTTTTTTTGGTTGCCTGTACTTGTTGATGACTTTTTCTATAGGTAAATACATATATATATTTTAGGTTAAAGGCTCTAAACTACTATAACTCTGCAAGCCCAAATATAACCCCATGAGCCTAAACACTAAGTTATTGGCCTGGACAGATATAAGATAATGGGTGAAATTGGAAAAACCACACATAAGATAAATTGGGGATAGCAGACTTTGCGGAGTACATTTAGCAGTACTCAGCGTTGGGGACACCTACCGTGGGGGCTCTAGTGGCAGATAGTTACCTCTTGGTACGTTGCAGAGGATCTGATTTTAGTCAGAAGCCACTAGACCCTATATAAAAAGGTGTGCTCAACCCCCTCAGGGGAGCAGGACCATGTGAGGTGAGATGAGTGGGCATTTTCAAACTTTGGCAGTTTTGTAGGTGATGGTTTATGGTTCTAGAGGACTTCTCCCTCAAATTGGAACAGGGCAAAGTAAAAGATATGTATGCCAAGGGTGACTATTGGGGATGCTAGATTAGCCCCATAGGAACTGGTCCCACAGGACTGTTTGTTGTTGTTACAGATGATATTTAACATCCATATGAAACCACTAAGCAAAATTATCCAGAGCTTTAGGGTAGGGCATAATCAATCAGTATGCTGATGACACTTAGCTCTGTATTTCATTATCCAAGCACCTGGGAGCTGCAGTTTCTGTCCTAAACTAGTGTTTAGAGCAGGGCTCTCCAATCTTGGGTCCCCAGATGTTGCTGGACTACAGCTCCCAGGATCCCTTGCCATTAGCCATGCTGGCTGGGTATGCTGGGAGCTGTAGGCCAGCAACATCTAGGGACCCAAGGTTGGAGAGCCCTGGTTTAGAGGCTGTCATAGAATGGATGAGGGCAAACATATTAAAGGCTGGATCCAGATAAGACGAAGGTGATGCTGGTGGGAATTCTCTGCTAGACTAATGTTTGTGTGTGAGACAAGTGGTGGTATATCCATCTAAACAGGTTAGAAATCTTAGGGTGCTCCTGGGATGAGCCTTGCTTTTACAGTAACAGCTATGGCCAAGAATACTTTCTATCATCTCTTGCTCTTCCCCATTCTGTACTGATTTCCAGAGGGTAGCTGTGTTAGTCTGTTGCAGCAAAAACAACAGCGTCTTGTGGCACCTTAAAAACTAACAAATTTATTCTGGCATAAGCTCTCGCACACACCGTCTACTTCATCAGATTTCTGTACTGAAAAGACCTTGCATGTTAATCTACATTTGGGCACCTCTAGGCTCAACTACTGCAGTGAACTTTACATAGGGCTGCCCCTGAAAACCAATCAAAAGCTTCAGCTGGCGCAAAATACTGCTGCCTCAAGATCTAAGAATGAATTATTTAGAAATGGCTTCAAGACCACCGCTTTCAAGGTGGACAGGACCAACCCCTCTCTCAAAGAAACATTAATTACCTTCCAGATGCAGTCAGTCCCATGTTTGCTGTTATTATGAAGGGCAAGGGTCCAGCAAAAAACTGATTCGCTGTACCTCTAAAGTACCTTGTCCATGTCCTCAGGCCAAAACAACTGAAAGTCATCATATAAACCATAACTAGATAGTGCACCGGGCACACCAGCTGACTGCACTGTAGAACATGTGGCATTTAAGTTGTGAAAGATGCAAACTACCGTATTTTATCATCAAGGTGCCCAGCAAACATGTCACAGCATGCTCGCAACCTGTGAGAAAAGTTAAAGTAGACCCAGGACCACTCAGAAAAGCTCCGCTAGATGACACCCTAAGGATGCAATGGTGGTATGGAAGTATTGTTTCTTCACCACCATCATTGCCACAGAGTAGGCATGATAATGTGCTTTTGCCTGGGTTTGGTCATATTTGCAGACCAGCCAACACTCCCAGGTAAACTAGGAGGCTGACTGAGCTTGCAGAAGAGCACATATTGGGACAGTCAGCTCAATGCAGTATTCCCCAGAGAGATTAAGACTTGGACAGAAACATGAGCCATATCAATTGGAAATTCCCTGAAGGCCCCCAGAAATCTCCCCGAACAACCAATCTGGGCATCTTCAACAACACATCCAAAATCACTTCCATCAGCTCAGCCAGGAAGACTATTGGGAAGTGGGGTGGTCTGTACACCAAGAGAATCCCTAATCTGTCCCTAGGGGCCTAGGGACACATGCCAAATTATCCATAGCTCAGAATTGCTAAGGTGGCCTTGAAATTATCTTTGACAATACAACCAGGTTTAAAGGGCATAATACTATGAAAGTAAGGGCCATATTTAACTACATGGAAATGAAATTGATATTACAATCCTAAAATTATCAAAGTTCAACAGAAATCTTGTGACCTCTTTTTTAAAAAGTGTACAACATATCGATACACTTTGGTAGCCTAAAGAGGCACACAAAGCTATGTAGTTCTTGTGCTTGTCAAACAGCACTCCCCCATTCGCAAATTACTTTTGAAACTGAGGGATATTTTCAAAACACCAAGTAATATGGCATGGGGCTCTGCTCTTACACGCCAAAAATACCACTAAGGTGCACAAACCCCTGGGCATAACTGGCATAGCACTGAATGTATTTGTATTAACGCTACTAAGAAAAATAACTGAACTCCTATTATAAAGTCAACTGTTGCAAAGTTCTACTTCTCTAGCTACATATTCCCAAGAGAAACCTCTGATCACATTATGCAAAACTGATGCCATATTTCCATTTTTCTCTAGTAGACTACCTAAATATATGCAGTGAATTTTGAAAAAACAGCAAAATGCATTTCCATTCTGCACATGAAAGAACTGCAACTGAAAAACCAAGTGTTACTTCCCTTAAAATGGAAGAGGTTAGACTATGAAAACTTCCAGCTCTATGTATTTTTAGCAAGCTGAAGTAGCTCCTTCGGAGAAACCGCATGGATAATTACTTGATCTCATGAAAGGAGATGAGAAAAAAGGAAGAGCTCAGCATGGGAAGACGGCGACTCCGGACTACCATAACATAACCAACACAATAAAAATACAGTTTTGATCACTTTGATTATCTTTCTGTGTTTATGTCATTTTATGCCTTATTAATCAGCATTTCCCACATTTATTATTAAGTTATTTAAAACAATGTCTATCATTAATATCCAATGGGCTTTTTAATTATCTCCTGCCTGAACAGATGTACTTACAGGTCAAGTAAATTAAGCAAAACAAATGTGGTTGAAAAATGTGAAACACACTGCTAAAATTAATCTCATACATCTTTTAAAAAAATATATATGAAAAGTTACAAAAACCATCATAGCCTATAAAGCCAGACACACAGATATTTGTATTCAGTGCAGTTCACTCTTAGTGCAGCTATAAGAACAGAAAGTTAGCTGTACTAAATGGCAAATATTCTGCGGCTTTCTGATATTTTGAATTGAAATCCTACCTTCTGCTTTGTCATACAATTGCAGAAGTGTCAAGGACAAAAGCAAAGCTTCACTACCACACGGCTCGCAGGGGAAACACAATACTACAGTGATGCATGGACTGCCTAGGCCGAGTTCTTGCATGGCTTGGCTTCTGAAGGTTTTCATCACCATTTCTCCTTTTTTTTTACTAAACTTACTCTAGTACAAAACAGAAAGTGTTTTTTATTTGTCTGCAGATCTACCATAACCAGGTTTAAGCCAGGTGCTCCTATCAAGACAGACTTGGTCGACCCCCAACATTACAATAATCTCTTAAAGAGACAAATCAATAATGTACAGTTTACCCATTGGAGATAAGAAGAATCCTTCATACATGATTCCAGATGTGGAACGAAGGGCAGTGGTTAGTTACTATTTTGTTCTATCAGAGTGCTTAAAATCAGTATTTGGGAAGCATTTATTTATTCTCTTGCCTACTCAGCAGAAAGACATGCCAAGTATTTTCTTCTTCTTCTCCCAATCACGTATCAGTTGCTTCTTCACAAGCAGACATGGGTATAAACCCTTCCGGATTTAAAATCTCAACATGGGGAGCACCCTGTAGAAATATTTCATGGAATTAAAGGAAATCATGGTAAGCAGTCTTTTACAAACGTAAGGTACATTTATTCTAAACACTAGTACTGGGGCATGATCACAGAAGCAGATTACCTCATTTCAGGCAGGATTCTACAACTCATACTACAATTTTGCTTCCTATATGACCTGGATTGCTTTTGACTAACTAGTTTCAATTTTTCTGAAGCTATCCCTCTTTAAATTGCTTTGCATTCCATATCATTGCAGACCACCTTTAACTGTTCATGACCCTAATAACATCTAAAGCAGATCAACACATCCCATCATCCACTGTGTAAATCTGTATGCATAAAGAATGAAGTTATGCTCTGGTCTCAGCCAATGAGGTGTATAAAGAATGAGAACGTAGAACAGAACTCCCCAGATTTAATAATGCTGCTGTTGTTTAGGGACAAAGAACTAACTAACATGAATTTTATGATAGCTCAACGCAAAAAAAATATTTGCACAACACCCTATTGTCTCTTACAAGACAAAAATGACAATATATTTACTAAAGAGCCAAGGTCTTTAACAACAGAACAAATCAGTCAGAGAGCAATGATTATTAGTTGTAACAAGAAAGTGCACATTCCAAGGTAACAGTTCATCTATTTGTAAGATTAGCCATGCCTTTGTATGGGATGACTCAGTACACAACACAGACACTAGCAATGAATTCTATCAATGCAGATCTCACTGGAAGCTCGCTTAGTTAAGTGACTTTGTTTCACTAGAAAAAAGGATCCCCGCTAAAGCAAAACACATCTACTACCACATCTACTACCGTAAGAGATATTGCTCAAATTTTCTCAATAAATAGCAAAGGGCCCCCCCTCCTGATTAGATTTTTCCCTCAGGGAACATTTTTAAAAATGCAATATTTTAATGATTGTTTAATTTTCATATAACTAGAATAAATACTGCTCTACTGCTGCCTCAGTATAATGTCTTATTTTCATGGGGGGGGGGGGAGAACTAATTACATGGTTCAGTAACTTGCCTGTGGGAACACATTGATTTTATTTATTTTCAAAAGTTGGACCTCAGCTCGATCTCAACACTCCAACTAATTCCAACCACATTTAATAGTTCTCTCAATTCCTTTCAAGCATTTAGATTACAAGGTTTAAGCTAATATATTGAAACAATTTCCCCATCGTTTGTGTTTATTTGTTGCTGAATTTGACACAGGTTTGTTGTTGTTATCTGAAGTATATAATTAGAAACTACACAAAACCTTATTTAAAAAATAGGAAGTACTGCTTAGGTAATTACCAAACAATGAATACTCTAATATTGTTTTGTAATGTTTTTGTAAATAAATAATATAAGCTCAGATCCAAAGAGCCCCTTGTGTGAGCAAAAGCACTTCTACTTGCACAAAGGGCTACACGAATTTCCAAATGCTGATGCAGCCCACCACCCTGTTCTAGAAGGTCCCCTGACCTTCAAGAGCAGATTTTCTGAACAGATGCAAGGGAATGAAGTGGGAAAGAAACAGGAAAGTCCTACCACACAAAGCAGAATTTCCCAGAGGTTTGTTTGTCCAAGCCACAATAGCAGAAAAACAGCAATGTGCCATAGCTCATTCGCAGAGCATCAACTTTACAAATCCCAGGTCGGCATCTACAGTTAAAATGATTGCAAGTAGCAGGACTGGGAAAGATGCCTGCCTGAGATCCCAGAGTGCACCTGCCAATCAGAATAGCCCTGGGATCTCTAACGTGGTGGTGCCTGTGGGTAACGTGGTGCCTGTGGGTAACGTGGTGCCTGTGGGTAACGTGGTGCCCACAGACACCTCCACTGGCAGCCACCAAACTCCCTGCCCCTCCTGATATATTTTTTTTAAAGATTTTTTAAACTATTTAAATGGCAGGTGGCTGCAGCTCAGCCCCTTGTTTTGAAGTGTACCCAGTCAAAAGAAAAAAGTCAACTAGGGATGGTAGGCAGCACCCTGGGGCGTTAGAGAAGGTGGTGGGGAATGTGAGAATGTGTGTCTTGCCTGGGCTGTATATGTGTGCCTTTCTGTGTTTGTTTTTCCTGAGATGTGTGTGTGTGTGTGCTGGAGGTGTTTTGCGTGTCTGCGTGAGTTTCTCTGAGCATCACCAGCTTGCCTTCTGTGAAATTGGTATTTTGTTGTGCTTTGTGGGAACAAGTTGGAGCTCAGCACCACACAACTGACTTGTACTGTTCTGTTCCTGACTCCCAGCTGAGCAGGAGCACAACAGGAGAGAGGCTCCAGCTGTTTTTGGGGCTGTGATAAGGCAAGCAGGCTCCCAGAGAGCGAGCGAACAGAGCGAGCGAACAGGGAGAGAAAACAGGAGTTTGGCAGCGGAGTAGAACGACAAGTGCTGCAACAGCAAGTGCTGCTGTACAAACAACAACTACTAGTGCTGCAAGGGAAGGGTGTGGCCTGAGAGCTGAAAGGGAAGGGTGTGGCCTGAGAGCTGAAAGGGAAGGGTGTGGCCTGAGAGCTGAAAGGGAAGGGTGTGGTCTGAGAGCTTAAAAGGAAGGGTGTGGCCTGACAGCTCATTCCGTTCCTGACTCCCAGCTGAGCAGGAGCACAACAGGAGAGAGGCTCCAGCTGTTTTTGGGGCTGTGATAAGGCAAGCAGGCTCCCAGAGAGCGAGCGAACAGAGCGAGCGAACAGGGAGAGAAAACAGGAGTTCGGCAGGGGAGGTCAAGGGGGAGGTCCCTAAAAAAAAAAAAATAAAAAAAAAAAAAATAAAAAAAATCTAGGAAGACAGAAACCGAGCACTATGGAAGGAAAGGACTCAGCAGTGGTGGTGACCTGCAAGGGGTGTGCTATGTTTGTTTTCCTGCCGGAGATCGACATGGCCTACACGTGCAACAAGTGCAAGCTGGTCACGCTGTTGGAAGAAAAGGTCAGAGGACTGGAGCAGCAAGTGTCAACCCTCAGGAGCATAAGAGAAAGCGAGGAGTTCTTAGACAGAACGGTGGATCTACAGCACCAAAGCACAGTGCAGGAGCCAGAAGGGCAACGGCAGGATGAGGCGGAGTCGGAGACTGCTGAGGCAAGGGAAAATAACGCAGGGGGAACTCCCTGGAAAAGGGTGACTGTTAGGAGCACAAGAACTACAAGACACTCTGCGCCTGTGGAAGCAGTGGAGCTATGGAACCGCTTCCATGTACTTGAGGACGAGAGCAGAGGACAGCCTGCAGAGGACGGATTACCGGGCACCCAACGTGATAGCGAGCAAGAGGCTGAGGGTCAGTCGAGTGGAGGCAATCAAACCAAGGCCTACAGCAAGAGGAAGAGAAGAGTACTCATAGTGGGAGACTCCCTCCTGCGGGGGATCGAAGCCAAAGTATGTCGCGAAGACCCATGGACTCGCCAGGTGTGCTGTCTCCCCGGAGCACGGATTAAGGATGTGTCAGAGCAGCTGCCGAGGCTCATGCAGCCCACCGACACATACCCCTTTCTTCTCTTCCACGTGGGTACAAATGATACTGCCAAGCGGAGTTACAAAGAAATCACGGCAGACTTTGAAGAGCTGGGAAGGGAACTCAAGAACTTCGGGGCCCAGATAGTTTTCTCATCCATCCTTCCAGTACTTGGAAGAGGCATAGAAAGGGAAAGAAAAATACTCCGAGTGAATGACTGGCTACGAAGGTGGAGCCGACGTGAGGGATTTGGATTCTGGGACCACGGGCTACACTTCCTGGAAGATGGACTGCTGGCAAAGGATGGGTTGCACCTCACAAGGACTGGGAAGAATGTGTTTGGCCACAGCATGAGGAACTTAATCAGGAGGGCTTTAAACTGAATCCAACAGGGGAGGGAGACATAAACTCGGGGGTACCAATGGAAGAAGGCCTCTATGCCACAATGGAGAGAACAGCTCCAGCGGTGCCCATTGATAGTCTACCACAAAATGTAGGGGGAAAGTCGGACTATAAAGCACATAGTCTTCGATGTCTTTATACTAATGCCCAGAGTATGGGCAACAAACAAGACGAACTTGAACTCTTGATACATGAGGGCAAGTACGACTTGATAGGGATAACTGAAACCTGGTGGGATGACTCCCATGACTGGAATACAGCAATTGAAGGGTATAACTTGTTCAAAAGGAACAGAAGCAACAGAAAGGGAGGTGGAGTTGCACTGTATGTTAAAAATACGTATCTCTGCACAGAGATACAGGAAGAGGAGCTTGGCAGCCCCATTGAGAGCATCTGGGTTAAAATAAAGGGGGCAAAGAATAAAACGAACATGGCGGTTGGAGTCTACTACCGACCACCCAATCAAGGAGAAGACGAGGATGGAACTTTTGAAAAACAAATTGCCAGTGTTTCAAGGAGGCACAATGTGGTAGTAATGGGAGACTTCAATTTCCCTGATATCTGTTGGGAGACTTTTTCAGCCAAACATGGCCCCTCCAAGAAATTCCTGAGCTGTGCTGCTGATAACTTCCTCCTACAGAAAGTGGAGGAAGGAACTAGAGGATCGGCTATCCTTGACCTGATTCTAACCAACAGAGACGAGTTAGTGGATAAAGTGGCAGTTTCGGGAACTCTGGGGGAAAGTGACCATGTTATACTTGAGTTCTTGATTCTAACGGAAGCAAAAGCTGAGTGTAGCCAAACACGTACCCTGGATTTTAGGAAAGCCAATTTTAACAAACTCAGAACAATGATTAGTAAGATCCCATGGCAAGTGACTCTCACGAGAAAGGGAGCCCAGGAGGGGTGGGAGTTTTTAAAAAAGGAAATTTTAAAGGCACAATTGCAAACAATTCCCAAAAGGAAAAAAGGCAGAGGGCAACAGAAGAAGCCAATGTGGCTTCACAATAAACTCAAAGACGACCTGAAAACAAAAAAGGACACGTATAGGAAGTGGAAGGAAGGACAGGCTACAGGGGAAGAGTACAGGCAGGTAGCACAGAACTGCAGGAATAGTGTCAGGAAGGCTAAAGCTGAGAATGAGCTAAGGTTAGCGAGGAATGCTAAAAGCAACAAAAAAGCTTTCTTCAGATACATGCACAGTAAAAGACAGAAGAAAGAACTGGTGGTTCAACTACGCAATGAGGATGGCAAATTGATAACAGAAGACAAAGAAAAGGCAGAAGTGTTCAATTCCTACTTCGGCTCGGTCTTCTCCCAAAAGAGGGTCTATGACCCCCCTGGCAAACCTGAAGTGCAGACTGAAGGGGCAGGATTGCAGCTTGAGATTAATAGGCAAATGGTCAAGGAGCACCTGATTACTCTGAACGAGTTTAAATCTCCAGGGCCTGATGAGCTGCATCCTAGAGTAATAAAGGAACTGGCAGAAGAACTCTCAGAACCACTGTCTATTATCTTTGAGAAATCATGGAGGACAGGTGAAGTGCCAGACGACTGGAGGAGGGCAAATGTTGTTCCCATCTTCAAAAAGGGCAAGAAGGAGGAACCTGGGAACTATAGGCCAGTCAGTCTGACATCAATCCCCGGGAAGATTTTTGAGCAGATTATAAAGAAGTCAGTCTGCAAGCACCTTGAAAACAATGCAGTGATTACTAGAAGCCAGCATGGATTTGTCAAGAACAAATCCTGTCAGACTAATCTGATCTCATTTTTTGATCGGGTAACCTCCCTTGTGGACTGTGGGAATGCTGTGGACATTATATATCTGGACTTCAGCAAAGCTTTCGACAAAGTGCCTCATGATATCCTGATTAGTAAGCTAGCTAAGAGTGGGCTAGATGGAACAACTATCAGGTGGATCCACAACTGGCTACAGAATCGGACTCAAAGAGTGCTTATCAATGGTTCCTTCTCAAACTGGGGAGAGGTAACGAGCGGGGTACCACAGGGCTCGGTCCTGGGCCCGGTGCTCTTCAACATTTTTATTAATGACTTGGATCAGGAGGTACGGGGAATGCTTATCAAATTTGCAGATGACACAAAGTTGGGTGGAACAGCTAATACTCTGGAAGACAGAAACAAAATTCAAAGTGACCTCGATAGGCTGGAGCGCTGGGCCGAAAACAACAGAATGAAATTTAATAGGGATAAATGCCAAGTGCTGCACCTAGGGAGAGGAAACCAAATGCAGAGTTACAGAATGGGGGACACTTGGCTCAACAATACTACAAGTGAGAAGGATCTTGGAATTGTGGTAGATCACAAACTGAATATGAGCCAGCAATGCGATGTGGCTGCAAAGAAGGCAAATGCAATTTTGGGCTGTATTAATAGAAGTATAGCTTCCAAATCGCGGGAAGTGATAATTCCCCTTTACTCGGCACTGGTTAGGCCTCATCTTGAGTACTGCGTCCAGTTCTGGGCACCACACTTTCAGAAGGATGTAGACAAACTGGAGAGGGTTCAGAGGAGGGCAACAAAGATGATAAAGGGACTGGAAACAAGGCCCTATGAGGAGAGACTGAAAGAACTGGGCATGTTTAGCCTTCAGAAGAGGAGACTGAGGGGAGATATGATCGCACTCTTCCAGTATTTGAAGGGATGTCACACAGAGGAGGGCAAAGATCTCTTCTCGATCATCCCAGTTTGCAGGACACGGAATAATGGGCTCAAGTTACAGGAACCTAGATTCCACCTAAACATCAGGAAAAATTTCCTGACTGTCAGAGCAATAAGACAATGGAATCAACTACCTAGGGAGGTTGTGGGCTCTCCCACTCTGGAGGCATTCAAGGTGCAGCTGGACAGCCATCTGTCAGGGATGCTTTGACCTAGATTCCTGCATTGAGCAGGGGGTTGGACTCGATGGCCTTGTAGGCCCCTTCCAACTCTACTTTTCTATGATTCTATGATTCTACTCAGTTACTTGGCCATGTTACTTGTCTCTGAGCCCCATCAATTTGCCTTCTGTGAAATGGGTGTTGGAGCTTCAAAAGAGCGGTTTTGTGTTTTAGAGCTCAGGGCATGCTGGGGGCCACAGTAAAGGCTTTGGGGGCCACATGCATCCCCCGGGCCACAGGTTGTGCCCCCCTTAGGCTAGTCTGACAGCATAAATTCAAAAGCCATAGTAAGGTAATACCTTTATTAAAACCAACTAAAATGTCACAAGAGTAGGTTTATGCAGAAGGCACCTTCATATATTCATGCTTAATTGTTATAGCAACCAGTTTGTATGCATGTTTTATCAGGAAATATATGAATTAGAGAATTGGAAACCTGTTTCAAATCAACATGTTTTCTTTGTATTTTAGATTGACTTGATTATAATTAATCCATCCTGCTCGGCACAAATGGGAGCTGCAGAAAAACACTATGAAAAGGCCAAAAAGGACTAGTTGTTTCCATCTCTTCTCCCACCCCCACCCATTCCCCCACAGTGTATAAATTCAAGAAACTTACACACACACACACACACACACACACACACACACATTATGGTGGTGTTTTTGTAAGTTAGTGCCTTAAACTCCAAAATATTTTAAGAATTCCTTTATCAATTCCCTGTTCCAATTTCCTGAGGAAGGAAGGAAGGAAGGAAGGAAGGAAGTTAAATATACATGTATGGAATGTGCAGGAACTGTGCTACAGATGGCAAAGAAATAAAGATGTCCAGGAAATGCCCAGCAAGCTACATAGAGGCCAAGTAATAGCTTATTCTACTATTCCACTTCTAAGATGTCAACCAGATGCTGAAGAAGTATAAGAAGGTCAGAATATAATTGATGTGCAAAAGGTGAGTCTTGGGCTTAATACTCCATACTTTTTGTCATACTAGCAACAGTAAAACTAAGCTGGCAAGAGCATAAGAGCCCTGAAACTGGACATGTGAAACAATTATCAAATGTCCCTCTAAACATATGGAGAGTACATGCCTCTTATCACTGAACTGCAGCCTGCTCACATATGTCTGGGATTAGGGGAAAGGCCTTCCAAGTTAGAGTTTGTATCTTCAAGATTGTTTTTAAAGTAGTTGGGTTCAAACCTAACACACACAAAAAGTAACCAGTGACTGAAGTTTAAATTTCCAGCGTAGTAAGAATATTCAGAGACAACCCACCACAAACACACACAAATCTGCACTATTTTAGTGCTTATAAGTTATACTCCTGTTGCAGTCCTTTAAAGATAGAAAATGTATTGTGTTGGATTTTTGTTTCAAGGGAAAACGGCCATGTTGGCTACACATCTCAGTTAAAAGGCTACTAGCTGCACACGCACGCACACACACGCACACACACACAGAGATATGTAGCTAGTGATAGTTTACTAGTTTGCTACCTTTCTTGTAAAAAAAAGATAAAGGAAATTTATTTTTAAAAGGGAACCCTTTCTAATATATGCAAACACTAATAATTAATTCTGCCTATCTGTACAGGAAGCTTAAGTATAGTTTGGCATAATGGCTGGATTGACAAACCATAAATACAGCTATTATGATGACTGCTCCATCTTCAGAGGCGGCTGCCCCATAGGAACAGCAGGAAGAAAAGTAAGAGCCAGTGTGGCATAGTGGTGCAAGTGTTGGGCTGGGACTCAGGAGACCTGGGTTCTATTCCCCACTCAGCCATGAAACTCACTGGGTGACTTTGGGCCAGTCACTGACTCTCAGCCTAACCTATCTCACAGGGTTGTTGTGAGGATAAAATGGAGAGGAGCAGGAGGATTATGTAGCCGCCTTGGGCTCCTTGCAGGAAAAAAGGTGGGGTATAAATATAATAAATAAATAAATAAATAACGCTGACAAGAAGCTCTAACCCAAGGTTTGCCTTTATATTTGGAAACCCAACCTATGGTTTGGGTTCTAAACCCTGGTTAGAATAAAGAATGATTTAGTGCCATGTCCAAACTGAAGCTGAGGTTCTGTTTACACATGAAAGCAAACTATCGGTTGCCTGTTTGTGCCCATGCTTTGGAATCATGCATGATGACCCTCTCCTCAAGCACTCCAATCCCTTACTTCACTTCCTGGTAAAATCAAACCAGATAGTTTGCCTCCAAACCAGAATTGGAAGCCATGCTCAAGCTCCCCACTTGTTTCTTATAACAAGGCCAAGGAGATCTACTCCTGATCATCTTCTTTCCCCATTGTCCAGTCAGTAATTCTAGTCACTGTGGGTGATAAAAGACCAAAGGTCTAGCCTGCACATCAGCAGCACCCTTCTCAGCAGGACCTCAGCAATGATATGGCTAAAGTCCTACTGCTATATTTTCCCTGAAGAAATTTTTCCATCTTTGAAAAGTATTGTTTCATTAAAAAAAAAAAAGTTAACATAACGAACAGACAAAATGGTCAGATTAATAAGCTGAAATATGAACAAGCCTCAGGGCCCCACTTTGCTCCTCCCTTTGCATGAGCAGGGAAACAAGTCAGGAAAGCCTTCAGTTAACTAAATATCCTGCTGGGTTTTGGTTAGAACTAGTTTAGAAACTACTTTAACAGCTTTGGAACAAGCCAGGATATTAAGCCAACTTTAAACCATGGCTTCATATCCTGCCTCCAGTTCCCTCCTCTTCCAGCGCTTCCACTTTTCCAATTTTAGATTGTAAGCTCCTTGGGACAAGGATCTGTCTTTCTGTATTCTGTAAAGAGTCCAGCACACTGATGGAATCATGTAAGTAAAGTGATTTATTTTTTATTTTTTATTTAAAAGATTTATAATAGGAGTTCTGTTTTTCAATAAAATTCCTAGTTGATAATTATAAATTGTCCCCAGGAAGTGTGCATGCATATATAATAAATACACAGCCCTTTGGGTGTGCTAAAAATTAGCAGGTTAAGAATTTGCAGTGTCTTCATTTTTAAAAAAATTTTAAACAATGGGTAGTATCCAATATTAGTCCTACATCAACCGGACCCTCATTCATTTCAATTGGGTCTACAATGCAGGGCTAACATTAGATACTACCCAATGAAATAAAGTATATGCTACTGAGCTGCCATGTCTTAAAATATTTGTAAGTATTCTAATAAAAATAATTTCGAAGTAAATAATTCCTAAGTAAACACAAATATTCATACCACATTAAATTCACTTAAGTTTCCCCCCTAATCAAGCATTTCAGTTCAAATACATTAGAATATTTGAAAAATTGAATGGATGGATCTATGTCTGCCTTCCATTGGAAGAAAGGCACCACTCACGGAAGGTGCCTCAACCCAATTTTGGGGGATCCTCCCTGACACACACACACCACACCACAGCTCACCCCATTCAGCAGGGTCCCATGCCCTTCTGCATAGCATTTTCAGTGGACTGCCATGCAGAGGAGGGAGCAGGGAAATCTGAATCCATCTGAAGGTATTTATATTTGCAGCATGGAAAATTAACATAGTGTAATTTTTAGTTTTATTGACTAAATATAATTCAGATCAGATCCCAATCAATTTAGGGCAATGGAATTTTTTCTTATTCAATTTTTTCCACAAGGACCACCTAACTAGTCCTTGGACTAAATTCTGCTCCAACAGAAAGTCAGCTATGCCTAGGGTGTGACCCAGTGAAACTACTTACAGACTGGCATCTCCCACAGGGCTTTCTTTCTATCCCAGAGGCCAAAGCAAAAAGCTAAGAGGTGTTGGGCAGGAGTGTGGTCAGTGCTCATACCAGAGACATTCGTCCTTAGCAGCCCAATTTGACAATAGGTCAGGTTTCTTTCAATTCCGGTTTGTGTTCTCCTCCTTTTCAACAAAATGTTCCAAGACGTCTCCACTATCAAATCTATTTCTGAAGAAATTTTTGATCTCCATTTCTTTTATAGGAGATGTGCTTAGCTGCAAGGTTTTTACTATCTTATGTAAATCCCAACAAAAACAGGTGCTATAATTGTTTCTTTGAGATGGATTACATTTCAACATATGAAATGCAGAAGTACAAACTTATACATACACACAATGACAAATTCAACTCCCCCAGATGTTACATGTTTTTCAATTTACAGTTTGCTCCAGAAACAGCAAGTACTATAATTCAGTTACTTAAAGCATTATATGTAAGCCAAATACACCTTTTCTTTATAGCTGCAAAGGAAATGGCAAGCTGCAATTTCCTTCCAATAAGATGATCACTGGACATACTTAAGCTTCAAACTGCACTTGAAAAATAAATAAACTAGATTTCATAAAGAGAAAACATATTATTAAAGCTTAGCTGGGTAAGCAGGAATGTCACCCATGCCTCCACTCTGAACAGGTGCCTCATAAAAAATTAACATCCATGGAATTGCTTGATGCAGCACTTCTGAGCCATCCCTTTAATTATACATGAACACATTGCTACCTGCATAAAATAGGCCAAGAGGCACACAGAAATCATTCCTGTTCTGAGATTTCTCGGGTTCCTTGCCAAGTAAACAGTCTGGCATTCGTGAATACATGCATTTTGTAAAGGCCCAAGCATGACAACAACTGGTCGGTTACAGAACAGGGTAAATAAACAGCGACCGTGCTCAACTGAGAGGATCATAGCCCGAACACAATACAGCATGCAGCAATAAACCAGGCACCATGAAGTGTAATGCCTATTTCATTAGAACAGGACAGCCACCAACTTTTGGATGTTCTGACCATACAGATTACAGGTTAAACAGCTCGCTTGTTTTTATTTATTTTAGACCTTTTTTTTTTCTTACGCTGCTCTTCAGTTGACAAAGTCTCCCAAACTGGCTTACAAAACCCAATGAAAACAATAAAAACTATTACAAGCAAGGGGACACAGGGATGGATGGTGGCTGAAGTGGTTCCAGAGTACAACAGGTTCAGAATCCTGGACAGAACTGCAGGTGCTGACTCAGGGACTGAGAATTCAGATTCAGGACAGTGGAAACCAATCCTGTAGCCCAGTAAGACAAGTTAACCCAGCACTGGCTTAGAGCAATTTTCAACGCAGTCGCTGGCTTCTTCTTAAGTGGTGAGGGTCTGGGGAGTAAAGAGCTGGTTGGAGAATGTTCCCCGGGACCTCTCTGCTCACTGGAGGATCAAGGTGCAGGATCTGAGGGGGAGAACCCCACTTGTGAAGGCCAGGTGACTACTCCACTATCTGCCACTAGAAAACTCAGTCTCAGAGAGCTCTCAGTTCTGGACCATGATGCACACCCTTGTCAACCGTTTTGCAGAAAAGGAAAGGGGCAATGTTTCACAGGGAAGGGGGAGAAGGAATATTCCTAAAACATATTCCCCCAGCCCCTGGGATCAGCTCAGCACTACTTGTGAGCCCATCAAAACAAGCTGGTATTAAAAACACTGGGCTCAATCCAGCCACATGGTTTGAATATGGGGAAGGCAAAGCACAGAGGTGGCCATACAAATAAGTCCCAGTGGCCAAGTGCGCATGTCACCAGCACTGGAAGTATGCTGAAACCACAACATGGCCACGCTAGGTACACTATTGTACACCAGCTTGTGGTGCACCAGTTGGTGGACCCCCACAGTTCCCAGCAGGGCATCCAGCCCAGCAAGCCCGAGCTCAGCTTGCCCAGGCACACAGGCTGCTCATGTCTGGACCACACAGAGTGCCTCCAGAGCAATCTGACAAAGTATGAACATGCCTATTGTCTTAGTGATGTCCTGATTAAATTTATTATACTGCAAGGGAGTGACAGAATAGGCAAAGAAACACACTAAAGAAAAGATACCAAGAACAGAATTGTGATGGATGTTTAACTAATTAAAGTTTATCACAGATTGCAGGAAAAGCCTCTCCACAGCTTCAAAAATTGCAAAGATTTTAAACACCAACAATTAAGTATCTAAATTATGGAATTACATGGTCACTGGGATTCATGTATCTATTTTAGTTCAATACACATGTTTGAATTTGTACTTAAAATCACCAACATTCCAAACCACAAGTATCTCCACATTCAGTTCATTTCTGGTCTGGCACTTCATTTTAAAAGTTGAATTTACATTTGTTATATACCTTTGTGTATATAAACTCTTGAGAACCATTTAGAAGAAAAAAGAAGCTTTCACTGCAGAATCAGAGTAAGTTGAAGCAGGAGCGGGAGAGAAGAGAAGAAAAATACTTACTGTGCAGCTCACGATGTATCACATCTACTAAGTTTGGTTCATCTCCCCACCAGAATATCCATAACTCCTTACAATCCGGTTTGACATCACGACGCCAGACACACAGCAGATTCGCCTGCAGACAGCGGATGAAGCTCAGAAGAATTGGATCATCTTGAGCAGGGGCCGAAATAATAGGGCCACAATCTCCATGGCCTTCGAAGTTATACCTACGCCACTTGATGCCTGTGAGTTCCGCCTGAAAAAAACCACAATAAAATTGATTATTTTAATGCAGGTTTGCCTATTGATTTTAAAGTTCCCAATTTTGAAATTTTGTTACCCTAGAAAATAAAAGCATCATCAGTGGAACTTAAAATAGCTTAACTGTGAATGGACTCTGACCCAAATGTTCAGAATTAAACACACATTATCATTGCTCTTCTTTAAACTTTCAGGTCTTCATCAGAGAAGAGGCCATTGTCTTGATATTTATAATCAAGATCTAGGGAAGAAGAGGCCATCGTCTTGATAATACAAGATCTAGGGTGAACCTGCATAAAATGAATATTTATTATCTAGTAATTATATTTATATCCCGCCTTTTTTCCTGCAAGGAACCCAAGGCAGCTTACATAATCCTCCTCCATTTTATCCTCAGAATAACAACCCTGTGAGGTAGGTTAGGCTGAGAGTCCGTGACGGGCCCAAAGTCACCCAGTGAGCTTCATGGCCGAGCGGGGACTAGTACCCAGGTCTCCTGAGTCCCAGCCCAGTACTCTAACTGCTATGCCACACTGGCTCTCTGAATAGTCAGAAGCTGAAAAGGAAAGCAAGTACATTCCTACCCAATAGAACACTGCTCTTCTAAAGCTTAGTATGCTTTCTACATAGATAGGTGTTTGTTACTGATGAAAACTGAGATTCTATGCAAGTCGAGTGATTCCTCTGAAACCAAACATTGCTAACTGTTGCAACCAGAATATGGGCTAAATGTGGACCCCTGGATTGTCTCTGTTGGAATTTTGGATTATTGCAAAATAGGAACAAAAAGGAGATCTCTTGTATTTTACTGAAGTTCTCTTCTTTCAGGCTACTTTTCTTTATCTTACTAAAAGGATGAAAAAATAAAGCATTCTTCATTTCAGTTCAATCTCTGCCCTATTTTGAAATTACATTTTTTTAAACCAGTATAGTTTGTTATGCTTCTGCATCGATCCCCCAAAATATGCAGCTACTAGTGGCATACACTGCTACTGGCATTACAGCATTAAAATACAGAGGATTACCGCACAGCCTGTTCATAATACAGAAATGTAGTACCAACAAATTTTAATCATTAGAATCTACTTAATCAATTGTTTGAATAAACGAATGCACATTTCAAACATCATTTGGTAACTTAAGGAAAACAAAAAGCAGTCTTTTTTCAGCAGCTAACAAATATTCAGAGCTCTTGTTTTGGGTATCTGCATTCTGCCTATTGACAGAGACAAATCTATGTGAAATGTGAATGAAAACACAAAAGCTTTCTCCCTAATGCATTATGTGTATTATTAAATTGATGCATCCACTGGCTCCTCTCCCTCATGTCAGCATTCCAGCAGGCTGAGAGGAGGGAGAAGAGAGGGAGCGCAGGGCCATTCCACCAGCCCTGCTGAAAGGCCGCCCTCCTGAAGGCTCCTCCTCCCTCTACTGCCACCAGCAGCAGCCATTCCAGCAGGCTGAGAGGAGGGAGATGAGAGGGATCCGCAGGGCCATTCCACCAGCCCTGCTGAAAGGCCGCCCTCCTGAAGGCTCCTCCTCCCTCTACTGCCACCAGCAGCAGCCATTCCAGCAGGCTGTGCAGAGGGAGAAGAGAGGGAGCGCGCAGGGCCATTCCACCAGCCCTGCTGAAAGGCCGCCCTCCTGAAGGCTCCTCCTCCCTCTACTGCCACCAGCAGCAGCCATTCCAGCAGGCTGAGAGGAGGGAGATGAGAGGGATCCGCAGGGCCATTCCACCAGCCCTGCTGAAAGGCCGCCCTCCTGAAGGCTCCTCCTCCCTCTACTGCCACCAGCAGCAGCCATTCCAGCAGGCTGTGCAGAGGGAGAAGAGAGGGAGCGCGCAGGGCCATTCCACCAGCCCTGCTGAAAGGCCGCCCTCCTGAAGGCTCCTCCTCCCTCTACTGCCACCAGCAGCAGCCATTCCAGTAGGCTGTGCAGAGGGAGAAGAGAGGGAGCGCAGGGCCATTCCACCAGCCCTGCTGAAAGGCCGCCCTCCTGAAGGCTCCTCCTCCCTCTACTGCCACCAGCAGCAGCCATTCCAGCAGGCTGTGCAGAGGGAGAAGAGAGGGAGCGCAGGGCCATTCCACCAGCCCTGCTGAAAGGCCGCCCTCCTGAAGGCTCCTCCTCCCTCTACTGCCACCAGCAGCAGCCATTCCAGTAGGCTGTGCAGAGGGAGAAGAGAGGGAGCGCAGGGCCATTCCACCAGCCCTGTCAGGAGTTTTGATATTCCCCCTTCTTCCCTCCCCATTTCTTTTTCCTTGTGTGTCGTGTCTTTTTAGATTGTAAGCCTGCGGGCAGGGACTGTCTTGTTAATTGCTGTAAACCACCCAGAGAGCTTCGGCTATTGGGCGGTATAAAAATGAAATAAATAAATAAATGTCAGGCGCTTGCCTGGCTCTCTCTCTCTCTCTCTCTCCTTCATAGCAGTTACTTTGTTAATATACGACTACACCAAATCACACATTCCACTATGGGAAGATTTAAAACAAGAGGTTAAGACAATGCTGAGGCCAAACATGCAAGAAAATCCAAAATGGTAGAATTTCTCCTAGCAGTAGTGAGCACAGGAGATTTACCGTAATTTGGCACTGCAACCTGATAAAGTGAAAGAACAGAGAGGTTGCTATAGGCCAACTGCCACAGCCCAGAAGATTGCCATCTGACCTCTCATCTCAAGATGCAGGCATTTCACACAGCAGAGAGATAGGGTTCAGAACAGTTTTCTTCCATTTTGGGGCACCACCATATTTTTAGGAGTAAAGGGGGGGTACTTTGCATTTGTTAGCAGAAGCTTCAGATTTCAGTAACTCAGTAAGCCAGGCACCTGGGATGTTTCCTGCCCTCTCTGCTGGGGACAGAACAGAGGGAGTGCACGTTGAGAAATGATAAAAAGCAAAGGGGGGGGATGATATGGAAGGACACAAATGCACCCCTCCCTCTCACATGCCTACAATGTGCATTTCTGCGTGAGAGGGGAAAGCAAGCAGGAATTTACATAAAGCCACTGCTAGACAACAGGCTTCGAGGCAGTCAAGAGCATGAAAGGTATCAGGAAAGCTATAAGCAATATTGCCAAGTGTCAAGAGTTCCCTTCTTAAACCTGCTGGCAGAGAAAGAAAGATTACAGATGAGGGGAGCAAAAGCTTGGCCAGTAGCAATTAGGAACACACTGAGAAGGGGCTGGCCAGAAGGCTGTCTTGATCATGCTGGGTGCCCATCCTCTCTCCTCAGCCCCAGGTTTATTCAGCATAACTAGCTGCGGTGCAGATAACTAGTCTCATAAACCATAACACTGTATTTTAAGATTCATAAACTGTTCCATAGTACAATCTTCTAAATCCTTTGATCTAATGGTCGGCCATCCCACTTTTTGCTGTGCAGTGCTTCTTTGCTTGCTCCTTTCCCTTCTGTGATACTACTAGCCTTAAGGGCTACTGGCATTAACACTGTAGAACACCATAGAGACCATATGCACAGATCCCCATAGGGAGCCCAGAAAGAGATCTTGTGTGGTTTGCCACTCAAGTGCTCATTCAAGAGCAACCGCTACTCACTCCAAAGTATCAGCCAAGTAGGAAACTGCATCATGGCTACAAAACTATCACTACAAATATCATGCACTGAATGTCCTGTTAGAGTAAGCATTTCTTTCCCAATGCCTCCCTCCCATTCCTTCTCTTGACAGTATCACTCTGCTCCTACTGCTCACCTGAAAATCTATTTATAACTTCTACCATATAATCAATGTATCCATGCCAAACTCCTGGGGACAGTATCGCAAATATCGCATTTCCTCCCATCCTCACATTCAAATAAAATGTATGCTCCTAACAAGCACACATTTTGTAAAAGGGAGATGAGCCATATACCTCAAACAATATGTCTTCAATGAAAAATAGTATCAGCTGGTACAATCAAACTACAAAGTAGACATTAAAAACCAGCATGGACATAAAATACAGCCTAGCCCATTCCAGGATCCATTGCAAACCAATAGGTAATATCATAATTTGACTGTTCTCTTGGCATAACCATACAGGTTCCTGATGTAACAATAATCTGAACAATGATATCCTACAGATATTTTAGCTGTGTGTCTTCTTATGTGTTTGTTTATTGTTGTGAGCTATCTTGTAAGAACTACGTCCTAAAGCATGGCCTATGATTATATATAAATTAATGGCAGCAATCGGACCTCCAGATCAACTGGCAATTGTAAGGTCTCAGAATTAGACAAGGTTTGAGTGTTAATCTACATTTATCATCCAAAGACAACAGTATATATTCATTTATTTTACTTGAGCAGTTTCAGCAGCCTCACACATTTTTTCTGCATTCTCAAACCGGAGATGTCAGGAACTGAACCTGGGACCTTGTGCATACAAAGCATATGCTCTGTTACTGAGCTAAATCACCTCCCCAGTCTCTGTATTTTAGTTAGTGTCATTCTGATGTCACAACCATTTTGAACAAAAGCTTCAAAACCAAGTACAGTTGTATAATAGACACACGTTTCACTGTACAGTAATACCTCGGATTACGAGTAACCCGGTTTACGAGTTTCTCGTAAGACGAAGAAAAATTTGGCATAAATTTACATTTGAAAGACGAGCAAGTCTTGCAACACGAGCGGCTGCTGCCGCATGTGGCTCCTGTTGCGAGATGTCTTTCAAATGTAAATTTATGCTAGAAACGCGAGGCGCCGGCTGAGCGAGCGGCCGCGCCGTGACTCGCCTCCACGGGGCTTCCCTGGAGGTGAGGCGCGGCGCGGCGCGGCACGTCCGGGCTCGGCCGCCGCCTCGTGCTGCTGCACCGGCTGGCCGAGCTTCCCTGGAGGCCAAGCGCAGAGCGAGCGGCCGCGGCGCGTCTCCACGTGTCTCCATGCCAGGGAGCCAGCAAAGCTTTGCCGGCTCCCTGGCAGGGAGACACGTGGAGTCGCTCCCACCTCTCCCTCCTTTTGCAAGCGGCGGCCGCGGCTCGTCTCCATGAATCTCCCTGTCAGGGAGCCGGCAAAGCTTTGCCGGCTCCCTGGCAGGGAGACGCGTGGAGCCGCTCCCACCTCTCCCTCCTTTTGCAAGCGGCGGCCGCGGCTCCACGCATCTCCCTGCCAGGGAGCCGGCAAAGCTTAGCCGGCTCCCTGGCAGGGAGACGTGTGGAGCCGCTCCCACCTCTCCCTCCTTTTGCAAGCGGCGGCCGCGGCTCCACGCATCTCCCTGCCAGGGAGCCGGCAAAGCTTAGCCGGCTCCCTGGCAGGGAGACGCGTGGAGCCGCTCCCACCTCTCCCTCCTTTTGCAAGCGGCGGCCGCGGCTCCATGCATCTCCCTGCCAGGGAGCCGGCAAAGCTTTGCCGGCTCCCTGACAGGGAGACGCGTGGAGCCGCCCCCGCCTCTCCCTACCTTTGCAAGCAGCGGCTGCAGCATCTCCCTCCCTTTGCAAGCGGCGGCAGTCCCGTCACGTCACATCCGGCCCCGTCAGTGACGCGACGCAATGCATTAAACTTCCAAAGCTAGTACAAGGAACTTGAGCCCCACTAAGTCACATGGGGTTTTCCAGAAAATGGGGGGGGGGGGGTTTTTCCAGAAAATAATGTATATTGAATAATGAATATTTTCCGATGTCCTAAATTTATTTTATTTTATTTATTTATTATATTTATGCCCCGCCTTTTTTCCTGCAAGGAACCCAAGGCGGCTTACATAATCCTCTTCCTCTCCATTTGATCCTCATAACAACCCTGTGAGGTAGGTTAGGCTGAGAGTCAGTGACTGGCCCAAAGTCACCCAGTGAGTTTCCTGGCCGAGCGGGGACTAGAACCCGGATCTCTCGAGTCCCAGTCCAACACTCTCACCACTACGCCACACTGGCGTAAATCAATTGGGACCTAAATCAATTGGGACCTAATTTAGCATGTCTGAATTATGCATACTTCTGTGTAGCATGTACTAAGCAAGCCAACATGCTTAGTACATTCTACACAGAGCCAGCCAACATGCCTCGCCTGAGGAAGACTTAGGCTTTAATCCTAAACACGCTTACTAGGGAGTCAGTCCCACTGAGCCCAATGGAACGCACTTCTGAGTAAACATAGGAATGCATGTGAAGATACCACTGTACCAGGCTCAGGCCCAAACCTCCACCCACCTGCAGGGCCCTCAGACTGCTCAAGGACTACTGTCTCCAGAGTCTAAATGCAACTGTAATCTGAACGTATAATATATATTCTCAAATAAATTATGAGAAAGTGGCTTCATTTTAGGCCATAGTTTAAAAGGGGGCCTCATGACAAAATAATACATATGGATATTAGAAACCTGAAAGTAATGGTACTATGAACTTTTGCCTAGTTTGAATTCCTGAAATGACAGAACAGTTTTCCTGCACTCCTGTGCTAATTAGTGAGTGACTCCATCACTTACTCTTCTAATGGAAGCATATTCAGCACTCACTTTAATACTCTCAAAAAATAATTTCCTTTTATCAGTAAAGAACCACCAATGTAGGGAAACAGCAATGCAATACTGACAATTGGTGTGGCTCTATATTCATTTTGTGTAATAATTCCATTTGCCAGAGATACACTGGTGTTTCCTACAACCCACACATAGACTTTATTCGCATGACACAACAACCCACCACGGCTGACCAGCCATGGTGGGTTGTCATGTACTGCAAACCTGGCACAGTTCCTGCAGGATGGCTTATTTTTCATGAACAAGCCACCCCTGAGAACCGATGGCTCGTTTTAGGGTTGTATGGAGGCTTGTTGTGTCCCCCAAACCTGGGAGGGCAACTTCAATGTGGGTTGTTGGGAACGGCTACAGAGCCGGCTGGCAAGAGCAGAGAAATTCCCTGCCACTCCTCACGATCTCACTAGTCTACTGCTACCACCATCCTCCCCCTCTCCGTGCCCTCCGCCCTGTGCTCCTAAAAATACTGAAGAAAGGACACCGGAGAGTGTCCCCAAAACACGTTTGCAACTTCTTAATATTTATTTTGGGCCCTGCAAAGAGTGCAGGAGAGAATGACAGCTCCTAGGAATTTTCCATAAATGTTCGCCTCCATCTGACTGCTGTGCCTTGAAATTTGCACAATTTTCCACCTCACTTTACTTCTTTGCATACGTTCTGCAGTCCCGCTCATTGCTCTGTAACCCATATATACATGACAGCTAGCAACAGAGGGAAGCCACAAGCAGGGCATGGGGAGCAGAAAGCAGCTGGAGAGAAAGCGCTTTGAGAGCAGGTGTTCTCACTTCAGTGTAACCTGAAGCAGACTATTAAAAAAAAACAGTGTTTGCTAGCAAGAGAAGCTCTGAAATTAAGGATGAACTTGACAAGGACATTGACAAGAGGGGGGACATTGGTATTCTGGGCTAAATATCAGAGGGGCGCTCTTACGCAAGAGTGCAATTCCCTACGGGGGAAAGTTTTTAAAAATTTGGAAACACATTACTGTGTTTATAAGAGTTTAGAAAATTAATTCCATTTGGTGCTCTGATGTGGGGGGGGGATTTCCCCTGGGGAGTCAGCAACCCCAACAGACCAATTGCAGGAAGGGTGTTGACACAGGGACTGAGGAAATAAGGAGTTCTGCCATAAAGGTGTCTGGGATACTTGCTGGAGCCAGCAGGAGGACTGTGCGGGGAGACGAGCCATGGCAAGCCTGATCATCTGTCAGGTTAGCAAGTGAACAACGAATCCATGGTGGCTTATTCACAGGGTGGCTTAGCACAACAGTGCGGACCCGCCCAGAAAGTGTGAATGGCAGCTACAAGTCCTTAAAAACATGCAGGCACATTGGGGAGTCCCAATCAGATAGTTACAGTACTTTTATCTTGCCTACCCCCCTGCTTTTAGCCCTGCTGGAGGGAAAGTCAATTTTAGAATGCACACACATGCAAGAAAGGCTTAAGAAGCCCATCTCCATGGCTATAATTTGCAAAGAGAAAAAAATCAGGGAAAACTACATATGACTGTGCAGTTTGTGTAGCACACAGAGACGCAATCATACCTTTAAGCTGCAACATAAAGCTGACAAGCTCACTAAAGCTTTTCTCCCCAAAACAGCCAGCCCACCGGCAAATCATCACTACCACCACCAGAAGCATCACTGGGCTCCATGGACCCATGTGAAATTCCCAGCAGGTCAAGTGCAGTCTGAATTGCCTGCCCTGATCTACAGTCTCAACTGCAGAATTACTGCCAGTTCATTTAAAGTCAGTCATTACATGATCTCTAGTAACCAATAATAATTTGACTCAAGTGAAAAATAACACCTGCAGCAGCTATTTCAACAAATTTGAAGTGGGCAAGGAGAGTCAAAATTCAATTATAAGGTACACACAGAGAAAAGCAAAATTGCCTTTGTTTCCATGCAACCTTTACCACCACCACAGACCACCCATCTTGGCTTTTTTCCCTTTTAATTGAAACACCCACACATACTCACTCTCTCTCTTCAACCCAATTTATAAAAAGGCAGTACACATTGTGATACCCCTCAGTATCACAAATTCCACAGCAAGACAGCAGGCAATATTACATGCAAAGTTCAGCTTCGGCAATAAGTAGCTACACACTGTTCTCATTTCGGTTTTTATTTGTGCATTTTAAGAAGCGTACAATTAGATGACTTAATGAAATCAATTATCTCCATCATGTAATCTATAAATTATATGCTCCAAGCTCTCCTTTCAAATGCTGTATGACAGGGATGTGGAACCTCCAGCCAGTGAGCCTAACATGGCCTGCGGAGCCTCCTTGGATTCCTCCGGGGGCCAGGGCTTGGCAATTTCAAGGGAGCAGAGAAACAGGAGGGAAGTTGCAGCACTGCTGTTCGCATCAGCTGCTGCCATGGATGAGCAATAGCAGCTGGGCAAGGAGTCCCAAGAAAGCCCTCCCCCTGTAAAGTGGAACCAAGCCGACACCAAGACACTATGAATACAAGAAGGTGCTTCAGGCTCACATGTCCCCTCCTCCCCTGCCTGCCTGACACCCCGACATGATTTTCATGGATTTCATAGAGTAGGAAGGAGCCTACAAGGCCATCGAGTCCAACCCCCTGCTCAATGCAGGAAACTAGAGGAGAGGTCTCCCATCCAAGTAATAACCAGGCTTGACCCTGCTTAGCTTTCCACGCTCAGACAAGCTGAGCCAGCGTGAGCCACAGGCCTGTATTTCAACAAGTCATTGTTTGCCGTTCCATCCAAACTAGTTTGTGCTTGGCCTCCATGATCAAACCCTGATGATCCAGAATTTTCAGAATATCTTCCTAGTAAAAACAGACACCTGATGCATGAGTGGGCTGCATTAAACTAGTTCTATGAATTAAATTAGTGAAAAGGTTGTAACGCTTCAGTGAAAGAAAAACAGAATTTCGAAGAACAACCAGTTTAAGTGTTCCTTCGATGAATAATCTCTATCTCTGAGCAGCAGCTTGAGACATATTCTACCAGTCACACATTTAGCAAGCAGAATTAGGAGAATGAGACCAAGGAGGATATACTCCCATATAAGATTTAAGATTGGAAAACCCTCAAGGACTTATCTTTTCTACTGCCTGTCAAATGGATCTCAGAGACAACAGGATTAGTCATTCAAAATTGAAAATTCACAAGAAAACAAGGGCTGAGATGGGGGGGGGGGAAGCATTTACATTTTCACTCTTTTTTAAATAAAGTATGGATGTGGGACATAAAAACAAGGTAGCTCCTAGGTACAGTGTAGTCCCACCATCATTTTTATTTGTGTCTGCCACTGTTCTTAGCTAAGGCCAGTATTCGTAATTTGTAACATGACCAAACAGCCCCCAGTGCTTAACTGCAGGCTACAGTATAATCACAGCAGCACAAAGACATATAATCTTCCCAGTCTTAATCCCTTAGCAGCAACACTGGCACTTGTCCAAGAGACAGGTGGTATGCCAAAGGGCACAAAGTCTACCAAACACCAACATTCTAAACATTAGTTCGAGTAAAAAAGAGTGAGGAAAGTCCCATCTGATTAGGAAGAGAGCTGTTTTATTCCCAGAAGCTGCTATTCCAACACTAGAATCCCACTTAACTTTCACTAACTAGATAATCTTAAAATCATTTGTCTACATTTCCCAAAGTCCTCACCTAAGAAACACAGCCAGTTGCTTATTTGGCACAATTCCTTCTCCATCCGACATTCAAGATGTAAAACTGGAATGTGTGGAAAGGTCTATCAGCATACAACAAAAAGTCAGACTCTTCCGAACTGTGAAATTTACACATTTCAGACGATGTTATTAATGAAAAATTCTTAGTGTCTTGGTTACTACCACTGCAAATAAGGCAATGTTTTAGAATACATTTTTCAAACACAAAGAACTTGTTTTCAGCTGTGTAGACCAATGAACAATTTTGTATAATGACTGAACTGGTAGAGCCTTACTTGCTTCTTTTCTTCTCTTTTCTTTTTTATAGGGAAGCTGCTGCCTCAAGAAGCTGGCTTTTGATGGCCACAGCCCAAGGACATCCCTGTTCAGCAGCTATTTAGGTACCCATTTTTTTGTAGAACTTATTAAATAGTGATTATATTCTTGATGCTGTAATGGCTGGCTTTGAACCAAAGCCAACCTTATATTATTTATTTTTAACATTTCTTTGTTGCCCTTCAGTATTAATATTCCCAGGGCAGCTAACAATAATAAACCAATGAACAGCAGAGCAGCATAAAATATTAAAATAAAATTGAGAGTTTAGAAGCCTGGGAAAATTAAAAGGTTTAATAAAAAGAAGAGACATTAAAGAAGGTGTCAGGCAAACCTCATTGGGGAGAACATTCCACATGTGGACCACCACAACCAGTAGGACCTTTCCCCCATCACTTCCCACCTCAAATGGCGGGGACACCCAGAGGAGGGCCTCCAAAAATGATCTCAATGTACATGCGTGCTTATTCTGGAGAAGGTTGCTTTTCAGGTATCCAGACCCCAAGCTGTTTAGGGCTTTAAATGCAGGCACCAGCAGTGTGAATTGTGCCCAGAAATTAACTGGGAACCAGTGGAGTTGTCTGACAACTGGCAAGATATCTTGCACTGCCTTCCCCCCCACCCATTCAGATGCAAAAGTGTAGCGTAGTGGTGAGCAGGGATGGGGACTCGGACTCGACTCGTGAGTCGGACTGAGTCCCCCCTCTGACTCGACTCGGGTCCCAATATTTTTAATGGGACTCGAGACTCGACTCGGGACTCGAGACCAAGGACTCTTCAACATCCCTGGGCTGTGCCAGAAGGAGTGGAGAGGAGCGTGATTGCCGGCGAAGAGCGCATGGAAGCGAGGTGTGCCGCTGCTCAGCCACTATGGACGGCTACCAGGAGTGCAGCCCCAACAGTGTGTCAAGATTTATTTTGATTGATGTGTTGCGTACTTGGGAGAGGCAGAAGAAGGACCTGAGATTACTCTGTGTGGCTGCTCTGAGTGTGTTTCTGGTTCCAGCAAGTTCATCACCAGTGGAGCGGGTGTTCAGTGAGGGTGGAATTGTGATGAGATCTCACCGTTCCAGAATGGGGGCCAAACATTTAGAAAAAACCATGTTCCTCAAATGCAACATGGATAAGTTTTAGGAAGTGCAGCAAGTTTATTTTTTTAAATCATTTTTCTAAAATGCAACCTTTCAGACATTTTGGGTTTGGCTGTCTCTGCCTGCCTGTCTGGGGTTCCCAGCCTCCTCTGCCTGCCTGGTCTCTTCTTGACCAGTTCAACAGTTGAATTGTCCAAGACAAACGCCTCTGCCTGCCTGCTTTGGGGTTCCCTGCCTCTTCTGCCTGCCTGGTTATTTTGAGTTTTCTGCCTGGTCTGTTCTTGCCAAAATCAGTTGCAGAGTTTTGAAATAAAAAGGCACACTTGTGCCTAGAATTTATTTAAACCACACATCTGTGTAAACCTCATGTGTAAACCAGGTAATCTGAAGTAGCCTTTTTTTGTTGGGAAAAAAACCCATTGATTTTCATAGGGACTCGTGGAGTCAGCTTTGGGAGTGACTCGTGACTCGTGACTCACCATTTTGGACCAAGGACTCGGACTCGAGACTCAGGTCCAAAGACTCATGACTCGACTCGTGACTCGAGACCAAGGACTCTTCAACACCCCTGATGGTGAGAGTGTTGGACTGGGACTCGGGAGATCCGGGTTCTAGTCCCCGCTCGGCCATGAAACTCACTGGGTGACTTTGGGCCTGTCACTGACTCGCAGCCTAACCTACCTCACAGGGTTGTTGTGAGGATACAATGGAGAGGAAGAGGATTATTATGTAAACTGCCTTGGGTTCCTTGCAGGAAAAAAGGCGGGGTATAAATATAATAAATAAATAAATAAAATTAGATACTGATGGCACCAAAGGTTACTGAGGGTTTTATCCTAAAAGGCAGGATACAAATACATTTTATCCTGATCTCGCTCAGGGGATTCATTTAGATTGTAAAAAGCATAGGTGACAAGACAGAACCCTGCACAAGGCCGTAGCACAAGAGATCACTGCTTAGCCCTGTGGCACAACAACAACATTCACAACAAAAGGGATTTAAAAAGCTGCAAATGCCAAAACAAAGATAAAAAAGACAGATGCACCCATGTTTATGGTTCTCGATGTGTTTTGAGAATGTCTCTATCAATTTGCATGTCTTTAAAAAGCTAGTTTAAATGCACATTACAACTTAAAAACGTAACAACTATAAAGCATTACTCTTACAGACTAATATTGTGGAAGAAAAAGCCTCAGAGTTTCCTTCACACACACACACACACACACACACACCTCCTCATGTGTAAACCAGGTAATCCCAGCTAAGGGCTGGGAGGGGCAAAATGTACATAAGTTATCTGATGAGGCATGGCGCCTCAAAGGCTAGATACTACCTGACCAGGCCCTTTGGCATGCAAATGAAAGCCCCCCCTGGTCATGAGCAAAGAACCACCCCCCTCCCCTGCCTGGCCAGATGAAGTTCATCCCGATTGGCCAAAGACAGCTGAGCTACTGAAAAGAGGAGGGGGGGAAGAATCTATATTGCCAGCTGTGGCTTCTGGTTTTGGTTGTTGATCATGGGCAGCAAGCTGCGCGGAGGTCCAGGTCTTCGGACTGGCCTCAGGATCCAGCCACAGGTGGCTCCTGGTGAAATCAGCTGAATGAGGGCTGTGGCTAAGGCAAGCCCTGAAGAGAACCACCCACCCCGGACCTTAGGGTGGGTGTGGTGGTCTGCACGTGTGGTAGGGCTTTGCTGAGGAAGCCCTGAAGAGAACCGACCCCCAGGTAAAGTGAATGCCTGGGAGATATATAAGGAACCAGCTTTGTTATTTTGTAGCTCTACTGTGATTGTACCAAAGTGTCTTCCCACCTTTCTCCTTCCCTCATTTCCCACCTTTTGTTGTAATCTGTTTACCTGAATAAACCTTCTTGGCTTTACCCCACACGGCGTTTGTGGTTTCTCTGTGGTTCAGCGCTAAATCCAGAGTACAGACAAGGGCAAGTCCCTGAGAGAGCCAAGTCAGGACTGCAGAGCTAAGGCTGGCAGTCTTGCACCTTGGATCTCTACTCTAGAGTAAAGGGCTGGGTGGCAGAGCCCCTCCAGCCAGCCTCCCCTTCCTTCACAAATATATATTTTAAAAAAACAGTATTTCAAATCCCATGAAACCTTACTTCTTATTAACTTCCAAATAATGCTTACAACTCCTGGATTTTAACTCATACATGGAAGACTAAATACAACCAGCTTCCCAAAGTATATATAAAGTATTTCTCTCAGCCAGCTGTTTACTACTAAGTGAACTGCACGTCTCAATCTCAGATGTTAAAGAGACAGACATAATTTCTTTTAAATGATCCTGTTATCACTTACTACTATAGTGTAATAAAATCCAAAAATAAATATACTTTTGAAAGCAAAAAGCAGTATACTCCTAGAATTCATATTCAAAAATAGTACTAGTATCCCATATCACAACATCCCGAAAGGTTGGGGTAACTACATTTCTGTTAGAATCTAACTCAAAAAGGAATATAATCAATACCAGCATTTTGAAGTCACAGTACCCAATCTCAAAATCCATGCAGCCTCCTTCCGCAATAATTTATTTTTGAGCACTTCCTTCCTCTTTATTAAAGCCACCTGTTCTATAGCCCAGAACTTGTTGTTTTCTGCTTTATGCCCATATTGTAAAAAAAATATGTTTCACTAAAGGTTCCGTTTCTTCTTGTTGTTTTATATTGCTATAATATTCTCCAATTCTAACCTTCAGCCGACAGGAGCTCATTCCAACATAAAAGCAACTACATAAGCCTTTCACAATGTAAACCACACCAAAGCTGGCAGAAGTTATAAAACATCGTAAACAACACTCCCATTGGTTATAGGGGTCAACAAAAGACAATATATTGTATATTTACAATATGTGCGGGGTCCACAAAGATCATGGCCTGTGGGTCAAGTAGTACCTGGTAAAATGTTAGGTATCATGCCCCTTCTACCCTCCAGACTTATGTCACTATGTATCAGTATGTCCTTGATATTACTGATCTTTTTATAAGCAAACATTGTTTTTTCCTGGAAAATAGGATTATTATTTTCTTTTTACAAAATATGCCAGTGTTATGAAATACTGCTGTCTTTTTTGTCTAAGCAGTAGACAAAAAAGCAGCTTTTAAAAAGCACACGTCGAGCAGTGTCAAGGAAGCTATGAGAAAAGGCTTCCTTCAGAAAATGGAAGTTTTGCCCTAATACAGGGAACAAAAGGGAGCACAAACCTGCACAAAGGAGATGAAAGCAAACAATAAGAGATGCAAAAAAGCATTCTGAGGAGCATATTGCTAACAACATCAAGGCCAATAATAAAGAATGCTTTAACTATATCACAAGCAGGAAACCACCTAGGGAGGCAGTTGGACGGTTGGATGACAACGGAGTTAAAGAAGTACTTAAGGAGATTGCGGAGAAGCTAAATTAATTCTTTTCATCTGTCTTCACTGCAGAAGATATAGGACAGATACCTGTGCCTGAACTGATGTTTTCAGGGAGGAAGTCTGAGGAACTGAGGCAACCAGTGGTGACAAAAGATGAAGTTCTCAACCTTACTGACAAATTGAAAGTTAATAAATCACCAAGCCCAGATGGTATCCATCCTAGAGTTCTTAAAGAACTCAAATGTGAACATGCTGATCTTCTAACAAAAATATGTAACATGTCCCTTAGATCAGCCTCTGCAGCAGAGGACTGGAGAATGGCAGGGATGTTGAAGAGTCCTTGGTCTCGAGTCACGAGTCGAGTCATGAGTCTTTGGACCCGAGTCCGAGTCCGAGTCCTTGGTCCAAAATGGTGACTCACGAGTCCCGAGTCACTCCCAAAACTGACTCCACGAGTCCCTATGAAAATCATGGGGTTTTCCCCCAACAAAATAAGGCTGCTTCAGATGTGTGGCTTAAATAAATTCTAGGCACAAGTGTGCCTTTTTATTTCAAAACTCTGCAACTGATTTTGGCAAGAACAGACCAGGCAGACAAACCCAAAATAACCAGGCAGGCAGAGGAGGCAGGGAACCCCAAAGCAGGCAGGCAGGCAGAGGCGTTTGTCTTGGACAATTCAACTGTTGAACTGGTCAAGAAGAGACCAGGCAGGCAGAGGAGGCTGGTAACCCCAAACAGGCAGGCAGAGGCAGCCAAACCCAAAATGTCTGACCCTAACCCTAACCCCCCACAACAACACATCAATCAAAATAAATCTCAACACATTGTTGGGGCTGTGCTCCTGGTAGCTGTCCATAGTGGCCGAGCAGCGGTGCGCCTCACTTCCATGTGCTCTTCACCGGTGATCGCGCTTCTCTCCACTCCTTCTGGCACAGCCCAGGGATGTTGACGAGTCCTTGGTCTCGAGTCGAGTCTCGAGTCCCATTAAAAATATTGGGACTCGAGTCAGACTCGAGTCAGAGGGGGGACTCAGTCCGACTCACGAGTCGAGTCCTCGAGTCCGAGTCCCCATCCCTGGAGAATGGCTAATAAAATACCAATTTTTAAAAAGGGATCCAAGAGGGATCCAGGAAATTACAGGCCAGTTAGCTTAACATCTGTTCCAGGTTAATTGGTTGAAAGCATTATTAAAGATAAAGTTAGTAAGCATATAGGACAAGCCCTGTTGAAAAAGGATCAACATGGCTTCCATAATTAAGAAAGGAATAAAAAATAAAACTGCCAAGATCATACTCCCCTTATACAAATCTATGGTGCAACAACACTTGGAATTTTCTGTACAGGTCTGGTCACTACACCTAAAAAAGCGTATTGTAGAATTGAAAAAGTGCAGAAAAGGGCAACTAAAATTATCAAGGGGCTGGAGTAACTCCCCCATGAGGAAAGGTTACTGCTTAGAGATATTTTTAAATTTAGAGAACAGTATATAAATATACTAAATAAATAAAAAATAAACAAACATCTGGGACTGTTTAGCTTCGAAAAAAGGCAAGCAAGGGGAGACCTAATAGAGATATTCCGTATTTTTCGCTCCATAAGACGCACTTAGATTTTAAAAGAAGAAAATAAGAAAAAAAATATTCTCCTTTCCCCCCGCCCCCCGCCCCGGCGACGCGCCGGCCCCCACACCTACCCTGCCGCCCGCGCTGGGTCCCGCCTGCATGCATAGTCATTTCTGCACTGCCCAGTATAAGGCAGACCTGAGCTGCTGCATTCAAGGCGGGACCCTGACCCTGCGCGCTGGACCACTCCGCACAGGAGCCCTCCTCTCTTCCGTCAGCAGGCGGGGCAGGGCCGGTGGTGGGCTCCAGAGGTTGCCTCGCAGAGCAAAGCTGGCCCTGCGCCCGCCCACTCGCGTCCTTGCTGCCGGGCAGGGGGGCGCTGCTGCGCCGCCGCTGCCATGGCAAAGTGGCAAAGAACCAACTGAGCTGCTGCCGAATCAGCTGTTCGGCGGGGAATCAGCTGTTAAGCGGGCGCCTAGGGGGGAATCAGCTGAGAGGCGGGGGCTTGCCCCGCTCCGACCAGGGGCCCTCCGCTGTTCCGCCGGACCGGTTGGAGGCACACAGAGGGAGGTATGTAAAAAAAATGATAAAAAAATTAAAAAAAATTTACAATATTCGCTCCATAAGACGCACAGACATTCCCCCTATTTGGGGCGGGGGGAGTGTGTCTTATGGAGCGAAAAAAAGGGAGAAAGTGGATAGGGATACATTTTCCTCCCTTTCTCATAGAACCCTGGGTCATCCCATGAAGTTGATTGGTGGGAGAATCAGGACAGATAAAAGGAAGTACTTCTCCACACTGCGCATAGTTAAGCTATGGAATTCACTTCCACAAGAGTAGTGATGGCCACCAATTTGGATGGCTTCAAAAGGGAAGTGGACAAATTTATGGAGGATAAGGCTATCTATGGCTACTAGTCATGATTGGCTATGCTACCTCCAGTAAAAGAGGCAGTATGCCCATGCACACCAGTTGCTGGGGAACATGCTTGTGGGTTTCCTGTGGGCAGCTGGTTGGCCACTGTGTGAACAGAATTGCTTGACTAGATGGACCTTGGTCTGATCCAACATGGCTCTTCTTATGTTCTCCCAACACCACCTTCTAGAATCTGCGTTCCAAGTAGGAACAGACAACCAGAAAGCTGTCCTCAGTGCTTATCCTAGGAAGCCTATCCAGAAGGATATCATGGTTGATCATACTGAAGGAAACCAAGAGGCCCAGGAGAATTTACAAGGTCATATGCCCCCTGTCCTTCTCCCAAGGCAGTCTCTGTGTCAAAACCAGTCCTGAAACCAGACTGAAATACATCTAAATGATCAGACAGTGTTATTCAAGAATACCCAGTTACATAGCAAAACTGCACTTGAGCACCATGCCGAGGAAGGTAGCGGTCTGCCTCTTTTCCTCATGGAAGGGCTGTTTCCAACCTAGAAGAACATTGTATAAGAGGTGACCCCAAATCCAGAGCCATACTTCCATCTCCACAAGCTCTTTTCCAGACCCTTTTATAGCCCACCAGAGTTTATATGCTACACAGTCTGTATCTTTATTCACCACATTTATCAGACCATAATAATGTGACTCGCAATAAACCACGGTGCTGCACTGCAAGAAGTCCTTGTGCAAGAGTTCATGGAAAAAATGTTAATAAAAAACTTTCTCCTGCTGCTCACGGTTCTTTGGACCCAAGCCAGAGTGTTAAAACTGATACATAATATTTCCCAGATTAAAAAGGAGGAGGGTGAGCAAAACTACTGCAAGAGGAGGCGTGGGTTCTCATGCTGCTGTGTGCCCCACCCCAGCATCAAACTCAAACACACACACAGCAGCAACATTTGTCTCTGGACTCTTACAACACAACTCCTACTCCCCTACCAGATTTCAGGAAGGGAATGGAAGCCCCAGAGCAAACAGAAACATGTGTTTGAGGATCCGTTAAAAGCAAGGGTCCCCAATGCATGCCCGCAGGGACCTCTCCACTCCCTACCCCCTTCAAAAAAATCTTTTTTAATAAAAATATTTGAAAAGATTGGGCACCAAGTTCTCCTTCCTGTGCCTGAACCTGCCACTGATCAGCTGTTCAGTGTGCAAAAAGAGGAAAGATTTGCTTTCTAGCCCCTCCCAATCTTCTATCCCTGCAGACCTTTCCCTTCTGCTCGCTCTCTTGCTCTCCACTCTCAGCCTCTAGCCTTGCTATTTCTCTCCACCCAACACCTTTCCTCGCTATTTGCTATATATAAATAAATAAATATTTCTCTCCCTTCCCCGTCCCTAGTTCTTCTTTCTCTCCCTTCCTAGCCCCTGCTCTTTCTCTCCCACTCACCCCTTTATCTTGCAGTTTCTCTCCACTCCCAGCCTCTAGCCTTGCTATTTCCCCCTCTCTCCAGCCTCTAGCCTCAATATTTCTCCCTCATCCCACCTCTTTTGACTAGTCAGACAACCCATGACAGCCGTTACGTGACTAGCCACATCCTCCATAGGACTATTTTGTGGTGGTGCCCACAGCAGTTTCTAAAATTCCCAAATGTGCCCACGGGTCCTAAAAGGTTGGGGACCTCTGCATTAAAGTATCAGTCTACCTGACAAAGTGTTTTAAATGCCTCTTAACACTAAGATGCCTGTTTACGCGATGAAGTATTTGTTAAGGTGTTTGGCAAAATGACAATTTGTCAGTGATCTGTAAGTACTTGTAAGTGTACTCAGGTTCAAAATGGTTGTGAAATTTAGAATTCTGGCAAGGGCTGAAGTGAGACTGGCCATAAAGAGGAGACTGGCCATAAAGAGGAGACTGGGCATGAGAGTTAAAAGTAGACTATTGATGGGGAACAAGTTCCAAACAGAACTTTGTAGGGCAGTGGGCATTAAAGTTCTATCAATAAGTATTGTTAGCATTTTAATTAAGAGTCTTCAGACACAACTGAAATATTTCCAAGCTTTACTCAAAGAGCTCTCTGGATACCAAAATTCCATACCAGGTAAATAGATTCAACACTAGTACAGCCAACTCATCAAATAACCACAGCCTTAGCTTCAAAAGTGCATAGTATTTTCAAAGAGCTAGCCTAGAATCTGGCAATCAGCAGAATGATTTAAAGCTTAGTTAACATTTTAGATTTATTTTTTTTTTAAAAAAAATTGTATACATTGAATACTGTTGTTTTTAACATAATCCACTTAGATTTATCTCTGTTAAGCAACATAATAAAAAAAAATCCATGAAGGCATACCATGAATTAACAAAGTAGTTTAGGGACTAACTCCATAAAACATGTGAATTCTGTAAGTAGGGCTCTAAGCTCTTCAAGTTCTATAAAGTGTTCAGAAACCTCAGCTAGCACAGTATGCTGTAGCCAGACTATTGACTGTATCTGCTTAGAAGGAACGCGCAAGTTCTTTATTACAACTGCTTCACTGGCTACCGGTCCATTTCCGGTACAATTCAAAGTGCTAGTTATAGTAAGTCAAGCAGACTCAGCTCATGCAAAGTAAGCACTGCAGAAATCACCTGGATCATCATTAGGTTCCCCCAGGCTATTGATTGGTCAATTTCTTAGATCAGATTTGTTTATTTATATATAGTCAAACCATCACAAAACAAACATTTAACGAAAGATATCAACACAAAGATAATATATTTATATAAACTTAACACAAACCCAAATCATAAAGAATAAAATTCCGGATCTCTAGGTAAAATAAGCAAAACTTACACAAACCTGTATTGATTGATTATTTATTTACGGTCATAGACCAAAACCACTTTGTAGAAAATCGTACATAATCATACACAATTTACATTAGGACATACAAAGGTTCATTATTATACAAATAGTAAAACTTTAAAATTCACTATAAATGTTTAAAAAATATATATTTAAAACTAGATGGTGTAATAAAAAATTTACTTCTGCTCATATTTGGTGTGAATGTTGACCATGTAAGCACAAAACTTGGCTACCAGTCTTGTAATGTTCGGATTATCATCAGCTAATAATTTTCTTAAACAGAACTTATCAGGCAGATATGATAGAGTCACTAAAAAGGGGGAAATAAATTTAGCCCTTGTTTCAGTATAAAAAGGACAACGTAAAAACATATGACCCGTGGATTCAATTTCTCCTGAGCCACATGGGCAGAGTCTCTCAGAGTATGGTCTTTTCAAATATTTTCCCTGCAATACGGCAGACGGAAAGGCCTCACATCTAGCTAAAGAAAAGGCTCTCCTATGACACTGAACTTCCAAGTTCATAAGATACGGGGGCATCGTCATAATGTATCTACGGCTGATGGAAGATATATAACCGGGAGATTTTAGCAGATCTTGTTGCCTCTCTATATCTAGGATCCTCTGTTTTATAATGTTTTTTGCCCGATCAACATTTTGAGCAAGAAGGGCATTGGGCGATAAACCCACACTTCTGAGTTTGGATTTAATCGCCCTGATCCATCTGAGTTGCAAGTTGTCATGAGTTATTCGTGGGAATAAGCCCTTTATATCACTATGCAACCTCAACCATAAATAAGCTGTTGAGAGACAGATTTTTGCTTCGATTTTCATTACACCTGTTTCCAGGTAAATTAGCGCATTGGGCACTTGTAAGATGGTGTGTAAAAACTTGGACTGGACTTTTTCCAATAAATACAGACTTGAAATTGCCATCCCCGTGCGAGGGCCATAGAGCAATTGAGGGATGACTTTAGATTGGAATAATTTTAATGCTGCTGGAACATAAAATTGTCCCTTGGATCGGAAAAATCTTAAGATGGCATACACAGATCTTTCACCACGGTCAGCCAGCATATTGCAGTGCGCTATATTAGACCTAGAACCCTGCACTACAACTCCCAAGTATTTATATTCATTAACTTGTTCAATACGGTTCCCCTTCATTTTCCAAATCCGACTTCTAGGATTCTTACCGAATGCCATTACCTTAGTTTTATTATAGTTAATTTCCAAAAGCTCATTATCACAATAGGAAGATACAAACTTCCTTTATACAAACCTGTATAAAATTATATACAATCACTCATAAACTTAAAAGTTCTGAATCTCCTTGACAAGGCACAGCATTCTCCTTTAAGAATTTTTCACTAGCACCAATTACTATACATAGAAAATGTGGTCTTTGCAATTAGATATCTATCTTGACCACAAAGCAAATATATTGCACTCATGGACAGACCTCCCCAAATGTTATACAACGGACAATATATAGTACAGTAATACCTTGGATTGCAAGCATAATTCGTTCCGGAACCGTGCTTGTAATCCAAAACACTCTTATATCAAAGCTAGTCTCTGGCGGGTGTGAGCGGGGCCGATTTCGGCCTGCTACGCCCGCTCGAGGTGAGCGGTTACATCCCTACACTACTTGTCTTGCAAGACCTTGCTCGTTTATCAAGTAAAAAAAATTTAAAAAATTTGCTTGTCTTGCAAAACGCTCTCAGACCAAGTTACTTCCAATCCAAGGTATTACTGTAATATGTACAAGATCTTCCACCTATTTTAAACCACACAGATAGGTTCACTCAGAATATGGCCTATTCCTGTATCTTGCTTCTAACACAGCTGAAGGCATCAGGTTTAACTGGGGTTAACGGCATCCTATCTCTAAGTCTCTACAAATCCTTTAAATAACAAGGTAGGAGTATACGGGAAATTCTTATACAATAACACTGTTTAGAAACCGATATAGTTGCTCTGTCCATATGTAAGGATATGTCAGTCTCTGCCTCAGAAAGATTTGGGGGAGCTCCACCCCCAAATTCTTTACACATACTTCAGAAAAGCCTAATTTCACCACTAAGGATGAAACAACATCCTTCCAAGAATGAGTGTTCATTTCCTCAAAGGCAATCCTAACAGGGCATGAAGGCTCACTAAAGTTAATTTTTAACCAACAGTTTAACATAATTTTATATGCAACTGTTTGCATTATTACTGTAGCCAGTTCAGCTCTACATAAATCAGAAGGAACTGAAAGAAGCAGCATGGGGGAAGTGCTAGCACTGATCCTTTTGATCACCAAGAGGTTTAAATTCCAAGAGGTCCCCTTCAGAAGTTACGGAATGAGTTTCCTATAATATAATTCCAATGCCAGTGCTACTAGATGTCCATATCTAGTTCTATAAAAGTATGAAGAGTAGTGTTCTATTGTGCCTGTGCACTTACAGGTGCTCATGCAATGGGGCTTTCGCACTTTGAAAAATAACCCAAAGCCAACAGAAAACACTCATTCCTGGAACGGGTCAGGTCAGCGGAGCTTGCAGAAGGGAGCTCCACTGACCTGTTCTGATCTGGAAATGAGCATTTCTGCTTATTTCTGGGATTATTCTTAGAAGTGCAAAATCCCCGCTGCGCAAATGGTCGCTAATGCAAGCGCAACAGAACCAGTGGAGCAGCCACATTGGATACTGCCCACTATACCCAAAGCTGTTTTTTGCTGTTTCTCCTTCATAAATTCTACATGTTTTCACAATCGGGAAGCTGGACACAACAACACCCCCAGCTACTTAAAAACCCATACTTGCTCAATTTGTATCCCACCGAACATCCAAAGATGTTTACAAGGTTTTTCGTTTCTAAACATTTTGGTCTTTTGATAGTTAGGTTGCAAGTTTTCATTTTTACAATTACCAAAGGATTGAAGAAGGCATCGCACACCAATCTGCATTTAAAAAAAAAATCAATACTGTGTCATCTGCACACAAATGAGTAGAAATATTTTTATTACCTATTTTGGGTGGGAAATACTGAGAGCCAGACAGATGTAAAAACACATTGTTTATATATAAGTTGAAAAGCGGGGTACCAAGATGTATCCCAGGAGGATGCCCTTTATGGTTCTGATAGAATCAGAAAATTCCCCAAGGACACCAGCCCTAACTTTAAATGAAATGTTAGTATAAACAGCCTGCACACAGTATTAAGATGTTTATTTGCAACTCATGTTTTTTCGAAAGCCTTTCTCTTGGTATAGTATCAAATACTGACCTAAGATCAATAAAGGCTACATACAGAGTTTGGCTGGAATTTACAGTAAACTTTTGTATAAGATGCTATAAGAGGAAGCAATTATCAGTTGTAGATCTAGCAGCTTGAAAGATAGCTTGTTCTATGCCAATAGATTATTAGTTACAACCAAACTTAACTAGAAGATGTCTAGCACAGATTTTTCCAACAAGAAGTAAACTAACAGGTCTATAGTTACCTGGATTTTCTCTTCTATCCTTTTTATATATAGGGCCCAGTACTGCCTCCTTCCATGCAAATGGAACTTTTCCTGAACCATCAATGTATGTAAAGAGTGAAGCTAATACTGCTGCCCGACATTCAATAATGGCCTTTAATAAATTGGATGAAATACATTTCCCCTGGGACTGTAATATTTTTCATTCGCACTATCACTGACTTAATTTAATCTGTTGTCACAGGTGGCCATTTGCCAACAGATTCCAACAATGGAGGGAGCGCATCAACCAGTTCAAAACCGTTCAACTGCTGTCCAAAAAAGTTTTCCCACATTGTTTTTTGTAATATGACAATCAATTTCTTGAGAGGAATGACCCTGCATATCCTTTTGGAGGAACGGCATATTAGCATACAATACGTAAAATACCTCACATGTTTGAGAGGGAGAAATATTTATGCTGGATGTGATGTACATGTTCAAAAACCAAAGTAGTAGTAATTTGTATTCAAACCTCATGAGCAAAATACATTAGGCAGACAAATTTCTTAGGTTTACCAACCAGAAATACTTTGAGAAAAACATCAAGGCAGATAAGCTATTGGCATGTAAACTTGCTGGTGTGCGGTAAAGAAACTGATTCCCACAATCTTTTCAGAGAAACAACAAAGGTATCCATGATTAAATGATGATATAGTTGGTGAATTTGAAACATTTTTTTGATTTTGATATCATTCAGAAAATCCTAAGAAGATATTCTTATATTTTTAATACAACTCCCCTAATTTGACGAAGAAGATGGTCAAATGTTGAATGCTCCTATTATCTATCAGACTATAAGAACTCTGAAATCAAATAAAGCACCTGGATTAGACAGATTTCCAGCACAATTTTATAAAAAAATTATTGACACCATGTTGACTCCACTGCAAAAATTATTGAATGAATGTCCTAGATACCTGATATATGGAAGGATGCAAAGATTACTGTAATACATAAGAAAGGGAAGAACCCTCAGTTGCATCTTACCGGTCTGTATCTCTATTACACAAGGATTATGAAATAATAGCCTTTATCTATATGTAACAAGCCTGAATAAAGTGATCTCTAAATAGCCATTTACATCAGACACGATTTGTGGTTGGGTATTTAATGCATGACAGTATATGTAGAGCCTTTAATTTACTTAGGGTGCAATCCTATGGGTTGTGTTCCCAATAGACAGAGGGCTCCGAGTTTGGAGCCCTTCACCTACCCTATGCCCCGCTGGCAAGAGCCAGATGGGGTAAGAGGAGGACAGAGGTGATTTTGTCTCCATTCTTTGTTTAAAATACAAAAAACGCTAGATGGGCCTTGGAGCTCGTCTAGCTGACTTACCTTTTGATGGGCGAGGAGAGGACTGGAAAGGCCACAAGGATGTCCATATCCTGGCCTCTTCTCTCCTCACCTCCCCACCCACCAGCATACCCCCTTTTCTCCCTCTCCAACTTCTCTTACAAGGTCGCAATTGCAGTAAGATCGACCATGTTCATAGTTGTGTCTACAGGCACAGAGGAGATCAGCAGTGTCCCATGGGGACCTAGACACCCTCTAGGGGCCATAAGATTACTCTCTTAATTACTGTCAGATAAAGAAAGTAGAAACTACCGTACTTTAGGTTTTCTAGATGTAGAAAAGGCATTTGATCACGTAGAATGATCCAGCAATACTCCGCTTGAGAAAATAGGGATAGGAACTTTTTCTATAAGTTATATAAAAGCTATTTATGATGATCCATTAATTGTTATATCAATTAATATTAAGAATTCAAAGTATATTTGGATTGACTGGGATACAAGGCAAGAGTGTCCACTCTGTTCCTTACTTTTTGCAATATTTAATGAAGGAAAGCCTGTGGCTTACGCTGGCTCAGCTTGTCTGAGCGTGGAAAGTTAAGCAGGGTCAAGCCTGGTTATTACTTGGATGGGAGACCCCTCCTCTAGTTTCCTGCATTGAGCAGGGGGTTGGACTCGATAGCCTTGTAGGCTCCTTCCAACTCTATGATCTATGAAACCCCTTGTTTTAACAATACAAGCTTCAGATGTTAACAAAGGAATTAGTACATGATCACGCAATTTTAAGCTGAGTCTTTATGCTAATGATATAATGCTTACTTTAACCAATCATGTTCTATCTTTACCAGAAGCTTTAAAAACTGCTAGTGTTTTTGAAAAGATCTCAGGATATAAAATAAAAATCCACAAAACAGAGATTAGTTTAAATGTTGTTCAAGAAATTAAAGATTCCTTGAGTTCAGAGGGCTGGCTCAAATGGACAAAACAACAACAATAGTGACATATTTAGGGATTTGGCTGTCTGCAAATTGACATGATCTTTTTTATCTCAACTATGTGACACTGATGCAATCTGTTAGTATAGCTCTTTTTAAAATGTTCCAAATTTCTTAGCTAAGGCATACAGTCACACTAAAAATGAATATTATTTACAGAATTTTATTTTTGAGAATGTCTAAATTAACATTTCTAGGCCAATTCTACAAAATTGGCAAAATATGTCAATATATTTTATCTGGGAAACTTAAAAGCCAAGAGTAACTGCACTAACATTGGGAAAACCCTATAAAAAAGGTGGTCTAATATATTCCTAATTTAATTAAGTACTATAATGTTACTCATCTAAAAGCTATTGCCCAATGAATCAATGTACAAAAGGATATGCCTTGGTTTATTATAGAACAGTATCGTAGTAAAATTCTGTTGGTATACTCCCATGGTATAGTAGGAGAGAGTTGACTGCTACAGATGTTTTACTCCATCCAGATTCTTGTACAGAGGCTGTAAGGGCAATTTGGGATATTCATAAATATTTTATCACCTAATATATCCCTTATGCCATCTTCCATTTTTAATGAAAGTTTTAAAACTGGGAGAGAAACGGCAAGGTAGAGAGAAAAAAGAAGTGGTAAGGTTTTTACACGTAATTAGTAACAGCAAGTGTAGACCATGTGATGAGATTTTTTTCTAGTGTAGACCATGTGATGAGATTTTTTTCTAATGGATCTACGTACTCTATCTTGGTTTCATTATCATCAAAAATTACATTGACCAAAACAGACAAAACAGGAGCAGGTACAGTTGGTATACCAGCCTAAGCTTGTAGTAGGCGCTCCTAGCCATAGAGCTAACTCTCCACTGACAGTTATGGAGATAATTAATTTAATATAGATGAGAATCTTTATACAATCCTGTACCAATGGTACTTGACTCCCTACAGGTTGGCCTAGTTCACATGCAACGAAACCCTTTTTTTTTTTTTTTTTTTTTAATTATCATGAATGAGTCAGGGAAATAGCCCACAGTTAGTTCTTGGGTTATTTCTCTGGCTTGTTGGAGGAAAGACGAGCCAGAGTTTCTGGTTCGTACATAACATTATCCAAAGCGGGACACTGCAAGCGGGAGTGATCGGGCAGTATGCACCAGCATGTTGCTTCACTCACAATAACCCAGGAATTTAAAAAAATTAACTGGGCCATTAAGTAAAGTTTATGTCGATACAATTGATGCTTGCTGAAGGTCAGAGAGATGCATGCTGCATGCTCAGAGAATCAATTTTGAGCATATTTGGTGGAGCTGCACAAAGATTACGACTTTTTGGTGTGATGTATATAATACGATTTCACTGATGGTGCAAGTGTCTATACCCTTAGATCCTCTAATAATCCTGTTAGGTCATTTAAAACAGTTTGGTTCAGATCAAAGAGATGATTTGGAATTTATTAACCACTGCAAGCATTTTGGTAGCTCAAAAGTGAGTAAGTATGTCCATCTTCTCACTTGCAGAGCAACCATATGGCCCCCAGACAGTGTCTAGGGGGGCATAGGATACTTAGGATTCCCAGATCCAAGGTCAGAAAAGAGCTCTGGCTGCTTCTGAGGTCGTAAGAGAGTGTTTTTGGGGGGAGGGGAAAAGACAGGAAGGATATGACGTCCGTCAGGAAGGATATGACATATCCTGGCAGCACTCCAGCCTCCTTCCCTCCCCATCTGAAGCACCACAGCTAAACGGCCAAAATTGGCCATCTAGCTGATTTGCAAGGCGGGAGAATCGGGAAGGCAAAAATCGCTTTCCCACTCCTCCTGCCCTGCATAGGATGCCCGTAATCCTCTGAGTTTGGAGGCTTACGGGAATCCCCATTGGACTGCACCATTACAGACACATTAATGAAAGTCTAGAAAATTGCAGAATTGATCAAACTAACACAGGTTATAAGATTCAGGGCTACACCAAAAATGGTAAAATGTAACATTAGCTGGTTTCCTTTCTGTTAGAAAGGAATTAAGTTAGAATTAATTCTAACTTGAGTTAGCAGTTAACAAAATTAAGTTAGAATTTTGATACTGGTAAGTATAATTATTGTAATATTACAAGTATAATATTGTAATATTCTATTATTTTATATTTAAATTATGAGAGTCATATAGATCTATTTATAGATATTTATAGTGTGTGTGTGTGTGTGTGTATAAATGTGTGTAAATAAAACATTAAAAACTTTTTTATTGGTTGTATACAATTTAGTCTATACTATGTTTAGTACTAACTACAGGTATTATGTGGAATTTATATAAATAAAGTTTTTTTTAAAGAAAATCTAATAAAAAATACATTTCATCATAGCAAACCATTTCCCCCAATATTCACTCTCTTTTGTTTTACACAAATAACTATTTTTCCCCATCACAGTTAAATTCACAGTTCATATCTTTCCACTTTTGCTACATAGGCACCTTCTACTGGAAATTTTAAAATTCACTGACCAAGTCCATTTAGCCAAAGGCTACCTCAGTCCTTAGGCAACAGATACACACCACATTTTTATTTATTTATTTATTATAATTATACACCGCCTTTTCTCCTGCAAGGAACCCAAGGCGGCTTACATAATCCTCCTCCTCTCCATTTTATCCTCACGACAACCCTGCGAGGTAGCTTAGGCTGAGAGTCAGTGACTGGCCCAAAGTCACCCAATGAGTTTCTAGGGACTAGAAACCCGGATCTCCAGAGTCCCAGTCCAACACTCTCACCACTACACCACACTGGCTCTCACCACACTGGCTCTCATTTCACACTGGCTCTACAATTCTGAATTATACCTAGATTCTCATTCTGCATGAAATTAATTCTGCAGCAGTAATACACAACACTCTCTGCCGCAAACAAAGTGCTTTTTTAAAAAATGTCTCCTCCCACTTCCACACCCCCACTTTCACAGCGAAGGGCAGCAAGCGGCTTAGTGCTTGGTCTCCTGAGAATTCCTCCACCTCCAGTCTTCTCTTGCAATTCTTAGAAATTTGCAAGGAGCAATATGGTTTGTTGTCACACAACTTTTAGAGGAAAGATAAATGTCTTTCCTTCAATAACACTTCTCTCACACACTTGGAATAACCTCATCATGAAGTGCTGCAAAATAAAATGTTTGCAGCTCCTGTTTAAGCAGGAATTACTACAAATACAAACATCAACACAGACAGATGATTAACATTAGAGCCTACCTGATATGCTAGGAACAACAGTACAATCTAACAAAAGCTAAGCGTTTTATTGTGCACTTAAGTCCGGAATAAAACACACACATTCCCCAAAATGGTCATGCTAGTCCATCAGGAAAAAAGAAACCCAAAATCAACAGTTGAGCAATACCTTTGTTAGGACCAACCAAAATGCCACAAAAGTGTGTAAGCTTTTGAATTCTCTGGAACTCTTCATCAGGCTAGGTGGTGCAAAAAACAGGGGATTGGGGAAAGAAACAGAAAAGACAAAATATGTGGCCAGATGTTGTGGCCATGAGATCTGCATTTTAGACCCAGTCTCAAAATGTAGATTTGCAGATTGAATGAATCACTGGTGGCCTGATGAAGAGTTCTAGAGAACTCAAAAGTCCACACACTTTCATGGCATTTTGGTTGGTCTGAATATTGCCCAACTGTGGATTATTAATTTTTAAAGTCCCAGCGATTCCCATGCGGAATGCTAAAACAAACAAACCCAACAGGTGCTACTGTTGCATAATCTTCTCATGTAAAGCCTGGTGGATGCTGCACTGTGCCAAATTACACATTTTGAGGCTAGACTCCACTAGTGAACTAACCTACGAAACACTATAGAACAGGGATAGGCAACCTGTCCAAGGGTCGCTGATAGTATTCTTACTGTAGTTCCATAGCAGGGTTAGGCAACTTGTTCCCCTCCAGATGTTTTGGAGTACCACTCAAATAATTACTGAACACTGGCCAGACTGGCTGAGGCAGATGAGAATTAAGAATCTAAGAACACAAGAAGAGCCATGCTAGATCAGAGCAAGGGCCCATCTAGTCCAGCATTCTGTTCACAGAGTGGTCAACCAGCTGCCCATGGAAACCCACAAGCAGGACATGAGTACAATAGCACCTTCCTGTCCATGTTCCCCAGCAACCAGTGTACATAGGCATACTGCCTCTGATACTGGAGGAAGCATATAGCCATCAGGACTAATAGCCACTGATAGCCTTATCCTCCTCCATGAATTTGTCTAAGCCGTCCAAATCGGTGGCCATCACTACATCTTGTTGAAGCAAATTCCACAGTTTAACTATGCACTTTGTGAAGAAGTACTTCCTTTGATCTGTCCTGAAACTCCCACCAATCAGCTTCATGGGATGACCCCGGGTTCTAGTATTATGAGAGGGAGAAAAATGTCTCCCGATCCATTATCTCCACACCATGCATAACTTTTTACACCTTTATCATGTCTCCCCTTACTCGCCTATTTTCTAAGCTGAACAATCCCAGATGTTATAACCTTTCCTCATAGGAGTTGTTCCAAGCCCTTGATCATTTTAGTAGCCCTTTTTTTGCACTTTTTCCAACTCTACATTATTGTTTTTAGGTGCAGTGACCAGAACTGTAAACAGTATTCTAAGTGTGGTCACACCATAGATTTGTATAAGGGGAGTATGATCTTGGCAGTTTTATTTTCAATGCCCAACATGGAAATTGCCTTTTCCACAGCTGCTGCACGCTGGAACAACATTGGCTTGTAGTCCAAAACATCTGGAGGGCACCAGGTTGCCTACTCCTGCTATAGAACTACAGTACTATCGGTCAACTTTGGACATTGCTACAAGGCCATAATCCAGCCAGCTGCTTTGATGCACACAGAAGCACTACAGCACACCAGTAGTCAGAACTGAATATTGAAGGAAAACAACAAAAACTACACCGCTTTTCAGCATATCTTTCAAGAATATTTTTCAATTCAGAACAATTATTATTTTAAGCTGGTAATTATCTGTAATATCAAACAAATTTTATACAAAAGAACCTGAGAACACTTTTGCTACATACTAACAAATATATCATAGCCAGTGCTCCCTTCTCCGTAAGTTAAAGTACTCAAAGCTATCACTACAAAGGGAGGGCAGAAGAGATGAAGAAGATCAGGAAGTGTTATGGTTGAAAGAATGACAAAAGGGAACTGAAGCTATTCAATCGCTGCATCCTAGGGGAATTCCACTTTATGAAGACAAGGAGATCTAACACATGAGCATACTGGCAAATAAGATGGGTACGCCCCTTAAGATCCCAATGTATAACACACACACACACACCCAAAAAACCATGTACACCCGTTTCCTGCGGGACAATGATGTCATCAGAGCAAGAATGCTAGGGAGTAGCAACACTGCTTAGCTAAAGGAGGAGGAAAAATAAGTTAACACATCTCTATGATAGGACCACAGTCAATATTATAGTGTGCTTAAGAACCATATTTCAAATTTTTAATGTTGTGGAGTGCAATCCTATGCATTTTTACTCAGGAGTACATCCCATTATGTTCAATGAGGCTTACTCCCTCATAAATGTGTTTAAGGCTTCAACTTAAATGTTTGTTTAGACATATTAATACTATGGCCTCAATCTAAAGAAATGTGGAAACAGCGGAAGGATTCACACATTGGTCCGGAACAGGGATGGGCAAACTTCAGACTTGTGGGACCTATTTTGTTTTTTTAATAGGATGCAGAGTACTACCATCCAGAGCCAGACACAAATTGGTGACTCGGGTGAAGAGCAGACACTCCATGAGCCATACACTAGGATATATATATAAATCTACATGTGAGTTACCAGAGATCAGGGATTCTATCACAACATTCCAAAACTGGTCAGCAGAGCTGAACAAAAATTTGGTAGAAAGCAACCAGTTAATATTTCTGTTTTACAGATGAAGAATACTGAGGCTGAGAGATAAGCAATTAGCACAAGGCCAGCCATACTAGAGATTTTTTCCTTGGAATTTTACGTGCTCTCATTAAAGTACTGAGAGTCAGAAAGCCTTGGAGATCTGCTCGAAATCACCCAGAGATCTACCAGTAGATCCCAATCTACCTTCTGCACCCCTGCCTGGTCCAGAATATCTGAAAGGCATCAGGTTGGCTACCTCTGGGGTATGGGATATGGTTCTCTACTACCACCACAAAATAAACGTATCTGCACCATAATATAGAAGACCCTCATTCAGAAACCTACCTCCACACATGGACTGCATGGACTGTATCACAACCTGGACATTTATTAACCCCTACTGTGTTTTCATTGAAGAAAGCTTTCCAGAAAACAACGATTCCAATTCTAAAAGTTATCAGAAAGCCTACACCTCCAGCATATTCAGAGCAATTCTCACACACATTTTTTTCTCAACTTGGGAAGTTTAAAGAGGAATTTTGGAATTGATGCAGAGAGAGGAAGAAGAAATTGACAACAGCCGTATATATCGGGATGGCCAACCTTTTTTGAGCCCGAGGGTCACATATGCATGTGTCCCTCACACCCACAGGGTTGGGGCTAACTTGGGAGTTGCTGGGGAAGAAGAAGGCTAACGCCCGCTCCTGCCACTGGTGACCCTAACTGGGACCACTGCTTTGGTGCCACTGTCAGAGGCACAGAAGCAACTATCTTGGCTGCTTTGGAGTTGCTGCGGGACAGGGAGGCAAAAGCCTCCTCCCACCCTCAATAAGCCCACCAGCTGCTTTAGGGTTGCTACTAATGGTAGCATCAGAACAGTGGTCTTTTCCCACTCACCCGATATATATATATATACACACACACACAAAATATATGTACCTGGGCTGGTGTGGTGTATGTGCACCAAAGGATTATGCCCAATAGTTTGAAAACAAGCCACTTTCACCAGTTAAACCACTACTACTTAGTGAAATCCTTATTATTTAGATATACAAACACTGTTAAGAAACAGTCAAAGATCAGTTAGTGGCAAAGTTACAACTCTGTCACATATTGCAAAATTTAATCTGTATAGTGAATTACAGTCATTCAAATTAAATCTTAGGTTACATGTACACAATCTGCAATCCAGATATGATTTCAGATACAAGTTATGGAGTCTCCGAACACTAACACTTCATTCCCAAATAACTCCATAAGTCATAAAAGCAAATGCTCAGTAAAGCTCTTCTCTTCCATCATGCACTCTTCATTAAAATTCTACATTTGTCTGAAGCCATTAATTTCCGGGTGAAATTACTATATTCTCATTTACTCAGCTTACAAAAATGTTGCAGTGCAGTATGTTTTCAGAGGTCAACACAGATCCAAAATTCAGGAACCAAAGAAAGTTGACTCGATAAACATGATACGTACTCTCACAGATGGTATCGCAGGCTTACAGCCCTCCCGGCTTAGAATTTCTTATTCATGTGCCCAAAAGAATTTCATAGTGGCAGGAGGAACAGGACAACAAGACAAGGTGAAAGATACAGATAAGAAGTTTGTTAAGATTTGTTTCTCTTTGCCTGCTTCGTGTTTTTAAAAACACATTTTAAGGCACCATGCTTTCCAAGGGAGAATGAAACAGAACAGTAGCCATTAGTACCTATAGCAAGAGTGTAAAAAGTACAGCCCATGGGCCACAAATGTACACACACACACACAATTCCTGTGTGGGACCTTCAAAGCTGGAGACCTTCAGGGAGCAAAGCATGTGTTCTGCTCACTGTGCTACAGCCCTTCTGCTGGTAAGAAAGAACTGTTCTATGATTCTATAATTCCCCAAATTCCTGCTTCAAACGCTATTCACTACTTATGAGAAGCAAGGTGCTTTTCCAACCTCTAAAGCAGGGAAGTGGAAACTTTGGACAGAGGGTCCCCATCCAGCCTGCAGAGCTTTGGACTCCCTCTATGGGAAGAGCACCCGCTTTGCATGCAGAAGGTCCCAGTTTCAATCCTCAGCAACTCACTACAGGATACAAGCAAAGCGCTTTTTAAACCCTTCTCCCCTCCAAAGTCTGAAAAACAAAGGTTCTTTCCTCAAGCACCCTGGCTGCAGTGCCCACTGCCTGTGCCTGGACATGAAGTCAACAACTGAAGTGCCTAAGGGGACTGCTCTGCCAAAGCCTTGCTAGGGATGTGTGATGCTGGGAATTCCATTCCATGTAAGGATTCCAACTGGATTCCACAGTGTTTCTGTTCTGGTAAGTGGCAATGGATTGTAGCGGATTCCCCCCCCCCCCAATTCTGGAAAAATTTGGGGCATTTTTTTCGGACTCCACCATTTCTGCAAATTGTAATCTGCTGGGCTAAATTTACAAGAGGGGAATATACCTCTGTGGGGTTACATAGCAGACAGACGGACTTGCACAAGATTGTCGATAAAAAAAATATTTTTTAAAATTACAACACCATTTGCGCAAATTTCAAGATCTCCCCCACAAAAATTGTGCAAATTGCTGCCATTATTAAATTTAAAAAAATTAAAAAAGGAATCCGCGTAGTGGTTCGACTTGCTACAGATCGAGTTGATGCCAGACGGGGGACGGCAGGGTGCTGGGGGATATACAAAACGAAATCCACATGGTTGAACCAGAAAAATTGGTCACATTTTCACACACACCCCAAACAGAATTCTCATATATCCCTACTTGTTGCCATTCACCCTGAGCTGCTGAAGTTCAGAGTATGAATGGAGAAACCTCCGGATCAGGGCCAAGGGCTAAATGAGAAGCCCTTCACATCTGGACAGAGCTCCAGGACACCACTGCCTAGCCCTATAGGTAAAACTACTGCATTCACACCAATGATCCAAATTATTATTTATTTATTTATTATATTTATACCCCACCTTTTTTCCTGTAAGGAACCCAAGGCAGCTTACATAATCCTCCTCCTCCTCCTCTCCATTTGATCCTCACAACAACCCTGTGAGGTAGGTTAGGCTGAGAGTCAGTGACTGGCCCAAAGTCACCCAGTGAGTTTCATGGCCGCGCGGGGACTAGAACCCAGATCTCCCGAGTCCCAGTCCAACACTCTCACCACTATGCCACACTGGCTCTTTACAACAGCACAAAGTATTTTATATTTAAAAGATACTTTACTTAAGTTTTATCACATCTTAATGGTACAAGAAATGAAATTTAAGAGGAGGCAGCTTAGAGTTAGGCATAAGCAAATAGTCATGGATGGAGCAATCCTATGGCCTCTAGACAGTGTCCAGGGGGTCATAGGATTATTTGGATTCCCAGACTGGAGGTCAGAAAAGACCTTAGGCCGCGGAGCCTGGGATCTCCACTCTCAGATCCCTCTCCCACCACCACCCTGCAGCTGGTGTGGAAAGAACTGTGCTGGCTCCTTCTCCAAGGTCATAAGAGAGACTTCGGAGAAGGGGTAAAGGGGGTGTTCCAAGGGGCAGGAAGGGGAGGAGACTGGGTCCACTAGGATTTTGAATATTCGAACCATGACTGTGGCTTATCATGTTGTCCGAACCTGACGAGGGTGGGCTGTTGGTGTGGTAAACAAACCATCCACAACCTTAAAACAGCCCACGGGTTCTGGGTGGTTTGTTAACCATGGCAACAACCCACCCTCACCGGGTTCAGCTGACACGACAACCTGCGGTCACAGCTTGAATATTCAAATTTGCCCGGCAAACACCACAACCCACCATGGCTTAAATAAACCATAGTGGGCTGCGGTGGTCATGGGAACTCGGTCAATATCATCCTACAAGGCTATCATGTTTTCAAAGAAAAAAAGAGAGCAGTGATTTGCCTGGGGAGAAGTCAGGGAGAGACACCCATTTGAGAATTAATGGTATTGATGATAAAGCTATGAATCCAAAAGTGAAAAGCAGAATGTAACAAATCATCCATACCATGTCAGTCACACTTATTTTGAGATTACAATCAGTATTACAAAAAGCACTGTGCTTCAGAAGCAGGAGGTGGGGTGGGGGAGAGAATCCCAACATACTCTTACTTCCAGTTCCTATTGGGAAAATATTGTTTCTACAAGCTTGCATATTTTTGTGCAAATCCGTTAGCTACATACAAGTCACCATATTTAAAAATTATAACATTAAAACCACATTTAAAATAATAATAATCAGTTCCTATACAAACATTCATAGCTCATCATTATTCCTGTTCATCTTCCCAAGAACAAGCTGCCTTTTCATAATATTAACTTTTTTAAAAGTTGCTTTGACAAAGCAACAAAATATCACGTTTTATTAACTGCATAGTAATACCAGCTAAAATCACTATTTTGCTGAAGTTAATGGCATAATTCCCATATTTTAATGGCCCTAGATTGAAACAGACCTGCTGGACACAATCCAAAGTCGTTCCAAGCACAAAGGAGCCCCCCAATCTCATCTATGAGAAGACTTTGTGAGCATTGGGAAATGAATTTTATATTGCAGATCTTTGGTATTTAGAAATTAATCTAGAGTCGCTTTAACCTTTACAAAGCTTAGCTTATAGGTAAATGGTAAGCATTTTAGTCTTCTAAAAAAATAACAGCAAATTAACATTTTACCAAGCTCTAAATAGTTTCCACTGTATTTCTTATTAATCATTTCATATTTGTTAACAATACCTTACTTAAGTGATTGATTGAAACAGACCATTATGAACAATGAGTTCCTAGTAACAAAAGCATTCGCTCATACACAAATGTAGCACGAATTACGATTAGAAGAACATACAAATTTCAATTTCACTGCTCAAGTCAAGAGTCCTTTAGTGTGTTTTTCCCCATGGTGGCAGAAACCATATGCTTGGTTGTATAGAAATAACTAAAACACTGAAAATTAGCAACTGCAGCATGATTGTTCTTTGTTTCCATATGCTCAATATCTACGCAATAAAAAAAACTTCCTAAGGTTAAGAGACAAAGATTGATTTATATAATATGGGTAAAAGCTGAAACCCTATGCATCCCTACATAAGAGTATGCTTCATTTAACTTAGTGAGACTTGTTTCTGAGTAAAGGGCCGGGGTGCATAGCATATTTCTTCAATAAGAAGGTGAACCCATTGCAAAGAATAAATATTGCTGCAATCCCATCACTTGCATTTCGTTTAACAATAGTTATTACAAAAGCAGGTTTAAACACAAATTCTATGGGATATTGTTCTTGGAAGCAAGAAAGCTTTTAAGGTAAATTTGGCTGTCTTATGTTAAGGCAGTAATACTTTAAAAGGCCAACAGTATGAAAAGAACCCTTAAATTATAGTTTCAACGTATTTGATACATACTACGGTAAACTATTTTCAGGGTTTAATTCTAAACACACAATAGAAGGTGGACCCCACTGAACCCAATAAGACCCCTCTGAATCATCATGCAAAGAACTGGGCTGCACCCCAATTCTAAACATGTTATATGGAAGACAGGCTCATGGCTTATATTGACAACTTCTATTTCAGTCAGTGCCCATCTTATGTAGAAGTGCCACTGAACTCCGTTGGACATATTTCAAAACAAAGATGTTTAGGACCAAACTATCATCTATAACTTCAGACATGTTAAACTTCACAGGATCTACTCAGATTTCCTACTAAATGCACACATTTACACACACACCCCAACCACTCTAAAGCTAACTGTTGTCTTTAGGTTCTTGGCTACATTCATTCCATTTATATTGCTTTGTTTGTTACTAGGTTTGCTTTTCAAATTGAAAGCATGTTCTACACAAGCCACTAGCAGTTGTATCTGCAGCCCATCAATCATACACGGTAAAAAGATTAGTAAGAAAGCAAGTTTAAATTATGTGACCCTCCCAAGGTCCTATTAAAAATTTGAGAAACAACCTTACCAAGCCCAGCTGATTTGCAAAATTTCAGAAACTACAATGAAACTGGTAGCAAACATTAATTATACCATCTCACCACTTAAAAGAAAAAAAAAAGAGGGCACAAGAATCTCTTTTGCAAAGCTCTGTACTAGCAAGAATTTCTTTATGAAAAAACCATGAAGAATTTATTTACGTACCACAAGAATTTCTTTAAAGATACAAACAGTAATTTCTAGGACAATGAGGCAGAGTTAAGTGAAGGGTAGCAGTAACAAAGTGTATTATGGTGTTACATAGACTAGCAATAGAGTATTATGGCTCTACATAGACTAGTTATATAGAGTTCAGCCTTTTCAGATATGGGACCCTCTCAATATTTTACCATATCCCTTTGTTCTTATTCTTCCCCCACCCCACTTTTCTTTTAAAAGGGAGGTTGGTTGGCTGTGGCACTATTGTTGGACCCACCATAGATTGGGGTGCAATTCAATTGTGACCCAATAGCATCAAGCCAATGCTATTTTGGGTAAACAACCTGGAGTTCCCTCATTCAACTATGCATTAAAATCATTATCAATTGCACCCCACAGGAAGATGGTAAAGTGCTCTGAACACTAATTGTTGTGCTCAGCATCCCTTCTCTTACACAAAGATACACTTAGTTTAACCTGCACTCTTGGTTACCATTTCAGATATAAACAAAATCATTTCTTAAATAAACACCACCCCATGGGGCAGCCGACCAGGCAAAGACCCACCACCGAAGACCTCTTTTTCACCTGCTTGTCAGAAAAGTGCAACAACGAAAGCATCGGGAGCCAGTCAGACAACAATTGTTCATCTTATTCAAGTGCAGCTAACCTCCTCTGAAAGGCTCCATAGGTAGCTGCCAGTCTCAACAGCTGACCCTCTCAGATCAGAGTGAAAGTTGTCAATTACCAGTCTGACAAGACTGAATTTTAAAAAAGGGGGGGGGGAGAGAAAGAGAAAACCATGCCTTTTCGCCTGACACTCAAGCAAAAGGTGCAGTTTCGGCTGGAAAGAGGGGTGGCGGCGGGTTGTTTTGTTCCCACCCTCGTTGCCCAACCCTGCCCGTGATCGGTGGCACCGGAGAAACAAGGCTGCAACACCGGCCAAGCCAACCTAACGCTTGCGAAAGAAAAAGAAAGAAAGAAAGCTCAGCCAGCTTACAATGCACAACGCTCCAAGCGCGTGGACTGGATGGCAGGATAGGACACAGCAGCAGAGTTTGCTTTTCTTCCACCACCACCACCCCACTCCCTTTCCGGTAACCGGAGAAAAACACGGGAAGACGACGAGGGGGTGGGTGGGTGAGTGGGGACTCCGCCTGCGCGAGTCCCTGCAGGGCGCAATCGCCCCCGTTGCCAGAAAGAAGAGCGGGCGAGCTGGGGGGTTGGAAAGGCAATTGGAGAGGGGGAAGAGCCAGTAGCCGAGGGGTGGGGCCAAAGGGCGCGGGAGGAGTGTCAAATCCCGGCTATAAAGGCCGATCAAGTTGCCGCCGGGAGCGGGGCAGCACCAGGCGAAGGCGGTAGCAACAGCACCAGGCCTCGAACTGGGCCCGGGCTGGGTCGTCACTCCCTGCCTGTCACACACACACACACACACACACACACACTCCTCTCTCTTTTTCTCCCCCTTCCGCCTTCAGACTGCAACCATCCTAGGCACGCTTACCCTGGAGGAGAACTGGCGCTTTGCTAGTAAACGAACGCGCGCAGGATCAGGCTGCAAATCCGCGAGAGACGCGATGCACTGAGGAAGACAGGCTCATGGCTTATATTGTCCTTTAGGACTCGCTTCCAAGTACATAATGCACAGGATCGCGCGGCGGGGCTGCGCGCGCCCCGACCCCGCAGCTCAGTGCCTTGCAAGGCTGCCGTCCTACAGGCAGTCAAAGCGGAGGAGGAGGAGGAGGAGGAGAGAACAACAGCGGGCCTTGCTCGCGAGCACGGTTTGGGGCTGCTGCGATCCTGCGCCCCGGAGCAAGCCGCCGGCGCACAGGGCTGCGCGGCCAGGCCGCCACCCTCCCTGCACCGGGCTGGCACAGGCACGGCGCGATCCTGTGCACGGTTCCCGGGCAGCAAGCCTCCCTGCGTGTTGCAACGGACCTCGCAGGTTTACTCGGGAGCAAGCCTGCCGCCCCTGCTGTGTTTAGGATGGCAGTCTGAGGGAGGGGGGGCGCCTCTCTCTCTCTCTCTCTCTCCCACCCACCCTTCCCAGCAGGCTGCCCCTTTGCAAACCCACCCGGTCCCAGACACACATCCAGCCCGTCACTCACCAGGGAGAAGAGGTTGGAGTGACAGTCCTCCAGGCTCGCCCCGTTCGCCACCGCAGTCATGATCCTCCTCGGCGAGCCCGGCCTCCAGAGCGGGGCATGTCTGGGGAGGAGGCGGATTGGAGAGGGGTGGGGGGTTGTCTGAGAGGCGCTGGGCGGGCCCGGCCGATGGAGGGAGGGGGGGCGCTCCGCAAGCCCCCCTCCCCGCTTTCCTTCCTGGAGCGGAGGCGGGAGCTGAAGAGGACGGCGACGGAGGCGGAGGAGGGGCGAGGACGGAGGGGCAGCGCAGCCGCCTCCTTGCCCACCCCGGCCACTCGGCGCGGGCGGGGCCGGCCCCCCACTCCTTCCGCCCGCTCGCTCGTGAGAGAGGCGAAGGAGCTTTCTTGGTGGGGGGGAGGCGGAGGAGAAGCCCCCGAAAGAGACGCGGGCGGCGACGGCAAGCGGCGTGTGACGAGATGCGAGGCGGTTCGGTTCCGCCGCCGGGTGGGTCTCTCGCTCTCTTCACGGAGGGAGGGAGGAAGGAAGGAAGGGGCCTCCCTCTCGGCGCGGCTCGCTCTCCTCGCCGCGCGCGCACACACACACACGCGCGCGCGCGCACAACCCGGCTATTGATCGAGCGCGACCTCCCCCTCGCTCCTCGTCGTCGTCGTCACCGCCCCCCCCTCCCTGCTCGCTCCTTCTTCTTCTTCTTCTTCGCCTCCTCCCCGGCGGGCTCCCCTCAACGCCGCCTCACGCTACACACACACACACTTTCTCTCACATACACACACAGGCGCTCGCTCTCCGCTCTGACAGCAATGGCGGCCGCCAGGAGCAGCGCGCTTCGCCATTGGCCCAAGCCGCCCCACGTGGGGCAGTCCTCCCGGCAGGACGGGAAGGAGGGAGAGAGAGTGAGAAAATGAGGAGGATTCATCGAGCTGCGCGGCTCGCGCTCGCTCGCTCGCGCGCGCGCGCTCTCTCTGTCAGGCTCTGTGTGTTAGCAACACAATCCGCCGCGTCCCTGCTTTCGCCGCCGCTGGGGGCGCTGTGGAACTGAGCGGGCCCGCGCGGGCGGCATGGATGGGGAAAGGCGTCTCGCGCGCGCCCTACCTCGCCGTTGCGGAATGCGCAGACGTTGCAGCAGGCTCTCTCGTTTTTTGAGAAGGCATGGGAATTTTGCAGGAATGTGTGGTGAGAACATAAGATGAGCCATGCTGGATCAGATCAAGGGTGCATCTAGTCCACCATTCTGTTCCCACGGTGGCCAACCAGAGGCCCGTGGGAAATCCACAGGCAGGACATAAGGGCAAGAGCCCTTTCCGGCTGTCCTCTGCCTGCCTCTGATTCTGGCGATAGTAAGTAAATAGGCATCATGACTTGTGCCCATATTGCCCACGAATGTATCTAATCCCCTTTTAAGGGCATAAGAAGAGCCCTGATGCTGGATCAGACCAAGGGTCCATCTAGTCCAGCATTCTGTTCTCACAGTGGCCAAGCAGCTGCGCACATGATCCCACAAGCAGGACAGGAGTGCAACAGCACCCCTCCCGCCCACGTCCCCCAGCAACTGGTGTACCGCCTCTGATACTAGTATAATGGGGTTAGAAATTTTGGAGCCGCAATTAAGCACATGCAAGCAAAACAACAACATACTGCTCTCTCGTTTTTTCCTGCTGCCACGGACGTCCCCTTCCTCTGTCCCCGCCCCCCCCCCCAGTGTCGAATTTTAGATTGTAAGTTCCTCAAGGCAGTGTCCTGACCTCTGGTAGTCCGTAAAGCAGCCTTCCCCAACCTCGTGCTCTCCAGATGTTTTGGACTTCAATTCCCACCAGCCCCAATGGTCAGGAATCCTGGAAGTTGTAGCCCAAAACATCTAGAGGGCACCAGGTTCCCCATAAAGCTGCCATAAAGCACCTGCACACAGATGCTATATAAATAATTCTCATTATTATTGTTGTTGTTGTTATCATCATAATAATATTTATACCTCAGGTCTTCTGCTTGTGGGGTGCTCAGAACAGCTTACATTAATAAACAATACAGCACACTTTTTTTAAAAAAAAAACTATATTTATGAACGATTTATATTAAGCAATTTCTAAGCAATCTACAAAAAGAATTCTTCAGACAGAGGACAAGATCATCTTCCTGGGAATTCCTGTTGGAAAATGTATGTTTTTAGTAGGTGCTGAAAACCCAGAAGGGTTGGCCCCTGCCTAGTTTGTAGTGGCAGGAAGTTCCAGAGAGTAGGTGCTATGATACTAAAGGCCGTGACAATTCTGAGCCGTGACGGACTGGACCGCTGAAATCTCAGGTACCACCAGGAGGGTATTAGGGCATTTATATCTCACCTTCCCTGCAAGGAGCTCAAGCCTGTGACTCCTGAGTGCTCATTCACATTAATATATTGATGTATTTCACTTATATTAAATTCTCTGAACAACCCTTGTGGTAAGTTAGGCTGAGAGTGCCCCAGAGTCATCTGGTGAATTTCATCATAGCTCGGTGGATTTGAACTGGGGCAGACACTAAGGCTGCAATCCTAGGCCCACTTACTTGGGAGTAAGCCCTATTAAACTCAGTAGAGTATTGGCCCTTTTTTCTTTTCTTTTTTTGCAGAAGTAACTCCTGCTGCGTGTCGGGGGGGGGGGGACTTATTTCCAGTTTAAGTGTATGTAGCCACAAAGCTTATTGCAGACTTCTCCAACCTGGTGACTTCAGGATCCTTTGGACTTCAACTCCCATAAACCAATGGTCAGGAAATTCTGGGAGGAAACCAGGTTGGGGAAGGCTGGGTGATTTTGAGGGCCATCATGATCTCTCAGCCTAATCTAGCACTCAGTTGTGGGGAGGAGCCATATACACTACCCTGAGCTCATCTGAGGAACAGCAAGAGAAAACTGCAATAAATACAAAACAAAAGAAAATATGATGGAAAGGCCCGAGTGCTGTAAGTTTAAAAAGTAACAAAGCCTCTTGTGGCACCTTCATTGTTGCATAAGCTTTTGTTGACCTATGCCTGCTTTATCAGATGCATTCTATGGTTAATGTTGGACAGGGAGACCCCAGTTCAGGTCTTCACACGGGGCTATAACACACGGTGCAATCCTATGCATGTTGAGACAGGAGGGAAAAAAGTCCTACAACTCCCAGTATTCCCCAGCAAGCATGGCTGGCTGGGGATTGTTGGGAGCTGTAAAACCTAGTTTTTTTCTGTCTGAATATGCATAGGATTGCATCCCTGGGTTATTTTGCACTGGAAACCAGCTCTCAGCCTAACCTACCTCACTGGGTTGTTAGGAGGATAAAGTGTGTGTGGGGGAGAGAATTATGTACACCACCCTGAGCTCCTCGGACGACAGGTGAAATATAAAGATAACAGATCATAATATTTCAGGTGGCTTTTGAATACGTCTCATATTCTTCACTGGAATGTACAAGCCGCACGCGCACTTTTTGTTTTTTTACCTTTACAGCTCTCGACATCTAGGGCTTAGTCCAGTTGGTCTAAAAAGGTGTTTGAAAATAAAGCATTCTACAGAAACCTGTCATTCATCCTCAGCTGCTCAGCAGTTACTGCTGCGGAATCATGAAGACTGCAATCCCAGGAATACTTACTTGCAAATAAGGGCGTAATCCTATGGCCCTCTGACCTTGTCGGGGGGGGGGGGGCATAGGATAAGGCATAGAAGCCACTGCGACCTTGGAAATCCCTTCCAAGGTCGCAGTGCACAGTCCGCCGGCGGAGCGCCTGCCCCCGCACCTCGTATCCGGTGCAGTTCTTTCTGTGCTTGCAGGAAACTGAAGACAGAAGACTGTCTTCGGTTCCCCGGGGAGGGGAGAAGCAGGGCACCGCCATCTTACGACAAATCCAGGCAGTGCCTCAGCCTGTTCTCCTCGGGAGGAGAGGAAAAACATCTAGACCAGGGCTCTCCAACCTTGGATCCCCAGATGTTGCAACGTCTGGGGACCCAAGCTTGGAGAGCCCTGATCGAGATGGTCGAAATCGGCCCCAATATCTCTGCCCTGTCCCGTAGTTAGTGGAAGCAGAGGGAGAGGAAAGAGGGCACAGGTGGAAGACACGCAAGGCTGAGTGGTGTGAAAATGGCTGTCTAAATGTTTTTGAGAGTGAGGGGAGTGTAGCAGGAATCCTATCTGCCAGGCTTCTCCCACACTCAGTAGGATGCCCATAATCCTCCAGGTTCAGCGGGTTGTGGGCACCCACATAGCTTGGGGCTCTAAGTCTACTTGAAATCAGTAGGGTGCACTTGTGAGTTATTGGGGATCAGATTATTCTCAAATAGGAAAACCTAAAATCCTTCTTTTTAAAAATAATTTTAAAAATGAATTGTCTTCCACGCACATTTTATGGAATCATTAACAGTTAACACTTCCGACAGTATTTTTTTTTAATTACTAGTGGCACCCGAAGAGCACCATCATACTGCTGTTCAACAGGTTTGACGAGTGACCTTTCTGCCTGTGTGAAAAGACCAAACATTATGAGAATGTCCTTTTTCACTCCCGCCTCCTGAAAAAAGGGAGCCATTTTGCCAAATATTCTCCACCCGTTCTTTGTTTTTTTGTGTGTGGTGGCCTCCATCTTTCCCACAATGCTCCTAAATGATGCCATATCTAGGGCAGTGTTGAGGATACAACTTGGCAGCTGGATTGTCAACACAAGAGCTTTGCCATTGGCGTTTGTACTGACAGTATTCCAGGGATGGGGACTCGGACTCGAGGACTCGACTCGTGAGTCGGACTGAGTCCCCCCTCTGACTTGAGTCTGACTCGAGTCCCAATATTTTTAATGGGACTCGAGACTCGACTCGGGACTCGAGACCAAGGAGTCATCAACATCCCTGGGCTGTTGACGAGTCTTCTGGCTGTGCCAGAAGGAGCGCGATCACCGGTGAAGAGCGCATGGAAGCGAGGTGCGCCGCTGCTCGGCCACTATGGACAGCTACCAGGAGCGCAGCCCCAACGATGTGTTGAGATTTATTTTGATTGATGTGTTGTTGTGGGGGGTTAGGGTTAGGGTCAGACATTTTGGGTTTGGCTGCCTCTGCCTGCCTGTTTGGGGTTCCCAGCCTCCTCTGCCTGCCTGGTCTCTTCTTGACCAGTTCAACAGTTGAATTGTCCAAGACAAACGCCTCTGCCTGCCTGCTTTGGGGTTCCCTGCCTCCTCTGCCTGCCTGGTTATTTTGGGTTTGTCTGCCTGGTCTATTCTTGCCAAAATCAGTTGCAGAGTTTTGAAATAAAAAGGCACACTTGTGCCTAGAATTTCTTTAAACCACACATCTGAAGTAGCCTTATTTTGTTGGGGAAAAAACCCATTGATTTTAATAGGGACTCGTGGAGTCAGCTTTGGGAGTGACTCAGGACTCGGGACTCGTGAGTCACCATTTTGGACCAAGGACTCGGACTCGGACTCGAGACTCCGGTCCAAAGACTCGTGACTCGACTCGTGACTCGAGACCAAGGACTCTTCAACATCCCTGCAGTATTCTCTCCCTTACCCAGAGAATATTCAGCGAAATAACACCTCCAGTTTTGTCACCTGTGAATAAGGTTGAGAATTTCGGCAGCCCATTTTCACACCACTCAGCCTTGCGTGTCTTCCACCTGTGCCCTATTTTCCTCTCCCTCCGCTTCCACTAACTACGGGACAGGGCAGAGATATTGGGGCAGAGAGAACTTTGATTGCCTTTGCCCACACACGACACACACACCACCCTAGGAAAAAGGAGGCAGCTGGCAGCAGGCGGCATGCTTCTTTCTGAGCAGCAATGCGACATAATAACTGACATCAAATCATAACTGACAGCCATATGGGTGAATGCTGGAGAGTTCCGTGTTTTTTGTAATACAAAAGCATAATAAATATGTGCGTCTAATAAGGCTTTGGAACAGCAAAGGGGCTGTTCCATTGCACGGAGGGAGTGGATATAGCCACGGGGTGCAAATAGCCAGGGGTGCAAAAATCCAGGCACCGTGGACAACTTTAAAATAGGGGCCTCTCTTCTGAAGGGATCAGGAAGCAGATTCTGACACTTCTCCTGTGAGCTAGCAGGTGTAGGACCTTGCCACCACCTCTCCCCTGACATCCTTCTTTTTCCACATGATCCTCTCCCCACCGCCCTGCAACGGTAATATTTTTAATTTTCTCTACAACTTTTTATTTCTTCCTTTATCAAACCTCCTCAATCCAAAGTCTTTCCCCACTCTGTTCCTCTTCTTATTTCCAGTCAATATTTTCTTCCCCATTCCACTGCACCCCTCCCCATTTTCAGCCTTTTCCACTTCCTTTTTCTCCCCTCCGCATGGACAGTCCAAAAATGCAGGCTACTGTGTGGTGTAGTGGTTAGAAACCTGTTCTTGCAGGGGGGGTGTTATCTCCACCAGGAGCAGAACTTTTGTAAAGCTAATGGGTCATAAATGCCCGTTCAAGACCAGGCCACCCCAGAATATTTTGCATTACAACAGGGAACAAGATATTGTTGCTGGGAAAATTCCTTTCCCCCCAGCTACTGTGAAGATTGCAGCTCAGCTCAGAGGGAACAGGGAATTCCGAGCGGGTGGGGTGGCAGATGATGTCATCATCCCTGCTAATCAGAAGGTGCCAGCGCTGTGTCCCCGCAAGCCCTGGCTCCACTTTACCACGGCTGCCCACTTTCATCTTCCTGCTGTAACCCTGACTTTCCTTTTGCTGCCCAAAGAGGCTGGCAATCCCTCTGCCCTGGGCACCAAGATTCCATTATGGCAGGGGTGGACACACTAAAGGCGTGTGTGGAATCTACTTTGGGCTGGATCCAGACTTAGTCATACTTAAAGTAGATCCGTTGAAATCAATTGTATGGATCTGATCCTATGTTTTTGCTAGAATCCCCAAATCCACCACCCAGAACCATATGCAAAATATTTATTTATTTATTTATTATATTTATACCCCACCTTTTTTCCTGCAAGGAACCCAAGGCGGCTTACATAATCCTCCTCCTCCTCTCCATTTTATCCTCACAACAACCCTGTGAGGTAGGTTAGGCTGAGAGTCAGTGACTGGCCCAAAGTCACCCAGTGAGTTTCATGGCCGAGTGGGGACTAGAACCCGGATCTCCCGAGTCCCAGTCCAACACTCTCACCACTACGCCACACTGGCAGCCCAAAAGAGCTGGAATGCACTTAGAATGAAGGAACAGGCTACCTACTGCACATGTGCCACCCCCCAAAATATTTTTCAGTACCAGAACTGAGCTCACAGGTATTTCAACCTGAAATTTCAAGATGAAATCCACTCCTGCTTCTCTCCCTTCTGCCCCATCCCTCTCATCCATCTTTGCTTCAGTGATCTAATTTAGAAAGGTGGGGGGGGAGCCTTTTTCCAGTGTAATCCTATACATGTCTGCTCAGAGGTAAGCCCCATTGAGTTCAATGGGGCTTACTCCTGGGTAAGTTCTAGACCGCGGTGAAGAAGCTCTATATTTAATCCACTCTGCAGAAGGCTGAAAAGCTGCTGGAGACCGAATGCAATCATGTTGAGAATGCACCCATCGCCTGGCATACAACTGAGCTGCCTTGTGCTTGGGGAAGGAGCCAGTTGCTTGCTTCTCCAGACAGATTCCAAAATTAGATTCAAAACACAGCCGTGGCTGATATCGGAGGAAAGATTGCTTCATTCCAGAACAACTTCGCACATGTTAAGCCTGCTTGGCCCTAGTGCGTGGCTGAGCAAATTCCACAGCAGGCGTTCATTATTTTTCCCAAAATGAGGAGCGAGAAAAAGGCTACAACAACCTAACTGGAGAATGTATAAATGAAACATTAGAACACCTATTCCTGTTGTCATTCAGCCTTTCAATATTTTACATTCGGGGGGGGGGGGAAATAAACGCGTCTAGAGCTGCAGCGCACATTCAGGCAAATTTCCCCCCAGGAATTGACACTGAGTGGGCGGGCCGTAAGGAGTGAGACCCTTCGCCCTTGCCGAAGATGGACTCAGGCGGCATAGCGCCATAGTAAAATGAAAAATTTCACAATCGTGACCGTTTCATTAGATTGAACTTAAATGTTAATTAACGTAAGCTAGGTACATCGACATCCTTCTTGTTTTCTTGGGGTAATTCTGCACAACTCTGCTAATGAACTTCTTGAATGCTGCTTCCTTCATTTTCAGCTGCTTCCTGGGCTTCCAGGAGTTCTGGTCCTTCAGTTGATATATTTATGCGTTCGTTGCAATAACCAGGCGTTTCAAGAAACAGCCTTATGATGCCTTTCCGTGACCAAATCCTCTCCCTGAACCATTAACTCTAGAGCCTCTTCTGCAGAGGACTGCTAGCGCAATGGAGAGAGTTAGCACTTCGTAAAGGAGCCAGGTAGAAACCCTTGTTACCGGATCAGGACAGGGTCAGCTACCTTACGTGAGCTCTGCTGACCTGCCCTGTTCTGCAAACAAGCATTTCTGCATGTTTCTAGTCCTTATGCAAAGTGCTAACTCTCCATTGCGCTAGCGGAGGGTCCCGCTGGCCTGGTGCTTGAACTGCGTTGGATACTGCTCTGTATCTCTGCGTTTTGAGGTGGTTCAGATGTAATACCAAGCCGTGGTTCAGCATTAACTGATTGAGCAGTTGAGCCCAGGCTCATGTACTCCCTCCTTTACCTACCCATCTTCTCACACAAGTGGGTGGGCTCACACAACACGATAAGCCATGGTGGCTTATGAGCCATGCTGTGGCTTGTCGTGTTGTCTGAACACAGCAGCATGGTAACCACACACAAGCCACTCTGGCTGGCTTCTGACAACATGACAAGCCACTCTGAAACAAACATGGCTTATAAACCACCAGGGATCATCGTGTTGTGTGAACCCAGTCTGCCTCTGATCCTGGGTTGAGGCAAAACCGTAGTTTGTCTTTTCATCTGAACTAGCGAACTATGATTTGGGCTTGCCCTGGATCAGTCCCTGGTTTGCAGGGTAGAGAATAGTTACTGTTTGCAGGGCAAAGAAACCATAGCTTGCTGGCTCAGATGAAATGGCAAAGGATGGTTTGTCTCAACCCAGGATCAAACCATCATGAGTGAGGGGAGGAGGGATCGTATGAGTCCATGGCTTCAGAGTGATTGTTTGCTTACTACATTTATGCCCTACCTTTTTTGCCAAGGTACACAAGACTGCAGCCATGGTTCTCCCTTTCCCCTATTATATCCTGACAACAGCCCTTTGAGATAGCTTAGGGTGAGCCCAAGGTCACCCCATAAGTTTCATGGCTGAATGGAGACTCCCAGTCCGGTTCTGACACTCTGCCAGGGTTAGGCAACCTGGTGTTCCCCAGTTCTTCTGGACAAGTCCCATAACCCCTGACAATTGGCCATGTTGGCTGGGGCTTCTGGGCAAGGGTAGGTATGGTTGGGCACCTGCCAAGGGCCCACACCCCAGCTGGGGCCCACTGACAGGAACCACTGGGAGTTGCTCGTCCTCTTCCCTATTGCAGCATGCTTGTTTGCCTGCCTCTCGCTCCAGCCCAGACAACGGTGGTGGTGAAGAGAAGGAGAAGGAGCAGGAGATGCCACTGCCTGCTTGCTCACTGGCTCTATCCCTGTCAAGCGAGCAAGTGGTATCAATGATGAGAAAGGATGAGGAGCAGCTGCTGACAATGGTGGTGAGAAAGTAGACTAATTGAGGGAGGAAGCACATTGAGGGTGTCTTGCCCAAGGGCCCTCCAAAACCTGGACCCAGCACTGCTTCTGGGAGTTGTAATCCAAAACATCCAGAGGGTACCAGGTTACCTACCACTGCAACACTGACTCCCACTGGCTGTGGTTTGGCATTAAGTTTGAATCACCAACTCTTCCTCTCGCATTATCTTTAACTGGGACACCAAACAACAAACAAACAAAAAATTGTGGTGCCCCAGTGATATGTCCCACCTTTGAACCTGACTCTCCAAGCTAGGGAAGAGCCAGTATCCAAAGAACTACATGGCGACTAGTCCCATATTCCCAAGGAAGTTTAGAAAAGAAGACTTCTGTCTTCTGGTTTCTTGTGGTATAGCAGAGAGCTGTGCATCCGGCATTCAAAGGGAAAAGTCAAACATCCCACTGCACTGGCTCCAAGTTTGTGTCCAGACCTAGTTCAAAGTGCTTGTTTTGACTTCTAAAGCGCTACATGGCTTGGGACGTTGGTACCTGATGGAACATCTCTTCCCATATGTACCTGTCCATACTTTAAAGTCATCCACAGAAGCCCTTCTTCAAGTGCCCCCTCATTCTGAGGCTCGAAGTGTGGAGGCAAGAGAGAGGGCTTTTACAGTAGTGCCCCCCTCCGCTCTGAAATGCTCTCCCAAGGGAAGCTCACCTGGCACCCACACTACTCTCTTTCTAATGCCAGGCTAAGACTTTCTTGTTCTGCCAAGCTTTAAAATAAAAGCAAAGTTTTAAAAAGTATTTTAAACATTTCAGTATTTTTGTCTTTTATTATCTTAGTCCCTACAATGTTTATTATTATTATTATTATTATTATTAATAATAATAATAATAATAATAATAATAAATTTATATTTATATTTATATTTATTTATTTATATCCCGCCATGTGATATTGTATTTTATGCTGTGTTGACACGTTTATTAGTTTTATATTGTTGATTTTATTTGTATTTTTTTAAATCGTTATTGTAAAACACCTAGAGACATTTATTTTATGAGGCATTTAATAAATTAAATAAATAAATAAAAAGCTGGAAACTCTTGAGCACACTTGCTGAATAACTTCCATTTTTGAGGTGGGGATGGGGTGACCCCACTGAATGGAGGCTCTGCAGCATCCTCCATTCAATGTGTCTAGCACAGCCTTGTGTTTAACTACTTGTCTGCTCATCATAGGCGACCAGGAATTCCATGCAGGCAAGTGCATAGAATTCCATGCCAGGGCTGGCATCTCTCCATTCAGATCTTTCCATTCCTCCTCCACCAGTCTGTTTGGTTTCTGTGCTGCCTCTGGAGAAAGGGTTACCCATCCCTCAGTTCTCTTCCTCCTCTGCAAGCCTGTTTGGTAGAAGGCAAATTTTTATTTTTATTTTTTTACTAGCTTGCTAAGAGGCTAGTAGCCAACATTTCCCGTCCTCTGTGGCTAAACGCAGGCTTCTAGCCTCTCTTAGCAGGCTAGTAACTTTCCTGGGCTTATTTACAATGCTGTTCTAACACAGAAATTGGCAGCTTTGTTTTTTACTAGAACCATGAGGTCCACCAGCTGGAGCCAGGTGGAAAATAGTGGCTTGGGGAGTTGGATATAGAACTGAGACACAAAGGGGTTTCTCTGAGCACATGCTCAGCCCAGGAATCTGTTTTTTGTACCAGAACTGGAGGCTTCACATGAATCCTTTCACACATAGATCTACTCCAAGTTTTCTTGATTTCTTAATTTAGGACAGCGGGAGGGGGGCAAGGCTTTTTAATGTTCTCATTGTTAAATGCTTGAAAGTCAGCAAACCCTGGCTGAATCTGATCTACTGTAGGTCACACAGAAATGTACCAGTAGATCCTGATCTACCTTCTGACCACCCATGGTCTAGCGCAGAGGTGGGCAACTTGTGGCCCTCCAGATGTTTTAGACTACAATTCCCCTCAGCCCTAGCCAGCATAGTTAATGGCAAGGGATCATGGGATTTGTAGGCCAAAACATCTGCAGGGCCACAAGTTGCTCACCCCGGTCTACTGTACTCATCTCAGAACAGTCTGCTTGTGAAATGCAGGATTTCTAGTACAGACAGATGTTTACAATGCTACACCATCTACATCTGTGAGGTGTGTGTGTGTGTGTGTGTGTGTGTGAGAGAGAGAGAGAGAGAGAGAGAGACTTCCCCTTAAAATTGCCATTTCCAGGAAAATGAACAGTCAGATGCTTGCACTTTCTAAAACATTATTCTCTCGCCCTAATGAAAAAGTATATCTTTCAAGTCAGAGAAGAGGGCTTTCGTACAGATTTTATGACTGCACCTCCAGTATATCTCTTTGTACAGTCTCCAGATTTGTAGAAATTAGACATACTCTTGACATTCAGGCTTAACATAGACATGAACAAATCCAAGTTGCTTCAAAGGAGAACCAGATAATAGGTTGAATGAATAAAAGAAGAACAAAGAATTTGGAGAGAGGGGGGCAGAAATTATCCTGTTGGTTTGATTTGGCTCTTCAGCTTGCTAAATAAATTAAAGCTGGGTTTTTTTAAAGTGAATTTTCCTAATATCATTGCAAAGTGACCTGCAAAACTAGAACAGATGTTATGGAAAATTTCTCTCTATTTTTCCTCCCAGAGCTCCCTCAGCTTTAGAATAACCACTAGAGTTGCCAGCTGACCAGTAAAAAAAAGGTCCTCCCTGCTGTTGTGCATTAACAGCAGCTTTATCTGGAGGCATGGGGTGGGGTGCTATCGGTATGCTGATGACACCCAAATATATTTCTTTATGCCTCCAGTAACAGCAGCTAAGGATGGTGTGTCTCCTCTGAATGATTGCTTAGAAGCGGTAATGGGCTGGATGAGGAAAAACAAACTGAAGCTGAGTTTCCGGGCGAAGTATAAAGTGTTGGTTATTACCTTTAAAGCCCTACATGGTTTGGGTCCGGGTTACCTTCTCCCATACAATCCACCCCGTGCACTTAGGTCCTCTGGAAGGAATTTACTCCAGTCAGGCAAGACCAGGCTGGCAAGTACTACCCAGAGGACCTTCTCTTCTGCTGCTCCCAGACTGTGGAATAGCCTGCCGGAGGAGACTCATCAACTGAATAATCTTTTGGCCGCTCGGCCATGAAACTCACTGGGTGACTTTGGGCCAGTCACTGACTCTCAGCCTAACCTACCTCACAGGGTTGTTGTGAGGATAAAATGGACAGGAGGAGGACTATGTAAGCCGCCTTGGGTTCCTTGCAGAAAAAAAGGCGGGGTAGAAATATAATAAATAAATAAATAAATAAATAAAGACTGATCTCTTCCGGCAGGCCTACCCAGTGGAACCTTAGGAATTTTAGGATGTTTTAAAAAGTTTCTTAAGAATGTTTTAATAATATATTTTAACCAGTTTATGTATTTTATATTGTTGTTCCCCACCTTGATCCAAGTGGAAAGGCGGGTAAGAAATTATTATTATTGTTATTGTTGTTGTTATTGTGCTGACATCACCAGGTAAAGTTTCTCATGGCAAGGAGTTCAGCATACTAACTGCTCATATCTGTGAGTCAGTTGCACAGGAGCAGTTGATGGTTGAAAAGAAAACAGAGTGGAGCACACCTATGCCACCATATCCTATTCTCATTCAGACCACTATCATGCATCTGTTGACAGCAGAATTGTACACTGACCTCAGATCTGCTTTAAGGCAGGGATGGTGCTAGGTACCAAAAAGATCCAGGGTTCAGGCACACAGGACACACACACCCCAAAAAAGCAAAAATGTGCATACACTAATTTACATATGCTCTAAAGTCTCTCTGTGTGTGTGTGTCTTTAAAGGACCCTGTCTCCTAAGGATGCCTCTGTTTGTAAAAGAAGGATGTATGGGCAGGGGGGGCAGACATTTGAGTTCAGAACAAAACTCAGGCAGAAAGATTCAAGGAAGGCGACAGCAGGAGGTGGGGCACATGTGGGTTAAAAGCCAGCTAATCAAGGGGGGGATCAGATGCAACAGAGATCCTCAGGGGCCCCTGTACTTTTATTTCAGCAAGTGCCTATGGACAGCAAGGTGGTGGGGCAGAGGGCCTCCCACCAGACACATAGCACACACACTGCCTCTGCTATGTGTGCCCCTCCAGGCATAGCCCTTCCCCCCCCCATCTCTATGGTCAAAAGTTTGCTAAAAGCAATGCAATGGAGAAGAGGCCACTTAGTCGGAGAAAGATTGGGACACTGCTCGCTCAGCAGCCACATCTGCATTCTATTTGCTGTGGCTCAGAGGACAGGATTATCATATGAGTCCAGCACTCCACTACACCTATTTTAAAACAAACAAACAAAAAAAGCAATAACCCTACCTGAAATCCCAAAGGAATTCATAATTCTACAACAGGCCCTCTAGGTGGATGTTGGGCCTGTTGAGTCATGGTTACCCGGCCTCAGAGAGAGAGTTATGAATTTGGCCCGTGATGAGGAAAGTGTTTACCAAGAGCTCGTTTATTAAGTTTGCTGGATGAGGATCAGGCTGAGAAAAGAAAACCTCTGATGAAAGTGCTGGATTGCAGGAAAGTGTACATAACACATCATCGTTCATGAACACATTTATGATCTTACGGAGTCACGCTAGCTTCCTCGTTTTCTTATGAAGCAGAGCCTGGCAGATGAAGTGCATGTGTTGCGTTATTCTCCTGGAAGCAGCCAATCGGGTAACACCTCATGCACGGCACGTGTGGAACGCACAGCTCCTAGCATGAGGGCTACAGAGTTAAAAAAAACTGGCCCATAAATATTAGTGCAGTTCATGGAGGAACAAAACCCTTTCCCTTTTTTTTGCAGGGATTAAAATCCTCTTTGCTTTGGCATCAGGAGAACAATCAGGAATCACACTGCCATAATGTAACTGTTGGGACTTGAAAAAGATGCTAGGAGAGGATATATTGTTGAGTATTATCCTTCCTATCTCACGTTAGTGAGATCAGCAGAGTAGAGTCCCTTTCCAGCTTAAAAGAAGCTTAGATTTGGCTAGTGTTAGCCAGTTAGCATTTGGTAATCCAGGATGCTTTAAGGCAGACTGGATTTCCCTGGTTTTGCCCCCTTTACTCTCCCGCAAAACAATAATCAGAGACACAGTCTTGTAAAAGTTAAAAGTAACATTTACTCACTCAGATTATGCAGTTTCATTCAGGCAGACTTAAAAGCGTTTCTTACAGTTGGTAAAAGTTCATTTGGAATTACTTGGGGTCTGAACTTATGGAGTTCAGACCAGCAACTCTTGTTACATGCTGTTGTTGGTTTAACAACGTGGAGGCAACCACCTAACTCAGTGTCCCAGCAGGAAGAGAGAGCTGAGAGCTACGCCCACTTCCTGCTAAGGCACAGGTAATCATACCTGAGTATCTTCTAGGAAATCCACCTTAGAAGATACCAGTGGTCTTAACCATTTCATGCACCTAACTGGTGAAACATGAGCCATTGGTTTTTTTTTTTGACTGCACTTAAAATATCCCACAGTAACCATTACAGTAATACCTTGGATTGCAAGTAACTTGGTTTGAGAGCGTCTTGCAAGACAAGCAAATTTTTAAATATTTATTTATTTATTGACTTGATATACAAGCGTCATCTTGCAATACAAGTACTGTAGTACGGCTTAAATTAAAAATCTCTGTACAAATTTTTTGTGGGGGGGGGATTTCGTTTTGATATAAGAGTGTTTTGGATTACAAGCACGTTTCCGGAACGAATTATGCTCTCAATCCAAGGCATGACTGTACATTTATAGCTCACCTTTTCTCCAAGGAGCTCAACACAGTGCGGATGGTTTTTCCCTCCCCATTTTATCCTCAACAACCACCCCGTAAGGTAGATTGAACTGGAAAGATGGTGTTTAGCAGAAGGTGATTCTGAGTTTCGTGGCTGAGTGGGAATTTGAAATTGGGTCTCTCCAATCCTGACTCCTCTAATCCAGCCTTCCCCAATTTGGTGACCAGCACTAGGATGAGGGAGGCTACTCTAGCCACTTGCAACACACTGGCTCATAATAGAGTCATAATAATTATTCATTAATGTATATGGGTCTCTAATATAAATGGGGACCCACATATATTCATGGATCTGCATGCGTGTGTTTGAACATAGAAAGCTGCCTTCCGCGAGGTAAGGCTATTTGTCTATCTACTCGGTAGTGTTTGCTCTGACCAGCAGCAGTCAGATAATAATAAATTTATATTTATTTTATGAAAAGATGATGATGATGATTCCAGAGAAATGCAGAGACTCCCAGGCTAAAAAGTGAAGGAACCAAGCTGACTGCACAAGTTGAAACCTAGCAGCTGGACATATTAAAAACCCTATTTGGGGAGTGGGGGGGGGGGAGTCCACACACACACACACACCAAAACCTGAAAATTTATGATGTACGAAATCCTGGTACAGAAAAAGGAGGTAGGAATCTCAGGTGTTTAATATCCAGTATGGACTTTTATAATGTGTAAGGGCATATTTGAAGATTTTATTTCCCTGGCCGCTTGCAGACCACTATGTCTCTCTGTTCTGTGTCTCCTTGGCCATAATTTCTCTTTGCCTCCTTTTTTTTCTCATAAGGCTCCTGTGCCTTTAAGTGGCTGCACGATAGGCAGAAATTCCAACTTTCCCCAAGGGTAGCAATGTGGGGGATGCTTCACCTGTTAGGCTTCTGCCTGTTAGAGGCATAGGAGTCCTCTGTTAGAGGCATAGGAGTTCTAGATTCTAGAAGGGTGGCCATGCTTCCCCCAGGTTTGTTCCACTCTCTTTCTACTTTCCCCTCCAGCTCCAAAGGATGCTTTCCCTACCACCCCCACCCCTAGTGTGTTGGCATTCCTCTAAATCAGCGTTCTCCAACCTTGGATCCCCAGCTGTTTTTGGCCTAAAACTCCCAGCATGCCCCAGCCAGCATAGATTTGTAAAACAAATCTGATCTTCTAAAGTTTCTTGGGTAACTATTTGCCTGGTGTCTTAACTGGCTCTGATTTATATTTATTTCCCGATTTTACGGTTATTCACTCACATGCCTTAGGAATGGGGTGGGCTTTAAATTTAAATAAATGCATTTCTGAGAGATTGAGGGGCACAGGGGGAGAAGCTTGTGGGTTAAGGCTTTGTGAGAAGAAACACACACACACACACACACACACACACACAGTGGAGGCTGGTGGTTCCAGTGTCAGTGGGGTGGTGTATCTACTTTGGGTTTAAGTTTGAACTTTAAAGGAGGTATCCATGGTTCTGAAACCTGCCCCCCCCAAACAAATTTTTTGTTCAGCACCATGGACAGCTCCTCAAAAGTTCAGGCTGCAGCTCAGAGTGGATATACTCCCCAAGGACACAGGTGCCACCAGCCTCTACTACCCACACATTTTACATCTGCACAGCATTCACAAATGGTCTTACCATACGCAATCCAAGAACAAGTGGCGGGATGGTTTCCTTTAGGAGAGATGCCAAACCTAGTTCAAGTTCATGTTCATCAGGAAGAGGAAACTTTTTTTTTTTTGGTCAAGGGTCACATTACCTTAGGCCCTAAGGCAGTTAGGGGTAGTTGGGGGGGGGCACATGCTCATGGGGGTGAGGGCGAAGCCAGCCGTGAGCGAGGCCCGAGCGCAATCCAGAGTCTGTCCACTTCTGTCCACCGCCTCATTCTATGCAACGTGTAGATCAAGGGCACAGAAGAATCTCTTTCAGCTTGAATTCCATTTCCGAGAAGCTATGTGGAAGGGTGTGTGTGTGTGTGTGTGTGTGTGTGTGTGAGGGGCGTTTCAGTATTGGGCAGGGCCGTGGGCAAACGGAGGTGGGGGCCAAAAATACCAGCATATCTTCCTGCCAGACGCCAAGCCTTAAGAGAAGCATTTCAACCTTTCAGAATGGGGGGGGGGGGGAAAACGGCACAAAAGTCGGGAAATGCGGAGCCAGTCTACAGATTCTGTGCACATTAAGAAGAATGAGTCGGGAGACAGAAGTGGTCAGGTTCTGGACTGTGCCACTAAACTCGTAGGTATGGAGCAGGGCTTGTATTTTCGAATGCTCCACCATGTAAAAAGCCCTATGCATGTATTATCCATACATACCAGGCATAGCCCCCTGCTGTCTGGTGCTTACCTGCCATAAATCTCTACACCTACTTTAGCCCCTAAGGGTGCAATCCTACACACGGTTAGACAGAAAAAAGTCCTACAACTCTCAAGTTGTAGGACTTCCCCCCCCCCCTCTGTCTAACCGTGCGTAGGATTGTGCCCTAGCCTAAGAGATTTTGGAGATGCCTTTTTAAAACATTATGAGTGTGCAAAGATACCCACTAAGAGTCGCCATTTGGAAGACTTTTCTCATCTCTTCTGGGTCCCTAGAAGTTAAATCTCTGAGGGAGGATGTTTGAACACTGGAGAGAAACATGGCGTAATGCAACTTTGCCTAATCTGGTTCCCTCCAGATGTTTTGGACTACAACTCCCAGCATCCCTGACCATTGGCCATGCTATGGCTGGGGCTGATGGAAGTTGATGTCCAAAACATCTGGAGGACTCCAACTGGGGGAAGGCTTGTGTAGTGGTTAGAGTCCATGGGTAGGACTGGGGAGATCCAGGTTCCCATGAATCCCACTGGGGTGACCTTGGTCCAGTCTTTCTCTCAGCCTAGCCTACTTCACAGGGTTGTTGTGAAGATAAAATGAGGGAAGAAGACTTTTGTATGCCACCCGGAACTCCTTGGAGGAAGGGTTGGGGGAGATAAATGTAAGAAAAAATATAATACAGGTATGTATATAACTGAGTCCTGATGCTTGTTTTTGCAAAAAGAAAACTCCCCTCTCTCAGCTTTGAGAGAGGAGAGTTTAGAGCAGAGGAGATGGTTGTTTAACCCTTTCCCACCTGAACCTTCTTTCTCTGCTCTAAATTGCCCTTCAAGTGACTCTCCCTTCCCCATCCCAGGTAGGATTGCAAATGCTGTGTTTGGAATGCCCCAGAAAAAGAAACCCACTTTGGGGGGTTGGAATCAATTTGGACCAGAGAAACAGCATCTGTAGGACAGGGTTGGACCCCCCCCCCTTGCTCTAACGGCTGCTTCTCCACTCTATATTCCTTTCTCCCAATGCTGCTATTCTTTTAAAAAAATAATAATAATGGAGTCAGGAAGGACTCCATTACACACTTTGCATGTAACTTGCCTTTCGCCCCTCGGGCATCTTCCTGGCGCATGACCTGCCGTTTCACACACCGCAGAGCTGATGTTCACTGTCCACGGTTTAAAAAAAAAAAAAAGATAAGCTGTGATACGACAATTCTGTTCATGTATCTTTAACTAAAAGGACAAGCACTCTCTTTCCTTTTAAACTAATGCAGGATATGATATTACAGAATAAATTAATACAATATATAGCAGGTAGAGCAGGATTTTCCACTGTATAAGTGTGCGGCGGGGGGCACTGGGAAAGGCTTAGCCAGTGATTTCTGGTGTAAGGGTAGGGGAAGAACCACATCTCAGTTGTATTGGGGGGGTATAAAAATGTATTAAATGAATGAACGAATGAATGGCTTGCATTCCAACGGTCCCAGGTTCAGTCCAAAGCATTGCCAATTAAAAAGATCAGGTTCCATCTGATGGGAAAGACTTTTGCTACAGAACTGCCACCAACCAGAGTAGACACTTCTGCAGTAGATGTACAAACAGACTGGGTTCAGACAACACAATAACCCACACCCAAGGGTTATTTATTCATTTTATTTCATTTCATTTCCATACCGCTCAATAGCCGAAGCTCTAAACATGCATAGGACTGTGCCCTTAACTTCTAAAAACCTTGGAGAGGTGAGTCTTGAACGACAGCAACGCTCACCACCAATTTTAACAAGGTGTTTCCCAAAGGCAGGAGAGAGAGAGAGAGAGAGAGAGAGAGAGAGAGAGAGGGAACAGTGACTGAACCAGCCACAGGTTCAATGCATCCTAATTTATAGAGGCTAGTCCTCTGTTCGAAGGGCTGCCCAGGCCAAGTACAGTTTAAAGATAAAGAGCTCTAAGAAGGACCTTGAAGTTGTCCATCCGCTGGCAGCAGAACCTGGACAGCCGATTGAGCAGCTACCACACAGGTCACCCAGTCACAGTCTTCCCCATTAAGGTGAGAGGTTATTGTATTTCTATTAAGTTATAGTGGTTATTTCTGTATCTGCATCTATGCCTATAAATTAGCACATGCACATTGTATGCAAATTGGTGTCTTCTTTTGTCTTCGTTCCTGGGTGCCGCATTTCCTCCATTTTGGGTAGTGCATAAGCGGCCACCCTAGGAATGAGTACCCGTGCCTTCAAGGCCTGCCTGTCAGAGGTGGTGTAAGGGGGCGGCCTGCTAGTGCTGCCCCCCCCCCAAATCTTTCATTTGGAGCCCTGAATCTCTGGGAGGCCATCTGCCCCACCACCCTGCTGTCCATGGGCACTTGCTGAAAGAAAGGTACGGCGGCCCTGAGGATCTCTGTTGCATCTGATCCCCCTGGATGAGCTGACTTTTTGCCTACAATTGTGCTTCACCTCCTTGCACCCCACCCTTGAACCTTTCCACCCGAGGTTTTTTCCTGAAATCAAATGCCCTCCCCTGTCCATACCTCCATTTTTACAAATAGGGGTGTCCTTAGGAGGCAGGGTCCTTTAAAGACACAGACAGACAGACAGACACACACACACACACACACACAGACTTTGGAGCATATGTAAATTATCATATGCAAATTTGTGCTTCTTTTTTTTTTGTTTGGTCCTGTGGCTATTTGGTAACTAGCACCGCCACTGCTGCCTATGATTCCTCAAGTGCTGCTGATAAACTTGGAGCAGTGAGCTTTTTCTGGGTTTACAAGAGAGAAGGAAAAGAATTAAAAGAGACAAGGGATGGAGAAGAAAATTTCCACCAATTCCCTGGGCTGATACCCCAGTTTTCCTGTTCCATTAAACAACTCTTGCAGGAAGCTTAAATATTTTCTTCTTTGCTTCTGCTCAAATATGATTATTGGGGGGGGGGTTGGTAAACTGCTTTCAGAACTCTGCAACAACATGTCCGGAATTTTGAGAATCACACATTTTGGTCCACAAAGTGCCATGCTCATGTCGAGACTGGCGATATAAAATCAGAATAAAGGGGAAGCAAAGACCCCTTACACACCACTAAAAGATAAACTGAATGTAGAGTAATTCTACCACCACCCTTCCCTGAAAAGAAGTAGCTGAATACCTTTAAAGAAAAGTTCTCTTTGATAGTAGTAAAGCCTGCCTGTGATTCCTCAAGTGCTGATTAACTTGGAGCAGTGAGCTTTTGCTGGAATTACATGAGAGAAGAATAAAGAGACACAGGATGGAGAAGAAAGTTTTCCATCAGCTCCCTCGGCTGACACCCCAGTTTTCCTGTTCTGGTAAATGGAAAGTTCTTCCTCAGGCCTTCAAGCCTCAGCTTTAAAGGAGTGGAGGGGACGACAACCACGACGACAGGATTACAGAGAAAATCCCATTTTATTACTACTTGCTGCTACGGACAATTTCAAATATTAGTCCGATTAAGAATTAGACTAAATGAAAGTACTTGCAGTTTAATTATTCAAGAAACTAGTAATGACTTGAATTTCTACTCCTTTTTCTTTTCTTTCCCTTTCAAAAAGGACAGCCTCTGAAGGATGCCTGCCTATGCTCGAGTTATGGGCACGAATCAACTTATTCAGTGAAGTGAGCCTCCCAGGGGAAGGGAACAGCATTTTTTTTTGTTTTCTTAAAAACATAACGAGACTATCAGCTCTGTATTTGCCTGTATTCTTTTAAAGAGAAGGCCTTTCCCCCCCCCCCCAAAGGTAAACATTCTGGTGTCATCAAGGCCTCTAGAACCAAGACAGAATCTGGAATATCTGGGTTTAAGAACATATGTACAATAGATAGAAGAGCCATGCTGGATCAGACCAAGGTCCATCTCATCCAGCATTCTGTTCACACCGAGTGGCCAATGAGCTGTCCGTGGAAAACCCACAAGCAGGACATGAGTGCAAGGGCACCCTCCTGCCCATGTTCCCCAGCAACTGGGGTGCATAGACATACTACCTCTGATACTGGAGGTAGCATATAGCCATCAGGACTAGTAGCCAGGTATCTGGTTGACCGCTGTAGGGCACAAGGTACTGGACTAAATGGTCCATTGGTCTGAATCAGCATCATTGGTCTTCTTACGTTCTTAAAATACGAGTCAATATTGTTGTAACATTCTTTCTTGAATTTTTTTGAAAATTGACAGGTCTCTGTGTGTGTTTAATGCTGTATCGGTGATTAACAGCAACAGCCTGCACAGGTAGAAGATGGCAGGCACCTTAATCATCTGTCAGGGTAAGGTATAATCCATGGATCTATTTTGCTGCCCCTGCATGCACCAGCAGCAAGCAGTGACGGGGTGGCAACTTCCCAGTACATGTACATAGGGTGGAACAGATGCGCTTCGTGATCAGCACCCCTGATGACCGGCATGTGACTGGCATGCTTTTTCCCTCCACACAAGCGCCTTTCTGCCTAGGAAATGGCCATGTTTGAAGTGGCCCTGAGTTAGCCAACAATTTAATTTGAGCAGGAACCTGCCAGACGCAGGAAAACATTCCTGTGCAGCTCTGGATTATTCACCACCACCATCACCACCACGACAATTTGCTGTTAAACCCAGTCCCCGGGGTTTTTTTCACACACTCCTCAATCCAAAAACAGTGCAGCTCGCCCCCTCTCTGCTTTTTCAGCCTAGATTCCATTTCTAGGTAACAGCTCCCGTCCAGGGAGCAGGGCTAAAGCACATTTATGCGCTGTGTTTAGCTGGGTTAGGAACAAGTCGCTAGTCTCTGCTGCTCAAAGAAATGGATTGTTACAAGTGCTGTTACATGACTCATCTTGGCCTCGTTCCTGCTCCCCACAACCCACAGTGTTTAAGCATTCCAGCCTCCCTGCCAACTTCCCTCATGTAAATACTTTTCTTTCTTTATGTCTGTCTCATTCCATCTGTTCCACGTGCTCCCTCCTTCTCCCCTCTGTATTCACTGGCATGGCGCACACAAGAGGATGCTCCTGCCAAAGCCCTTTTGCGTGCCAGTTGAGTGAGCGAGTGAGCTATTTGGGTGGATTTGAATGATCAAGCCTGAGAATCCATCTCTCTCTCCACCACCACCCCCATCAGCCACAACAGCAAGGCCGCAGAAATCCAACCAGTGCAGCTTCCCCCACTACAATGTAAAACGTTCAACTGGTGCAGCTTGGCCCCAATATGAAAATGCAAAGATTCAACAGGTGCAGCATCCTTCCAGTTAATAGAGATGCAGGAGTGCAACAGGGGCAGTTCTCAATACAAACTACACACTGTACATTCACACTTAAAAAAAAATAATCCATGCTTTTTAACATACTGTATTCATGCTTCTTTTAAAAAACAGCAACACCTCAAGTCATTTGAAATTGGTCACTTTATTTTTTTAAGAAAAAGCAGCTTCAGGGTCCTGGTCTAGAACATGCAAACAGCTCCTTCAGAACAAATAGCGGCCACGGATGGGGTGATTTTCAGCAGGGGAAACTACTATGGGACCTCCCAGTTTGGATCAGGCCCCTACAGCTGTAGTTTCTTCTCTCTCTCTCTCTCTCTCTCTCTCACACACACACACACACACACACACACACACACCAACCAACCGGCAGGTTTAAGCACATTTTTTAAAGTGTGAATAATGTAACATGCAGTTTGGCCCATAGTGGTGAGGAAAACAAGGGGATGGATGAACCTCCCTCGCTGTGGCCGGTTTGCCGGCCAGATGGGCGATAGATAAATGCAAATAATAAACCTGTCAATTTTGGTTTCTCATTTTTTCAGCCTTAAGTTTGTTTTGTCCCATCTCTTCAACAGTTTGTGATTTTCTTTTTAAAAGTCAGCACGAAAATTTGTATACATTTTTGTATCCATTTATTTTGTATGCATTTTGTATGTGTACAAATTTTTGTATGCAATTTTTTTGTATGCATTTACATACAAAATTTTGTATGCAATATGTATTTTGTGCATATTTTTGCCTAACAAACTCATTTTTGCAAGCAATAATTTGACTACTGTAATGCATTTTTGTACACTACTTTCACTAACCTATGCATTTTTGTGCACAGTTTCTCTAATATATGCATTCTTGTATGATTTTTTTTTTAATTGGAGGACTGCATCATAAAATTCAAAGAAGTGCGAATATCAAAGTATAACTACATTTCAGTTTGTGTATTGCAGTGGTTCCCAACTTTGGGTCCCCAGATGTTACTGGCCTACAGCTCCCAGCATGCCCAGCCAGCATGACTAATGGCAAGGGATTCTGGGAGCTGTAGTCCAGCAACATCTGGGGACCCAAGGTTGGGAACCACTGGTGTATTGGTTTGAGAAGTGTGGATTAAAATGCAAACCAAACAAATTTCTCCCCCATCCACTCAGAAAACTAGACATACCTTGGGTTGTGTTTTTTTAATTGTTAGTAGGATGCTTGTATGTTTGTACCATCCTGCCCTAAGAGCCTTTGTTAGGAAAAAGAGGTGACAAACCAATACGAAAAGATCTACACTGGCTAAAAGTTTATTTTGGGGCCACAATTCAAAGTGCTGTTTTTGACCTTTTAAACCCTAAACAGCTTGGGAGAATCAGGGTCCCTAAAGGGATATCTTCTCTCACAGGAGCCTACAAGAATATTAAAAACAGCCTCAGAGGTTCTTCTCCTGGTGCCCCTGCTGACAGAGGTAAGGCAGGTGGTGACGAGAGAGAGGGCCTTTTCAGTTTTGACACCCTAACTTTAGAACACTCTTCTCAAACGGATCTGTGAGGTGCCTATGTTATCATCATTACGGAAGAGGTCAAGACCCATTCTAGTTTTATCAGTTTCATTGATGGCTACTGACTTAATCCTGTTGTTGTTTGTATCTATTTGGATTCTTTAAGTATATCAGAAGCAGGAAAACAGCGAGGGAGGCAGTTGGACGACAGAGTTAAAGGAGTACTAAAGTAGGATAAGGAGATTGCAGAGAAGCTAAATGAATTCTTTGTGTCTGCCTTCACTGCAAAAGATGTAGGACAGATACCTGTGCCTGAACTTATGTTTTCAGGAAGGTAGTCCAAGGAACTGAGGCAAATACTGGTGACAAAAGCTACTTTATTGACAAACTGAATGTTAATAAATCACTGGGCCCAGATGGCTGTATTGGGACCAATGCTTTTCAACTTATTCATAAAGGATCTGGAATCAGAAGTGAGCAGTAAGGTGGCCAAGTTTGCTTATGACACCAAATTATTTAGGGTAGTTAAAACAAAATGGGATTGTGAGGAGCTGGAAAAGGATCTCTCCAAACTGAGAGAATGGGCATCAAAATGGCAAATGTGGTTCAATGTAAGCAAGTGTACAGTGAGGCACGTTGGGGCAAAAAAATATCAACTTCACATATAAGCTGATGGGATCTGAGTTAGCAGCCAGGCCAGTTCTCCCATGATTCAGGGTGGGGCACCCAGACCAGGCAGCATAGCAGGAGGAGTCGCAAATTGCACCACACACCCTCCACCTCCCAGGAGGACCTGCCGCTACCTCACCAGCGGGTGCTCTAGATGTCAGGATCCATCAGTTGTCCTGGATGATGGCTCAGGCAAGGAGGCTTGCTATAGTCCAGATGGCTGGGTCACATCTGGACCTTGGGTCAGGTCCTTAGGTCAGTGATCCTGGAGCCAAAGAACTAACAAGCTACTCCAGCAGAGTCTGAGAGCGACTGGCAGGCTTTTAAGGTCAGGCCAGGAGAGTCTGCCTGAAAACTCCACCCCTTCAGGTGTTGCCTCTGGCTGTTAAATGGCCAGCAGCCTGCCCCTGCAGGCGTTGGCTTCTCCTAGGGAATGAAGGTTGGAGAAGGGGGGAGCCAGCTGGGGGCTGCCCCCCAGGATCTCCAGGTTCGCTAAAGGAGTCTGAAGTCCACTCTTCAGAGTCTGAAGGTAATGGCACCTCCTGGGGGTTATGTGGGCAAGATGTGGGGCCCGAAGCAGCCCCCCCCCACTTCAGAAGGACCAGGAACTGGTTCTGATGCCTCCCCAGAGTCACTGTCACTGGAGGCTTCAGTTTCTATGGGGCGCCAGTCCCGGGCCATGACAATGGAGAGCCCTGCCTGCACTGCAGCTCTCCCACCATGAGCAAGAGAGTGGCCAGTGGCACTCTCCAGAGCAGCCACCCGCCCTCTGTGTACCTTGTCACACGGAGAGCTGCATGGCCAGAAGAAGTGGCTCCGGGAGGTTGTGAGAGCCCACCCGGATCTTTAGATCTGGGCAAGCTTTCGCGATAGCCTCACATCAACTTCTTCTGACCACACAGCTCTCCACATGATGATGAGGCAAACAGCTGATGGGCCAGCAGCAGCAAAGGTAAGGAGGGTGCAATGCGGCAGCAGCGCGAAGGGGAGAGATGCGTTCTCTCCCAGCTCAGGCAGTGAGAGGGAGCTTGCACCAGGGCTGGCTACCAGTGACTAACCAAGAAAGGATCTTGCGGGTTTGGTGGACAGCTCGGTGAAATGTTGACTCCGTGTGGAGCTGCGGTGAAAAAGGCAAATTCCATGTTAGGCATCATTAGGAAAGGAATCAAAAATAAAATTGCCAGTATCATACTCCCCTTATACAAATCTATGGTGCAACAACACCTGGAATACTGTATACAGTTCTGGTCACCACACCTAAAAAAAAAAAAAGACATTGTAGAGTTGGAATAACTACGGTGTACAAAATTATGCATGGTGTGGAGAAAGTGGATAGGGAGACATTTTTCTTCCTCTCTCATAATACTAGAACTTGGGGTCATCCCATGACCCTGATTGGTACAAGATTTAGGACAGATCAAAGGAAGTACTTCTTCACGCAGTGTATAGTTAAACTATGGAATTCACTTCAACAAGATGTAGTGATAGCCACCAATTTGGATGACTGTAAAAGAGGATTGGACAAATTCATGGAGGGGGAGAAGGCTCTCAATGGCTACTAGTCCTGATGGCTATATGCTACCTCCAGTATCAGAGGCAGTATGCCTATGTACACCAGTTGCTGGGGAACATGGGCAGGAGGGTGCTGTTGCACTCGTGTCCTGCTTGTGTGTTTGCTGTGGGAAGCTGGCCGGCCGCTGTGTGAACAGAATGCTGGCTGAGGTGGACCTTTGGTCACATCCAGCACGGCTCTTCTTATGTTCTTATGGTTTGATGGGCTGATGGTCACCAACTTAGCTGCATAAAATTAGATGGTTTTAAAGGGGGATTAGACAAATTCATGGAGAATAAGACTATCAATGGCAATTAGTCATGATGGCTGGATGCTACTTCTAGTATCAGGGTCAGTAGGCCTATGTACACCAGTTGCTGGGTAATATGAGTAGGAGGGTGCTATTACACCCATGTCCTACTTGTTGGTTTGGCCACTGTGAGAACAGAATATTGGACTAGATGGACCTTTGGTCTGATCCAGCATGGCTCTTCTTATGTTCTTATTTGATTTACAGTAGCTAGTTTTTCCAATGAATTTTATTGCTTTATGGTGTCATATTATTGCAAAAAGCAGTGTGTGTGTGTGTGTAGAGGGAGGGGGAGATTCCAAAAACTGTTGCAGCATGGAGTGCTCCTGTTTAGGAAGCGAGCCGGCCAGCTAAGACCTCCTCCTGGGTACTCTACTCCATCCACCGCCCTAGTCAGTCATCATCCTGTGGCCACTGAACCAGCTCAGTCCTTATTGAGCTGTTTCCCTACCCCACCCATTTAGGAAATTTCATCCCCTTAAAGAACTGCAGTACTTCTGAAAACCTTGGAATTCCCCCAAGCCTGCTGAGGCCTCCCTCTTGTGTGTGGATGGCACCATTTTGGCTGCGTACACTCAGGGAATGAATTCATCACTCGTAGTGTGTGTGTGTGATGTTGCTTTGGAGAGGTTTTAGTGGGAAAGCAATGCAACCAGTTTTCAGATAGATACACTTTAGATCAGGGCAACCCACCCACAGATTTACATAAAAACCTAGTCAGAAAGACCTACAAGCTGTCAACCTACCACATGATGAGGCAAAGATATTGAAAGGGTAGGGGGGATTTTGCAAGTCCAACATCTCCACTCTTGAATACATTCAAGGTTAAGTTGAAGACAACAGTTTGTTTTTGCAACCATCTGCTGTGTGATTATGTCTATGTATACATCACAACAACTACAGTGATGTTATCAAGACCAGTCACCCTTTGTAAAAGGGATTGTGCCTTTGGCCTGCATACCTAGTTCATAAGCTCATTGTCAGTGTATACACCCGTTCAGCTATAGAAGCATGGGCTTTCTGAATGTGAAACCTGTTCTCAACCACTGAGTTACAGATGCCTCTCCAACCAACCCACTGAGCTTCTTACCTATTCCTGACCTTCATTCTGTGCTTCTCCTGATAGCTGTCAGTTCAGCACACACACACACACACACGCGCGCGCATCTGTATGGTGTTGAAAAAAAAGTATGTGCTCAAGCAAAATTAAATCAGGACCACTGTAGGTAAACAGACACAGTGGCACCCACATGAGCATATAGTGATTTTAGTTATTTTTAGCTTGACACGGTAGAATAAAAATTAGCACCAGCATCAGCAGAAAACAACATTCTGCAGAAGTGGAGTGTAGAATTTCACCTAAACTGGAAAGTCCCTTTTGCAATTTGCATTCCCAAAAAAATGGTTAACAGTGAGTTTCTGTGGGCAGCCATTTTATTTTCAACTATTTTATTTGACATACACTCTTTCATTCTAGATTATTTTCCCCCCTTTGTGACCCTAGCTTGTTTTCTGCCCTGGCATTTCATCGGGAGCATATTGAGCGGGAAGTCTCAAACACTGGGAGGGTGGCAGGGAGGAACACTGTTGTTTGCTGGTGAAATATTACCATCTGCAACGTGCAGTAAACATGGAACAGACACAAATATTTCACAAACCTGCATGTCGCCATTTCTGCTTTCATGGGGTTAGAACAAAGTAATATATCACCAGTGCCACTGCAGAGAAAAACAAGTTGAACATGTTCTTCATAAAGAGTTTCTGTGCACATTAGAGAATAGATATGCTTATAAGTTTGGGATGATATGTGTGTGTGTGTGTGTGTGTGTGTGCGCGCGTGCGTGTGTGTGAATGGTTGCAAATTAGTACAATATTACAGTTAGGATTTTTTTAAAAGAACCAGACTTGTCATGAATCTTGTTAAAAGTAGAGTTGATTTCTGATTGCTGCCAGAGTTTAGATATAACCCCCCTTGATCTTTCCTATACCATAGTTTAGCAATGTCAAAGTCTCTACAGGGCCGACATTGGCAGATTTGGGGTTTAAGAACTGGTACATGTAGGAAAAATTCGGATCCAGGAGCTACAATCTTGATACATGCAGGAGTCACCCTACACATCTGAAGAAGCAAGTGGATGTAGGTCGAGCCTACAAAAGTTCATGATACAATAAATTTGTTAGCCCTTTAAGGTGCTTCAGGACTATTTGGTCTGGCACAGACATAACACTTTACCATGGTTGGTGCCTTAACACTGTTATAAAACTCCAAACATACAGCGAAAGAATGGTTTAGCTTGCCACGCTAATCTACCTCTGTGGAGGGTATGTATAGGAAGACCTCAGAGAGATCTAATTGTCACTTTGCAAAGCAGAGACGCTGGAGTGGTGGGGCAACTCTCTTAACTATGGTTTGCTCAATGTCGATATATTGCTTAAGCCATGGTTAAGTCACGTTAAGCCTTGCTTCACATCCTGGTTCTGGCTAGTCCTTAAGAATGGTTAAGATGGACATGGAATGGTTAAGAGAGCCAGTGTGGCGTAGTGGTGAGAGTGTTGGACTGGGACCCGGGAGATGGGGGTTCTAGTCCCCGCTCGGCCATGAAGCTCACTGGGTGACTTTGGGCCAGTCACTGACTCTCAGCCTAACCTACCTCACAGGGTTGTTGTGAGGATAAAATGGAGAGGAGGAGAACTATGTAAGCTGCCTTGGGTTCCTTGCGGGGAAAAAAGGTGGGGTATAAATATAATAAATAAATAAATAAATAAATAAATAATGCTGTGGCCAGACTGTTGACGGGGTCACAGGATTCCCTTGTTACAGCAACTTCACTGGCTACTGGTCTGTTCCCGGGCAGGATTCAAAGTGCTGGTTATGACCTATAAAGCCCTATACGGCTTGGGACCAGGCTACCCCCCAAAAAAGACCATTTTCTCCCATACGAGCCTGCCTGGTCCTTAAGATCTGTTTTCATTCTGTAATTGTTATGTTTTTATTATATTTTAATGCATTTTTATTGTTTTAGGGTGCAATCCTATGGCCTCTGGATTCTGTCTAGATGGCCATAGGATAATTCGAAGACCCAACTCCAACCTCAGAAAAGTGCCCCAAGGTCAGAGCTCCCTCCCTCCACCCTCGCTCGCATCTGGTGCAATTCTTCCCGCACTGGCTACAGCTCCGAAATCGCAACACCGACTTCAGAGCCGGCACTGTGTGGGCGTTCTGGGGGCGGGAAGGGGAGGGGTGAGGCTTTGCCGGATACAATATATCCTGGTGGCACCTCGACCTGTCCTCCTTGCGACCAGGTGCAAAAGACCTAGATGGCCAAAATCGGTCGTCGAAGTCTTTTGCAGGGGTGGGAGGAATGCAGAGGCGACCTTCTTCTCTGTGCTCCTTCCGACCTCGATTGGATGCCCATAATCCTCTGAGTTTGGAGGGTTATGGGCAGCCACATTGGATCATACTGTTACTCTATTTTAAATTGCTTTTGTAAGCCGCCTTGAGTGCCATTTTTTTGTTAGAAAGGTGGGGTATAAATCAAATAATTAAATAAATAAATCACCCTTACCAATGGTTAGGAAAAATAAGCCACGGTTGAAAGCTATGTTTATACAGAGCATTTGCTGTCTTCACTACCAGACTAATAATCGCCCTGCCAAAAATCTTCCTGTGAATTTTGCATATAACGAACACATCAGAAGTCAGTTTAATAAGACCCCTTCACGTTCAAATTGCAATGCGTAGAGCTGTGTGAGGCAGAACCAGCTACACAGCCTGGGTAGCTCAGAAAACTGGGAACCTGCTATAGTCACTTACAGTAAAAGCAGGGAACCTACAGGGAAATTGTTGACTGCAGTCCCCGATCATGCTGTTAAGCCCAGTATTAATCACTTGCACAGACGCACCTCTGTAAGTGGAGGGAATGTCATTAGTGTGACCGCAGGAAGGACAGAGATTTAACTTGAGGGGAACAGGGCAGGATCAAAGAACAGCATATTCCGTTAAGCATTAGGAACTAAATATTCAGCCAGGACGAACTTACTTCAGCCCCTTGCAGACTTGGTTCTTTCCCTGCTTTTGAGCTTTTCTACATGAGGCATTAATTGTGCACCTGTGATTCCTTACTCGTGGTTGTTTATGGGTTCTTTAGATGACATTGTGATCCTCCAGTTTAGATTCTGCTTTTTAAGAGCACTTTCCTGGGGGGGTTTTAGAGTAGGGAGAATGGGTCATTATTTTAGAAAGCAAATGAAAAGGAAGTTTCTTGCTTGTGTATTTGCGCTACGTTGCTATAGCACAGCACCAGCTAGAGGCTATATAGCAGAAAAGCAGGAAAGGAAATGCTCCTCATGTAGTACCCGGATTTCAGTTCTGTGATGAAAGTGAACGTAGATACAGCAATTAACACACAAGGCTGCTAATCGGCTCTATCGACTTTCGGTTTCATTGCAGAATTGAGATCTGAGCACCACAGGAGGAGCATTTCCTTTCCTTTTCCATTACATAACCTCTAGGTGGCACTGTGATATAGCAGAATAGCACACAAATACAAATCGAACTTTCTTTCACTTTCACAATTAAATGCCGCATCTTCCCTGCTCTAAAAAAAGCTCACCAAAATGCTGGTTAGAAGCAAAACTCGGGGGGGGGGGGTGTCACAATGTCATACAAAGAACTTGTAAACAACTGTAAGTAGGGAATGATGAATACATGATAAAGGCCTTGTGTAGAAAAGCTCTAACAGCCTCGTGTATAAAAGCTCTTTGTTAAGGCAGGGTTTTCTCTGTATAAATAGCTCCAGACTTGTGCAGGGCAGGTCACTTGTGGCTCACCAGATGTTTTGGCCTACAACTACCGTGATCCTTCACCATTAGTTATGCTGGCTAGTGCTGATGGAAGTTGTTGGTCAAAACATCTGGAGGCTCACAAGTCGTGCACCTCGTGTGGCGGCTAGAGGCAGGACAGTGGTGGCTCACCCTCACTGTCTAAAAACAAACAGTGGCAAAACCGGTTAGCCTGGAACAGCAGTTCATAGAATCATGATAGAATAGTAGAGTTGGAAGGGACCTGCAAGGCCATCGAGTCCAACCCCCTGCTCAATGCAGGAATCCAGGTCAAAGCATCCCTGACAGATGGCTGTCCAGCTGCACCTTGAATGCCTCCAGTGTGGGAGAGCCCACGACCTCCCTAGGTAGTTGGTTCCTTTGGCGTATTGCTCTAACAGTCAGGAGATTTTTCCCAATGTCCAGGCGGAATCTGGCTTCCTGTAACTTGAGCCCATTATTCTGTGTCCTGCAATTTGGGATGATCAAGAAGAGATCCTGGCCCTCCTCTGTGTGACAACCCTTCAAGTACTGGAAGAGTACGATCATATCTCCCCTCAGTCTCTTCTTCTGAAGGCTAAACATGCCCAGTTCTTTCAGTCTCTCCTCATAGAGCTTTGTTTCCAGTCCCCTAATCATCTTTGTTGCCCTCCTCTCCAGTTTGTCTACATCCTTCTTAAAGTGTGGTGCCCAGAACTGGACGCAGTACTCAAGATGAGGCCTAACCAGTGCTGAGTAAAGGGGAACTAGTACTTCCCGCGATTTGGAAGCTATACTAATGCAGCCCAAAATAGCATTTGCCTTTTTTGCAGCCACATCATATTGCTGGCCCAAACTCAGCTTGTGATCTACTACAATTCCAAGATCCTTCTCACTTGTAGTATTGTTGAGCCAAGTATCCCCCATCCTGTAACTGAGCATTTGGTTTCAGTGCACCTTCCCCCCAACCCCTCCATATTTTATGTGGGATGAAATGTAGTATATTAATTAACTGATTAATACTCATAGACTTAATTGAGCAGGGCTTCTTTAATTGAGTCACAGCTGTATCTCAAATGTGGCACAAAGTCACCTGTGTGGCAAGGGAGACCAGAACAGAGTATAGTATTTGAGGGACTGCTTGTCTTGCTATAAACCTGGGGAACAGCAGCATCTGAGGAGGATGGCAGATGACAGAAGCATCCTTGCTAATCAACATGTTTTTGGTGCATCAACCCTGCAATCCCTCGCTGCATTACATCACTGAATGCATTCCCTCAAGAACTACGACTGGCTTTTGGAAAGGGTGTGAAGAGAAGACACATCTTTCCAATTTAGCTTTTTGATTAATATTATATTGTATTGTTAATCTATGAAATAGATTAATAATATTATATTTAGCTTTAATATTATAATGTTTTTACTGTTTTAATGTTCTTGGGGTTTTTTTAAAATTGTTTTAAGCTTTTATTGTTTGTACATTGTCCCGGTGGCTTTTTAGCAGATAAAGCAGTATATAAATGTTAATAAATAATAAATAGTGGGGAGAAAGTGGCTTCAGAAAACATAGCAAACCTCACAGTCTTGTCCCGTCCCCCCGAAATCCCAAAGGCAAGCAGGCCAGGAGAGCAAGGCGAGCAGTGGAGGTGGCGGCAGGACTGCTCGCCATATGGTTCAGTCATTTTGAAAGGCTCCCTGACCCTTCTGGGTTGGAATTTCTGACTCCACACTTGCTCTGCTTTGACTCAGAGTAGGAAACCATTTCCTGACCACATGTTTCTTTTTATAGACACCAACTTTTATTGCCAGCTTCCCCTGGAGTTCAAGATTGTTCCTCGTAGCCTTTAAACCATGCACCAATCGCAGCTTGCAAAGTGCGAGAGAAAGCGACCTGTATGCCCTGGGAGTTGCACTGGGAGAGTTGAATCTGGAAAGAAAACAAGGAGGGTAGAGTTTCGCTCAGTGAATCTCCCACGGTCAGCACAGGGGCTTGAAACCAGCTGCTGCCTACTCTGCTCTGCTTTGACTTGGACACCCTTTCGCAGTTCACCACCACCACCGGTGATATTTTCCAGCAGTCTTGGATGTTCTTGGTGTGCTAAAGGACTGAACTCAGAACGAAACAGGAAAAAGTTGCACGTTTTCAGTGTCTGCATTGAGGCAAACGTGGAAAATCATTCACTTCACATATTACGTTGGAATAAGCTAGAACTCCTGCATGGTGCCACCTCTCTTATTTACTCCAAATTCTTCCACAAAACCCACCTTTTCCATGAAGACGTTGACTCCACCCCCTAGATTCCATGTGCCCCTACAACTAAGCCTGTAACCAAGCCTGAGCACATGGAACTGAAACTATTGCATATCTTTATGCAATAGGTGGTGCCTGACTGACTCCAGCTACAAAGGCTGCTGCTGCTCCTGCTGAAGGTGCCTAGAGACCATCTAGCTGTGAGCCCTGCAAGACCTGGTCCCTGCTTCCCTGGCTCATCACACCTGGCCAGGGAGGGTGGGGCCTGACTGACTCCAGCTACAAAGGCTGCTGCTGCTCCTGCTGAAGGTGCCTGGAGACTATCTAGCTGTGAGTCCTGCAAGACCTGGTCCCTGCTTCCCTGGCTCATCACACCTGGCCAGGGAGGGTGGGGCCCGACTGACTCCAGCTACAAAGGCTGCTGCTGCTCCTGCTGAAGGTGCCTGGAGACCATCTAGCTGTGAGTCCTGCAAGACCTGGTCCCTGCTTCCCTGGCTCATCACACCTGGCCAGGGAGGGTGGGGCCCGACTGACTCCAGCTACAAAGGCTGCTGCTGCTCCTGCTGAAGGTGCCTGGAGACCATCTAGCTGTGAGTCCTGCAAGACCTGGTCCCTGCTTCCCTGGCTCATCACACCTGGCCAGGGAGGGTGGGGCCCGACTGACTCCAGCTACAAAGGCTGCTGCTGCTCCTGCTGAAGGTGTCCGGAGACCATCTAGCTGTGAGTCCTGCAAGACCTGGTCCGTGCTTCCCTGGCTCATCACACCTGGCCAGGGAGGGTGGGGCCCGACTGACTCCAGCTACAAAGGCTGCTGCTGCTCCTGCTGAAGGTGCCTGGAGACTATCTAGCTGTGAGTCCTGCAAGACCTGGTCCCTGCTTCCCTGGCTCATCACACCTGGCCAGGGAGGGTGGGGCCCGACTGACTCCAGCTACAAAGGCTGCTGCTGCTCCTGCTGAAGGTGCCTGGAGACCATCTAGCTGTGAGTCCTGCAAGACCTGGTCCCTGCTTCCCTGGCTCATCACACCTGGCCAGGGAGGGTGGGGCCTGACTGACTCCAGCTACAAAGGCTGCTGCTGCTCCTGCTGGCTTATGCTGGCTCAGCTTGTCTGAGTGTGGAAAGCTAAGCAGGGTCAGGCCTGGTTATTACTTGGATGGGAGACCCCTCCTCTAGTTTCCTGCATTGAGCAGGGGGTTGGACTCGATAGCCTTGTAGGCTCCTTCCAACTCTAAGATCTATGAAAATCTATGAAGGTGCCTGGAGACCATCTAGCTGTGAGCCCTGCAAGACCTGGTCCCTGCTTCCCTGGCTCATCACACCTGGCCAGGGAGGGTGGGGCCCGAATGACTCCAGCTACAAAGGCTGCTGCTGCTCCTGCTGAAGGTGCCTGGAGACCATCTAGCTGTGAGTCCTGCAAGACCTGGTCCGTGCTTCCCTGGCTCATCACACCTGGCCAGGGAGGGTGGGGCCTGACTGACTCCAGCTACAAAGGCTGCTGCTGCTCCTGCCTTTGTTTGTTTGTTGTTTGTTGGTATCTGTAATTATTTCTGTTGTATTTTTTTTGGTAATATTTAGTATTTTTTTAATATTTTTTAACTTGTATTGCTGTTCTTATATTCTGTAGATTATTTTTTTTTAATACTATATTCAGTGTTCCTTGATGTTTTGTGTTCATGTCTTTTTAGATTGTGAGCCTGAGGGCAGGGACTGTCTTATTATTAATTTGTGTAAGCCGCTCTGAGAGCCTTTTCTGGCTGAGGAGCGGGGTATAAATGAAATAAATAAATAATCTTTGCCCTTGATTTCACTTCCTTCCCCCTTCCTCTGTTGTTTCCCCTGCATCAAATTAGATTGTAAGCTGCTTCTCCTCTCTAAGACACCATGCACACTGATCATAATAAATAATACCTGAGTGCCACCCACCAGTCACGACAAAGAGCTTGTGTTTCTCAATGCCCTAAATGACTATGTCCTAGAACAACTGGTCATGGGACCAACCAAAGGAGAGGCAACCCTGGGTTTAATCCTACGTGGTGCTGCCCAGGTGCGAGATGAGTGTTGTTGAACCAATTGGAAACAGTGACCTTGGTCTGATGCAGCACAGATCTTTTGATATTCTTAACCAATTCAATGATTTTTCATTGACTGATCACCCCACCTTTTAACCAGTTAAGCAGTTCATTACACTTTTTTTAAATTTTATTTTTAAATTTATATCCTGCTTTTTTTTTCCCTCTTGCAAGGTGGCTTACATGACCCTCCTCCTCTCCATTTCATCCTCACAACAACCCTGTGTGGTAGGTTAGACTGATAGTCAGTGATTGGCCCAAAGTCACCCAGTGAGCTTCATGGACAAGTGGGGACTAGAACCCAGGTCTCCCAAGTCCCAGTCCAGCGCTCTAACCACTGCACCACACTGGCTCTCTGACTACACCACACTGGCTCTTCAGTTAAATTGAAATAAAGGTGTATATTACCAAAACATCAGTATCAGTGACATTCGTAAATACTGAAGAGGGTGTAAGATTAATTTCCATTTGAATAAATAATGTTTGCCACTCATTGTCAGAAGGGAAGGCAATTTTTAGATATCTATCTATCTATATCCATATCGATAGATAGATAGATAGATAGATAGAGATATAGATATAGATATAGATATATCTTTGTTTCCTTTTATAGTTACACATCAAAAGGAAAATAGCTTCCAAAAACCAAAACAGAGGAGAGTCCTTTGGCAGCCATTCAAATAGAGGACTATTCTCTATAAAAGAGGACACATGGCCAGTCTAGGCACCCAGGCTGCAGGGATGGAACCTGGTATCAGCACTTGCCATCGGGGGCCTGAGTTTCCTTCTACCACTTAACATCTTCCTCAGCATGCAGCCTAGGTTATTTTTCTTGGTCATCAGTCAGGCTTTCCGATGTCTGGATACTCGCTCTATGCCAGAACAAAACTCCATAAGACAGTGTTCTCCAACGTTGGGTCCCCAGATGTTTTTGGCCTACAACTCCCAGCATGCCCCAGCCAGTGTAGCTGGCTGGGGCATGCTGGGAGTTGTAGGCCAAAAACATCTGGGGACCCAACGTTGGAGAACACTGCCATAAGATATGTAACCAATAACAGCTGTGTCCATTTTTAACCCATTTTATGCCCCACTGTAATTCTTGCTCTCACATTCCACCCAGCTCCACACTGTGGGCACAATACTAATATACCAGTCTTGCCAATTAATATTTGCATTCATGTATTAAAATAGGCCTCCACCACTTAATCAACTCAAGCTTTAGTAGATTAATCTGCTAAGGAGCACTTGCACGCCTAGCTACTTCATATATCGCCAACACCCTTCCCTGCATCTCCAAAATGCGGCGAGGAAGCAATAATTTCCCACTTAAGAGCACATCGTCTCCCGGCGGCAGCAGCTCAAAGACTACACCAAATTCAGTGCTAAGAAGCAGAAACTCCATCTCCATCTGCATTCCTGGGCTCAGCGTGAACTTTTGACCCCCCCCCCCCTGTATATATACTCTAATTGCTGGAACCAGCAGGCTTAATTCCACGACCTACTTTCTAGGTCTTTTCGCTACTGTCGGGTGATCCTGCCTTGCCTCGGTGAATTGGAGGATCTGCTGAAAACCAACATTTAAATGTCCGTGTAATGAAGTGAAGCATGTGTTCTCTATCCAAACCACCTCCTTAAAAATCATACTAATGCTCAAGCCAAATGGATGCTGGTAGGAAGGATCTTCCCATCTCTCTTGCACACCGTTCCCATTCTTTCTTGCCGTGTGCACCACAAAGGCTAGTCCCAGCCTTTGGTCAATTGTGTCATGGATGAAATGTCATCTCCCGGGGGAAGATTTTTGATTCTTCCACCAACGTTTGAATGGACCAATAGATCTGACTGCTAGAATGTTTTCAAATGATCCACTTGTTTCATATTTATTTATTTTGGTTTGGAATCAGAAATGTTTGGAAATTTTCCTGCCCTACCTGGAGATGCCAGGGATCAAACCTCAGACCTTCTGGATACAAAGCATGTGCCCTACCACTGAACTGTGGCCTACCTCTCTCTCTCTCTCTCTCTCTCTCTCTCTCACACACACACACACTCAAGTTACTTGCCCACTGACTGGGGGAAAGACATACAGGCATATACAGAACACATAATTTGGGTTACCTCCATGTATGTGTGTTAATTTTTTTTAAAAAAAAACAACAAGCCACAGTGTATATGCTCCCCAACGGCAAAGCATCCTTCCACTGTATGTTCTGCATCTTTTGCTCATCAGATAAAACATGTAAGCCCCTGCCTTCATGATGAAGTAGCTTATTCTGCCCATCACCCCTTTTTCCAAACAAAGTCCTCCTTTTCTTCTTGCTTGCAGTCAGCCATGGGTTTAGAGATGCCAAACTCCGCAACTTTGCACACACACCGTAAGCACTCCAGTGGAGGCCGCTAGCTCCAATGTCAGTGGGGTGGTGTATCCTCTCCATGTTTCAGCCTGAACTTTAACCTGAACCTAATTTTGGGAGTGCTAGAGTTCAGCACCATGGATAACTCCTTTAAAGTTCAGTCTGAAACCCGGAGCAGATACACCACCCCACTGACACTGGTGCCACCAGCCTCCACTGGCGCTTATTAACATGCTTGATTATGGTTATATAGGATGTCCAGGTTGAGGGGCAGTAGCCCTTTCCAGACATTTTTACTGAGTGCAATGAAAACCTGTGGAGGAAGGAGTATCATCCAGGCCTCAGCCTCCGTTCATTTTACAGTAATACCTTGGATTGCAAGTAACTTGGTCTGAGAGCGTTTTGCAAGACAAGCAAATTATTTAAAATAAATTTTGACTTGATAAACAAGCGACGTCTCGCAATACAAGTAGTGTAGGGATGTAACCGCTTGCCTCAAGCGGGCCGAAATCGGCCCTGCTCACGTCCGCCAGAGACTCGCTTTGATATAAGAGTGTTTTGGATTACAAGCACGGTTCCGGAATGAATTATGCTTGCAATCCAAGGTATTACTGTAGTGTCTGTGCACACAGCTGTTTGTGGGTGGGTCTTTTCAGACAGCATAATAGAAATGTGTACATTGGGGATGGAATCTGTCCAGGGTGGGTTGGCGGGCATGGCTCAGTGGCAGAGCACCTGCTTTGCATGCAGAAGGTCCCAGGTTCAATCCCCGACATCTCCAGGTAGCGCCAGGAAAGAATCCTGCCTGAAACCCCGGAGAGCCATTGCTGCCAGTCAGTGTTGACAATACTGGGCTAGATGGACCAAGGGCCTGACTCAGTATAAGGCAGCTTCCTGTGTCCACACACATTCATATGGGCTCATCATCTGCAGGGGAGGCTGGTGACTCCTATTTTGGTGGGGCTCCTTTTCCATTGCAGGTTTTGCAGGCTTTATTTGGAGCTTCATAGGAGCTATCCATGGTGCTGAACTCCACCCCCCAAAATCGGTTCGCCGCCATGGAGCATATGTCACTGAATGCCATTTGCTGGGGAGTGGAGGGGGCAAACAGCAGGAGAGAGCTATGGCCCTCATGCAGTGCTGCCTTCAGGTTTTGGAGGGCTCTTGGGCAAGACACTCTCAATTGGCCACCCGCACTATTTTCTCAATGCCATTGTCATGAGACTGAAGAAGCTGTTCTGTTTCGATTACTATAGGAAAACAAGCGCCCTTGAAAAAGGCTTAGGCCGAAACGTGTTGGGCATGATTATGAATACAGTTTTAAGATCTCTGTTGGCACCTGGGATTTTTTCCCTTCTCACCTCAATGCCATTGTCACCATCTGCTCTTGCTCCTCGCCCTCTTTCTCATCACTGCTACCACTGGCTTGCTTGACTGGCAAGAGAGCCAGTGAGCATGTTGGCCATGGCATCTCCTGCTCCTCCTTCTCGCCACCACCGTTGTCTGGGCTGAAGTGAGAGGCAAGTGAACATGCAGGTTGCAATGGGGAAGAGGGGGAGCAAGTCCGAGGCGGTCTTATCAGTCAGCCCCTGCTGGGGTGAGGGCCCTCGGCAGGTGCCCAATATGTCTAGGCTTGATGCTGGCCCTGCATCTTCATGTCCTGCCTCTGGGCTTCCTGGATAGCCACTGTTGGAAAGAGGATGCTGAGCTAGTTGAACCTTTGATCCGATCCAGCCAGGCTCTTCTTGTGTTCTTATGCTTTATTATTTATTAATTTATTTATTATATTTATGAATCACCCATCTGGCCAGACATCCAGCCACTCTGAGCGATGTACAGTCCAATAAAACACAAGAGGGGGGGAACACACACACACACACACAGTATAAAACACAATTAAAAACAGTACAAAACTTTAAAATCCTAACCCACCCCATATTCCCGCCTGAAAAGCCACATTTTTAATGCCCGGCGGAAGCTAATCAAGGAAGGGGCATGGCGGAGGTCACTGGGGAGAGAGTTCCATAAATTGGGGGCTGCCACAGAAAAGGCCCTCCTCCTAGTTCCCACCCAGGGCCGGTGCTACCATTAGGCCAACTAGGCAGCTGCCTAGGGCGCAGAGCTAAAGGGGGTGCCAGAAACGCCTTGGGGGAAAAATACAGCACTCTCAAGTGGGGGGGGCGCTAAATATCTGATCTTGCCTAGGGCACCAAACTGCCTTGCACCGGTCCTGTTCCCACCAGCCTGGTTTCTCTGGTATACACATTTGTCCCCATTTTTTGCCACACTGCACAGTGTCAAACAAAACATACACCCCTTAAAAAAAAAATGACTCAGACCTTTGCCAAGACCATCCACACAGCCATTTATGATGTGCCCCGCGTCAAATTTTTCAGTTGATCATTGTGGGCTGAAACCAGCCTTGTGAATGCATCCCACTACGGGGCTTCTGATGGCAGAATCTGGGAGCAGCCTTTTGAGTAGAGATTATAAAGCCGGGGCCTCCAAGCACATCCGATGGGCAAGGATCTCTAAGAGCCCGAATGGTGCCATTTGGCTAGCTAGGCTGCCGTGATCTCCTTTAATTATTTCACAGTGTTTCTGTCTGCCGTCAAGATAGGAAAGGGTTTGGTGGTGGTGGGGGGGGGGGGGTGTTGGTCTAATTCTCAGCATAGGTTTTAATTACTGACAGAGCAGCCTTCGCCCAGCAGCTTATCTGCATTATTGCTGCATGACAGGACTGTAAAACCAGAGATAAACCTGACTTTCCGTCACAGGAGGTCCCTCTGTCTTATCAGCTGTTGGCTTCAATAATTAACAAGCAGGAAGAAATAAAAAAACAAACTTGTTTCCGAAGGAGAGATCCGGCGGATGGCCTCTCCGGAAAGGTGCCCAGGCCCGAATGCCGTACATTAAGACTCAATAAGTGCTGATGGTGAAATGAGACATTAAAAACTCAGTTTTCTTCAAGGCCATCCCCCACGCCAGAACACACAACTATATTAGCATAAACTGTTTTTATTATATTTATTTAACACTAAATAGCAGCAAGCAATATAAGCTGATTACTTACTTATAACTAGGGCAACAGAAAGAAATACAAATTTTCATCACTGTTTTATGCATTTTTAAAAACAAAAATAAAACTGTTATAAGGGGGGAAATGCAAATGCAAAAATTTGTGTGCTCATTTCACCATCAGCACTTATTGAGGGGTCTTTCCTCAAAGTGAGGCACTGTGTGGTGGCCCTGCCTATTATCCTTTAGGCATCAGGCAAAAACCTTTGTGTTCTCCCAGGCCTTCTAGTGACACTAGATCTCAGTCTGCTATTTTAATCAGTGTTTTGTTCCGTTTATTTTTATCTTGACTATAGTATACATATTTTTATTGACATTTTTATGTAGATTGCTCTGGAAGCTTTGTTTATTATTATGAAGACCACTATATAAATGCCCTAAATAAATCAGCTCTTCTCTGCTACTACCTTGCTATATCCCATCCACCATGATGGGACAATGTCATAGCAATACAACAATGGAAGCAACAACCTAGGGAGGTGGTGGGCTCTCCCACTCTGGAGGCATTCAAGGTGCAGCTGGACGGCCATCTGTCAGGGATGCTTTGACCTGGATTCCTGCACTGAGCAGGGGGTTGGACTCGATGGCCTTGTAGGCCCCTTCCAACTCTACTTTTCTATGATTCTATGATCTGGGTTTCCAGCCCTCCAGCCCTACCTGGGTTCCAGCCCTCCATACTTCTGCCTCCACTCCTTCCTCAGTCTCAAGATCCTAGTTTTAACCTCAACTCAGTCCTGACAATAGCATTCGGATCATCTTCCATATGGAATGTATTATACTGAATGCATAGCAGAGGTTGGGCAGCCATCTGTCAGGGGTGCTGCATGTAGGTGCGAGAATCATGCACTGAGTGGGTGTTTGGACTAGATTACCTCCAAGGTCCCTTCCAGCTCTAAGATTCTATGATTCTACGGTTGCCCTGCATCTTCCCTGTGGCCAGACTCTCCTGGCATCCATCAGCCAGCCCTGGATTAATCATTAAGCAATATAAGCACGTGTTTAGGGCACCAAGGGAAGGGTGGCACAACAGAGTGCCAGAGTGCCACAAATTTTTGCATTTGCATTTCCCCCCTTATAACAGTTTTATTTTTGTTTTTAAAAATGCATAAAACAGTGATGAAAATTTGTATTTCTTTCTGTTGCCCTAGTTATAAGTAAGTAATCAGCTTATATTGCTTGCTGCTATTTAGTGTTAAATAAATATAATAAAAAACAGTTTATGCTTAATATAGTTGTGTGTTCTGGCGTGGGGGATGGCCTTGAAGAAAACTGAGTTTTTAATGTCTCATTTCACCATCAGCACTTATTGAGTCTTAATGTCTTGCCAGCTAAGCATTGGAAGGTCCGAGGGGGTACCATTATTAGGCTGTGCTTAGGGCATCAGCTCAGCTGGCCTTAATCCGGCCCTGCGTCCAGCACGCACCTTGGACAAGATCCTGTTGGAGTTTATTGCTTCAACAGGGCCAAGGCTGAAATTGGCTCTGCTTTCTTGGGCTGTCTTTTCGTCTATTCTTGAATTGATAATGTGTATCCAACCTAGTGAAACCTATTCAGTGCCTTTTCTGAAAGAAGTTCCCATCCAGCATGTTGAGTAGCTAAGGATGCAATCCTATGCATGTTTAGACAGAAATAAGTCCTACAACTCCCGGCATCGCTCAGCCAGCAAGAGGATGGTGAGAGATGCTGTGAGTTGTAGGACTGATTTCTGTCTAAACATGCGTTGGTTTGCACCCTAAGGCACATAAGAAGCTGCCTACTGGGCCATCTAGTATTGTCTATACTGACTGGCAGCAGCTCTCCAGGGTTTCAGGAGGATTCTTTCTTAGCTCTACTTGGAAATGCCGGGGAATTGGGGATCGAACCGGAGACCTTCTGCAGGCAAAGCAGGGGCTCTACCACTGAACTAACAACCCTTCCCCTGAAGGAACATAGAAAGCTGCCTTAGGCAGCATCACACTGTTGGTCCATGCAGTTAGGTATTGCCTAGGCAGCAGCTCTTTGGGGTCTCTGCCAGCCCTACATGGAGATGGCAGGGATTGAAACTGAGACCTTCTGCATGCAAAGCAGGCGCCCTTCCACTGAGCTGAACACACTCCAGTAAAGCATAGGAAGCCACCTTATACCAAATCACACCATTGGTCCATCCAGCTCAGCACTGTCCTACACCACCCTTCCCCAACTTGGCGCCCTCCAGGTGTGTTGGACTACAACAACACGTGCCAAGGGCCCACACCCCGGCAAGGTCCCCCTGACAAGAGCCCCCTGGAGTTGCTCCTCCTCTTCACCATTGCAACTTGTTTGTTCACCTGCCTCTCGCCCTGGCTCAGACAACTAGCCCACACAAAGCAGGTGCTCTACCACTAAGCTATGCTCTCTCCCCATTTACATGCGGAAAACAGGATAGTAGCCAAACGGACCCTTGGTGTCAGGGCTGCCTTCAAGGGTAGGCATGGTCGGGCACCTGCTGAGGGTCCAGACCCCAGCAGGAGCCCACTGACGAGCCCCATGGAGTTGCTCCCCCTCTCCGCCACTGTAACCCGCTTTTCCGCCTGCCTCTCACTCCGGCCTAGACAGTGGAGGTGGCGGTGAGGAGGAGGAGCAGTAGATGCCACTACCTGCTTGCCCACTGGCTCTCTGCCTATCCAGTCAGCAAGTGGTAGCAGTGATGAGGAAGAGGAGGACGAGGAGCAAGAGCACCTGATGACAATGGCGGTGAGAAGGTAGACTCACAGAGGGAGGGGGCCCATGCAGGGTGTCTTGCCCAAGGGCCCTCCAAAGCCTGGAGCCAGCACTGAGTAACGTTAAGGATTAATCATCTTTGAATGTGACTGTTTTTGTTCATTCCTCTCTTTTCTTGTATGATGCTTCCTCTCCTTTGATTTCATTGGCCCCAGTGCAGAGCTCAGATTGCTAACAGCTGATTAAAAGGTATAATTTCTATGCAATGATCCAGAGGCTTGGGGAACCAGGGAAGACAGAGAAACACGACCTGACCTGCTTAACCTTGTCTGACCCTCTCTAGCAGGCAGTCTGACCCAGCCTCCCTCCTTTTATTCTTGGTGACACTGTTTAATGGAATCTGCCGGGGAAAGGCAGACGGGAGACGGGGCGGGTTTCAAATGCAGCCAGTCAACGTGCTCCAACCAAAGTCTCATTTCAGGGAAGCGTTTCCTTAGCTAAATGTTCTAACTCTCAACAATAGCAATTTCCACATTACTTGGAAGTTGCTTTCCAGGCAAGGCCCATAAGCAGGAAATGGAATTTGCAAGGAGGAGGGATATAGAGGCAAGGTGGCCCAAGACAATATGTGGATGTGAACCAGCCACCATTCCTCTTCAGTTATGATGATTTGGTTTCACTTTTGCTTTCACTCTGCTGACTCGCTTTGACGGTGCGCTGCTGCATATCACCAAGATAATCTTTGAATTACTGGGTGGTGTAGCATATAAACAAACAAACAAACAAACAAGGGGTCAAGGTGTAGGGTAGATTACTCAATGTGAGCCCTGCAGCTGATTAATAGTTGGGAGTCCATTTTGCCTGGTGAGGGAAATTTTTAATCGTATAGCTGAAAAGCCTGGTTGTCACTTGGATGGGAGACCCCTCCTCTAGTTTCCTGCATTGAGCAGGGGGTTGGACTCGATGGCCTTGTAGGCTCCTTCCAACTCGATGATCTATGAAATCTATGATTCCAGCGCCCTATTGCTTGCAATAGGAAAAAAACATTGCTATTATTGTTATTGTTATTATTATCATCAACAACAATAACAATAACAATAACAACAATAGTAATTATATCATTATTAATATTTATTATTATTGTTGTTGTTATTATTAAGATTTATTATATTATTATTATTATTATTATTATTATTATTATTATTATTATTATTATTATTATTTTATCCCACCCTTTTCTTGAAAGAACTCTGGGTGGCATGCATGGTTTTCCTATCTACTACATTTTATCCTCACTATATTCTCCTTTGGCACCTGCTTTAGGTTCACCTATCTTTTTTTCCATTTCTTCCTTGGCCATTCTCTCATTAATACTACCTACTCTCCAAAGTCGATTTGGTACATTTAGTACATCATGTTGTAACTAAGCCAAAGTACATGTAACTGAAATATTATTATTACTTAATTTCATTATATCCCACCATTCCTCCAAGAAACTCAAGACAGCCTACATGATTTCCCCACCCTCACATTATCCTCACAGTCACAACAACCCTGTGAGGCCAAGAGATAGTGACTGATCCAAGATCACCCAGCAAACTTCATAGCTGAACAGGGATTTGAACCTGGGTCTTCCTACTTATAGTCGGACAGCCTATCATACTTTAATTTCTCCCTTCCTCTGTTATTTCCCTGTGTCTATTTTAGGTTGCAAGTTCCTTGGGGTAGGGAGCTGTTCTTTGTAATGCACCATGCACATAGATGTCACTATGGAAAAAGGAGGAGGAGGAGGAGGAGGAGGAGGAGGAGGAAGAGCAGCAGCAGCTGCTGCTGCTGCTACTTTATACCAAACTGAACCATCGATTCATCTCCAGTTGACTGGGTTCAGACAACATGATAACCCACACTCATGGGTTGAGTGTGGGTTGTCATTGAACCATGGGTTGTTGTTGAAATATGGGTTATCGTGTTTTCTGAACCCAGCTGCACCAAAAAGCCACGGCTTGTTAACCATGAACAACCCATGAAGAGAACCCATGGTTTGTTGTTGGGTTGTGAACTGTGGTTTGTTCACTATGGTTTGTTATCTTAGCTGGGTTCAGATAACACAATAACCCATGTTTCAACAACAAGCCACAGTTCAACGACAACCCACACTCAACCCATACTCAACCACTGAGTGTGGGTTATCGTGTTGTCTGAACCCTGTCACTGTCTTCTCTGACTGGTGGCAAGTCTTTGAGATCTAGAGAACATCTCTCCCAACCCTGCCACTTGAGATTCTTTTTGGCTGGAGCTGCTAGAGATTAATCTGGGAAGTTTTGCAGGCAAGGCATGTGCTCTGCCACTGACCTGTATAGGCCTTCCCCTGGGAGTTGCAGGCAGTCTAGAACTGGGAAGTGTCAACCTCTCTCTCATAGGCCTTCTTTAGGGGAGGGACCATGGAATACATGCAGAAAGTCCCAGGTTCAATCCCTGGTATCCCCAGATAAAAAAGGATCAAGGAGTTGGTGACAGGAAGAACCTCTGCCTGAGCCCTTGGGAGCCACAGCCAGAAAAAGTAGACAAAGAATTCGACCTGCTGCTGTAAGGCAGCTTCCTGCTTGCTTCACTTCCTTCCAACACATAATTCAAAAGAACGTCCAAGATTTCATACGGGGGTGGGGGTGGTGGAGGAGGTTTCAATTATTCCTATTTTCAGCTGCCAGAAGTTCTTGGATAATCGTGTTGTTGTTGTTGTTGTTTTAAAAAAATTTTTTGCAGAGAGTTAGCTGGGCAGGCTGTTCTCTTGGAAGAGTGAGGTGAAATTAGCATTAATTGTGCTGCTGGATTTTAGCCAGCAGGTTGTCGCCGGCACTCATTTCGTTCTCCGTACTGCCAGCTAAGAGCAGCAGCTGCTCCTGCTTTTTTCCCTGAACATTCCCCACATTGTCTCCAGTCTTCCCTTTCCTTGAGGTCCTTTGCTTTGCTCTTGAGCTGTATGAAGCTCACTGGAGGACAACAAGGAGCAAGAAAATTCTTGCCCCTCTATGGCGACGATTCTAGTCATAATTCTCCTGAAACTGGGCCAACCCTTGCCTACCTACTCGGTTACTATGCTGCATCACCATTATTTTTTTTATTTTGTTCTATTTTTGTACATGCCTATCCCATTTCACAATCCCAAAGCATTCCCAGAGTGGCTCACAAATCAAGAAAAATTAAAATCATGCAATAAAACCACCATAAACAATTATACTAATAAATGATTATAAACCGACAGAACAACAAAACCAAATATGAAACCAGGGTCTAGTAGATGGAAGCCATCTTTTGAACGACATCTAATAAGCCTGGGTAAATAAATAAAAAAGGTCTTTATCTGGTGCTGAAAAGATAATAAAATTGGTGCCCAGTAAACCTCCATAGGGAAGGGCATGCCAAAGATGGGGTATGGATGCACCACCACTGAAAAGATCCTATAAGAACATAGGGAAAGCCCTGCTGTATTTGACCAAAGGCCTATCTAGTCCAGCATTCAGTTCCCAGCCAGATGCCCCAATGGGAAGCCTGCAAACAGGACATGAGTGCAATAGCATCCACCCGCTCGTGTATTTATTTATTTATTTATTATTATTTATTATTTATATTTATTTATCGCCCATCTGGCCGGCAACCTGGCCACCCTGGGCGATGTACACAGATAAAAACACAAGATAAAAACAGGATAAAATACATTTAAAACAATATAAAATTTTAAAATCATTAGCCCACCCCATATTCAGTGTACCCCAGCAACCGGTATTCAGAGGCATACTGACTCCAACAGTGGAGGTAATATATAGCCATCATGACGAGTAGACACTGACTAGGTTCAGAAAACATAACCCACACTCAAGGGTTGACACTGACATGAGTGGCAGCTCTTTGCTCAAGAGAAGTCGAAATCCGGCTGCCAGGCTGTGACATGGCAAAGATGAATGCATCTTGGCAAAGGCGGGTAGGAAAACCTGTACTGCAACAACCACAGGTCCACCTTTTCAGAGACAAACTGATACCATGAGATGAGAAACAACTCCAAAGGACTACTTTTTGTTTGTCCCATCATTACATGAAGCCCCATTTTACTGATATTGGAATGACATGGCTAATACTGCAGGCAATGTCGAGATGTACACAGTGGCAGATAATACGATAACCCACACTCAAGGGCGGAGTATGGGTTGAGTGTGGGTTGTCATTGAAGCGTGGGTTATCATGTTGTCTGAACTCAGCCATGCCAACAAATCATAGTTTGTTAACCACGAACAACCCATGAAGAGAAGCCATGGTTTATTGTTGGGTTGTGAACTGTGGGTTTTTCACTATGGTTGGTTATCTTAGCTGGGTTCAGACAACATGATAACCCATGTTTCAACAACAACCCACGGTTCAATGACAACCCACACTCAACCCTTGAGTGTGGGTTATTGTGTTGTCTGAACCCAGTCCTTGTATGTAACAGCTCACAGAAGAGGCAACTGTAAGAGAAATACAACTGGGAAATAAAGGTAGGAAGATACAGAATGAAAACTGAGAAATGGCTCCACAGTGGCTCAAATGTCAGCCTACAGACTTGAAGACTTATGCTAGTAGATGCAGTACACACAGGTTTGGAAGTTGCGGCTAATCCCAGCCTCCCAGTCTTGCATTTGCTTTTCTAGCAATAGTATCACACTGCTGGCTCATATTCAGCTTGTGATCCACTAGGACACCTAGGTCCTTTTCACAGGTACTGCTGCAAAGCCAGATTTTACCATCTTATACTTGTACCTTTGTTTTGTTTTACTTAATTGCGAGACTGCAAGACCTTAACATTTATCTCAGTTGAATTTGTCTTGTTAGTTTCAGCGCAAGTGTTCCAGCCTGTCAAGATCCTTTTGAATCTTGATTCTGTCCTCTGTAGTGTTGGCTATCCCTCTTAGCTTTGTGTTATCTGCAGATTTGATAAGCAAACTCTCTGCACTCTCATCCAGGTCGTTCATACAAATATTGAACAGCACACGGCCTAACTGCTCTGCGACACTTCACTAAAAGACCTCCCTCCAGGAGGATGCAAAGCCATTAACCTTTGAACTTTTTTTTTAATGTAAAGATGAAGTTTGTTGGCAGGAAATTGCCTCCTTTAGCTCTCTAGGCCAGTGTTCTCCAACCTTGGGTCCCCAGATGTTTTTGGCCTACAACTCCCAGCATGCCCCAGCCAGCTACATGCTGGGAGTTGTAGGCCAAAAACATCTGGGGACCCAAGGTTGGAGAACACTGTTCTAGACATTAGAGCATTAGCTCTGGAGTTTTCAAGAGAGAACATTTTAAGCAAAGCAAACACCAATTCCTTACCCGAGGCTATCAATATCCACAATCCATTCATGAAATTGCTGCCGATGAATGGGGAAGCCTCGATTTGAAGTATTAGCCGTAATTCTGTGGGCGAATGAAAAAGAGAATTGAGGAGGGCCCATATAGCTCAGTCAGTGGCACACCGCATGCTTTGCATGCAGAAGGTCTCGTATTCAATCCCTGGCGACTCCAGTTACAAGGAACTCAAGCAGCAGAATTGAGAGCAACTGCTGCTTAAGACCTTGGCTAGCTGGTGCCAGTCAGAGTAGACCAGGGGCGTTGAGCATCTTTCAGCCTGAGGGCCAAATTCAGTTTTGTAGAAGCTCTTGGGGGCTGCATTCTAGTGGTGGGTGGGGCCAAAGGCAAAGGGGGTGTGGCCAAAGGCAAAGGGGGTGTGGCCAAAATACATCTTAGAATGCGGGGGGGGGGAACCTGCACCAAAGCTGGGAAACAGCAGTTGATGTTGTGTGGGAAAGGGGTGTGTGGCCATCTGGAGAATTCCAGAGAGCTGGATTGGGGCCCCAGGGAGGGCCAGATTTGGCCCATGGGCTTGAGCTTCCCCACCCTTGGAGTAGACCATACAGGGTTAGAGAAGCCGTTGTTCTCTGATTCAGCCTAAAGTAGCTTCGCATGCTCATATCAAACTCTAGGCTTGCTTACATGTTGTCCGGGCATGCAGGGTTGCTCACGCAGCAGCGTTAATGGGCGTACAACTGTGTCTGTGTGCATATCCAGTGCTTTTTCGATTTGTTTTAAATTAACTCAGCCTAAAGAGAAGCCCACAATCCTGGGAGGAACAGTATTCTGACTGACAATTGACCAAGCAGTGGCCTCTGGGCCAGCTGCCAGAATATTTTGTGTAAAAACCCAGAATTAGGGGCTGGTTGCCAGCATTTTTATTTGAGTAAAGCCACAAGGTGTGTGGGGATTTTTTTTTTCTGTGTGTGTGTGTGTGTGTGTGTGTGTGTTTAAATAGAATCAGCCACATCCTTTTCACTTAGTAACTATGCTTAGTAACCCCCTATGTATGCACCTGAAGGACACAGTCCCAACTCACCCAACCGAGAGCCAGTGTGTGGTGCAGTGGTTAAAGTGCTGGACTGGGAGTTGGTAGATCTGGGTTCTAGTCCCCACTCGGCCATGAAACTCACTGGGTGACGTTGGGCCAGTCACTGACTCTCAGCCTAACCTACCTCATAGAACTGATATGAGGATAAAATGGTGAGGAGGAAGATCATGTGCGCTGCCCTTGGTCTCCTTGGAAGAAAGGCGGGATATAAATGTAACAAACAAATAACAAACTCGCCGTTCTGCATGCTGCAGAGTGCATGTGTGAACTTCCTCTCCCCACAGGCTCTGTTGAGTGAGGGCAAACAGGGTGGTGGGGCAATCCAGAACAGAATTTGATCTAGCACCTACATCCATGCCATACTACAACACAAACCACAGTCAGATACAGCCCACCATATCTCCCAACGCCAGTCATAGGAGCACACAGAATACGTTTGCTATGGAGGATGCAAGGGGCTTAGGGTAGAAGGGGAAACTGGCAAAGTCACCTCCTGCCTTATGCTGGCTGGAGCATCCTCTGAGGAAGGAAAGTCTGAAACTAAGCCTTTACTGATTAATTGAACAGAAAGATTGAGAACAACAATGAAGAGGTACTGGAACCCCAGAGGCAAAGACAAGGCCATGCACATGGAAACACTGAACCGTACCCAGACCTCAGGCCTGCCACTGCCAGCACTTTGCCCTCAAGGTGATCCTTCCTCCCCTTTCCTGCAAGGTATTTTACTATATGATTGTGAAATAAAAATTAATTATTGAAAAGCAAAACATGTCTTGGGGTTCAACAGCTATGAGAGAAACTGCTCAGTCACAAAAGGTATGTTCTGAATAATGAATTGGTGCTATATTTAGTGAAGAGGAAGTGGCCTAAATCCTAAATTAAACCACTGTGCATAAGTGTGTCTTTTATTTCAAAAAATTAAAATAAAATAAAAGCTATGCTAAAGGAGTCTTAGCTGGAATTTTAGGGAGCTGGCTTCAATCAAGCCCTAATTATACATATATATTTGAATGAATGGACGAATTAGCCTATATCTGGCCCATGTTAGTTTCACATGTATTCAATCATGAGTCCATTTCATCCAATATCTGCATCATTCTGCAATTTAAAAAAAAAAAACTGCACAAAAAATTGCATTTATTTTCATGAGCAACTTTCCCTAGCGTGCACATTTTGTACGCCTTTCCCCCTAGCATATACTTTTTTGCGTGCAACTTTCCCCAATATTTATTTATTTATTATTTCTTTTATATCTCACCTTTTTTCCTCTTGCAAGGAACCCAAACCGGCTTCCATGGTCCTCCTCCTCCTCCTCCTCCTCCTCCTCCTCTCCATTTTATCCTCACAACAACCCTGTGAGGTAGGTTAGACTGACAGTCAATGACTAGCCCAAAGTCACCCAGTGAGCTTCATAGATTTCATAGTTCATAGAGTTGGAAGGAGCCTACAAGGCTATTGAGTCCAACCCCCTGCTCAATGCAGGAAACTAGAGGAGGGGTCTCCCGTCCCATCCAAGTAATAACCAGGCCTGACCCTGCTTAGCTTTCCACACTCAGACAAGCTGAGCCAGCATAAGCCACAGGCCTGTCATGGCTGAGCGGGGACTAGAACCCAGATCTCCCAAGTCCCAGTCCAACACTAACCACTACACCACACTGGCTCTCAAGGTTAACCTGACATACTCGACTGGACCTGAATTACAATGATCTGACTGATTCAACTTGATCTACTTGACTCAATTTCATTTACTTTACCTAGACCTGTCCCGGTCCAACACTTTAAACACTACACCACACTGGTTCTCGATATATATGCATTTGTGTACACATGCCATAAAATACACATTTTTATACAGAATTTTTGAGCTGAGAATTGTATCACAAAATTAGGAGAAGTGCACAAACCGAAGGATCGCTGTGTTTCAATCTTCATATTAGTCCAGAAAGTGCAAATTAGGTTCACTTAAGAATGTGGACACACACATTCCCTATCCTAAATTTTGTATGCGGAGTGTCTAACAATTATTTTTATTTATTTATTTATTTATTTATTTATTATATTTATACCCCGCCTTTTTTCCCTTCAAGGAACCCAAGGTGGCTTACATAATCCTCCTCTTCCTCCTCTCCATTTTATCCTCACAACAACCCTGTGAGGTAGGTTAGGCTGAGAGTCAGCGACTGGCCCAAAATCACCCAGTGAGTTTCATGGCTGAGCGGGGACTAGAACCTGGATCTCCCAAGTCCCAGTCCAACACTCTAAACTACTGCTACACAGGTATAGTGATAATCATCAGAAGTGGTGTTGGGGGGAGGCCCACTAGGGCTGAAACCCTGAATCTTTCATTTGGAGCCCTGCATGTCTGGGAGGCCATCTGCCCCACTACCCTGCTCTCCAAGAGCAACTGCTGAAATAAAGGTACATCTCTCTGTTGCATCTGATCCCCCTGGATTAGCTGGCGTATTTGCCCACACGTGCTTCACCTCCTGCTGCCCCCCACTTGAATCTTTCTGCCTGAGGTTTTTTTTTTCTGAAATCAAATGCCCTCCTCTCCCCTGTCCATACATCCCTTTTCACAAATAGGAGTGTCCTTAGGAGACAGCCTCCTTTAAAGACACACACACAGAGAGAGACTTTAGAACATATATAAATTAGCATGTGTAAATTTGTACATTTTTTTTGTCCTGTGGGCCTGAGGCCCAGATCTTTTTGGTACGTAGCACCACCCCAGCTAATCATACCAAACAAACATATACACATGCCATTATTTCATTCATTTCTGTTTTATGCCGCTTTCCAGACGAACAGTGGGCCAGTTCAGATGATACCTCTGAGGTCTGATCCGGCTCTGTGTGTGATGCCAGGGTGCCAGACAAGGGAGGTCTATCCAAATGGGGCTGACATGCTTACAATCCCAGGCTCTTAGCTCACAATCTTGTGGATGATTCCCCAGACAAAATCCAGACTTAATCTGAGTCCGGGATCACCAGGATTTAAGAAATGAGACTGTATCTAATTCTACCAAGTGAACCCATGACTTTGAATCCCACTTTACCAGGAAGCTCATATATGATGACATGCTGTCTTGTCCGGTGGACCACACACTACTCCCCACACTCTTAATACACACCAGATATTACTCCACAGTGTACAGCTTCTGCTATTATGACTACTATATGACAAATCTGCTTCTACTATTACATCATCATCAGGTGATCACGCGTGACCGAGTAAGATTGTCTTCCAGGATAAAAGGAGGAAATTCTAAAGAAGATTGTGTAGACTCTAGCAATGGGTCCATAAGTGACTGTGGAGGCCAATTCTAGATCCACACAGCTTCCCACAGTGAGGAAACAGGTTACCAGATGGAAGATGGTCCTCTAAAGGATTCGTTTGACGTGCTTTTCGCTTAGCACGTTTCTCCCTTTCACCTTGCACTCGGGCTTCTTCAAAGTCCATGGAACCTTTGTGAAAGGCCAACCCCCAGTTAGATCGTTCATGGGCCAGAGCTTCCCAGTTTTCGATGTTTATATTGCATTTTTTTAGATTAGCCTTATGAACATCTTTAAACCTCTTATATTGACCACCGATATTCCACTTTCCATCCTTGAGTTGGGAATAAAGTAACTGCTTTGGGAGACAGCAGTCAGGCATTCGAACAACATGACCAGTCCACTGAAGTTGGCGTTGAAGGATCATTTTTTCAACGCTAGTAGTCTTTGCTTCTTCCAGTACACTGACATTTGTTCGTCTATCTTTCCAAGTAATTCGCAGGATTTTCCGGAGGCAACGTTGGTGAAATCTTTCAAGCAGGTGGAAGTTACGTTTATAGATAGTCCATGTTTCGCAGGCATACAATAAAGTTGGTAATACAATGGCTTCATAAACCAGTGTTTTGGTCTTCTTACAAATATCCCAATCCTCGAACACTCTATGTTTCATTCGAGAAAACGCGGCACTTGCGGAGCTCAAACGATGCTGGATTTCGCTGTCAATGTTAGCTGTTACAGAAAGATAGCTGCCAAGATAGAGAAAATGATCGACATTTTCCAGTATTGTCCCGCCAAGCTGGATAGATGGCATCACCGAAGGGTTAGCTTGCACTTGCTGATGAAGCACTTTGGGTTTTTTGATGTTAAGTGAGAGACCAAGTTTTTCGTAGTAGTTGTACCAAAACACTGGTTTATGAAGCCATTGTATTACCAACTTTATTGTATGCCTGCGAAACATGGACTATCTATAAACGTCACTTCCACCTCCTTGAAAGGTTTCATCAACGTTGCCTCCGGAAAATCCTGCAAATTACTTGGGAAGATAGGCGAACAAATGTCAGTGTACTGGAAGAAGCAAAGACTACTAGCATTGAAAAAATGATCCTTCAACGCCAACTTCAGTGGACCGGTCATGTTGTTCGAATGCCTGACTGCCGTCTCCCAAAGCAGTTACTTTACTCCCAACTCAAGGATGGAAAGCGGAATATCGGTGGTCAATATAAGAGGTTTAAAGATGTTCATAAGGCTAATCTAAAAAAATGCAATATAAACATCGAAAACTGGGAAGCTCTGGCCCATGAACGATCTAAATGGAGGTTGGCCTTTCACAAAGGTTCCATGGACTTTGAAGAAGCCCGAGTGCAAGGTGAAAGGGAGAAACGTGCTAAGCGAAAAGCACGTCAAATGAATCCTTTACAGGACCATCTTCTATCTGGTAACCTGTGTCCTCACTGTGGGAAGCTGTGTGGATCTAGAATTGGCCTCCACAGCCACTTACGGACCCATCGCTAGAGTCTACACAATCTTCTTTAGAATTTCCTCCTTTTATCCCGGAAGACAATCTTACTCGGTCACGAGTGATCGCCTGATGATGATGGATGATGACTACTATGACAACTCTAACGTTTACAAGTGGGGCCTACAACAAAATCTTTGCAGTGTGGAGTGTGCTGTTCAGGCTTCAAGATAGCCATCCATAGTCATTTTATTTATTTATTTATTATTTGCATTTATTTATCATTCCATGCTCCGTCGCCCAGTTTTCCATTCCCACCCCCGCCGCAGCAAACATTCAGCATTTTGTGACCCCTGGCTATGTTTTTTTCCTAATTTTTTTGCTACCCAAGGGGTCTTTTTCAGAGAGATTTCTTATACTTCTACAAACTTTGGGGTTCCTCAAGGACATGTGGATACTTCCTACTTATTTCTCAGTGACCCGGTTTTGTCTATGTAGCTGTTGGCACCCAGCACCGCTGACTGCTATTAGAGGGAGTTCTTTATTGCCAATGGAAGGAGCTATGTGCTGTACAGAATACAGAAGGTACCCCATGCCCTTCCTGAGAGTGCTAACGGGACTCCTTATCCGGGGAATTTCTAAGGAAAGAAAGAATGAAAAAGGAGTGTGGCAAAAGGAGAACTATGAGATAATTCTATTCCTGAGAAATAAATTAGAAACATTTGGGAAACAGGGTGTGTAAGTTATTACAGCCTCAGGGCAGCAGGAAATTATGAGAATAATAATGTGTGTGTGGTGTTTTTGTCATTATTTACCTTGGCACTCGGGTGAGCTGTGTGTACTTGCCAAGGCAGCTTCTCTATCCCAGCTTGCACGAACAACACACACACACACACACACACTCAAATTCATTCACACACAAGGGAACCGTGAATACGAGAGGTGGTGTTTGGGTGAGCCCTGGTCGATTTCATGTGCCTGGATCACATTCATATACAAACTGAAAGCATCTTATGGGAAGCAGCTCAGACTTTGGATCCAATCCCATAAACATCTGCTGAGTGCTTTCACCTCCCAGCCTTTGGAATTCCATAGGCGCAACTTGGCATTTTCCATCAGCAGGCCCCAACGGGCTAGATTTTCAGTGCAGCCAGGAATGTTCAAAGTTATTACTCTAATTCTGACACTTTCCAAGGTATTGGGGGTGGCGGAAGGGGGAGAAGAAGAAGTAGGAAAGCCACCTGCTACGACAGAGCTTTGGAATTTGGGGAAAATTAGGCTATGTTCAGACATACATAATTCAAGCAAAGAACCCGCAGTAGAAGTACACTCACCATACGTCTTGTTCAGAGAGGTACAATTTTCTCTTCAGGAGTGACCTCAGGAGATCCCTGTTGTCCCAGTTAGCAGCTGTGCACACTGCTGATTGGCTGGCTGCCTATGATGTCATACGGACATGTCTCCATCTCTGGAGCAGTTTCTCAACTAAAAAAAGAAGAAGATTGTGTTGGCTTAAACAAACAAACAAATAAAAAGGCAAGAAGTTAACATTTAAATGAATGAACATACATCAGAGAAATACATCTTTCAGCCTAAGGGCGGAATTCAATTTCAGAGAAGCTCTTGAGGGCTGCATTCCAGTGGCAGGTGGGGCTGAAGGCAAATGAAGCGGGGCCAAGATACTGAAAATATTGTAGCGTAAATCTCTTCCTGTCAGTAACTAAGTCTTAGGAGAGGGACTTCAACCATTTAGAATGGGGAAAAACTGCACAAACGCTGGGAAACTACGGAACGATAGATGGTTGAGGGCCAGGGAAGGGGATGTGGCCAACTGGGGAACCTCCCAAGATTGGGCCCCCAAGGGGGCTGGACTGGGCCCCTGGGCTGAGGTTCCTCACCCCTGACATGCTGAAATCTAAAAAAAGAAAAGAAAAAAATCGGACATCCTGTATGAAGCATGAAAGAAAATGGCAAGACAATCAGCCGCATCAGTGTTCGATTCGCTGATTCGTACATCTGTCATTGGCATTCCATGTGGTGAAGAGATATGTATGAGTGTTTCTAATTTTTGTTGCATCTGTGTGTTCTGCTGATTCTTTAAGTTTAAAAACCTTGTTTTGATATGATGTCCGTATCAAAACGGAATTTTGCTGAAGTCTTCGTTACAGCACTAAAACCAGCGTGAAATACTTGGTTGATATCACGGTCACAGAACTTGAACAGGGAACTGACAGATCGAAGGGCCAGGCTGTATGTTACATTAAAAAGTAACATTTAGGAAAGGAATGCATAACATAAAGGAATGCATTTAACATTTTAAAATTTAAAATTTAAAAGGTAACATTTAGGAAAGGTAACATAAAGGAATGCATTTAACAGGACTGTTTCTTCTTCTTTTAAAAAAAAAAAGTGGCGAGGAGACTTTGAAGACTGGGACTGAACTCAAGATAAGACTGTGATGCTGTTAGTGGAGGGGTCTTCTGACTGGATGGAGGGTGTTCATCCTGTTTTGGATGGGGTAACACTCCCCCTGAAGGAATAGGTTTGTAGCTTGGGGGGTTCTCCTGGAGTCATCATTGTCACTTGAGGCTCAGGTGGCTTCAGCAGCATGGAGTTCCTTCCACCAGCTTCAGCTGGTGGCCCAGCTACACCCCTATCTGGACAAGGATAGCCTGACTTCAGTAGTCTATGCTCTGATAACCTCCAAGTTAAGTACATAAGAAGAGCCATACTGGATCAGACCAAGGGTCTATCTAGCCCAGGATTCTGTTCATACAGTGGACAGCCAGCTGCCTGTGGGAAACGCCCAAGCAGGACATGAGTGCAACAGCACCCTCCCATCCATATTTCCCAGCAACTGGTGTACTAGGCATACTGCCTCTGATACTGGAAGCAGCATATAGCCAATTGGGACTAGTAGCCATCGATAGCCTTCTCCTCCCTGAATTTGCCCAATCCCCTTTTAAAGCCCTCCAAATTAGTGGCCATCACTACATCTTCTGGAAGTGAATTCCATAGTTTAACTATGTTAGACTGAACTAAGTTAGATTACTGGCATGCATTATACACAGAGCTGCCTTTGAAGACAGTTCAGAAGCTGCAGCTCATGCAAAATGTGGCAGCTAGGTTGATAGTGGGGACCAGAAGGTCTGAGCATGTAACACCAATTCTGCCCCAATTGCACTGGCTGCCTGGACATTTCCAAGCCCAATTCAAGTTGCTTGCCATGACCTATGAAGCCTTACGTGGTTCGGGACCACAATACCTGATGGAGCATCCCTCCCGGTATGAATCTATCTGTACACTCCAATCATCATCCGAGGCCGTTCTCCAAGCAGTAACAAGGAAGAGGGCTTTCTTAGTGGTGGCACCCCGATTGTGGAATGATCTCCCCAGTGAAGTGTGCCAGGTGTCAACTTTGTTATCTTTTTGGTGCCAGGTTTAAACTTTCCTCTACTCCCAGGCATTTGACAGCATATGATGTGTGTGTGTGTGTGTGTGTGTGTGATGCTAGGTTGTGTGTGTGTGTTTTAATTGGGTCCTGTTAGTTTTATTGTTAATTGTTTTTAACTGTTTCACCCTGTTTTAAACCTTTGTATGTTAAACGTTTTATCATGCTGTGAAGTGCCCAGAGAGCTTCGGCTGTTGGGCAGCACAGGAATGTAATAAATGAATGAAATGAATAAAATGAATGAGGGGGATTTGCCCTTTCTTCCCTTGACGCATTCCCAACAAGCCCTCTCCCACAACATCAAAGCTAAATTTTTACCTCTGAAGGGAAGCTGCTATTGGTGCCAATAGCAGCTTCCTTCCCAGGGCAAATAGCAGCTTTAGTGGTGGTGGTGGTGGGGGACTTTCATTGGGACTGCTCAGTGCTCAGTCCTAATGTAACCCTGGTGTACGGCCCTTTAAATTTAGAAAGGGAAAGGACAGGAGGAGCCTGGAGCGTACAGGCACAGGAGACAGAGCTTTTCTACACAAGGCCATTAAAGGGCTGTTAATCTGCTGTGTCTATTTTTGGGGCTTCTCTATGCTGGTTTACTGCGGCTTCTTCTTCCATTTTCATTGTGGGAGGAAAAGTGCATCCTTTACATAGGGTTCCCCCTGCCCCTGGGACTGCATGCCTCTGCCTTTTATATATTCTATTAACCAACCACAAGGTGGCACTATGGTATAGCTGCAGTAGAGCAGAGTTGCAACTTTACATGAGGCTTTCATTCCGGTTTGAAATGTAATACCCGGCCTTCCTCATTCTAAAAAATCCCCGCGAAAATGGCTGGAAAACATGGGAGAGGCCCTGGAGGATGACGACATCATGAAAAGGCCCCGCAAACTTCCGTGAGCAAGAGATCATGAGTGCACAATAAATGCCTCGTGTAGAGAAGCCCTTGGTTTCATTGCAGAACTGAGATCCAAGCACTACACAAGGAGCTTTTCCTTTTCCTGCTTTTCTACTACATAACCTTTAGGTGGCACTGTGGTATAACGGAATAGCACAAATACACAAGTAAAATAAGCGTTTCCTTTTGGTTTTACAATTAAATGCCCACTTACCCTGCTGTAAAGAAAACTCGATGGAAGTGCTCTTTAGACACAGAAGCGAAATTGGAGAGTCATGACATCATATAAAGAATCCATAAACAACTGTGAGTAGGGAATGACGAGCGCACGATAAATGCCTCATGTAGAAAAGCACTAAGTATGCCTCATTAAGTAATATTTAGAACAGGGGTGGACAATACAGAGCTTGCGATCCACATGGGGCCTCTGCTCTGCCACCCTCCTAGGGTGGTCGCTGCAGGCTACCACCACTGTGCCACTGAAATTCATCATGATTCACTGGCCTCTCACACATCTTTTTTTCCTAGAGTCCTCATATGTAAGAAAGAAAGCAGTTATTTAAATTCCTCTTTAAAATTCACCTGCTCTCCCTCCTTTGATGCAAACTGCCTCCCTCCTGAGGATACTTTGGAAGGGCAAAGGGGGGGCATCAGCGCTTTGTTACATGTGGTTGCAGTGTAATGCATAGTTTGTGTTTTAAGCGCTGCTTAGATTGTGGTGCAGAATTCAGGTGGTTGTTGTTTTAAGAAAGGAAGACTCCCTTGTTTAGAAGGTATAGCTGCCAGTGATATAAGACTGAGCATTTGAAAGTGTGAGTGTCTCTTACAACATGTTTTTAAAATGGAGCTGGAACATCAACAAAGCAGCTGGTCATGTTGTAAGGGAACTCAGGTGCTCCAGGAGGGAGCTCTTGGCATACTGGTGGGGATCACACATTTGGCAAGGCAAGGCCATCCCTTCGGGCCTAGTCCATACCACAGTGGTAAAACCCTTGGGTTTAGACTGCAGGTGGGGTTTCACATGATCGAATCCTTCTCCATACAGAAGAATTCCCTGCACACACAAACCTAGCACCTCATATCTAGTATTCGACACACACAACATTTCAGGGGAGGTGGATTCAGCGGTGCAAGTGCACACCTGCAGTCTAAAGTGGTGCAACCCAGACGCAGGATTTTTTATTTTATTTTTTTACCACCCCAGTGAAACGAGGCCCCCATCTTTGGGTTGCCACAGTGACTGTCAACCTTGGAAGTCTGCATCTTATGTAACCAGAATGGACTCTGGCTTGGGCAAAAGGTTGCTCTGCATGCTCTCCTAGTAGAACTGTGATGCTCACACGCTTATCTCAGCAAGGCTCGTGGGCGAGGAATTGGGAAAGAGTTAGGATATCAAAGCACCTCCAAATGGGTTGTTGGCACAGGTCGTCCTTCCGGGAAGCCTACATTGGCTTGATAAAGCTGGGGCCAGGTTAAGTTCTCTGAGCAGCAATAAGCAATGGGAACAGTTCCTCTGGCATATTCTTTTTCTCTTAATCACAGTTTCTCAATTGTAAAAGAAGGAAAGGGGAAAAAAGAAGGGGGGGTGGCGGTTGTAAGGACTGTGAATGTCTTTTCATTTGTTTAAAATTAAATAATAATTCAATGATTATTATTTTTAAAAAACAAAAACTGCTGGTTTAAAAGCAGAGCTAAGTCTATCTCATGTTGGTTCAAGCTCTACAAAGTCAGGAAATTGGAGATGATGATGATGATGATGATGATGATGATGATGATGATGATGACAATTGCTTTGCTTTGCTTTGCTTTGCTTTGGGTAGAGCTTGTGCTGCTTTACAAACCCCCATGCTGAAACATGTATATTCATAAACAAGCAGGTACCACAAATGCACAAGCAGGGATAAAAGCAAGGAGAAGGAGCCTCCACTTGCCTTGCCTTCTCATCTTCTTCTGGGCAGCGATGTGGATTGGGTCAGACCCACTGTCCCACGGTGTGGCTAACACTCCATTAATTTCCTAATAGGTTGTTCTTTTAATTTTTTTGCTGGACAATGAATATGCTCTTCAGAAATGCTTTCCTTGGCAGCCTTCTCTGTAGAACGCCCTTCCCAGGGAGATCCACCTGGCGTCTTCATTGTATACACTGAGACACCAGGTTAAGACCATCCCCTTTAAGCAGGCATTGTAATCTTTAATCTTTTGCAATGAATATTAGTTTTACTGCTGGATTCTCAATGTTTTAAACATGTTTTAAATGGGCCATCCAGTGTGCATTTAATGGCGCCATCCAGTGTGGCTGCCTGTAACCCTCCAAACTCAGAGGATTATGGGCATCCAGTGGAAAGCAGAAGCGAGGAGGCTAGGGATTGCTTCCACAGTTCTGTCGCCTTCCAGAACATTCAGAGGACTGATTTCAGCTGTCTAAATGTTTTCCCCCTCCTTGCAAGGAGGAGAGGCTGAGGCACTACCTGGATTCTTCAGAGGACAGCAGTGCCTCGCTCCTTCCCTCCCCCCGGAACGCCCCCCCCCCAGCACCTGCTGTGAAGAAGGTCTTCCATCTTTGGAGTTGCAGCCAGCACAGAAAGAACCATGCTGGCTGCGAGGGCAGAGGGAGGGCCCCTCAGAGGGCTTTTACGAGGTCATGGCAGGGACTCCGACTTTTCCTATGGCCAGCCAGCCAATGTCTACCGGCCACAGGATTGCACCCTTATTGGTTGTTGTTGTTGTTGTTTTGATATTTTGTTGTTGTTTGGTTTTATAATTACACCCCACCCTGAGGGCATTTGCCAGTTGGGCGGTATACAAATCTTTTTCTTTTCTTTTTCTTTTTTGTGCCTGGATCCTAGAAAGGTGTTTTTAAAAGCATGAATCAATTGATTGTTTGACTTGCTATAAATATGTCCAGGAATACATGGGGATGAAGGTGGCCATTGGTGTATTCCCCATTGACCATTGCTGAACTATCTTATGTTGTTGTTGTTATTTACAGTATTTGTATACCGCTCCACATCAAGCAGATTCCGGAGCGGTGAAGAATAAAAAGACAAAAACAGATAAAAGAAACAAAAACCATACATTGAAAACAAATTAAAACATTACATTGGTGGTTGAAGAGCAGAGAAGGCTTCCGGGAACAAAGAGGTCTTCAGCAGGTGCCAAAAGCAGCACAATGTCGGAGCCTGCCTGACCTCCAGAGGCAGGAAGTTCCACAGAAATGGAGCCGCCACACTGAAGGCTCTTCTCCTGGTGGACTCCAATTGGGCCACTGGTCCATGAGGAACCATGAGGAGCATGTCATCTGATGACCTCAGTGACGGGGCAGGTTAGTATGGGAGGAGGCACTCTCTCAGGTAACCTGGTTGTTTCAGGCTTTGTACACAAGTACCAGAACCTTAAACCTGACCCGGTAGCGAATAGCTAGCCAGTGCAGAAAAGAGTTCCCGTTGCCTGAGGGAGATGGCTGTGGACTCAATAACTTCCATGACCCACAGCAAGCCCAATTTTCTCTCCTGCCACATCATCTAGACTGCCTGAATCATATTACAGAAAGAGATGACAGGCAGAAACCCTGAATGCAGGATAGCTTAATTTGGATTGACCAGGCAGTATCAAACCCAGCAAGGTAGCCTGACAGATCAAGCTGTCAGGAGAATCCCTAGGAAGAAGACCCGAGCATCCTGGAATCCTAAACACTGTCAGTCCTTCTCTTGGCAGAAAAAAAGCCAACGTGGATCACTTTCTCAGGTAAGAAGTGCCATCTTCACATTGTGCAAAAAAATAATTTTAAAAAATCAATAAAGGCTCTGCAGAGACTGCCAGCTGAGAACCATTCAAGGTGGATTTTTTTCTGACAGGATGGGCCTCTTTTCTCTTTCGGTCACATAACAACAGAGACACGCAAGGCAGTGGTTGTACAGTGAGTCCTATGGAAGAGTCAGAATGGGGTGGGTTTGGCAGTGTGTATGATGGGAACAATTGTGAAATCAGAAGAAGACTTCTGAGGTGAATTAGAAACACCTGCCTTCCATATCCATGTACAATGATTCAGAAATTATTATCTGATTGCTTATTGTTCGTTACATAGTGCCATCAAGGTAGATGGCACTATGTAAAAAATAGTAAAAAAGAAGAAAGGGCTGTGCCTTGAGGAACATATCCTCTAAAACAGGGGTGCACAACCTTTTCAGCCCCAAGACCCACCTCTGGGGTGGCAAGCCCTAATTCAACACCATAAACATGGCTGAATACCCAGGGATTGAAAACCAGACTTTTATGAGTTAGTTTATGAGTATGATACACGGAGTCTTAAAGACAAATGGAATAGGGAACTAGATGGTCTTATAATTTTGCCTCATTGATGGAACATCATTTTTGCGTCTGTCCCAGAAGGGTCTATGGATCTTAGGTTACGTCTTATTCAGCAAAAACTTTTGTTTTGTGTTTATTGGACAACACAACAGCTTTTTAATAGGGGCTTGTCTAAGTCAGCTAACTGTTGGAGGTGTAATACTGCGAATGCTTCATTTACCCACGTGTTTTGGCAATGCCCAGTGGTTGCTTCTTTTTGGGTAGAGGTCATAGTACGGATAAACTTAGTATTATAATGCTCTTTAATATTTACCAATGCACATGTTCTTTTAAATTATTTACCTGCTGTATGGGAATTATCACAAGAACAATGCATGTGGATTTTCTGCACCCTCTTGACAGCTAAAAGACTGATATTACAACACTGGAAAGATAAACGCTTACAACACAAATGGATTGAGGACCTAATAACACTTTCAACATTTGAGCAGGTGGTATTCAGACGCCACCTGTGGATGGATAAATATATGGATGTTTCTTCCACTTTGTCTGAAGCTTATGCATAACCGTTTTTACTGATAGTTGTATTATTACATACTTATTGATATTTATGGATATAAATTTCATACACATTTACTGTATGTGATTCATTTTAATTTCTGTAAGAAAATTGTATTCTTCTTTTTTTAATATGGTTTTTGTTTTGTTTTGGTGTAATTCACATTTTAAAAGATGATGATGATGATGATGATGATGATGATGATTCATAGATTTCATAGATCATAGAGTTGGAAGGAGCCTACAAGGCCATCGAGTCCAACCCCCTGCTCAATGCAGGAAACTAGAGGAGGGGTCTCCCATCCAAGTAATAACCAGGCCTGACCCTGCTTAGCTTTCCACACTCAGACAAGCTGAGCCAGCGTGAGCCACAGGCCTGTATGATGATGATGATGATGATGTTAGGGCGCAATCTAATCGAGATGCCAAACTCCTCCAAACTCCTTGAAACTCGGAGGATTGCAGGTATCCTATGCAGAGCGGGAGGAGTGGTGGGGGTGATCTCACAGAATACATTGTACCCTGCCCTCTGCAGTCTCCTCCCCTCCCTGCCCCCCAGAATGCCCCCTTTAAGCCCTCTCTGAGGTTGAGCTCCTGACCTCCGAGAGGCAACCGGCATGGTACTTTCTATGCCAGCTGTGGCGGGGGATGGGTGGGAGACGGAGCATGGATTCCGCTCTGAGGTCAGAGTTCTGTCTCCAGCCTCGGAGCTGGGAATCCAAAATATCCCATGGCCCCCTAGATGATGTCTAGGAGCCGTAGTATCACTCCCTGAAGCACGCAAAGCCCCAGGACTGCATAGACGAATCTGTCCATTTCAGTTCCTCCCACATTCACATTTTTTAAATCTCCAGTTCTTTCTGTCCTGTTTAAGAAGAAACTAGCAAATTTTGGTAAGTTCACATTTAAAAAAACACAGACAAACCAAGAAACCCCAACTGAACTCAGTTCCCATCCATCCCTAGATGGATTTTTGGGCTGATTCAGCCGGGCTTGTCTCATGTTTTTAATCAGCAAGTCCGCAAAGACCACTCTGTTCCTGATTACGTGCTCCAGAGCAGACTGTTCCTCCCACTAGGCAGCCTGTTCCTCTGGAGTTCTCCCGTCAAGAGCAGGCTCTCTTCTTTGAAAGTGCCTTTCCTCGCTATTTGCAGCTAACGGCTCCCACCTATGCACAGCTGGCTTTTACGGCTTCCGCTGTGTTAATCAAATTTAGACTGTAAGCCCCTCCAGGGAGGCACCTGCCTGAACCTCTCTGTGTTTTGCAAAGTGCAGATTAAAGTCTTCAAAAGATGGAGGCGCAGAGTGTGTGTTTGCAGGGGAGCGAAGTGGGGAGGCAGAAGTTCGGAAGGCAAGGGAGGTAAAGAAGGAAGAAGGGATCAGAAGGAAGAAACAGTAAAATAAATAAAATAATAAAGTGAAAGAACAAGGGACTAAAGAGAAGTGTGCCAAGGGAGACGGAGAAGGCCAAGGTATTCTATGAAAATGCAGCATTAGCAAACACAGTGCGATTCAACAAGTGTGAACATGCCCTCGCCAGTGTGAAAAAACCACTGCAGCTGGCAACATGACAAGTCTGTGAGCCACATTTCTCCTTTCCCCTTACCACAGCGGGACTTCGGGCGTGTGCGAGTATTCCCTCGGACCTGCTTCTAAGCCAGTTAGGCTTTCAGGGAAGACATTTGAAAAGAGGGATTGGGTAGAAAGCAGATCCAAGAAGAAAATTAATTAAAACTGCCTCCCCCATCCCCAGATTAGCTCATTACAAGAGAAAAGATCGGCAAAAACACGCACAGCAAGGAAACTCATGCACACCTGAATGGAGGATACTATTTAAAACAGTTAACAATATGGCATTTAACTCAGCTATTCCTGGAGGTACGGTATATTATTCTTGCAAATACATGGTCAGGAGAACGTTCTTTTTTATACATCCATTTGTTGGGGTGTGGGAACCAAGAGGAGAGTGGAGGTTGTCTCCTGATTCTTCTTGTAAGACGTACAAGGCCCAGAGATTCGGGTACCAATTTCAAGACGGTGGGGTGGACCAGTGCTCATGAGCATTACCACAAGAGGGACTAAAATGCGTCTTGACAAATTAAGTCACCATATTGGACTCTAGTTTGAAGAAGAACCATAGTTTACAGTGTGGAAATCACTGCACCTCTACCTCAGAAAAAAACAAACAAACTGTGTCCCACGGAAACACTGGCATAAGGGGAACCTATTTATTTATTTATTTCACTTCTATACTGCCCAATAGCCGGAGCTCTCTGGGCTGTTTACAACAGATCCTAAGCAGGACCATGATACAATAAAAACAACCATAATTTTTTTCCATAATACAAAATTTAAAAACAGTTTAATTAAAAAAAAAAAAGGCAGCTAAAACAATAACTGGATATGCTGACTGGATATTCTTATTTTTCATTCAATAATCCTGCACTACAGTTACAAGAGGTCTTCACTAATGATTCAGAGCCAGACAAACCTCTTTGAGAAAGGGTGCATCACAATAAACAAGTTAGCTACCCATCAATATCTGATGGTGAAGGCACCCAGAGAAGGACTTAAGCCAGGGGTCTCCAACCTTCTTAAAATTTTTGAGAGTGTGCTGTAGGCACTCTCACAAAATGGCTGCCAGGGGCAGGGCAGGGCATTAATGAAATAACTGGCCTGGTAGGCACGATTGGTTGGTCACAAAACATGAATTTCCCAGAATCCAAGATGGTGAGACTAAAAGAAAAGTAACTTGTCCAAGAACCTAAGTACAAGGCAGAGATGGGGGCTAAGCTTCAAAAGACAAAAACACTCTTTTGAACCCAAATAAAGATGGCGCTGGAAGGCAGCACTTTGTTTTGCAGCAAGTGAGCCTACCAGTTAAAATATAATTTTAAAAACTCTTAAGAAATAAAATTAAAATCAGGAGAAGCAGGGGGCCTGGTGGGTGCCAAGAGAGGTGTCTGTGGGCATATTGTTGCCCGTGGGTGCCATGTTGGAAATCCCGGGCCTACACAGACAACAACTGCATGCAAGTCTATGTAGAAGCAGGGATGTTGAAGAGTCCTTGGTCTCGAGTCACGAGTCTTTGGACCCGAGTCTCGAGTCCGAGTCCTTGGTCCAAAATGGTGACTCACGAGTCACAAGTCACTCCCAAAGCTGACTCCACGAGTCCCTATTAAAATCAATGGGGTTTTTCCCCCCAACAAAATAAGGCTACTTCAGATGTGTGGCTTAAATAAATTCTAGGCACAAGTGTGCCTTTTTATTTCAAAACTCTGCAACTGATTCTGACAAGAACAGACCAGGCAGACAAACCCAAAATAACCAGACAGGCAGAGGAGGCAGGGAACCCCAAAGCAGGCAGGCAGAGGCCTTTGTCTTGGACAATTCAAACTGTGGAACTGGTTAAGAAGAGACCAGGCAGGCAGAGGAGGCAGGGAACCCCAAACAGGCAGGCAGAGGCAGCCAAACCCAAAATGTCTGAAAAGTTGCATTTTAGGAAAATGATTTAAAAAAATAAAATCTTCGCAGTCGATCGCACTTCTCTCCACTCCTTCTGGCACAGCCCAGGGATGTTGAAGAGTCCTTGGTCTCGAGTCGAGTCTCGAGTCCCATTAGAAATATTGGGACTCGAGTGGGACTCGAGTCAGAGGGGGGACTCAGACCGACTCACGAGTCGAGTCCTGGAGTCCGAGTCCCCATCCCTGTGTAGAAGCAAGTGGTCCTTTAGATTTCCAGGCCCCAAGGTTTAAAATTTAAAAGCAGCACCTTGAATTGTGTTCAGGAGAAGCCACTTAATCTTTTAAAGAAAAAGGAAACTGGCTAAATATGGGCTTCTCTACATGAAGGGTTTAACCCACTACTTTACTGAGGCTTCTTCTTCTGTTTTCATTGTGGGAGGAAAAGTGAGTTCTTTACACAGGGTTTTTTCCCCCAGTGGTTTGTATTCTCTGCCTTTCCATATATTCTATTAACCAACCACAAGGTGGCGCTGTGGTATAGCTGCAGTATAGCAGAATTGCAACTTTACAGGAGGCTTACATTCCAGTTTGTTCTGGTTTGAAATTTAATACCTGACTTTCCTCACTCTAAAAAAAACCTGCGAAAACGGCCGGAAAACATGGGAGAGGCCCCGGAGGAGGATGACATGAAGAGGCCCTGCAAACTTCCATGAGTGAGGGATCACGAGTGCACAATAAATGCCTCTTGTAGAGAAGCCCTGAGTCCCATCCGTCCAGTCCTGGTGAACAACCTAACTGGTGTATTTTGGAAATGATGTTTCCAAGTAGGCTTCAAGGCTAGCTTGAATGTTACCGCGCAAGTAACACATTGCAGTAGTGTTATGATATGCGAGAGGCTTGATATCATGTGTTGATGGAATGTTTGGCTGCAATGGATTTGTAAGAACATGAAACAGCTTGTATGCCTTAGGTTAGCAGATAGCTTTTGTATTGGGTTCCACCTGTAGACCCACTAAAAACTTATTGGGCTCTGCTCCTGGAGCCACCCTGGGATCATAGGAATGTAAGAAGAGCTTTGCTGGATCAGACCAATCTAGCATCCTGTTTCCCAGAGTGGCCAGCTAGATGCCTCTGGGAAACCCATAAGTAGGGCATTAAGGCACTAGCCTACTTCTGTTGTTGACCTGGCACTCAGAGACATACTCAGAGGTTACATACAGCCAGACATGGTGTTAGAGGGTGGCCCACTAGGGCTGGAGCCCTGAATCCTTCATTGGGAGCCCTGAATCTCTGGGAGGCCCTCTGCCCCACCCCCCTGCTGTCCATGGGCACTTGCTGAAAGAAAGGGACAGGGGCCCTGAGGATCTCTGTTGCATCTGATCCCCCTGGATGAGCTGGCTTTTGGCCCACACGTGCTTCACCTGCTGTTGCCCTCCCTGCCTTGAATCTTTCTGCCTGAAGTTTTTCCCCCCTGAAATCAAATGCCCTCCTCTCTCCCCTGTCTATATATCCCTTTTTGCAAATAGGGATCTCCTTAGGAGACAGGAGACTTTAAAGACACCCACACAGAGAGACTTCAGACCATATGGCAATGAATTAGCATGTGCAAATTTGTCCTTTTTTTTTTTTTTGTCCTGTGGGCCTGAGCCCCTGATCTTTTCAGGACCTAGCACCTCCCCTGCGAACAGGCGGAAGATAATTAAACCTAAATTACAACGGCTGTGAAGGCGGATGAAGGCTGCAGCAGAGAATGGTTTTCCAATCGTCAGGGTAACCGTGCCATTGGATCTCTGCCGTACTCTGTCAAGTTTGTGTGGTGATTCGTTGTGCACCGATCTCCCCACATAAAACAGTTTCACGCACAGGCGTCTTCCAACCCAACCCATCCAACCCAACCCAACCCAAACAAACAAACAAACAAAAAAAGTCCCATGGCGACTGGCGAATGGCAACGGGGGCAGGACTGTGAATCTGGAAGCCCCTAGTCATGGACCAGCACATGGGCGGTGGATGCAGACTCAGTCGCCCTGTTCAAGGAACGAGGTAGTCGAGCAGCTCGGCAGCTGTATCCATGACTGAGCAGCCCTATTTAGGATCCACTCTGCTCACCCCGTATGGGGAGGGGGCTAGAAAAGGTGCCCTAAACATAGTCTACCTCTTTCTCCCCTGACTGGATTACCGCGTCCAGTGGGGTCACCATTTTAGCGGTCGAAAAAGACATTTGAATTTTGGAACATGGAATATACGGACATTGCTGGATAACATAGATAGTGAACGCCCTGAGCGTAGGACTGCTATTATTGCAAGGGAGCTGAGACGGTTTAAAATTGACATAGCAGCACTTCAAGAAACTCGAAGGGCAGGAGAGGGACAGCTGAAAGAAGAAAAAGGAGGTTATACCTTCTTCTGGAAAGGACTACCTGAGCAGGACCGACGAATACATGGTGTAGGCTTTGCCATCAAAAATGAACTAGTGAACTCTTTGTCAGAAGTTCCTACTGGCATTAACGAACGCCTGATAACTCTTCGATTAAAGCTCGCCAATAACCAACAGGTAACTATTTTGAGCGCTTATGCACCAACATTAGATGCTGATGATGACATCAAGGAAAGTTTTTACAGCCAGTTGGACACTCTCCTGTCAGAGATACCTAAGGAGGATAAAATTATCCTCCTGGGCGATTTTAACGCAAGAGTCGGGCGTGACTTTGATTTATGGCCAGAAACTATTGGAAAAGACGGAGTTGGTAATAGCAACCCGAACGGACTCTTACTTTTGTCTATATGTGCAGAGCATAATCTCACTATCACAAACACGCTCTTTCGACAAAAGAATAAGTTTAAAACATCATGGCAGCACCCACGGTCAAAGCACTGGCATCTTCTGGATTATGTAATTGTCCGTGTTAGAGATCGCCGCGATGTACTTCTTACTAGGGCCATGGTGAGTGCCGACGACTGCTGGACAGACCACCGACTAATCCGGTCCACAATGGTTATCAACATTGCTCCCCAACGTAGGCTTCAAGGAAGGAAACCAAGGCGTAAAATGAACATCCAAGTCCTTCAAGATCCTATTAAGCAAACTCGTCTTCAATCACTTCTTAAGGAACATCTACCTACGGAACCTCCTGACAACATTGAGGACCATTGGTCTAAGCTGAAAACCTCCATTACTGCAGCTTGTGAACAAACTATTGGATATGAAACTAAGAAACATCAGGATTGGTTTGATGAAAATGACAATGAGATTAAATATATAATTGAACAAAAAAGGAAAGCCTTCCAAATATGGCAAAATGATATTAACTGCGCTGCCAAGAAAAAAACCTACGCTAGCGCAAAGGCTGAGGTCCAAAGAAGAACAAGAGAACTTAAGAACGCTTGGTGGAAAAAGAAAGCTGAAGAAATTCAACAACTTGCAGAATCTCATGATGCACGGGGCTTTTTTAAGGCCACAAGGGCCATTTATGGACCAAAAACTTATGGTACAAACCCTTTACAATCAAAAGATGGCACCAAACTCTTAAAAGACAAAGAGTCTATTGCACTGCGTTGGAAAGAGCATTATTATGACCTTTTAAATCGTAAATCTAAGGTGGATAATGAGATTTTTTCGCAAATCCCGCAAAAACAAATTAAAGAGGAACTTGCAATACTCCCCACTTTGGATGAAGTAAAAAAAGCCATTAATCAAATGAAGAACAACAAAGCTAGTGGACCAGATGGGATTCCTGCTGAAATCTTTAAAGAAGGGGGCCCCGAACTTGTACAACATCTTCATAAACTCATCGAAAAAATCTGGATAAGAGAAAGATCCCAGAAGACTTCAGGGATGCCATAATTATCACCCTCTTTAAGAAGGGTGATAGAACAGACTGTGGAAACTATCGGGGCATTTCTCTCTTAGCAACCGCAGGTAAAATATTTGCTAGGATTCTTGCAAACCGTCTTCTATCTATTTCAGAAGAGATCCTCCCTGAAACTCAATATGGTTTCCGCCCCTCTAGAGGGACAGTAGACATGATTTTTACTGCACGTCAGCTCCAAGAAAAATGCCGGGAGCAAAATCAACCCCTTTATATGGCATTTATCGATTTGGCTAAGGCCTTTGATACTGTAGACCGTACAGCTCTCTGGACTATCCTTATGAAAATTGGATGCCCCAATAAATTTGTGAATATCTTGCGACTTCTCCATGACAACATGACGGCAACGGTTTTGGACAACAACGGCTCTCATGGTGCTCCATTTAAAGTGGGATCAGGTGTTAAACAGGGATGTGTTATCGCCCCAACATTATTTGCCATTTTCATCGCCATGGTTTTACATCTTGTCAAGGGGAAACTTCCCACCGGTGTGGGAATTATATATCGAACAGATGGAAAGCTTTTTAATCTCAGCAGGCTGAAAGCAAAAAGTAAGGTAATTACAACCTCCGTTGTGGAACTTCAGTATGCTGATGATAATGTGGTCTCCGCACATTCAGAGGATGATCTCCAAACTATCCTAAATGCTTTTGCAGAAGCATACGAAAAACTTGGTCTCTCACTTAACATCAAAAAAACCAAAGTGCTTCATCAGCAAGTGCAAGCCAATCCTTTGGTGATGCCATCTATCCAGCTTGGCGGGACAATACTGGAAAATGTCGATCATTTTCTCTATCTTGGCAGCTATCTTTCTGTTACAGCTAACATCGACAGTGAAATCCAGCATCGTCTGAGCTCCGCAAGTGCCGCATTTTCTCGAATGAAACATAGAGTGTTCGAGGATCGGGATATTTGTAAGAAGACCAAAACACTGGTTTATGAAGCCATTGTATTACCAACTTTATTGTATGCCTGCGAAACATGGACTATCTATAAACGTCACTTCCACCTCCTTGAAAGGTTTCATCAACGTTGCCTCCGGAAAATCCTGCAAATTACTTGGGAAGATAGGCGAACAAATGTCAGTGTACTGGAAGAAGCAAAGACTACTAGCATTGAAAAAATGATCGTTCAACGCCAACTTCAGTGGACCGGTCATGTTGTTCGAATGCCTGACTGCCGTCTCCCAAAGCAGTTACTTTACTCCCAACTCAAGGATGGAAAGCGGAATATCGGTGGTCAATATAAGAGGTTTAAAGATGTTCATAAGGCTAATCTAAAAAAATGCAATATAAACATCGAAAACTGGGAAGCTCTGGCCCATGAACGATCTAAATGGAGGTTGGCCTTTCACAAAGGTTCCATGGACTTTGAAGAAGCCCGAGTGCAAGGTGAAAGGGAGAAACGTGCTAAGCGAAAAGCACGTCAAATGAATCCTCTACAGGACCATTTTCTATCTGGTAACCTGTGTCCTCACTGTGGGAAGCTGTGTGGATCTAAAATTGGCCTCCACAGTCACTTACGGACCCATCGCTAGAGTCTACACAATCTTCTTTAGAATTTCCTCCTTTTATCCCGGAAGACAATCTTACTCGGTCACGAGTGATCGCCTGATGATGATGATGATATAGGCATGATGACTAGAAACCATTATGGATCTGTCCAGGTCCCAGAATGTTTGGCACTGCTTTCATTCCTTCTATTTCTGAAGTTCAGAGGTGAGTGTTGACCCTTACGTAGCCAAAATGGCTCCATGCCCACACAAGAGGAAGGTATCAGCAGGCATGGGAGTTCCTCAAGGTTTGCATAAGTGCAATCATCTTTATGGGAGGAACTAAGGTGGGGAGCCCCCAAAACAGTCCAAAGAGGACTGAGTGCTCCATGGGAACAGATTGCTGACTGTTGGTGGGGCTTAGGGGTGGAAAACCAGGGTGGAATGGAGCATCCAGGAAAAGGGCATGGCAGACTGGCTGGCTAGAACACCAAACCGGAACACTCCACACTGTAACGTTTGTTACATGTCCCACCTGTTGTTGAACGTTCTGAGGAGATGCACTTTTCTGGAATGAGTGCCATTCTTTTTAAACAAATGGATGGGTCCTAAAACACAGGATATCTGACTACTCTCCTTGACAAATATTTCAGATGCCTGAACATGAAAATCCCCCCCCCCAATTTTAAGTGAGAGAGAGAGATCTGGTCATGAAATCTTGGCTTTCACCAGCATTAAATGCCCGCACTTTACCAATCAACCTTCAAGAAACCACAAATTCAATCAAGGAGATTCATCATTTTGGAAGAAATGTTTTCCATGTTTTGTGTTTTCCATTACACACTCTTTGTCTTGTGCTGCTCAAAATGCTTCAGCATCTCTTTGTTTGGGACAACAAAAGTGGTGCCCTTGGCAACACTGTGTGATGTCACAGAAAGGAGAGTGAGGTCATAAATCGTTCAGGGAAAACACAAAGCCAAACCAAAAAGCAACCACAGGGGTTGGTGTCCTATGGAACTCTACATGTCTTTAAGGCCTTTGTGGTCAATATTGCAATGTCTGTTCTGTTATTCTGATTCCCCCCCCCCTCCTCCTGGTCTCCTCTCGTTTTTTGTTTTTTGGGAGATAAACATTAAAGCACAATGGAAAAATTTGTCCCAGGAATTTCCTACTGGTGGAAGTCGAGGAAGCTGCAAATGCCAGCAATAACGCAAACAAGGCATGTTTCTCCCAGGGCTACTTCAAGAAAGCATCTTAAATCCCTCTACTGCTGTGCTGAGAAATGACAGATACTTTGGAGAGCTTACAAGCTCCATATTCAGAGGTCTAAGTCTAAAATATTCTAACCTCCTCCCTGCTCTTCCAGATTATACACTGGGGAGGAATACCTCAGTACGGTATGTGTGTGTGTGTGTGTGTGTGAAAAATAGTCTTTTTGCACGAGCAGCTTATTGCAAATAAAATCACGATTATTTCCCACGTGTTGTTGTATCCCATTCACACATCTTCCCTCTAGGCTGCCATTCTGTAGTAGGCACAGTGCATTTTCTGAGTAGCTAAGATACAATATTTTGTACCTAGAAAAATAAAGAGATGGTGTGTTCCTTGCCTGTTGTGGAATGTGAGAGAGTGTCACAGAAACTTACTAGATAACTGTTCAGTCCTGACTACTGTATTTGTCTCCTGGCTCCTGATTCATAAGAACATCAGAAACGCCCTGCTGGATCAGACCAAGGGTCCATCTAGTCCAACATTCTGTTCACACAGTGGCCAACCAGCTGCTCATGGGAAGCCCACAAGCAGGACATGAGTGCAACAGCACCCTCCCGCCCATGTTCCCCAGCAACTGGTGTACATAGGCATACTGCCTCTGATCCTGGAGGTAGCATAGAGCCTACAGGACCAGTCGTCATGGATAGCCTTCTCCTCCAGGAATCTGTCCAATCTCCTTTTAAAGCCCTCCAAATGGGTGGCCATCGTTATATCTTGTATCGGTGGCCATCACTACTTACCTCACACTGCTACCCACATGGCCCAACTCTAAGAGCTATAAAATGATGGAGCATTTCAAAACCAAGAATGCCCTGTCTTTCATACCCTCCTGCTGAATTTCAATTGCTTTTAGTGTGGCATGTGATAAGGATGTCAGATGTTGATCCTCGTGTGTGTGTGTGTGTGTGTGTGTGTGTGTGTGTGCACGTGCACTTTTTTTTCTGGGTGCAGAAGTTAAATTACCTCGATGAAGCATTCTGATTTATTTAGTGCAGAGTAAACCAAGTCCTGAATCAAGTCAGGATCTTGTAAGGCAGGGCCGAAACACTGGTGTATGGTGCTTACAGCATACAGCAACTCACACCGTTCAAGAGACAGGGCTCCAATGTCTTCAACAACAGCATCTTCCAAAAATGCTTCAAGGGAAGGTCCATGTACAGCAAATTGTGGTGGGCAAGTCCCAAGGCTACTTCAAGGCAAATGAATGCATCGTATATCAGGCAGAAAAGACTGCTGATCGATGTATAATCCTTTGTATAGTGTGTGTGTGTGGAAATTACACCGAGTCACCCTTGGTGTGAGAAAAGGGATGGCACAAAAGTGTTCCTGTCTGTATCTATGAAATGTCGGAAGGGTGTGTAGCTCAGGAATAATGAGAATAATGCCCTGGCCTGCCTTACAAGATTGTTGTGAAGGTCAACTGCACTAATGAGTGTAAGATGAATCTGCAGTTTAGTCATACCTTTGAATTTAAGATGAATAGTTGGAGTAATTAGCTGTGATACAGGAATGGTGAGCAGTTCATTTTTTCAGTAACAAACTGCCTACAACACGCTAAACCTCTTCCAGGATTATTTGTATATCTACCTACCCCAAATCACTTTTTTGTTTTAGGATTAGAATTACACATCAGGGAGTTGCAGCCATACTCAATGGATAATTACCAATGATGACCTAAAACTACTATTCATACACATATACAACATATGTGGTCATGGTAACCACCACAGAAAATGCTAGTGTTTACGAGACTGTGATATAAATTTCCAGCCATTATATAACATGACTTTATACAACACTGCCAGAGTTCATGAAGATTTTTTTCCGCACACCAATTTCAACATGTTTCTATAGTAACTGATGCATTTTGAAACAGGGATAGAACGGAGTCTGAAGCTTTTAAAAAGGAGAGACAAGGAGAAAAAGAGAGAAGTAAAAGCTAGGGAGAATCTGTTGAAAGGTTTCTATTCTCAGTGGCTCTCAAAGTGGACTCGACTGCCAGTGTGTGTGTGTGTGTGTGTGTGTGTGTGAAAGGAGGCAGCTGAGGCCACAAATCTGAATGTGCATGGTGATCACAGGTGCAACCACCAGATAGACCAGGGGCAGGCAACCTCTTTGGGCCCATGAGCACATTTGGAAATTTGAGGAACTGTCCTGGGCTGGGGCACCACCACAAAATGGCTGCTCTGAGTGGTGTGGCTAGTCACAAAAGGCAAGTAACCTGCCCAAAAGGCTGAGTACAAGGCAGAGGTGGAGTCTGAGCCCTGACATGCAAGACAATTCCTTTGAACCCACAGTTTTCAGCACAAACTGAAACCTATTTCACAGAAGGTACATTCCTTTTCTCTTCCCCTACCCTCTGCCAGACAACTCATTCCCCTCTATCATTTATTGGATAATAAGTTTGTTGAAAGATGGATAACATTTGTTACATTTTGGAGTGATAAATTCCAAGATAATATTCATCTGTAATCTCGCATCATCATTATGACTATTACTATTACATTTATATCCCACCTTTTCTCTTCTTGCAAGGAACCCAAGGCAGCTTCCATGGTCCTCCTCCTCCTCTCCATTTTATCCTCACAACAACCCTGTGAGGTAGGTTAGGCTAAGAGTCAGTGACTGGCCCAAAGTCACCCAGTGAGTTTCATGGCCAAGTGGGGACTAGAACCCAGATCTCCTGAGTCCCCATTAGTCCTCTCTAACCACTACGCCAGACTGGCTCAAGATGAAGTTGATTTTTAAGACCGAGTCCTTCTTCTTTTTGGTTCTGCATCTGAGAGGGGCCTGTGACTGTGAGATGTTATGAACCCCGATGTGCAATATTGCTAATAGCATTTGTATGCAAAGTAGCCATTTAATGTCTTAATACTTTAAAGTAATATAAGCTCTGTAAATGGTTTGTGTACACAAAACAAACAAAACTGTGAAACTATGCATTGTAAAAGATGCATATTTTCAATTATTTTGTCTGTCTCCTGTCTGTAGCAAGGGGGTGATGCTGGCCAGAGCTAGCCACTTTAGAGTACAAACACAAAGGTATCGAGGTCTTGGAGATCTAGGATGGGTTGGAGTCCCCCATCCTTTTTCAGTACTGTGAATTATTAGGAGAAAAAGCCTGGGTAGCCTTAATAGGGAATAGAGAGACTGGTTCTATGGCCCCTTTCTGCAAAAAGGAGACCACTTCCTCTTCCAGTGGCATAGAAAGGGGGGTGATTGTCATGACCCATTCCAGGGTCATCAAAGCAAACTCTGTTGCGTGCCCATGACATATGACAGAGAGGACCCATGTGTTGGTGCTGATATGTTTCCAAGAGTCTGCGGAATGAGCTAGCCTTGATCTGAAGCAAGGGAGAGTTGAGACAATGGGTCCAGAAAGGGAATAGTCAAAGGCATCACTTTGGGTTTTCTCCAGCAAATAGGTTGGTGGTATTTTGAGGAAAGGAAAGACCACTTGGATTCCTGCACTGACATCTGTCGGGAAGATCAACTGCCAGGAGAATGAGAGACCCACTGTTTTCAGTGGAGCATTCCAGGAATGAGAACAGAAGTGTTATTGGGCTGCTCTCCTACCCTCATCTTTCCCCATGGTCATCTTCATTCTTTGTATCTGATCGAGGGTGTCATCCAGTTTCAAATAGAATAATCCTTCCTCACCAAAAGGGAGATCCTGTATACAGGATCTTGCTTCTTCAGTGAGGCTCACAGATCTGAGTCAAGCATGGCAGCCTAAGGCAATGGCAGCTGCCAAAGCCTTGGAACTGCAGTCCACCGTATGCCTAGCAGTACTGGCTCATTGCTTCACAAGTTGGCACTTCATTCTGAAAGAAGGAGGTAGCCTTCTCCCAAAGGGGGAAAAAAAAATTGGTATCGTGCCATGCAGGCCTGGTAGTTTGCTATACTCTCAGGGATAATGCTGCACTGAAGTAGCAAGTCTGTCCCATAGTACCCAGTTTACAACTTTCTCAACTGCTCAGTGCTGCGTGGATCTTGCCCACAGATTTGTCCTACACTGACTCAACTACTGTCGAGTTTGGGGATGGGTGCTGGAACAAAAAGCTACAGCTTTCCTCCTATACCCAATGAAGATGTTCCAGGCAGTTGTCAGTGCAGATGATGGTCTCTGCCAAGACTCCCAAGCCACTGGGAGCAACACCGGGAACATTAAAAGTGTGACTGGAGTGGCCACCTCTGAATGGACAAAGTCAAAGACAGGCTCCTTCACCAGTGGCAGAAGCTGCCTGATGTTAAGTCTCAATGATTTTGCACTATGGGGTATCTGTTCTTCCTATGGCCTGTTGTCCTCCATAGGTGAGTAGAGACTGATCCTCTACACTGCTTGATCTGGCGACGATGAGGAGAAGTCTACTGAAGTGGTGAAAGCCAAGTCAGACCTTCAAGTTCTAAAGAAAGCTGAAGCATGGAGGGACTTGTCAAAGTCAGAGTGATTGATGCCTCTGATTCCTTAGAAACCAGTAAGGAGGATGAGGTCGCAGGCTAGTGAGTTATGGCCCTCAGGGTCATAAGAACGCTCACCGAAGAATGTCCACAGGCAAACCAATGTAGCAAAGAAAAGAAGACACTAAATTGAAGGAAGACCAAATTGAAAACAGGGAAAGGAATAAAACAAAAAGATCACAGCTCAGTTCAGTCTCTTCAAGTACAAAGAAATGGAGGAGGTTCTCAATGTTGCTTCTGTGGTGGCGGTTTAAGAGAAACTGAGAGGGAAGGTGGCAGCTGCACCCCTTGAGAGTACACAGTTGTGTGGAGTGGACTTTCCCACCTAAACTTCTCACTCTAGAACAGTGTTCTCCAACTTTGGGTCCCCAGATGTTTTTGGCCTACAACTCCCAGCATGCCCCAGCCAGCTACATCTGGGGACCCAAAGTTGGAGAACACTGCTCTAGAAGGTTCTCGACTGAGGCTCTGTGCAGGCACATCACATCTCATTTAGCCCTGTCAGTTGCAGCAGCCTCTGGACTCCAGCTGCTCGTGCACTCCATGATGGAGCTTACGGTTCCAATCGGAGCCCAAGAGACTTGGGCCACAAACGAGCACAGTGGTCCCCCACCTAGGGTCCCCAGAGGTTGAACTACAACTCCCATCACCCCCAATCATTGGCCATACTGGGTGGGGCTGATGTTGAGCTGTAGTTCAACCTCTGGGGACCCAAGGTTGGGGAAGGCTAGACTAGCAGGTCCCATACACAGCCCAACAAGGCTGAGACTGAGAGAACCAAAATGTGTCAGTTCTTAATACAAAGTCTCTGTTACTATCCCCATTTATGATGGAGAATATGGTGGTGACGGGTGAGGGGATGAGATGTTGGATAGGCTTGGATCTGTGACCCCTGCAAGGGAAGAAAAAGGGAGAATGTCACTTTTCGGCATCAAGCCTCCACCTCTCGGATGTCACCACTGATGTTGCCTGGTTAAAAGCCCCTTGTCCAAGGTGATCTCCTGGGGGTTGATCATGAGCTTAAGAGTCAAGTGTTTGGTGAAGATGATGTATCTGTGCTGGCATAAACATCCACTTCAGTTTCCAAGTCAATCACATCAGACTGTACATATCTCGCAAAAAGCTCCCACTGACTTTGACAAGTTCACCTGTATTGCTCATTCTTTTTGATTTTCTCGTCTCCTGCAGCACATGAGGAAGATACTGCATGCATTTAAGATGGTCTGATGTGTGTGTGTGTGTGTGTGTTTAATCAAAAGGAATTTAAAGGAGAGGCAACGGTGTACATTCCTTCTGGGGAAAGAAGTCGCATCATTCCCATTCTTTCTTAAAATAGCCTGAAAGAAGTACAATATTTTCTTTACAATTCTGCCTTGGGATTACGTGAGCAAAGCTGGAGGAGGTCATTTTCCTCCAGGCCGCTACACACACCACCTCCTGACATTTTGAAGTGGGTGCGTCTCAGTGCCATTTTAGCACCCTCTTTTGTGCAGTGTGTTTAATTTAACCTTCAGGGCAAGCAGATTACAGCTTTACTTCTGAGTAAACATGATAATGTTGTGGCTATCAATCCTGAACTTTTTCTGGTCAGTTTCACAACTAGGCTAGGGAATGCACCCATCTGCTTCCTAGTCAATTTCAAACTCACCCCTTGATTTTTCTAGTCATTTTTACAACCAGGCTAGAAAACTGACCCCCATCCTATTCTCCCTTCTTCCCATGTCTGAAGGGGCTCCTTTGATCTTTCCAAAGGTGTTTCCTCAAAGGGAGAAGGGAATGCAGCAGTTGAAATTGGTAAGATATGTGTCAGTTTCACCACCACCTCTCCCTTTAATTTTTTTTTTTTAATTGAAAGATCTTGCACAATCTCAGTGTCCCTCTTCCAACATAGTGATATTTCTTTCTTTTTTATATATAAAAAAAATTGATCATAGAATCATAGAAACGTAGAGTTGGAAGGGGCCTACCAGGCCATCGAGTCCAACCCCCCGCTCAATGCAGGAATCCAGGTCAAAGTATCCCTGACAGATGGCTGTCCAGCTGCACCTTGAATGCCTACGTGTTTACGTGAATGATCTTACGTGTTTATTCATAGGTAACTACTGCTGTGTTCTATTGCTTTGTAAGCTTGAAGAAGCCTTGGGCAAGGGGAAAGGACTTGCTTTGCAGAACATGAAACAGCTCTGCAACTGGAAATACATGGCAAGCGATAGAAAAAAGGGCATCCCAAATTCACCATCCACCTTCCTGCGGGACAACTCCTCCCACTCTGCCTCAATTGGATATTTTCACACATGCCCACACCTGCTGAAAAATCGCACTGCTGTTCCTTTTCCGTCCTTACCAGCCATTTTGGGGTTAGAAAAAAAGATAGATGCGGCAGTGGGAAAACACGGGCTGATTATGATTGTTAACTAGAGCCCTGTAAAATTCCATGAACGAGGCAGAGCAATTGCACAATAAGAGTCTTGTCTGGAAGAGGCCTGTGGCTCACGCTGGCTCAGCTTGAGCGTGGAAAGCTAAGCAGGGTCAGGCCTGGTTATTACTTGGATGGGAGACCCCCCTCCTCTGGTTTCCTGCATTGAGCAGGGGGGTTGGACTCGATAGCCTTGTAGGCTCCTTCCAACTCTATGATCTATGAAATCTATGAAACCACCCCTGATGCTGGGCTAGATAGACTTTGGTCTGTTCTAGCAGGGCTCTTGTTATGGTATGTATGGAACGTAACAGCAGGGGGTGGGTGGGGATCTAGCTATTAGCTAAATGTAGGTCAGTAGCAAGTAACTTTCCCCCCTTTCCTTTTGAGGAATGACCAGATAACAAGGCCTTTAAAGTATAAGTCCATCTACACTGACTAAATGGAAGAAGGCATCAGCTGAATTAAACATTTCAAATGCATCATCTGAGTCATTCTTACAACAGTCATCTAAGACAGGTCAGTTATTATTATCCCATATTGCAAGTGTGGAAGACGGGGGGGGGGGGGAGAGAACTGAGAAAGACAGTAAGTAGTTCATGGCTGATTTGAAACAGGCACACTGAACTGACTGAAGCCTGCCTTTAGCCATTACATTACAGTAGCTTTCCCACAACCCAGGGGAAGAGATGTACCGTAGTTACTTTCGCAGGAAAAATTTACTGGGATCTGCGTTATTTTTATTTATTTATTTATTTACATTTGCGTGCAACTTGGTTAGATCTTTGCAGGAGGGGGGTTGCTGTTACTTATCTGACTCTGTAACATGCAGATAAATAAAATAAAAATGAATTTAAAGAAGGAAAGAATACCGGTAAATAAATTAATGAATGCATTTTGTTTTTGTTGTTTGAGCTCCAGTTCAGGAGAATATTGCCAAATAAGTCTTAATTGTGTTTTATTGTATTGATAGTATTGCATTGCATTGCATTGTATTCTTTTAACTGTTTGTAATCCGCCCAGAGAACATTAGTTATCTGGCAGATTAAGAATACAATAAATATGTAAAATATGATGTACTCCCTCTGCTGGCTCTCAGACTACAAAGCACAACAAACTGTGCATATTTAGGACTGTTAAAATATGCTATTTGTTCCCTTTAGTCATACTGTGTCCAAAAAAACCCCCTCTTCACTAATATATGTTGATTAATTGTTTTCTTTTAGATTCAATTTTACTTTTGTATCCTGTTGATAACGTCAATAAAAAGAATTGTGGTATTTAGAAGGTTCCCATTCCACAAATAAACATTCTGCAGATTGTAGGTTTTATTGAGATTTTGTGGTTTGTGTGCATGTGTCCTAACGTATTTATTTTATTTATTTATTATATTTATACCCCGCCTTTTTTCCTGCAAGGAACCCAAGGCAGCTTACATTATCCTCATCCTCTTCTCCATTTTATCTTCACAACATCCCTGTGAGGTAGGTTAGGCTGAGAGTCAGTGACTGGCCCAAAGTCACCCAGTGAGTTTCATGGCCAAGCGGGGACTAGAACCCGGATCTCCCGAGTCCCAGTCCAACACCCTAACCACTACGCCACACTGGCGTATAGCTCCTGAAAAACTTTCTTCTGATTTAAGCTGAACTTTTGGAAGCAACTGCAGACATATTACTTTTAATCTGCAAAGTGCTTTACCATCTTTATGGTCTTTCATAGATTTCATATATAGAGTTGGAAGGAGCCTACTACAAGGCTATCGAGTCCAACCCCCTGCTCAGTGCAGGAAACTAGAGGAGGGGTCTCCCATCCAAGTAATAACCAGGCTTGACCCTGCTTAGCTTTCCACGCTCAGGCAAGCTGAGCCAGCGTGAGCCACAGACCCTCACAACAGTAGCTCACTGTTATTTCCATTCTATAGTTCAGGAATTGAGGCTGAGAGAGAGTGGGTCTGATCGTCCAAGGGCTGACAACAAGTTTGTGGAAGAGATGATACTTAATGATCCCAAGTCTCCCTCACAAGCCAACTGCGGTAACAAAGTAGCTCATTCATTGCTGATGAGTTATTTGTTCCTTTTCATGTTTTGGCTGCATCTGCATACATAAATCCAGACATCTGTTTTTATTCTGTCTACTCTCATCTAAAATTTAGGTCTTCCGATGCAGAATGTTACAATTGTTTATACAATGAAACCTCTTCTACAGAGACTTTATATTTGTTTCTGTGTAAGAAAGGGTTTCTCCAAGAACTGAGCCAAAATGACTCCCCAACACACACTTTTGCCGGCCTGTTCAGAGGCACTTGAACAGGGGGGCACTTCAGCAATTGGGGGACAGGAAAACATTGCCGCAAGTTTTGGGACTTGACGGCTACCATTTCCCCACAGAAGCCCTGTTGGAACATTGCTGTGTCACAATGTACCATCCTTCCTGGGGTATTTTATTTATTTATTTAGTTAGTTATTTTCATTTCATTTTTATACCGCCCAATAGCCGAACGCTCTCTGGGCGGTTTACAGCAATTAACAAGACAGTCCCTGCCCGCAGGCTTACAATCTAAAAAGACATGACACACAAGGAAAAAGGAATGGGGAGGGAAGAAGGGGGAATATTAATTAATACTCCCGGCAGGGCTGGTGGAATGGCCCTGCACTCCCTCTCTTCTCCCTCCTCTCAGCCTGCTGGAATGGGGTGGGGTGGGACCAGCAACCACCAAAAGGAGTTCCATCACTGAGCAGCACACAAGTTTTTCTTGAAAAGAAAAAGAGCGCCATAAATTTGAAGCATGCCAAAACTTATGGTGACTTACACACACACACACTGTGAAGCCAAAGGTTCCCCTTAAGAATGTAAGAGCAGCCATGCTGGATCAGACCAAGGGTCTGTCTAGTCCAGCATTCTGTTCATGCAGTGTCCAACCAGCTGTCCGCAGAAACCCACAAGCAGGACATGAGTGCAACAGCACCCTCCTGCCCATGTTCCCCAACAACTGGTGTACATAGGCATACTGCCTCTGATAGTGGAGGTATCAGAGGCACTATGGACTAGTAGCACCAGTTCACTGCTAGAGAAGGTGCGGGCCCAGTTTTTATGTTACAAGCAGCAGCATGGGAGGCAGTGTGGCATGAATGCCCTGGTCACATCTGAAGAGTGAAGCTCTTCTGGGTGGGGACCAACATTACGTTTACCAAGAAGAGAGAGTTCTGGAGTTGTATGGTGTACAACAGAGCTGGGAAGAAGGTAGATCATGGACCTTTGGGCAATTTCTAGTGGACTACCTAGCACCTGCTAGTTAGTGTCATTTCCAGCAGCCATTCCAGCAGGGAAAAGTAGGGGAAGTAGGGCCGTTCCACCAGCTCTGCTGAAAGACTTGGTTTTCCTTTTCCCTCCCCATTTCTTCTTCCTTGTGTGTCGTGTCTTTTTAGATTGTAAGCCTGTGGGCAGGGATGGTCTTGTTTTACTAATTATATGTAAGCCGCTCTGGGAGTCTGTTTTGGCTGAGGAGTGGGATAAAAATCCTTTAAATAAATAAATAAATAAATAGTGGAATTATTCAGAAAATGCTGCCCTAGGTGAACCTTGATTTAATCCCACAAGGCACTTCTTACATTCTTATAAGGCTACAATTGGAGGCTGCTGGCTCCAATGTCAGCGGGGGCTGTGTATCCACTCTGGATTTCACTCTGAACTTTTAAGGAGCTATCCATGATGCAAAACCTATTCTGGGAGGAGATAGGGTTCAGCTCCATGGCTAGCTCTTTTAAAGCTCAGACTAAAATCCAGAGTGGATACACAGCCCCACTGACATTGGAGCCAGCAGCCTCTACTTAATGCGGACATGTTATTATGCCTTAACTGGAAAGCAGAGGTGGACAGCCTGCAGTCCTAGAGCAGCCTTTGACCCTCGGCCAAATTTTACGTGGCCCTTGGCCTAATTTCAAAGGCCCTCTGCAAGTGATCAATTCAGACCTCTGGCAAGGCAAACTATCCTTCCCACACACACACACCTACCGCCAGGGCCGGATTAAGAGCATTATGGGCCTGGTGCTGAGGATTTTGGTGGGCCTTTTTATGGAAATAAATAAAATGAAGACGCAATTTTATATTAAAACAAATTAAATATTTTAATTACCATTAAAGTGCCAAAACTCAAAAACTCCTGCAGCTCATCAGTAAGGGTCTCCCCAATTTCCCCCAAATTTATTTATTAAAAAAGAAAAAGCAGCCACAACAAAAAGCCAGGAAGCTTTGCTTGACCAAGAATAATTGTGTTGTTCTTGTTGCTTTGTTTCGTTTTCATTTTTGTTTTTGTGTTAAACTAGCATTTGAACAATTGAGCTGCGAATCAGAAAGATCTTTTGCTCGAGGCTGGAGAGAGAGGTCCCTTCTAAATCTGAATATTACAGACCCTAGCAAGCCCCCCATGTGCTTCAAAGAAATGTAGTAACAGTGATTGAAATGCAAAAACCTACCGAAATGCTAATTTGAGAACAACAGTTCTTGCTAGGTCTTGCCTCAAGCCTGTAATGCAGATGTGCTTAGAACACCTTTCTAATCTTGAAAAAATCATTAATTATGCTGAATGATAACGATCAGAGCTAACTCAAATCGTGCCGCGTGTCCCTATATTGTGGGCCTATTGTCTGCTTTGGGCCTGGAGCGGCCGCTCCAATCGCCCCTATGTTAATCCGGCCCTGCCTACCGCCAGCCTGCATAATAAGACAGCTTCATATATTCAAAAGAGGATAGGCTATGTTCATTCAGGGTAGCAGTCACACCCGACAGGTTTGGTCAGTGCTCCACATGGGCAGCGCTTGGATTCAATGGAGGCTTAACTTCCTAGGAAGTCTGCTTAGGATTGCGGTCCGAGTGCAGGGCCGTTCCACCAGCTCTGCTGAAAGACTTGGTTTTCCTTTTCCCTCCCCATTTCTTCTTCCTTGTGTGTCGTGTCTTTTTAGATTGTAAGCCTGTGGGCAGGGATGGTCTTGTTTTACTAATTATATGTAAGCCGCTCTGGGAGACTGTTTTGGCTGAGGAGTGGGATAAAAATCCTTTAAATAAGTATGAAAAGTCACTGGTGTAAGAGTCAATATCTCAACACAGTATAATAGCCGTGGACAAATATAGCAGAGCTCTGATGTCACCAATATGCCCTGTCCATTAAAACAGTCCTGCCAAGTTCGAACTTTTCTGTTGGCTTCACTATAAGCACTAGTAATTCAAATTTCCCTCTGCAGGGCATCCACTATTTCCCATGAATCCTGACTGTGCAATGTACCGTAACTGACCCCCCCGACTCCCAATCATGCCACAATTTAGTTCCAAAGTCACTATGTAAGCAGAGCAAAAGGCAACATAGGGAGAAAAAACATCACCCAACTGAGCAGACAGCTGCAAAATCTAAAGTTCCATCTAATACATACATGGTAGCTCTAGATCACTTTTACTGAAGTCTTTTTAACTGGAAACAAATAAGAATGGGCCAGGGTGAGTTACATAGCTGGCTCAGCTTGTCTGAGTGTGGAAAGCTAAGCAGGGTCAGGCCTGGTTATTACTTGGATGGGAGACCCCTCCTCTAGTTTCCTGCATTGAGCAGGGGGTTGGACTCGATAGCCTTGTAGGCTCCTTCCAACTCTATCTATGAAATCTATGTTCTCTCTTTTGGAAGAATTAAACAATCATCCAAGTTTCCCCTTTTCTAACTTGACCCCAGTCCTATCTATGACTAACCGTACTTGAAAGCAAGTGCTGTTCAAATTCTAACATCTGTCCACTGCTAGAGCAGTTTCACAGACTGAGGCATTGGACCATCCATTCAAGGCGGCAGGTAGAGCCAGGGTGAGGGAAGGCAGAAGGTCTGGGAATAACTTTGCTGGATATACACAGCAGAATGGATCAGAGATGGATGATTATTGGAGGCGTGCACTGGAAGCGCTGCAAATGGATTGTGCTTTAAGGGTGCAATCCTATGCATGTTTAGACAGAAAAAGTCCTACAACTCCCATGGGCTGCAACAGCAGCTAAAAGGAAACTTGAAATTGAAAAGATACACGATCATCTTGGATGCATCCATCACTCGGTGTCCCTTGAAACAGGTAAACCTTCAGTAATGTTGACTCTCTGCTCTCTTTGCCAATATATGAACAGTGACAACATCCCAAGGGAAGGATGAAGGGAGTGTGAATTTGGGAATCCCTGATGCAGCACAAAATACAACTGGTTAGTGTGGGGGAATCCTAGGAGCATCATCATTGCGAAGAACAATTCTTGCATGCAACTAAGGGTGCAATCCTCTGCATGTTTAGACAGAAAAACGGCCTACCACAACTCCCATGCTGGCTGGGGCATGCTGGGAGTTGTAGGACTTTTTTCTGTCTAGACATGCAGAGGACTGCACCCTAAATCATTTGGAAACATAATATATCTGCTATGAATAGGAAACTAATTATCTTTTGTAAGCCAGCTTGAGAGGACTTTGCCTTGAAAGGTGGCATAATAGTACTGTACTTTAAAAATTTGAAGAGGTGACCTCGAAGGTGGGGTGGAACAATATATGAGATAGACGAATTGTGAAGGTGATGTCAACTAGGATAAAGGAAAATTTTTATAAACTAATTTGGAGATGGTATTTAACTCCAGTAAGATTAAATAGAATAGATAATAATTGTTCTGCATTTTGTTGGAGAGGATGTCAGGAAAAAGGGACATATGCTCATATGTGGTGGTGGTGGGGGGGGATAAGTAGAAAAAGAAAGCATTGGAAAATGTTCTGCCCATCACTGATGCACCTGGGAAAAGGATGTCCTTTCCCTAATCGATGTGCACATCACCATTCTGATCGCTATGTGCACATATTTTGTTGTTCATTTCTACATTCTGCAGTGAATGTCCACTTAGAATCATAGAATAGTGGAGCTGGAAGGGGCCTACAAGGCCATCGAGTCCAACCCCCTGCTCAATGCAGGAATCCAGGTCAAAGCATCCCTGACAGGTGGCTGTCCAGCTGCATCTTGAATGCCTCCAGTGTGGGAGAGCCCACCACCTCCCTAGGTAGCTGGTTCCATTGTCATATTGCTCTAACAGTCAAGAAGTTTTTCCTGATGTTCAGCTGGAATCTGGCTTCCTGTAACTTGAGCCCATTATTCCATGTCCTGCACTCTGGGATGGTCAAGAAGAGATCATCATGGCCCTCTTCTGTTTGTGACCACCTTTCAAGTACTTGAAGAGCACTATCATATCTCCCCTCAGTCTTCTCTTCTGAAGGCTAAACATGCCCAGTTCCTTCAGTCTCTCCTCATAGGACTTTGTTTCCAGTCCCCTGATCATCTTCGTTGCCCTCCTCTGAACCCTTGCCAGTTTGTCTGCATCTTTCCACCTTCTATTCTCAAATAATAACATTCACACAATCAGACAATATAGGAATCAAGAAAATACAAATTGGGACCTGTGAAAAACTAAGAGGGAAGGAGGGGTATAATTTGGCTCAGAGAACGTCTCTTCCAAGTCCTCCATCTTAAAAGGGATCTTTCAGCAATGAGGTGGAATGCCCCCTTGCCACTTAAAGGAGCACAATGGGGGTAGGAAGATGGGCTTGGAGGATGTACTTCCCCTGAGACCAGTTTTCCCTCCCCAATGAATTCTCATAGATCAGTGATGGTGAACCTATGGCATGGGTGCCACAGCTGGCACGCAGGGACCTCTCTGTGGGCACTCAAGGCATTGGTCACCAGATTGCGAAAAGACTGTCCCCTTCTGCATTCAGCATCGGGTTTCCATAGTAACTCCTCTCCACTCATTCCCCGCTGGCCTCCACAGGCAGCCACACACTCCAACATCTCCACCCCCAGAAGCGGACTGCGCAGGCACCCAGCCCTCCTTCTAACTGAACAGACAGCTCAGAAGCACAGCGCGCGCGCGCCCGAATCTTTGCACGCCCGGTGAAGAGCCATGCCCTGAGACAGAGTGGGGCACGATTAGCTAGTGCCCCCTCCTCCTTCCTGCCAAATTTAAGGCACTTTGAAATAAATAAGTTGGTTTTGTGTTGCAGTTTGGGCACTCGGGCTCAAAAAGGTTCGCCATCACTGTCATAGATACTAATTTGTTAAACATTTCCAATTGGGTGTGCACTGCATGATCTGGGAGCACTTGATACTGCAATATTGCCAAAGCTAAGCACATGTGGAGCTGGTCAGTCCTTTGGATGGGGCAGGGGAAGCTACCTTATTCCAAGTCTCCCTATTTATCCATCAAACTCAGCATTGTTTATTCTGACTGATAGTAATTGTCCAGGGTCTCAAGCAGTTGTATTTCTAATTTCCTGCTACCTAATCCTTTTTAACTAGAGAGTGTGAGGGTTTCTCTACAAGAGGCATTTATTGTGTGCTCATGATTCCTCACTCACTATTGTTAACAGGTGCTTTACACGGCATTGTCATCCTCCCGTGCTTTGCAACCATTTCTGCGGCTTTTTTTTTAGATCGAGGAAAGTCTGGCATTATCTGGAAATCGCACTATGAGAAACTTGTGTATTTTTGCAATACTATACCGCAGTGACACCTTGTGGTTGTGTATTGGAACATATAGAAAGTCAGAAAAGAAAACCACCAGAAAGAAAACACGTGTAAAGGAGCCGATCTTAATCCCACAAAGAATCCGGAAGCAGAAGCCTCAGGAAAGGGGTGGGTGGGTTGAAAGCCTCATGTAGAGATGCCTTGAGACCTTCTGCATACAAAGCATGTGCTATCACTGAGCTATGGGCCCATAGAAGGCCACTGAGAGCCCTAGGAAAGAGCAGGATATACATTTAATTTAATTGTATGTTTTTTAAATTGCTCTTATGGATACTCTTCACTGTTTACCTTTAAAAGAAAGGGGGAAAGTGTAGACTTGGCAATTCAACAAGTATTAACATGTATCTAAAAGAGTTAGGGGCATTTTTAAGGATTTCTCGAATTCAGGGTTATTTTTTATTTAAAGGGGGGGAAAGGAAATGGATACGTTTCAATCTTTACCTTTAAAAGGGTGGAATTGTGGATTTAGCAATTTGACACATACAATTTCCTTGCCAGTTAAGGACATTTTTAAGGATTTCTTGAATTCAGATTTTTTTTTTTTAATTAACAGAAAATAAAATTGCTCAAGTCCAGAATTGGAATGCTGGATTTATTTATGTTTTATTTATTCTTGCTCAGTTGAACTTTATTTCAGCTCAGCATCCCCCACCTTCTTGGAGAAGTTGCTTCCCACCCCACCTCCTTCTTCCTTCTTCTTCTTCTCTTCTTCTTCTTCTTCTTCTTCTTCTTCTTCTTCTTCTTCTTCTTCTTCTTTAATTCAAGAGCCAGAAAATGTCTTGGTCCCGCCCGCCCCTTTGCGAGTGATCCTTGAACAGCAAGAAAGCAGCTGAGTGCAACAGAGGGGAAGGCAGTTCCCTGCACACACAGAGTGCAGTGGAGATTCATCACCTCCAGTGCCAAAGGAAGCCATTCGTTACTGAGCATCCTCTCCAGAACCGCTCCTCCTGAGACAGCTGGGCTGTCTTTTTTCTGAAGGGCAGTTTGGAGGATTCTTCCCCATTTGCTCGACAGTCCCCTGGGCTCCTGACTGAGCCTCATGTATTATAGAGAGAGGCTTAATGGTGGCTGGCTGCTGCACAGCATGGGTTATTGACCCCTTTCAACACAGAACCACCCCTTCACGGTTCTTTGTTTCAGCTCCTCGTGCATGACAATTAGAGTCTTGATTTGATTTCTCTTCTAACTGCATGAACCCCATTAAAACCCAATTCAGCTGATTATCAACAGCTTTCCTTAAATGAAATGACTTGCTCCCCAGGGATTCTCCTGGAGCCAGGGATGACAAAATCTGCAGTAGACTGACGTGCTGTAAGGACATAAGAATTGTTCTGCTAGATCAGATAAATGTCCATCTTATCCAGCACTTGGTTTCCAAGAGTAGCCCCGCCAGATGCCTTTTGGAATGTCAGAAGCAGGATGAAAAGGAAACCTGATACCCAGATGATTTTGCACTCAGCATCACAGACTCCCTGAACATAGAGATAACACTTAACTATCATGACTAGTAGCCACTGATAAATCTCTCCTCTGTTATATTTTATTTATTTAAAACATTTACCGGTATATCCCACTCCTTCCATTACCAAGCCTCCAAGGCAGCTTACAAACTATACAAACTGCAGCAATAAAGTCCAGATAAGCACTCTAGAAATCAAAATCCAAAAATGAGATGGGCAGAGCAATCCTATGATCCCTGGGAAGGCATGCCAGGAGCCATCGGATATTGCACACTCTGCCCCCACCCTCCAGGATGTAAGCACAGCTATGACCTTTGGGAGGGGAAAATCCAAGACAGGATTTCCCTCCACCCAGCCGAGGCTGGTGGCTCCAATGTCAGCGGGGCTGCATATCCACTCCGGATTCTAGTCTGAACTTTAAAGGAGCTATCCGTGGTGCTGAAAACCCCCCCCCCAATTAGGTTTGGCACCATAGATAGCAGATACACCACCCCACTGACATTAGAGTCACCACCAGCAGCCTCCACTATCCACCCCTTGAAGCCCTTCTGAGGAAGCAGGTGTGTGAAAAGGGGATGGCCAGATAGGCAGGAAAGGGGAAGGACGTCGTCGCCATCTCCACCCACTGAGAGGTATGGAAGCTAGATGGGTTCAAAGGACGCATCTAGTTTAGGGGCACAGTCCTATTTCAATGAGTCTCCGAACTCAGAGGCTTACGCTTATCCTATTCAGGGTGGGATCAGCGGGGGAGGTGATCTTCGCCTCCACGCGTCCTCATGCCCTGCACTTTCGTTAGACGGGCTTTTTTGCCCATCTTGTGAAAACATTTCGGAGGTGGAGGGAAGGAGGCGAAGGAAGGAGTCCTCGTATTCTGGACTCTCACATCTCCTCCCCCCCCCACGCCCACCGAAATACCCCCTTTCCCCCCTCTCCAAGGTTGCTTTTCCAACGTCAGGGAGGCAGCAGCCGGTGCAGTTCTTTCCACACCGGCTGTGAAGGGGACGGGGATGGATTGCGGATTCCCCCCTCTGAGGTTTGAGCGCTGTTTCTGACCTCGGATCTGGCAATCCGAAGAATCCTGTGGCCCCTCAGATGCTGTCTAGGGGCCATAGGATTGCTCCCTAAATTGCATTTAAGGTGGAACGGGAATTCTGTGGAAACTGCTGCAGTCCAACCTGCCTTGCCTGGCTCTTGCCCAGCAGGCATTGGATGGGTGGAGGGCTCCAAGCTTGTAGCTCTCCATCTAAAGAGTGGCAGTCCTTTAGGACTGTGCTCTAAGAGAACAGAATGGCAGCAATGGGCTATATCAAACAACAACAAAAACAGGCACACATTCAATGATCCAGACAGCAAAATGGTTCTAACTTGAAGCCCAAAATGAAACGTTGGTGCCAAACACAGATGGGAGGCCGCTACAGAAAAGGCCCTGTCCACTTGCCTAGCCAAGACCAGCTCCGAGTTTGAGGGAGCTCTTGTCCCCCAACCCCATGCATGCACAGGCTTAACTGGTGGCAGTGGTGAGTGAATATGAGCAACCATTTTAAACTTCTCACCATGCCCTGGAGAAACACTACATCAGGTGCTCTGGGACTGTGAAGAAAAATACCCACCACACTGCCTTTTTCTTATTTCCTTGAGCAGACGCCAGTGCCCAGCAGATGAAAGTGAATGGAATGGACAAAGAGAGAGAGAAAGTGAGTGAATGCCGTGAGAGTTTTTAGCTGCAGTTTGCTAAAACTGGGGGGGGGGGTAGACTTGGGGGATGCCCGACTTGCTCTCCGAGGGAATCTTCTGCTTCTAGTAGGGGGGCCTGCTTGTTTCAACTTATGTTCTGTTGGCATATTTGTTACAAAGCCATCTTAAGAGTCCAGGGCTCTCTTGTACAACAGAAATTAAACCTGGTAGCATTCCCCCAGGGATGTCTCCTTATATCAAGACCAGTTCCTTAGACTTTTGTAAGCATGGTAAACAAACAAACAAACAAGTTAGTTATATGGTTATTATTAGTATTAATATATAGTATTGTATAGTTATTGTTGCTGTTATTTAGTTATTCATTTCATTTCTATACCACCCAATAACCGAAGCTCTCTGGGCGGTCTACATCACTTCACAAAATAAAAAACACAGAAACAATAAAATACAACATAAAATACAGATACCATATTTAAAAAAACACACATAAAATTTCAATATACAAGAATTAAAACAGTTTAAACAGATAAAACAATTTCTATTTTAAAAAAAATTGACCTGTTAAAACAGCTGACATGTCCCATCATATGCCATTAAATGCCTGGGAGGGATTATAGCACAGTCTTAACCCAGCACCGAAAAGATGACCTTGTTGGTTGGTGCCAGGCAGGCCTCAGTGGGGAGATCATGAAATAATTCCATAATCAGGGGGCCACCACAGAAAAGGCCCTCTCCTTTGTTGCTGCCTTCCGAGCCTCCCTTGGAGGTGGCACTTGGAGGAAGACCTCAGATTTGATTTGATCATAGTGCCTGGATAGATTCAGGAGAGGCGTTCCATCAGGTATTGTGGTCCCCAGCCATTATTATACAGATGATCATGTAGCAATGTACTTTGGTGTATATGCAAGCATATGAGAAGCCAATCATTGGCTGTCACAGAATACACTACTAGTCTAGCTAGTCCAATGGTCTAACTCAGGATAAGGCAGTTCCACAATTTCTTCATAGATCTGGAGGTGTAAAGTGTTGGAATCTCAAACTGAAGTCTCTACCAGCAGCACACAGGGACTTCACGGGCCATTCCCTGTTGCACTCCAGCAGCACCATTGCAGCTAGTAGCACAGCAGTTGTCAGGTAACACTGGGGGGGGGGAGGTGAATAGGGTTCCCCCTGGTCCTACAAAGCTTCTGACTCTGAAAGAGATCCTCATTCTGAACAATTCATCACATAGGCAAAGACTGAGTTGCTCTGGAAGAGCCCATTCCTGCTTGCCTCCTTGACATAGGAACATAGGAAGCTGCCTTATAATGAGTCAGAGACCCTTGGGCCATCTAGCCCAGTACAGGCAGTCCCCAGGTTACGAACAAGTTCCGTTCTTAAGAATGTCTTGAAGTCGAATTTGTATGTAAGTCGGCACAGCATAGCGTTCTATATGTTTAAATTGGCATTTACGCAAATTGCGTAAATTACTCAAATTGCGTAGTATACTGCGCTATGTACTCTACGTAAACGACGTAGCGCCGGGCAGTGCTTTTTTTCTGGAGAAAAGGGTACCGGAACTCTTGGATTACATTTCCTCGGGAGTAGATGACGATTAAATTGTAATGCAATTAATAGAAGAAAAGGTGCTGGAACTCAGTTCCGGTGAGTTCCAGCAGAAAAAAAGCCCTGGCGCCGGGGAACCCAGAAGTCCGTTCTTAAGTATGGGTTGTCTGTAAGTCGGACGTTCTTAACTCGGGGACTGCCTGTATTGTCGACACTGACCGGCAGCGTCCCTCCAAGGTTTCAGGCAGGAGTTTTTCCTGCCCTACCTGGAGATACCGGGGATTGAACCTGGGACCTTCTGCATGCAAAGCAGGGGGCTCTACCCCTGAGCCACGCCCCTTCCCATTGACCACTTGCTTAGCTCCAGACAGCCAGCTCTGAAAGTGTTGGCCATTGTGTGGTTGGCTTCTTGTGTGGTTGGCCACTGTGTGATCAGAATGCTGGACCAGATGGACCTTTGACCTGGTCTAGCATGGTTGTTCTTATGTTAAGCATGAAGAATGTAATTGGTTAGGATGACGATTTTACTACTGTTGCTACACTTCTACAAATGTAGCACTGGATGCCATCCAGTAGGCTTAAAGAAGGGCAAGAAAAGGATGGCAGAAAGAGGAAGACAGAAGCCAGGGACTGGCAGTGAAGAATGGAGATGCAGTAGGGGAGAATCAGATGGTGGCGGAGGGCCAAGTCAGCTCGGGGCTTAATTGACACAACGATCTGATCAGGGCTTAGCCCTGGAACCTGTTTCCAGCGCCGTCAGGGGCTCAGACACAACCCTAAAAATGTGAAACAGTATGAAATAAAGAAAATACAGGGGCCTTTACCTTGTGTACAGAGTTGTCTTCCTCATCTCTGAGCTAATTTGAGCCCACCACCAGCCTGGATGCTTGCAGCACTCTGGTAAACCTCATCCACTCTAATATTTTCCTACTGGAAATACTGCAGTCCGCAGGAATGTTCAAGCAACAGCTGCCAGGGGAAAGCATGCAAGCTAGTATCCAAAAATACACACCCCGGGGTGTGGTGGTGGAAGGAGCGACACGTGACATTATCAACCTTTGCTCCATGCCAAGTAGGGTGATACTACCCCCCGCCATATGCTTGCTGCCTTCGGACAGCAGCACATTTTACCATCACAGCAGAAAACACCGGTGTTACACTGTTACATGTGGATATCGCAAACAAGCGTACACTAACGTTCACGCATCTGATAGGGCCGGCCAGAGATCCCAGACGTGGATCTCTGTAAATGTAGATGGAAAATGAAGGATTCATGTACACTCCTGTGTTATGTCTCTGCGCTATGCGTTTGCTGCGAGAAACTCCAGCGTGACACCAGTGTCTCCCACAGCAATTGAAATGTACGGTGCTGCCCTCTCCTTTTTTAAACAAACTGCCCCACCTTTCTTCAGGGACCCAGGGCAAATTTCTCTGAGGCTCCTAAGAAGTATACTCGTATCGTCCAGATATATACGTTTAAAAGCTCATTCTGTTCTCACATAGATTTGGAAGGGGGGGACGTGAGAGCACTCTTCACTTATTTGAAGGGTTGTCACATAGAAGAGGGCAGAGGGCAGTGGACACTGGTGGCTCCAGATGTCAGTGGGGCTGCGTATCCACTCTGGATTTTATTCCAAACTTTAAAGGAACTATCTATGGTGCTGAGCCCTAACCCCAATATAGGTTTGGCACCATGGATAGCTCCTTAAAAGTTCAGAGTAAAATCCAGAGAGGATACACAGCTCTGCTGACATCGGAGCTTCCACTGGCAAAGACTTGCTCTCTCTGCTGCCCCAGAAATCAAGACCAATCTGCTTCCGATCTAAAGGACTTTAGTTATCGGAGGGTGGATTTCAGCTGAAAGTAGGAGGAGGATCTTCCTAATAGTAAGAGCAACAGTAATGGAAACAATTACCTGGGCTCGAATGGACTCTTCTTAGTTGCAGGTTTTCAAGCAGAGACTGGGCAGCCATCTGTTGGGGATGATCTAGCTTTGAATTTCCTGCATCAAGCAGGGGGTTGGACTAGATGGCCTCCATGGTCCCCTCCAATTCTGTGATTCTATGAGACAAAAGCAAGAAAAAAGGATTCTGATAGTGCATATTGAGAAAATAAGTAGTTACCTACTAAATATTTGCAAGTGAAAGGGTGGGGGGGGAAATACAGAGCCAGTGTGGCGTAGTGGTGAGAGTGCTGGACTGGGACTCAGGAGATCTGGATTCTAGTCTTCATTCGGCCATGAAACTCACTGACTTTGGGCCAGTCACTGACACTCAGCCTAACCTACCTCACAGGGTTGTTGTGAAGATAAAATGGGAGAAGGGGAGGAGGATTATGTCAGCCGCCTTGGGTTCCTTGCAGGAAAAAAGGTGGGATATAAATATAATAAATAAATAAATAGACGAGACACAAAGTGTATGGTACAAACTCGGGCGACATTTATTTATCAAAGTAGATATGTAAGGGGGAACCAGTGCTGGCTTCTAATCTAAACAGGCAGGTATCCTGTAGTTTATCGGGTGAGACATCCTAGGCCTGCTGAGTGATGTCTGCAGGATTGTCACTCCTCTGGTCTACACCTTTCAGGTGTTGGGAGGCCTTCCCATGTTACTCCCAAACGGGGCCGCAAAACTCCGAGCAGGGGAGGTGAGTTAGCCTCAAAAGCAATCTGTATCTCCCTACTGAGCCTCAAAGCCCTGAGCGGGAAAGCCTCAGGTATTGCGGATCACCAAGAAGATGCCTTCTGATGCAAACCAACCCTAATCCCCACTAAATATGCCTGCACCTACCTGCCTAACAAATGTGACCGAATCTACCTATCATCCAGAAAAGAAAGTGTTGTCTAGAGAACTTATAGAAGGGAATGTTTCTTCCAGAGGGTTAACTAAGGAGATATATAAAATGTTCCAGAGGATTGAAGCGAAAAAAGATAACCTTAAGATGATATGGGAAATGGAATTTGAGGAGGAGATATCGAATGCGGGGTGGAGAAATATTTGGGGCAGATGTATATTAAGAAATATGTCAGTAAGGATAAAAGAGAATTTTTAAAAAACTGTTTGGAGATGGTATCTGACCAGTAAGACTAAACAAAATAGATAGTAAATGTGCTCCATTGTGTTGGAGAGGATGTCAGGAACTTGGTACTTATGGTCATATGTGGTGGAGTTGCAAAAGTGTATTGGATTTTTGGAATAAAATTTTTGTAGAAATTTCAGAAATTATTGGCATTAATTTGGAGGTCTGTCCAAAATTAGCATTGTTATCAATAACGGAGAAACTTCTGTGCTCACAAGAGAAAAAGGAATTAATTGTAAGTTTATTAACGGCAGGGAGATTATTGATAGCAAGGAATTGGAAAGTTCAACACCAGTACTTAATAATAGATTGGTATAAAGAGGTTTGGGATATTGCTTTAAATGATAAACTAACATGTAGTATTAAATGTAAAAAGGGACAATTAAAGAAAAATAATTGTAAGGATATATGGGGACCTTTTTTAGATTATGTTTTAGTAAGGGGAAAAGGGAGTAAGCCATGTCATGATATGATGTATTTTTGGAATATAGATTAATAATGGATTATGTGGATAGAATTTGTTTTGGCCTCGGGGTGACGGGTGCACTTGGAGTTTATGATTTGTAGATTTGTGTGGGGTTTTTTTTTTCTGTATTTGTGTTCATTTAAAATAAATACGTAAAAAGTATTTTTAAAAAATAAAAATAAATAAAAATAAAAAACGAAACTAACCCATCCCAGCTTACAGTGTAGAGTAGGCAAAAAGACTTAGGGCGTCTCTACATGAGGGGTTTAACCCACCGCTTTACTGAGGCTTCTTCCAATTTCATTGCAGGATGAAAAGTGCATCCCTCACATAGGGTTTTTCCCTGAGGTTTGTATTTCTCTGCCTTTCTATATATTCTATTAACCAACTGGTGCTGTGGTGTAGCTTAAGTATAGGGGAACTGTGACTTTACATGAGGCTTTCATTCCGGTTTGTTATGGTTTGAAATTTAATACCTGACTTTTCTTGCTCTAAACCCCCACCCCCCACAAAAATGGCTGGAAAACACGGGAGAGGCCCTGGAGGAGGAGAACGTTGTGAAAAGGCCCCACAAACGTCTGTGAGTGAGGGATCACGCACGAGTGCACAATAAATGCCTTGTGTAGAGAAGCCCTTACTGTCCATGGCAATCAAACACTACGCCAAAAATTCCTACTCAGCCCCAAAAAGAGACCAGCAATACATACCTACACTGAATCAAGGGAGGGAGGGGGCCGCAAGACAAATGAGGCCGAGGGAGGGGCTGCAATGGCTAATATTGCCCCAACAAGCCCCCCCGGCCAACGAGGGGCATGCAGACACATGCTCTGGAGCCCGCTTGTTCCTTCCCGCCCCCCACTGTAACTGCCTCTCCCCACGCCTAGGTGAGACAGGCACAGGGGGAAGAAATATATAGTAGGAAGACATGCAACCCCAGGCAGAGATTACTGTTTAGACTGCAATCCCACACACACTTCTCATCTTTAATTTGTATGCTGCTTTCCCACACAATGTACCCCAAATGCCTCGCAACAGAAGAGCAGCAATGCAAGAACAAGAATGCATATCAATACATCAACTACAATAATACATAATGGCAATAATCACCCAAACGATTCATTGAGAAAAACACAGGTGGGCTACAAATTGAAGACAGCATTGTCTGGATGGCCCATGAAATTCCATGAATGGGGCACAATAAAAGCTTTGTCTGGAAGCACCCCAGTTGTGGCAAAAAAAAGAAAAGAAAAGAAAAAAGGTCTACACATTTTTTTAAAAAACGAATAAATAAATTGAGTTAGCACACGGCTAAAGGACTGCCCATTTAATGTTAATGTTGTCTGGGGAAAGTTCAGGTGAGGAAGGATGGATCAGATGTTGCTGCCTTCTGGATAGTCTATTTGAACCTGTCCAAGAAATGGTTGGAAACAACCATGCTAGCTACCTGCAGTCCAACACTTTGAGAAAATGCAGTCTCCATCTCCTGTTTGTTGATCCCAATTGGGCCATCTGTCAAGTGGATGGCTTTCTCCCCAAGGAATCTTTTATTTTTAAAAAATATCAAACTGAACAGCCAACTCTATCGTGTGTTCCTGTGTGTATGTATATATCTTGACCTTTATGGGGGGGAAAGTCCATTTGTGCTCAGTCTGTTTTTCTGAACAGAAAAATCTTAAATGGCCTCAAGTCATTCTGACACAATATTCATAAACAAAACAATTCTGCATGTGATCTTTTCAAAAACCCACACAGAGAGGGAGGAGGAAAAGAGGGTAGATGAGACCATCTATATTTTTGTCTTTTCATATTGCTTGTTCTGGACCGCAGGGCATTATTCATGTATCTATAAAAAAATATTTTAAAGCCTCCCTTCAACCAGGGCAGAGTACAAAAGTATGACCAAAATTAGTCACACAGGGCAGAACATACAATAATACGACATCATAATCACAATTGAGACTATATCCATTACAATTCTGGCAGCAGCAGAATTCTGTGCTAGTTGAAGCTTCCAAATCATCTTCAAGGGCAGCCCCACACATAACACATTGCAGTAGTCTAATTGGGAGGTTCCTATAGCATGGGTCACCATGGCCAGACTACCATTAAGCAGAGTGTAATATCTGTGTTCATTTACAGGTGTACGGGCAGGGTCAGCAGCAGCTGATTTGGGTTGTCATGAAAGGGCAGCACATTGTTATTTAGGGTGCAATCCTATGGCCTCCCAACATTGTCAGGATGGGGGCATAGGATTATTCAGAGTCCCAGCTCCAAGGTCCTGCACCCCTGAAGCTGGTGCTCTGAATGTCCTGCACTGGATGGCGTTGGATCATGCCCTTAATTATTGTTGTGTTTTTATTGTTGTGTTTTTACTACCAGGAGATAGGAGAAGTGCTTGTGGAATTTTCTGCCACAGGTGCCAAGATAACCTGACCAGCCTTGGGTACTATGCACTTTGACTTGGCGGTGGTGCGCCATTTCCTGCTCTATCTCAGGCAGCAAAAAGTCTTGGGTGGGCCATGTTCCAGAGGAATTTCAGAGTCAGGAGTTCTGGGGTTATCTCATACAGAGACCCAGGTGGTGTACAAAACTGGATTAGCAGTATAGGAAATTCCAAATTCTGCTTGAGGATCAATTTCACAGAGATCGAACAGGCCTCTACTTTTGAGTGATCGGTAATCGACGGGTTTGGTGTCCTTGGTCAAGTGTTATCAGATTTGCAAAGACCAGTTTGACTGCCCAAGACTATTGGGAGGAGAATCACCTGAACATCTTGGAAAGATTGTTCCCCTTCTCCCTTACATGTTCAAGAGAAATGCCCAAGGAAACAAGTATTTAATTCTGCTGTTGCTTCAATTTATTAATTGACTGTTGGTTTGGGGTGGGGTGAGGGTTGCTGCTGCTTTTAACTTGCTTTAATTATTGTTTTCATATTTGTAAGCTGCTTTGAGCAACTCCATTTATGGGAGGTGAAAAGCAGGGTAAATATTTCTTCAATAAATAAATTCAGGGAAGGCCCTGGAATATCCCTGAAGGGGCCAGGGGTATTCCCTATGGCTACAACCCTGCTTGTTAATCCTGGAGGTGATAGATCTATTACAGACACTTGCTAGAGGTCTTGATTCTCAACTGACTAAGATCCATTCAATGTCCAAATCTCAGTTAAGGCTTTTTGTGTTTGGAAAATACTTTCTGACTGATATGTTAATCATCCATTCTTCTAGATTGTATCCATATATCAAGTCATATCATCAGGAAGCCAGTTATTTGGATCTTATTACTTTAGCTTCACTTAAGAATGCTTTTACAGAATTAAGATTTATGCTCTCTGCTTTCTTACAAAGCTGTTATAAGAAATTACCACTGGAACAGCGTTCTTGTGTGTTTCATAAAGCTGTTTCTGAGGATATTGTCCATTATGCTACCCAATGTCCTCTTTATATGGATCCACATGAAAAAATACGTGTCTGAGTCTGAGTTTAGGCTTAAGAAGCATTTTGTTACATCTAGTGTGTTTGTATGTTTTCTATTGTTTGATAAATTGTTACTTTGTGTGTTTTCTTATTTGTGTTGGCAGCCAGGAAATTGAGAGCTAAATTTGTTGATCAACTCAGAATATTCCTTGTTTTTGTTATGGCTTGTAGCTAAATAATTAAATTATTACTACAGTCCCAGACCAATGTATCTTATACAGATGTGTGAAAAGAGCTGAAACCTTAAACACTACAACTCTAGCTGCAACTCACACTACCAGAATTTTAAAAAGGTATTCCCAAAAGTCAAAAGAGGGACAGTGATTTGTCAGGGATTGGTACAGTTTTTAGCAAAAAAAATACTGATTAATGGGGGAAGGGGTTGTAGTATGTCACTTCCAGGACTTTGGGGGAGAAACCCAGGGTCCCACCCAGCAGAATGAACAGGAGGGCACCCAAACACAGCAGGGCTGCCTTACCCCATTGTGAAATCAATCAATCAATCAATCAGTGAAATAAGTAAGGCAATATACTTTATCATTGAAAGTGTCCCCCCACCCCAAGACCGTTAAGTCCAGAGTCTAAAACTAACTGCACTGCTCCCTGCTTCACACATGCAAAGTTCAAACTATGGCGATTTCTGGCTTAAATTAAAGCACACCTCTGACAAGGAAGGAATTATGGTGTGGAAGGGGGGGGGGTTGAGGAGGGAGAACCTGCCAAATCACAAGCATGCCTTTGTCATACAAGACTCCATCAGTTGTCCATGTGCACGCACGCACGCAGCACGCGCACACACACACGCACACACACTTCCCTCCTCCCCAAAAGGGTTGGCATGCCTCCACTTGGTTTCACACAAACCTTGGCTTAGAAATTTGGATGCATGCAAGCTGTCACTTGAAGCCAAGTTGCTGAGAATCTTGGAGAGCAGGAGCGGATTCCAAGGCCGAGCGCTTCAGCTCTGTTCCCAAAGCAGCCCTGGGCCAAAACAAAGCTCTCCTGTGCCAGCTGTACCAACTTGTGCTGCTTGCAGTTTCTTCTGCGGTGAACTTTGCCCCCACATTTTCCAAAGCCTGTTAGGTCTCTTTGGAGAATGCCCCTCCTCAGGGGCATTTGCTAGGCACGTAAAAGATTGGGGGGGGGTGTTCCAGGGCCATAGGACTAACATCTACATATGCTGATTTATATTTATATATGCAAATTTAGAAATAATTACTAGGATTTCTTTAAATTTCATAGGAGGCAAAGCCAGCCAATTAATTTCTTGTCCAAATCATCTCAAATAAAATAAATTCTTTCATTGATGTGCACTCTAACCCGGATCATTGCAAACCAATGAAAAAAGTGTTTTCTAAGCTTAATTGTCATACAGGGGAATATGTGTGGGTGTGGGGGGGTGTTGCAGGATGTGGGGAGAGTTAACCCTTCACTCCCCAGCTGCAATCCACCTTGAATATTGCCTCCTGCAAGGCAATTAAGCTGAGAAAATAAACCTTCTATCTGCATTAAAGGATGCTCAGGGCTCTGGGGAAGAGATCAGAGATGGGGCCACAAGGCCCAGGTCTAGCAATGCCCTTGCTTCTCCCAAGATACCATTCCCTTCTTTTCACTTATATGTTGTATCTTACAGTATATCTCTCTTTTCACTTGTATGTTGTATCTTAGATGTTGTATTTTATATGGGAGATAGAAACACCTCCCCCACAAAAAGAGGTACCTAGGAAAGGAAGCATTCTGCAGCCTCTGAATGAAAGAAAGAGCATTTTCAGTACATACAAGTGATGTAAATGATCTACCAAGGGGCTTCCCCAAGGGATGATTACTTATGATCGCCCTGTTTGTGGTCCAGATGCCATCTGTGGTGGTTCCCTGCTCATGGTGAACAGACCAGCAAATTAGTTTGCAACTTGCAGAACCTGGAAATGTTGCATGTCACTATTCAAGGCACACTGAAGGTTTTTGTGCCCCTGGCAAACCTGTGAGATAATCCATTCACGAGCAGGGACCCAGCTCCCTAGAGAAGCAACCACTAGCAGAGCGCTCATATCCACCAGCTCTGAAGCAGTGTCATTCCAGGTACATTTCTTATGTATTGACTTGTTTCCGGAAGGCCTTCTGGAACTTAGTTTCATTCCTGCAAGGTCAAGCCTATTTATAATCAAGTGGGCTTTGCATCTGCAGAAACCTTGGTTTTTCAACAGCCTACCAGTACAATGCTGCTGGGGTTTTTCCCCTGAACATCTATTTTTAAAGGAGAGTTCTACTGCATTGGGAAGCTTGCTTCCAACCTTACAAGTGGGCTTAGCTGCTAAGCCTTAGCATCTGCAGAAAACATTTGTTCTCTCAACAGCCCTAGGAGTGCGATGCTACTGGAGGGGGTAGGGTGGGGAGAGAATTCCTCCGTAACACCTCTATTTTTAAAGAAGAGTTCTGTTGCACTGGGAAGCTTGCTTCCAGCATTTCAAAGATTACTAACTAGTCATCAGTTGATCAAATAAATTATATTATCTCAGTCATTCTATGAACTCATTTGCCCCAATTCACGTTCCCTCCCCTACATCCCCCGCAAAACCACTAACCTACACATGGATGTAACATTTAAATTGGGAAAATGTGCATAAAATCCAGGCCCAGATCACACAGCTGATATCCCAGATAAAAAACCAGGATCAGATAGTGCAGTCTAGGTCTCCACATGTTGAATTTTATGCATGTACGCTCTTATTCCCACACATGGATGTGCAGTGATGTGCGCACCAGATGAGTGAGGAGGGAAAGCACCTTCTCACTCCTCCCCACAAGTGGGGGAGTAATCCAGGTAGGGTGTATCATCCATTCCAGTCCAATATTTTCCTAGAGTGTTGGCTGACAGGCACTGGTATGGCATAGAGCAGTGATGGCGAACCTATGGCACGCGTGGGCACATGAGAGGAGCGAGATCAGGCAGGGGTCCCGGGCGCCTCCTGCCGCGAGGATTCCCCCGAGGGACGGGAGAGCAAGCGGGGAGAGGCGAGGCGGGGAGGGCAGCTGCCGCTTTAAATGCTCGGTTGGCTGCTCTCCGCCTCACGCGCTCACTCTCCCTCCTCCTCCTCCTCCAGCCTTGCCTGTCTGCCTGCCTGCTTGCCAGAGAAGGGGTGGCTGGGCTGCCTCTTTAAATGTCCGCCTCGTGCGCTCACTCGCTCTCTGCCCATGGGGGGGGGATAGAAGGGGCTGTGGGGGTGGCTGATGTGGAGGAGTCAGGAGACAGCCCTTGCTGGGTTGGGCTCAAAAGACGCACTGGCAGCTTGGAGGTGGTGTGATTTAAGCTGTGGTGGCTTGTGCGATTCAACTCTAAACTAAAACCTCGGTATTCAGGTTTAATTGCACTGTTGGCACTTTGAAATAAATACAGTAATACCTTGGATTACAAGTAACTTGGTTTGAGAGCGTTTTGCAAGACAAGCAAATTTTTAAATATTTATTTATTTATTTATTTATTACTTGATATACAAGCGACATCTTGCAATACAAGTACTGTAGTACGGCTTAAATTAAAAATCTCTGTACAAATTTTTTTGGGGGGATCTCGTTTTGATATAAGAGTGTTTTGGATTACAAGCACGTTTCCGGAACGAATTATGCTCTCAATCCAAGGCATGACTGTAAGTTGGTTTTGTGTTGCAGTTTGGGCACTCGGGCTCAAAAAGGCATAGAGTTCTGGCATAGAGTTTCCCCATGGAATGGGGATCAACCACGTGATGAGCTAATTTCAATCATTGCAGGTGGCTTATGGAGTGTCACCCCCCACCCTGGAAGCATTTTACAGCAGCCTCCACACAGAGAATACAAGGTTTGAAATTAATAGGTCCTGAATATAAGGTTTGAAATGAATGTGTCCTATTATTTTGCAGATGCGAGGTTAACGGTGCAACCCTATGTGTGCATGTTTAGACAGAAAAAAAAACCCCTACAACTCCCAGCATTCCCCAGCCATACTGGCTGGGGAACGCTGGGAGTTGTAGTAGGACTCTTTTCTTTCTAAACATGCTTAGGATTGCACCCTAACAAACAGTAATTTGTCCAAGGCCACCCAAAACATCCATGGTAGACGTGAACCCTGAGCAGGGCGTGGTGAAAAAAAATAAACCACACATACATGCACAGACACACACATTGCATTTCGTTTCACATCATGCAGACAGACTCTTTGAAAAACCAACCCACTGACAACCTCCTCCTTCTATAAAGGCCACTCATACTCTTACTGAATAAACACCAAGACAAACAGATCTAAACCTCCATCTGAAAACGTTGCCAGTGGAAATAATAATGATTACAAAAGAGGGAGGAAAAAAGGACCAACTCCAGAACATCTACTATTAAGCTTCTTAGCAGAACCCGAAAGAGAGTAGAGTACATCATGTCTTGCAGACACTCGAGCAGCGGTCTTTAATCTTCCATGGAGGGCTGACTTTAGGGAGCTGTTCATAACACACGTAAAGAATATATCTCAAAGGGCTGCAGATTCTTTTCTGAACAAGCACAATTTAATGACAGTGCTGAGGCACATGGGCCAAGACATTACATTCCTGAAGATTGCGAGTTCAATTCTCCCTTGGAACACATCTTCATCAGCAGGCTTTTTTGACTGGTCTTTGGGGCACTTGCTCCGTGCATTCAAGCCCCCCCCCCAAACAATGGTGACCTCTCTTCCAGACAGGCTGTGAACCCCGTGAGGTGCCAAGAAAGGACTGGAAGTACTGACCTTGAGCAAGAGTCAGCAAGAAGCTGGTAGCAAAGGTGGGCTCTGCAGCACATGGGGGAGATGGATGCTGCGTCAGCAGTGGTCTGAGCTCAGCTGAGCGCCAGTATATCAAAGTAGTCTGTTGAGTGCCCAAGTCTTGACTCTTAACTGAGGGCAGCACAAAATGATGCAATGATGGGAGATGCAATAGTTTCCAAACCTCTCCTGTTTCAGCAGAGATGAATTGAAGGGGCTGTTTAACCCTTTTACTTCCCATCATAGGACCACTCAAAATTGCCTCCTCAAACTTTTTCTCCTATTGGGAGAAAAGTTAAAGTGATCCTGGGTCTTTTCAGACCTAGATGGGAAATTATTTGGGGGTGGGGATTCTGAGCAAAGGGCTACACATGCATGCCCTTCCCCTCTCCTTCAATGGTCACTCTTCCTGTCAGCTCCGGGGCGTGAGTGGCACAGGTCCTAGACTGGAATGCCGGGGCAGGGGTGATGGAGGTGGATGCAGGCCAGAGACAAGCAGAGTCCAGAGCAAGCAATGGTCAAACATGGCAGAGTGGGGCCAGAGGCGTGAGCGAAGTCCAAGGACGAGCAGAGGTCAGACATGCATCAGGCAAGGTGGGGCCAGAGGCAAGAAGCAAAGTCCAAAAGAAGCAGATGTCAGACATGTACGAGGCAAGGCGGGGCCAGAGGCAAGAAGCATAGCTCAGGGGCAGATGCAAGTCAAACATGGCAAGACGAGGATCAGAGTTAGTCACCAGAGTCAGGAACCGGCTGCGGACATCACAATGACCCATGTTGCTGTGGCAAAGGCTTGAGGGATGAAGAAGCCTTTAGGGCAGAGCTCTCCAACCTTGGGTCCCCAGATGTTGCTGGCCTACAGCTCCCAGGATCCCTTGCCATTAGCCATGCTGGCTGGGTATGCTGGGAGCTGTAGGCCAGCATTATCTGGGGACCCGAGATTGGAGAGCCCTGATATAGGGCTTCCTGCAGCTCCCAGCTGGTCTGCATTAGCAAGCCTGGGAGCAACTGGAGGTCTGGGGCCGAATCCTGCAAGTACAGCAGTGTGGGCTGGGCTGCTATCTGAAAAGTGGCCACCTGATGGAGCTGCTGCGCTTCCCAGCTGAGCAGATCCTGACACTTCCTCTCCCAATCATTTTTTCTTTTCCTTTTTAAGTAACTCCTGATCAGTTTCTGATGCTACTTTGCGGTAAAACAAAAACATGGGAGACTTCTTCACTGTCTCCAACACCTAGTCTGGCCCCGAGAACTAGCAGAATTTTAAAATGGCAAAGCCCTCCTTTGGAATTGTACACTCCAGTATCACTGGATGGTCTCCAGGTGACTCTCAGCCAGAAGGTGAGGGGCCCTGGGTAGCTGCTGATGTGTTGGAACTGTAGATTATTTCCTTACCCGAGGAATCTGAATTCCTACCCTCACCCTGCTCAAGGGCAGAGTCAAGCTGTCAAATCCTCTTGCCTTGGTTGGTGTGTGCTCCCGCCAACTGGGTCTTAGGGCTGGCTTGGGCTCAGCGGGATCGTTGAGGCCCACAATTACAGAGGTCTCATAGGCTCTAGGTCACTACACCACACTGACACCTGGGAATTGAGGCATGACGGATGCTGGCTCCAAAGTCCTATGATAGCAAGTGCCTCTGCAACAAGTCTTCTCTCTTCTGGGTTTATGTAGCTTCCTTTGCTGGAAACGTTGAATTAGGCATGCCCTCAAACAAGATACAGAAAATGCAAGATCAGGTCACAGAACTGAAGGTGAAGAGTTGCTGCAGTCCTGTAGGAATCAACTTTAGCATGCCCACTACAGCTATTTATAAGGTGCTGGGAGACCTGGACCAGGCACTCAGGCAGTAGGGCCCAGACACCTTACTCCTTGCCCCATCAAGGCAGCTTGCAGGCTGAAAGTACTGGCATGATGTTTCTTGTGCAGTAGCGCCATCCTTATAGTGGCCAGAGAAGGTAGTACAACTCATCAGCTCAGTTGGACAAAGTTTCCTACCCATGGGGCCTGGCTAGCTCTGTAGAACTGTTGCTACAGACTTAGTAGCCACACTGCCTTGCCTGCTAGATTTGGAACCCAACCACCAGCACATCTTCAACCGCATCTTCTGTCTCTGGCCCTTTTGATCCTCCACTGCATGCTCTGCACCCTGCCTGAACTTGACCATATCTACTGCCTCTGTTCCAACCTCAGTCTACCTGTACCACACCTAGAGGACTGGTCTGTCTTGGAGCTTGGCCAAGACCTGATACTGTCTGGTTAACATATGACTCATTTGCACGAGCCACCCCCAAGTGTTTTCCTGGGGCAACAATAGCAACATCAAGGAAGCAGCAAGCAATCCAGGATCTCTTGCAATATTGTAGAGGACACTAGGGCATGCCTCTCAGATCATGCCAAACAACATACTTGGAGCTTTTCTTGGACTAACTCTGCCCCCAGCGGCGTATTGTAAGCTGTGTGTAGTCTATTAATTAAGATGGAGCATCAATAGCATGCAAACCTGGCAAAATTTCAGAACTCAGATCTGACTCTCTGAATATTAAACTGCTTTTGAAGATTCTACTTTCAGGAATGCATGCTTTAATTTTTAAAGTCTAAATCTCAAGTCCTGTTGCTGAATTTTAAGGCAGTAGCATTAAGTACATGTCAAATTAACAGTGCAACCCTATGCATGTCTACTCAGACATTCAATGGGGCTTACTCCCAGGAAAATGAGTCTAGGACTGCAGCCTGAAAATCTTTGCACCTAATTTCCCACTCACCCCCCCCCCCCCCGAGAATGTATAAACCACTAGCAGCATCCTGGCAACCACATTTTGAACCACACCAGTGCTGCATTTGTGGTGAGAGTTGTGAGGAACAGAAGCAGGAGTTGGACTTGGAATTTCTTGAAGACAAGCCACACCAGGCTGTATGGCAGGGTGTTCTTGGAACTGAGGGATGAGTTTCAAATGTAGTTTACTATGTTATGACATGGGTGGGAAGGGGGCACAATGGTGCTGCTGTTCAAAGAAAAAAAAAAAATCAGAAATCCTACCAGGTGGATGCAAGCCGTTGGGCGTGCTGAAAGTACCTCTTTGGATCCCAGCCTACATCAATAAGCCTGGGGTGGGGGGAAATAAGGAGGAATATAATTACAGTTAGGCTTGGGGGAAAAGGAATGTGTGAGACAGGGAGTGAGAGAAGAAGGCATCAGTGGCCGGATCAATTAAGGGCAGCTCCCGATTTGCATAATAATTCCATTATCTGTTAACAACAATGGACACCTAGGACATCTAATCGAGGGCTGTTATTTTAATTTAATGGGGAAAATCTAGTACAATTCCCTGAGTTTTTTCTTTCAATTAAATTAATGTGATGGGCTTTAATCGCTGTCTTAAGTACAGTGTGTGATTAACAGAACAGCTGCATAAATTATACACGTCTGTTTTATCAAAGCTCCAGCAAATGGACTTGCCCTGCAAAGCACCTTCTCCTTAGTGCTGACATCCAGTTATAATTCTATTTAAACAGAAACTCTTGGTTCAAAAGAGGCCAAAGCACTTCCCCTTGGGACTTTTTCTTAATGCTTCCTGGCTTTTTTCCAGGCACCTAAGGAGTCTTAAATAATAAAGAGATGAAAAGGGGGAGGGGGCATACCAAGGTACCTTGTTGGCAAGATGTTTACATCCACATAGCCCTAATTGCTCCTGTTGAGGGAAAGAGAAGACTAACCAGAGGTTTCCCATGTTAACACAAAAAGACATCAAAAGTCACCTTCCCTCCCACCCCCCAGGAGTTCTGCAATCCCATTTGAAAAAATCCAATTCAGTACTCCTGCATCTGCCTCTGTGCCTGGATCAGGCCTCGGCCCAAGAACGTTATCTAAAATATGATGGCTGCAACCTTTGCCTTGGGATTCAGAGATGTTTCACCCTTTGTAACCTTTTGGCCTGGAAGTAAATAATTAAATACCCATAAATCTGCTTGCGACTGGGATTGTACATATTTATCCAAATTTTGCTTAGAGGGAATCCTAAGTGATTCAAGCATATGCAATTTCCATCCACAGGCACCAACATGAGGTTATCGGGTGGCAGTTTGGTAAAGTGGGTGGGTGTGTTTCTACTATATGTTTCTTCCTTTCTTTAGAGTGGACTCTTTGGGAAAGTATTCAGACATAAAATGTAAAGTACGAAGAATATGCCATGAACATGAGGGCTTCCCAGCCAGAATGTTCACTTCTGCTGAGTCATAGTGTTGAAATACACTTAGGGCGCAATCCTATGCCTATTGAGGCAGAAACCCGCCTACAACTCCCAGCAGTCCCCAGCCAGCCTCACTAGCTGGGGAATGCTGGAAGTTGTAGGACATAGGATTGCAGCCTTTCTGTAATAGCTGGTCCAGAGTGGTGGGGTGGCATTGCTGCAGTGCTAACATTATATGGGAATGGGAAGTGTCCTTTAAATGTTAAATGTTATCGGACATGCATGTAAGGGCTTTTACCTGTGGCCAATGTCTGGTATAAATCAGGTCACACAAGTGCTGAAAAGTGAAACGGACCACAGGGTAAGTTTTTGCCCACCTCATCAGAACAACTTAGCTATTGGGCGGTATAAAAATGAAATTAAATGAAATAAATAAATAAATAAATAAATACACAGCCCCCTTCATAGGTAGATGAGGCAGCAGTAATGGCTGAAGGCTTGCCCATGTGTGCATCATCATCATCTACAATATTTGTATACTGCTCCACATCAAGCAGATTCCGGAGCGGTGAATAAAAAGACAAAAACAGATAACAGAAACAAAAACAATACATTGAAAACAAACAAAAATTACATTGGTGGCTGAAGAACAGAGAAGGCTTCCCGGAACAAAAAGGTCTTCAGCAGGCGCCGAAAGCAGCACAATGTCGGAGCCTGCCTGACCTCCAGAGGCAGGGAGTTCCACAGAAATGGAGCCACCACACTGAAGGCTCTTCTCCTGGTGTACTCCAATCGGGCCACAGGTCCATGAGGAGCATGCCATCTGATGACCTCAGGTACTGGGCAGGTTGGTATGGGAGGAGGCGCTCTCTCAGGTATCCTGGTCCCCAAGTTGTTTCGAGCTTTGTACACAAGTACCAGAACCTTAAACCTGACCCGATAGCGAATAGGTAGCCAGGTGCAGTTCCTTCAGCAAAGGAGTTGCATGCTGAAAAGGAGCAGCTCCCAACAACAGCCGAGCTGCTGCATTCTGCACTAGCTCCATCTTCCAGAGCAGCCCCACATAAAGCACATTGCAGTAATCCGTTCTTGAGGTTACTAGCGCCTGCATCACTGTGGCCAAGCTATCCCTGTCCAGGAGAGGACGTAGCTGGCGAACCAATCGAAGATGGTAAAAGGCACTCTGAGCCGCCTGCAGTCACTTGGGACTCCAGCGACAGTGATGGATCTAGGAATACCCCCAGACTACGAACCTGATCTTTCAAAGGGAGTGCAACCCCATCCAGAACAGGCAATGAGCCTATCTCCTGTACTCAGTAACCACTCACCCACAGGGCTTCCATCTTGCCAGGATTCAGCCTCAAGTTTATTGGCCCTCATCCAGCCCATCACTGAGTTTAGGCACTTATTCAGGACTTGCGAGTCAGTTGTCACAGGGATACAGAGCTGTGTGTCATCAGCATACTGATGGCACTTGGCTCCATTCCCTAATCCCAGTGGCTTCATATAGATGTTAAACAACATTGGGGACAAGATGGTACCCTGCGGAACCCCATAGCACAATTGCCAAGGGTCAGAGGAATAGTCACCCAATGTTACTCTATGAAATCGATCCTGCAGGTAGGACTGAAACCACTGTAACACAGTGCCTCCAATGCCCAACCTGTGGAGTCGATCCAGGAGGATACCGTGGTTGATGGTATCAAAAGCCGCTGAGAGATTGAGTAGAATTAACAGGGTCACACTCCCACTATCCTTCACTCAATAAAGGTCATCCATCAGGGTGACCAAGGCTGATTTAGCTCCACATAAACAGGTTGAAACCCAGACTGGAATGGGTCTAGATAATCAGTATCCTCCAAGAGTGCCTATACTTGCTTCACCACGACCCTCTCAAGAACCTTCCCTAAGAAAGGGGTATTTGCAACTGGGCGATAGTTATCAAACACTGTTGGGTCCAGAGTGGTTTTTTTCGGGAACGATCGCACTACTGCCTCCTTAAAGACATTAGGAACCACCCCTTCACGTAGAGATGCGTTCACCACTCCCTGGACCCACCCAGCCAAACCCACTTGGCTAGCTTTTATGCGCCAGGAGTGGCAAGGATCGAGAGGGCATGTGGTCGGTAGCATTGCTGCAAGCACCTTATCCACATCATCAGGCTGTAGTATATGAAATTGATCCCACAAAATTGGGCAGATGTTGGCATCAGATACCGTGACTGGAGCTGCACTAACAGCAGCATCAAGTTCGCTGCGGAGACAAGCCATTTTTTCCTCAAAGCGTGATGCAAAAAGGTCACAGAACTTTGAGGGGGCCAGGACCCATTTGCTGGAGTGTTAACAGCCCCCGGACCACCCGAAAGAGCTCCACTGGCTACTCGAGGATGCAATGGAGGCAGCAAAGTAACGCTTCTTCGCTGCCCACACTGCTGCACAATAGGCACGATTATGCACTCTAGAGTGTGCTCGGTCATCTTCGCTTCGAGCCTTATGCCATTTGCACTCTAGCCAACGTCCAGTCTGTTTCATTGAACACAGTTCCCCAGTATACCAAGGAGCAGAGCGGGCTCTACAGAGCTGGAGGGCACTCAGGAGCAGCAACAGGGCATGGTCTAAAGCAGGGCTCTCCCAACCTTGGGTCCCCAGAAGTTGCTGGACTACAGCTCCCAGAATCCCTTGCCATTAGCCATGCTGGCTGGGTATGCTGGGAGCTGTAGGCCAGCAACATCTGGGGACCCAAGGTTGGAGAGCCCTGGTCTAAAGGCACTGAAGCTAAGCAGGTCTGGGTCTGGTCAGTGACCATCTGGGAACCACATGCAGCCACCTTGAGCTCCACAAGTGAAGAAAGATAGGATATAAATGTAATAGATAAATAAATATCTCTAAGCAGTTTACATACAAAAATGTGTGGGGGCTTCCTATAGGCACCTGGTTGGCCATTGTAAGAAGCAAGATGGTGGATTAAGTAGGCCTTTGGTCTGATCCAGCAGGGCTCTTCTTTGGTTGCTATGGCGACGGGAACGCGGGGATGGCCGGGGCGAGGAGCAGCGAGGGGAGAGTCGCCCCTGGAACTTACTGCAGGCTCGTGCAGGGACAATGGCGGGAAGGAGAACGGGGAGGGGGGGGGCGCTCGAATGGAGCGGCTCCCAACGTTCCACGAGGGGCCGGCGCTCGCTCGCCCGCGGCGGCTGTTGGCGACCGTTGGCCTGCCAATTCCTCGCGCCAATTAATTCCCTTTTCAGCGCCTCCCCTCACGCCGTTCGCTCCACAGGCCGCGCTGCCCCCCCCCCTCTTCCGCGCGCCATGACCAAAGACAGTCCCTCAGGCGGGGGGCCGCCTCCTTCTCCGGGCACCCCCCGCCTCTCGACGCGCAAAGCCCCGTCGCAACCCCCAAGCGGCGCCGGCGCTGTCGGAGGGGCCAGCGGCTGCTGCCCCCCCGCCGCCGCCGCCGCCCTTCCACGAGGACCACCGGCGGGAGCTGGAGGCGCTGCGGGAGGAGCTGGACGCCGAGCGGCTGCGCTCGCAGGAGGCCCGGCGCCGCTTCGCCCTCGAGGCGCGGGAGCTCCGCGAGGCGGCCGAGCGGGACCGGCAGCTGCTGGCCGACCAGCTCCGCTCCAAGTGGGAGCAGCAGCGGGCCCGCGAGCTCCACCAGCTGAAGGAGGCCGGCCTGAGGCAGCGCGAGGCCGAGATCCGGCAGCTGCTGCGCTGGAAGGAGGCGGAGCTGCGCGAGGCCCAGGAGCTGCTGCAGCGGGAGCGCGACGCCGCCATGCGGCAGGCGCGGGACCTGCAGCGCCAGCTGGCCGAGGAGCTGGTGAGCCGCGGCGGCGGCGGGCGAGGAAGCGGAGCCGGCGGCGGCGCCGGGCTGAGCAGCGAGAGCCGCGCCAAACTCCAGGAGGTCTTGGGCAAACTCCGCTGGGAGGTCGACGGCGACCAGGCCGCCCGCATCCGCCACCTAAAGGCCGAGCTGGAGCTGGAGCGGAGCCTCTTCCTGAAGTATATCCTGGAGCGCTTCGAGGGGGAACATTCCCCGCCCGGCTCCCCGCAGAGAACTAGGCAAGCCTCCTCCCAGCAGCACAAGCTGGGCAAGGGCAGACCTCGCTCTTTGGAGAGCCTCGTCGCCGCCTGCTCCCCAGACGCTGGGGCAGCCTCCACGTCCCGCTCGCTGGACAGCAACCTGAGTAGATGCGAGTCTCCCCCCCACCATGCATCGCCGGAAGGAGGGAGCCCCAAGGACAGCGGCTGCCCGCAGCAGCAGTCGGCGCCCCAGAAGGCTTTGGAAAAAGAGAAGAGGTTGGAAGACGGTGCCGAGCGAGAGGAGTCTGTGGATGCGCCTCCAGAAGGGAAAGTGAGCAGCTGGGGGTCTGCGGGAGAAGGTGGACCTCCAGCAACCGTGCAGCAGCAGCAGCAGCAGCAAGACTGGCTGTCTAGCAACAGCTATAACCAGCTAGTGAAGCAGAACACGGACCTCTTGAAGGCCCTGCTGGATCTAGAGCAAAGGTGCACTCACCTCAAGGAAGAGAACACCCTGCTGAGGAAAAGTAGCTTCCCAGAGATGAAGGACAAAGTGAGACGGCTGAAGAGGAAGAATGGTGAGCTGGCTAGCATTGCCAAGCGTCTGGAGGAAAGGGCCAAGAAACTCCAGGAATCCAGCCTCAAAGTTGGCAGTACCCCAGTACCATTAACCCTGACTTGCTCAGATGTGGACGTGTACAAGACCACATTTGCTCGGCAGCGGGCAAAAGACCTGAGTGAGCAAGCCAGTGCCCTGCTAGCCAAGGATCAGCAACTAGAAGCCTTACAGAGGGAGTGTCGGGAACTTCAGGCCAAACTAACTGCAGGCAAGGAGAGGACTTATTTGCTCAATATCAGTGATTTTGATCGATTGCTGCGAGAGTCTCAGAGAGAAGTGCTACGATTACAAAGACAGATAATGCTTAAGAACCTAAAGGAATCTCTGCAGCCTTCCAAAGTGGGTTTAAATGATGCTTCTTCACCAGTTATCATGCAGCCAACACCATCACTTGTAGATGCATGTCTAGAGGTCTCATTTTTACCAAAGGAGTTGCCAAAAGCGTTGAACACGTTGGTAAAAAATGTAGGATCAGAAGCACTGCCAATAGGAAATGGTGCTAAGAACAATGAAAACAGCGCTTCAAAAAAGGATTCAGATAATGAGTATCAGTTAAAAGTTTTGAAAAAGAAGCTTGCTGAAAAATGCACACAGTGTGAAAACCTTAAACATGAAATGGAGGAAAAGCAGAAGAGATGTGATCACTTGGAATCACAACTTAGTGGAGTATTAAGTGAAAATGTCAGGATTGCTGAGGAGAACTCTCAACTCCATGAGAAAACTGAGAGGACAGAAAAGATTGAAAATGAAAATGCTGAGATAAAGATGAAACTAATGCAGGCAACTGATGATCGAAATTCTGCTGTTCGGTTCACGAAGGGACTTGAAATCAAAGTGGAGAATTTAGAACAAGTAATTAGGAACATGAAAGAGATAGCAGAAAGACGGCAACAGTTAGAATCTGAACATAAGGAAACCTTATTAGTGCTGCAAAAGAAAGAGGGAGAAATACAACACCTGCAGCAAATACAGACAGAAATAAAAAGAGAACATGAAGAATCAGTACAACTACTTGAATCTCAAGTGAGAGAGTTAGAAAATCAGTATCACAGTCAGACCAAACACTTTAGTCTTCTGTCTCAAGAACTTGAGCGATTACAAATTAAAAAATGTGGACTTTTGGAATCAGAATTATCACATACAACATGCAATTCCACAGCAACATTCTGTCCAGAAAAACTGGAACAAGATACCCACCACAATTTCCACTGCAGTAAGAACAGCGATGAAGATTCTACATCCATAGGTACTGTTGGTTTCCTCAAAAAACCTAAAGAATTAGAATCTCAGTCAAACTCATCTGGATCTGAATCCATACAGAACAGCTCTAAATCTTGTCTTAATCCAGAAGAAGATACAGTAGGAGAAATAGAACTGGAGACAGATAAGGATTCTATAAACCTTCAGCTAGAAAATCAAGGTCCTTCAAAACTTCACGTCTTTTTAGCACGATATAGCTATGATCCTTTTGATGGTCCTAACAAGAATCCTGAGGCGGAGCTTCCTCTTACAGCTGGAGAATATGTTTATATCTATGGAGAAATGGATGAGGATGGCTTCTATGAAGGGGAATTGATGGACGGCAGAAGAGGAATGGTACCCTCAAATTTGGTAGAAGAAGTTTCCGGTAATGATCTAATAAGTTTTCTTCCTTCAGAGCCAAGTGACATTTTATATAATTCATACCATGAAATGGGTTTCCCCTGCCAAAGTACTAGTAGTGAAGAAAAAAGTGACAGCCCGGATGAAGATATGAGTGTTAATCTGCAGTCTAACAGATTAGGAAGAAAACTATGTGATGATCAGACAGCAGTGCCTTATCCCCAGAATCTAACTCTTATTAAACAGTTTGCTAGATCCATCATTATAAGCTGGGATCCACCACAAATGTTAGATAGCTGGGGAGAAGTGCATAGCTATAACATCTATGTCAATACAGATTTATGTCACAATGTGAAGCACAGCAGTCAGATGAAAGCAGTGATTGAGAACCTGAATTTAAAGTTGCATTCTTATCGAATCTCAGTGCAGAGTGTGACAGACAAAGGAAATTCTGATAAGATGCAATGTACTTTTCTTGTAGGAAATAGTTTCCATATTGCACCAACACTCCTGGAGCTTCAGAGCATCACTCCAACATCAGCAGAAATCACTTGGTTGCCATGCAACAGTAACTATACTCATACAGTATATCTTAATGAGAAAGAATATAATGTAACAAGCACAGGAGTCTACTGGTATACTTTCCAAAACCTCAAACCCAGTAGCCAATACAGTATAAAAGTAGAAACTCAGGCCTTTGACAAAGTGCTAGAGTTTCCTCTGGGGAATTTGGAGCCAAAATCAGCAGCAATTATATTTACTACTCCATCAGCAGGACCACCTCATGCTCCCCTTGATGTCCAAGTACAACCTAGTTCTTCAGAGTTTCTTGTTATCAGCTGGTTACCAGTAACAATTGATTCAGTAGGATCATCCAATGGTGTAAAAGTCACTGGCTATGCTGTTTATATCAATGGACAGAAAGTAGCAGACGTTATATCACCAACATCTGGAAATGTATTATTACCAGTGTCTCAACTACATAGGTTCCAAGAGTCTTGGAAGGTTTCTGTGAGAACTGTCTCTCCCTTTGGAGAGTCTGAGGATTCTGTGCCAGCTTTAATTCCTTCCGCTCTGTTGAAATTTCCTAGTTCTTTATTGTCAAAGTCTCTTGCCTCCACCCAAGCCTCTGAGTTGACTGTCAAAGAATTCTTAGAGTCTGAAGATGGGCACATCCTGACAACAACCAGTACATCTTCATCCATTTTCTCCCACATGGACATGGCCATTGCAGACACCAATTCCACCATTCACTTCACTTCTAATTGCACAAAGTCAGTAGTTCCTACAGTAGTGAACATCTCCAGGAATCATATGACCTCTTCTACACTGACAACTTCTCACAATACAAGACATGAAGATGAGGCTGATTCCATTGTACACAGATCTGATGGAAAGCAATATTCAGAACATGCTTTTCCTTCATTAAAGTGTGAACGATCAGCCAATTCCACACCAACAACATTACAAGTATTTGATGAAGATACTCAAAGAGAAAGGTCAGAAGAATGTTCTCTAACAGAGCAGATGTATACAGTGACCCAGAGTACTGATGTGACTGCAAAATATTCATCCTTCCAACACCATATTGAGAATTCTGGTGCAAACTGCTTGAGTCCTGAGCCCCGTGTTTCTTTTATAGAGCTTGAACTGAGGGAGGACAGCTACAGAGATGCAGGAACACATAACATCTCTCTTCAGGAAGAAATGGGTAGTTTTGCTGAGAAGAAACACATGAAGCAGATTAAACAGTTATGCAAAGAATTATCTAACCTTAGTGTGTCTAAAGTTGAAAACAATGAAGAGCATATATCAAGAACTGTAAGTTGGCAGACTCCTCTTGGTGACCACAACCATATTTCTGATCTTTCAGATATAGAAGCAGAGGAGAGCCATGAGTATAAAATCAGTATTTATGGCCGAGAAGACTCTAGACCACAGGGTAGGGTGATATCGCCTGTAGAATTGACAAAAGATACAGTTATAACCACGACTTTGAGAGCTGACCAGACAACGACACCGTCAGTGCCTAATTCAGATGGCTCAGCAAGATTATTTGTAGCCCTCTTTGACTATGATCCCCTAATTATGTCGCCTAATTTTGATGCAGCTGAGGAAGAACTATCCTTTAAAGAGGGACAAATTCTAAAGGTGATTGGCGATAAAGATGTCGATGGTTTTTACAGAGGTGAATGTGAAGGAAAGGAAGGGTATATTCCGTGCAATATGGTGTCTGAAATGTACATTGAGAGTAAGGAAGTGAAAGAGCATCTGTTAAAGAAAAGTTACGTTAAAGATGAAAACTTATGACCAGGTTAGTGGATCTACTGTAGTTACACAGTATAACAACAACACAGATCTGACCCCAAATCATGGTGGCAAGATAGTAAAACTGAACACTCCATTTAAGGTAGACTTTCCCAGTTTGGTGCCCTCCAGATGTTTTGGACTATAATTCCTAGCATCCCTGACCATTAGCCGGGCTGATGGGAGTTGAAGTCCAAAACATCTGGACGGCACCAGGTTGGGGAAGGCTGATTTAAGGCTATGGGATAATCATACGTTAAAACCAGGGAAAGGGTTGTTGAATGTGGCTGTGGAAAATTAGCTTTCATGTAGAACTGGAAATACTATTATATTAAGGCATGCAGATAAGGATGAGACTATTCTAGTTAATTAAAAGGCAATGCACATTTTTATTTTTCTGGAAGCTGTTCCCTCTAAATGAAAAAAGATGGTTAGGCAGCCTTTTGAAAAGCATTAAACCAGAAGGAAAGTGAACAATAGGCATAGAAAAATTGTAATGTAGCAACTTTATTATTACTTTTTCTGTAGAAAGAGCCATTAGCATACTATTTGTAAGCCATCAAATCAGTTGCAAGACAGTCTTGCACAGAAGCATTTGGCGTGTGTGTGTGTGTGTGTGTGTGTGTGTGAGAGAGAGAGAGAGAGAGAGAAATGTTGACAGTATCCTGGTTACGATAGAATGAACAGCATCAGTGGAACATAATTTCCAAGTAAGCAAACTTTGGAGCAATCTTATGCATGTTTACCTGAAAGTAATTCCCTCTGTTTTCAGTGGGGGTACTCCTAAGTAAGTGTGCATCGATTGCAGAATTAGAATTTTAATTTTACACCCTGAGTTAAAATACTGACATAGAAGTCAATCCTATTGACTTCAGGAGAACTTACGTCCATGCTGTAAGTATTCTGTAAGAAGCCTTATTTTTTGCATTAGGCAGAGTCTGGTTTTTATCTTTAGTTATACACAAATTAATGATCTTAATGTCAATCAATTGTAAATTGTGCTCCAACAAGTGATTTAATGAAAACATGTACATAGCTCATTTAGTAAATTTCCTGAAAATAATGCTTAGGCAATTGTTGGTTCATATCTCCTTTAGTTTATGACTGGAAGAAAGATCTTGTGGGTGATCCAGTGAATCCTGTTGCAGATATGCACAAGTGTGTGTGTGTGTGTGTATAGCATAGCAGACCTGAGCTGAGATGTGACTGGAGTGAAGGCTTTTGGGAGAAGGGCAGAAGCAACTCTGAAACACATGTGCTTCTACTTACACACTTCTCTGATTTCAGACTTCTGAGTTTTCTCTAGCCAAAAGAGAACTCTTCTTCACTATATAGAAAAGACGCTGAAGCTGCCAATACTTTAGTATTGTAGTGTTTGTTTTTTATTCTAGCTTTCTAATTTCACATTGTTTAACTTGCAGAGTTGTTGGTGGAAAAATTACTTGTTACCTTTGAAGGTAACGGAAGCTTTTCAGTGTAGTAGGTGTTTCTTGGTGATACTTACTGTTTGTCCTAAGAACATTGATTTAAGGGCATACACTCCAGAAACTTTTAGAAATAAACATGATAAATTATATTAATGAGACATTTGCTTGGAAAATACAGATTTGTGCCTAAGACCATCAAAGGGATGTTTTCACAGAAGTAGCAAAACCACAATGTATTCTGGTTCCAATGAATTTATTTTGCTCTATTTGTTCCAGGGGGCGTCAATACTTTGTTAACAATGGATTTCTAGTTTTTCGTGCAAAAATTCAGTAATGGGAAGGGCTTTTCTTTACAAAGCATATACAGATATACTGTACAGATATAGTTAATTCCAGGGGTGTGCCTTAGTTTGCATTAAAATGGAAAGCTTGCATTCTGTCTTACTTGCTTTTTCCTTGCTGGTTTATTTGAAATAGTGGAGCAGTGCAATGATATTGTTTTGCTTCTTATGGGAGATCAATTTATTCAGATATATGACTTTCTGATGCTACTTATCTTTGTGTAATTTAGGTTCTATCTACTGGATTGTGGAGAGTAGACTGCTGCTGTTTGGATCAAAGCCATATTAAAAGTCAGGTTTGGAAACTACAATTTGAATACATTTCCTAATATTTGTACTAAAACACCATATTTATTAAAATATTTGTGAAATTTATATCTTATAATCATTCATGCCACTGCATCTTTCACTTTGTTTTAATAAGCAAAAGAACTGCCATTTTTGAGCTGTAAAGCTGATATCAATGGCAGTGGTTCATATGAATTTATGTAAAACCTCAATAAATACATTTTTTTTTTAAAAAAAATGGAAGATATTTTTCTTTTTAACCCTCAGAAGAATTATGAGTTTGTAACTTTCAGTCAAAAGTAATTTGTCTGCTTTTGTTCTTCCTTTGATAACAGACAATGATCAACAATTCAGTTTATTCCCATTTGAATCTGATGAAACACTGTGATACCAAGCATGCTTGCCTGGAAGTAAACTCTACTAAAAGCATTGATTGCCAAGTAAATTTATTTGATCATAGGTAACATGACAGGAGGGGCTTAAAACATTTAATTACACATTTTATCCCACCCTTCTTCCAAGGGTTACAGAGTGGCATACATTCCCCTTCCCCTTTTTATCCTCACAGCAACCCTATGAGATAGGTTGGGCTGAGAGGCAGTGGCTGGCCATGGGTCATGCAGGGATTTTCATGGCTTACTGGAGATTTGAACATAGATCTCCCTGGTGCTAGTCTGGACCTAGGCTAATTCTCACAAATAGGAGCCGAACCTGCTTCTGGACTGAACCACCACATAAAAATGAAAGAGCCCTGCTGGGTCAGGTCCATGTAGTCTAGCATCGTGCATCTACTCCACCAGCCTGCTTCCCATTGTGGCCAATCAGATGCCCCCAGGAAGCAGGAGGTGAAAGAAACAACTGCTTGTTCTTTCCCAGGAATGGGTATTCGGAGCAATGTTGCCTCTGAAGCTGGAGTTCCATATAGCCATCATGACCAGTAGCTAGTGATAGATGTATCCTCCATGAATTTGTCTAATCCCCCTATAAAGCCATCTAGAGGCCAAAGCAGACAACATGTTAATTGCATGTAAGCAGTTAACATGAGGGCAGGGGGCCAGAAGGATCAAGACTTGCAGGGAGCGGTGTGTGTTAACCCCTTACTTTCCCCCACCATGGTCTGGATGAAAATTGCCCCCAATCTGCTATTAGCCCTCAGAGGGAAGTTCCCAGTGGGAGCTTCCTCCTGGGACTAATAACAGCTGTGGGGAAGATTTCACAGTGGGGAGAAAAGGTTAAGCCCCTTCCCTTTATGCCATGGTCCCCATCCTGCTCAGACAGCCTCCCTCCCTACCGGCAGCTATTTAAATGTTTAACACTGTGATTTTAATTGCTTACATACAGTTTATGACATTTTATAACAGACCTCACCGGCCTCCAGGAAGACAGGAGGCAGCTGCAGGATGGCAGGGCTGGCTGGGCAAAACAATTGAAAGGAAGGAATCTAGGAGGGCAAAGGCAGAACAAAGGAGGGAGGGAGGCAGCTCTGTTGGAGAAAAGGAGAGGGTGAGAGTGGAGAAAAGAAAGACAGACAGACAGACAGACCTCTGTGGAGAGACAAGAACAGTGTCACCCCACTACCCTGCAGGTCTCCCACGCAACTGGCTATTTGCAGGCAAACCACAGTGTCATGCTCACTAAACCTGGCCTTAGCCTTTCTATCAGAGGAGCCGCCTGAGAGCTTTCAAGTTAACAACTCTGGAAAGCTACCGGCCCACACCTAGACTTGGCAATCAACTAGAGAGGTTAGTAGAAGAGGAATGGTGCAACAGGAGCCCCCTTTTATTTATTTACTTACAGTATTTTTACCCAATTTTTCAGCCAAAAAAGGCTCGCCGAGCGGCTTACAAAGATTAATAATGAGACAGGAGACAGTCCCTGCCCCTCAGGATTACAATCTAAAAAACATGTCACAAAAGGAAAGGGAATTGGAAAAGAGCAGGAAAAAAGCATAACTCAGGCACCAGTTCTTAGTTTCAACATTCTTATAGCTGTTCTTTCTGGCAGGGAAGGGCAAACTCCCTGCAGCTGTTCCTTCTTTGGCCAATGTATGGGCCCAGGTTGGTCTCCCCCTTGCCTTGATGTTCTTCCTGGGAACAAGCTCTCTCTTGACTTGCTTCGCTACACTGGACTTTGGAGAGAAAGCCAAAGATGAAGGCTAACTTTGTGGCTTTCATGGAAAGCATGTTCAAGAATGGCCAGCTCCACCACTCAAAGGTGAAGAATGTTATTCAGGTTGTGCAACTCATGTCCTGTGAAGAGGCGCACACATAGTGGTCTAATCAGTTAAAATGCAGCTATTATACTGTGTGGTCAGCAAATCATTTGGACAATGGAATCTACAGATTCCAGACGGGGAGTGTTCTGCCTCAGTTGGGCATTATATTATGTTATGTTGCCCTCTAGGATCTGCATTTGTAATTGCTCTAGTTCATGGATCTAATTCAACAGGACTTGATGCCATGCACTGATTAGTTGTCCCTAGGAAGAATCTATCGGGTTTGTACCAGCTGTTCCTCAGTTTGGAAGAAACAACCACCAGGCCTCCTTCTCTGCTACTGCTCGGGATGGCAACCTGAAGACTTGGCCTTGCATTGTTTCTTCATCCAACCATTTCTTCCATATTTCATCCATCCAGCTCAGCTATCCCTCATCCTTCCACTACTAAGTATTGCTCCTGTATTTATTTGTTGTTTGTTTTTTATGTTATGTTTCAATAAAGATGAAGATTTGAGTTACTATACAGAACTGGATTGGATGTGAGCTTAACTGCCTGGATAGACACGCAGCCCAACGTGTGTTGAGGCCAGAAGGACAGGATCCCTGTCAATAGTAGTTCAGCAAGTGCGGGGAAGAGAAGTGTCAGCCCCTTCACCATGCTAGTTCTCAAGTAAACGCCAAGTTCCCACTGGAGCTCATGTACTCCCTGGAGCTAGGAATACATGTTCAAGCCTTTGATGGTGAAGTGCTTCTTTTTAATTTCTCTCTCTCTCCATGCAGCGGTGCGGAAAGCCACAGAAATCCAATGATCTCATTACACAACCTAGAGGAAATGAAAGCCTGGCTTTGAGACAACTGGGAGTGGTGTGTGCATGTTACAAGATCTCCTATAAACCCCACAGGAGGTGGGGTTTATGGCTTGGGTTAGTTTCTGAGGGCAGACTGCAATGTTTGGATCAAGGAGGGTGTTTGAGATGGGCTGCAGAGAGTCCACAGTTGCTGTCTGAGGATGGCTGTTCAGAAAACAGGAAATCCCAGAATGTACCGATGACCCCATTACAGCGCAAAATGTTTTGGAACAAATTGTTCGTTCTGCCTTGTGTGTTGTCCGCCCCACCCCACTCCTCAAGCTCCTCACAGAAGCAACATCAACTCTCTCTCTCTCTCTCTCTCTCTCTCTCTCTCTCAGAGTTTATAAGCAACGTCAACAGTGACACCTTCTGACTTTGAGGGGTAATTGCACCCCAATAACTGACCCATAAACTATTAACAAAGATCGCTCCATCCTTTACATTTCAGATGAAAATAATGACACTCTTGTGCAGCTGTAACACCCCTATGCTGTACTGCATCACAGCAAGGATCACTACCTGAGACCCCCCCTGCATTACGCATTGCAGAAAGTTCTCATCTGCTGTGCTCATTTTCTCTGCGATAACCTGTCCTGGCATACTCTTAAATATGTCTCACATGAAAATAAAGTCATGTGTCATGCGCAGAGACAGCACAAATGATTGACTGAAGGGTGAATTTGTTACTTTGTTAGCCACTTTGAATGCCTAGTGCAGAAAGGCAGAATCTAAAACAGATAGACAGTCACAGTGCAGTCCTATGTACTGTATGTTTACTCAGAAGTCTCATTATGCTTACTGTATGTGACATACTCATAATTTTCCTAAATGCCATGGACAACACATCAGCCACCACTAGATCCCATCTTGGTGTGAACTCCAGGGAAATGTCCTGTGATTGCAGGTGAAAAACAAACAGTCTTTGAATGGCGGGGGGGGGGGTCGACAAAGCCCGTTTGCAATGGTGACCAGAGAGATGTATGTGATCTGTTTCAGCCACTATTGGCCTCCCATAGATAAATTCGTGAATTCTTTTGCATCCTATTAGAACAGCCAGGGATGCTTTTTCTATTTGTGTGTAGTTGCATTTGGTGATAGCAAGAGCCCTTTGAAACATAGGCCACAAGTTCCCAATGATTTCCACATCTTTGCATTAACACTGTCCCTACACCTTCTCTAGAGGCATCCGTAGGTACTTCAATCTGTTTTTTGTGGTCAATAGAATCGGAGCTCCTTGATCAGTCATTTTAGATTTGCAAATTCTTAGCCTGTGTTAGTATTCTATGGCCATTGTTGTGCATGCTTGTGTTAGGTGGGGACCTTAATGGGACTTACTTCTGAGTAGACATGTTGCATTTTTAGAATACTGTCAAGTTAGTTGTTAGTGTCGCCATATTTCAGCTGATATCTGGGAGATGGAGTATTTCTCCTGTGCTTACCATGACCCAGTGAGGACAAAAGGAGCTCAAAGGTAGCAGCCAGGACACCTTGGACTGGGGTGGGGTTTAGGATAATAAAGAATAATGCCTCTGAACATATATAAAGTACATTCCCCCCATCTCTGAATAACTATACCACACCCCAAATATCTGAGATGAAGACGCACAGCTTCTGGAGTAGAGAGTGCATGATCCTGGCAAGTATGAGACCATGTGCCTCTCATCTTTGAAGGTAACCACTGATGAACTTACCCAAAAAAGCTTAACACGGCATTGACATGGAAAAGCCAGCACCTGACTACTGTTTCCTATCCAAAACCATTTCAAGCTGCTTGGAACAGGAGGGTGGGTGAAAAGAATCAGCAGTGTTGCCGAGCAAGACAAGTAGAATCTTGTTCCACACCCTACTTATTATCAGCTATGTTAATTCCCTCATTGGCAATCTGTTCAAAGAGCAGAATTACACCACCTAAATGTGATTCAAGCACTGGCTTCATTGCAGGATAGAGACGGAAGCAAGCAACAACCAGAATCTACGACTGCATAGAGTTGTACTTTGTAAATCAAAGCCAGGAAAACTATATTGTTGATTCTTAAGTGCTGCAAATGGATTACATGTAGGATTAATTCATAACTCACATGGTATTATAATGGCACTCTGAGCTTAGTAATGAATCTGAGTGAAATGTTCTGCCAGAACTCAATTGGAATGTTCTTAAACTATCTTGAAGAGATGCTACCTTTTTGCAATTCTTATAAAGATGACCATTTGGGCGTAAATGGCCAGGAGGAAAAGTTACTTCATAGCTGTGTCCGATTCTGAATTATCTTGATGGATTCCTTCCACTTTGTGACTCCAGCTCATGGACACATGTAGGTACGAGATTTAGCCAAGCTCCACAAGACAAATTATTTCAAGCAGGACTCGAGATAATGTTTGTAGAGAAACAGTTAAAAATACCCGTTCCTCTTGGTTTGTCAGGACAATACAGATTAGATGCAAGCGACAGGCCTGTCCATGCTATTGCAATTAACCTCTATTGCCATCCGGAAGACGGACCCCATTTTATTGCTCCTGCTGACAACGGTTAATTAGCAGTCAGGTGGGCGATAGCAAGGCACATTAATGAAATAACTTTTGCCAGCTAAGTGGTGACATTTTGATTTATGGCAGAGCTCACTCAGCCAGGCCCATAAGAGGAAGTAAAGATGCACAGGAGAAGGAAGAAAGAAAGAATTTCTGTTGTAAATGCAAGCATTTAACAAGGGGCTGTTTTGTTTAATTGAGAGGTCTTCCTAGAGAAGGCCAGAACAACTATACAAAGTTCCTCATCCAATGACAAAGATATTATTATGCACACACATCTTTCAAAAATACCAGCATATCTTAGCTTAAAGCTTTTACTGCCACTAACTAAGCCTTAGGAGAGACATTCCAACCTTTTAGAATGGGGAAAAAACGCATAATAGCCGGGAAACCACCTAATGGTCAGTGGTTGGGGAGAAAGAGGGTGGGGTCAGGGGAAGGCGACTGGGGAGCCTCAGAGAGCCAACTTGGGACCCCAGGCTGGAGGTTCCCCACCCCTGACCTACACTTTCTTTCCTGCAAAATTCCCAAGTCCATCTTAAATTACATGGAAGAATATAAGTACAGTAATACCATGGACTGAGAGCATAATTCGTTCCGGAACCGTGCTTGTAATCCAAAACACTCTTATATCAAAGCGAGTCTCTGGCGGGCGTGAGTGGGGCTGATTTCGGCCCGCTCGAGGTCGGCGGTTATATCCCTACACTACTTGTCTTGCAAGACCTTGCTCATTTATCAAGTCAAAAAATTTAAAATGTTTTGCTTGTCTTGCAAAATTCTCTCAGGCCAAGTTACTTGCAATCCAAGGTATTACTGTAGTAACCTCATCTCAGGTGCACATTCATGTAAATCTGCACATGAATGCTAAGGCAATGAAGGAATGAATGGTGCCAGGTTAAGACTGCCCTCTATGTTGAGGCTTTTAGTAATTAAATGGTATATGGTGGGGTGGTCAATTGTTTTTAGTGGTTGTGTTTTTATTAACTTGTTTTAGAGGTATTTTTAAAATTGGTTTTTAAAATTTCATAATGGTTTATTGTTTATATTTTTAACTGTCTTTTATTGTTCGTTTTTAATTATTGTTGTGCACCGCCCAGAGAGCTTCGGCTATTGGGCGGTATAGAAAAAAAATGAATGAAGGCAGCATGCAATACACAACCTGCCATTTTGCACGCTGAAGCTGGTGAGGTTCATTCTGAACTGTTGATCATTACATATTAAAAGGTCATTAATTCTAGGATGTCTTTGCCCAAAAGAACAAGGACCCTGCTTTCTTCTAAACCAGTATAGCAGAGGCAGCTGCAGAGGACATGAACACGGCATAGAGCGAGCAGATAACAGCTTTCTACAATGTACCGATGGTAAGGCAGTGTGTGATGGGGTGCCAGGCAGTGATCATCACGGCCAAACTGAAGCATTTGTTAAATGTGTGTATGCATTTACATGTGTTTTTTTCTTTAAAAATAAAAACAGGCAGGCCAGGAGGCGGCCGGGGGGGGGGGAGCAGATCAGGACTATGGTATTTCTGGAAGGGTTTAACGCTTTCTCCCCACATGGTGTTCCTGATTAATAGTGTGCTATAGCGGTTAGAGTAGTAGTAGTAGTAGGCGATCACTCGTGACCGAGTAAGATTGTCTTCCAGGATAAAATTACAAAAAGAAAATTATAAAAGGAGGAAATTCTAAAAAATTGTGTAGACTCTAGCTTACGGATGGGTCCGTAAGTGACTGTGGAGGCCAATTCTAGATCCACACAGCTTCCCACAGTGAGGACACAGGTTACCAGATGGAAGATGGTCCTGTAAAGGATTCATTTGACGTGCTTTTCGCTTAGCACGTTTCTCCCTTTCACCTTGCACTCGGGCTTCTTCAAAGTCCATGGATCCTTTGTGAAAGGCCAATCTCCAGTTAGATCGTTCATGGGCCAGAGCTTCCCAGTTTTCGATGTTTATATTGCATTTTTTTAGATTAGTCTTAAGAACATCTTTAAACCTTTTATACTGACCACCGATATTCCGCTTTCCATTCCTGAGTTGGGAATAAAGTAACTGCTTTGGGAGACAGCAGTCAGACATTCGAACAACATGACCCCGGTCCATTGAAGTTGGCGAAGGATCATTTTTTCAACGCTAGTAGTCTTTGCTTCTTCCAGTACACTGACATTTGTTCGCCTATCTTCCCAAGTAATTCGCAGGATTTTCCGGAGGCAACGTTGATGAAATCTTTCAAGGAGTTGGAGGTGACGTTTATAGATAGTCCATGTTTCACAGGCATACAATAAAGTTGGTAATACAATGGCTTCATAAACCAGTGTTTTGGTCTTCTTACAGATATCCCGATCCTCGAACACTCTATGTTTCATTCGAGAAAATGCGGCACGTGCGGAGCTCAAACGATGCTGGATTTCACTGTCAATGTTAGCTGTAACAGAAATAGCTGCCAAGATAGAGAAAATGATCGATATTTTCCAGTATTGCCCCGCCAAGCTGGATAGATGGCATCACCAAAGGGTTAACTTGCACTTGCTGATGAAGCACTTTGGGTTTTTTGATGTTAAGTGAGAGGCCAAGTTTTTCGTATGCTTCTGCAAAAGCATTTAGGATAGTTTGGAGATCATCCTCTGGATGTGCGGAGACCACATTATCATCAGCATACTGAAGTTCCACAACGGAGGTTGTAATTACCTTACTTTTTGCTTTCAGCCTACTGAGATTAAAAAGCTTTCCATCTGTTCGATATATAATTCCCACACCAGTGGGAAGTTTCCCCTCGACAAGATGTAAAATCATGGCGATGAAAATAGCAAATAATGTTGGGGCGATAACACATCCCTGTTTAATGCTGTCCTCCTAGAGCAGTGATAACCTGGATACCTTTTTGTCATGCAACAACATATACCATTCTATCTTCCTTTCCTGGAGCATATTCTGCTGCACTGAGAGAAAAAAAGGGATTCTGGAAAGCTATTTGTTATCTGTAGTGATGGCCTGTGGAGGTGTCATCTCAGCTGGGTTAATAGGAAAAAATCAACATCTCCATTTGATTAAGTGGTTGCCAGGCCCCTCTCACCTTGATGGGTCAGAGGGCAACAAAACAGAGCACAGCAAGGCAACCTACAGAGCATCTTCTCATCTACTGTTTGTGATGAACAGCTTAATCTTTGTAAAGCCCAGTAGTCCCTCACAAAGCTTCCACTGCCAAGCCAATGGGATTTTTCTTATTTTTCTTTTTTTGGGGGGGGGGGAACTAGATATCCCAGCTGCTCAAAATAATTAGCAGCGGAATAAAAGATGACAAAACCCCGAACAGGGCCAGCTCTAGGTTTGAGAGGGCCCTGGGCAAAGGGCCCTCTATTAGGCCTCCTCTATTGGTCCATCATGATGTTTACCTGACAGCATTGGCACACAGCAATGCTCTTAACAGCCTCTCACCATTTACATTTCCCACAATGCCTCAGCATTGTGGGAAATTAAGATGGCCAGCTGCCCGGAGCTCCTTGGAGGGAACTTGCATCTGCCAAGGGAAACCAGTCCTGCCAAAGGGAGGTTCTGCACCCACACACTTCACTGCTACACCTAGCGTTGCCAGGTCTCCCAAGTCTCAAAACCCGAGTTGCAAGGGGTGGAGCCTGGGAGCCCAAGGGTGGAACCTGTTGGAGCAGGAGGTGGAGCCAGTATCAGGCTGAAACTGCAGAAATGAAGGGAGGCAGAGTCTTGCCTATGCCTCTGGGTATGCGGGGGAATGTATGTGTGCATGCAAGGGAATTACATTGTGGCCACATGACTGCAATGAGTGTTCTGCCCACTGCAGGCTGGCACGTGGCCCCTGACATGCTTGCCTAAAACCAATTCAGCCTTTGGGCTTCTCCCAGGCCCACTGATGCCTCCCTCTTGTTTATTATATTTATATCCCGCCCTTTTTCCTCCAAGGAACCCAAGGCGGCTTACACGATCCTCCTCTCCATTTTACCCTCACAACAACCCTGTGAGGTAGGTTAGGCTGAGAATCAGTGACTGGCCCAACGTCACCCAGTGAGTTTCATGGCCGAGTGGGGACTAGAACCCGGATCTCCTGAGTCCCAGCCTAACACTCTAACCACTACACCACACTGGCTCTCCATTGTGATGGTGCTGTTTTGGGTACATTAAAAACTCACACAGTGGAGAATTGACTTCTGTATTAGTACATGTGATATGCAAATGGTGGTGGTGTGGGGGAATGAGGCTGAGACAGCAGCTTGACAAAGGTCACCTAATGAGTTCCAGACAGAAGCGAGATTCAAACCAGTGACTGTCCGACACACAGACCAACTCCTATCTAGCCTCATATTGCCTCCTGTGATTGGCAGGAGCTTTTCAAAGTCTCGGGCATTGAGGGCTTTCACTGGCTACTGGGGCTATTTCTTTAAAAACTAGACATGCCAGGGATTGAACCTTAATCCACTAGATCCTGGAGAGCCATCCCCTCCCCCACCTAAGAGATCTGGTCCTGATGAACTTGTATCTGGCTGATTGCCCATCCGTAATAGCAACAGAGGAAAGGCCATTACAACCTATCACCACAGCGAGGCAGCAGAGAGGAGGGAAGGACTGCAAAAGGGAAGCAAATTCTTACAGCTATCTGCATGAATAACCATCAGATTTATACGACACATGCAGGTAACAAGAGAACATTTATTTATGGGTGCCCACTTCCCTCAAAACTTAAGCTTTCAAGAACAACACTTGGTGATTGTAGGTCAACTCCCCCCACCCCACCCCAATTATGCATTGTCACAATTGCTTCCAACTGGAAATGGTTGGCGTCCTCTTTTGCTACAACTTGTAAACCAGAAGCATTCAGCACCAAGGACGACACTCATTCATCACAATCCCAACAATTCCTGCTGTACGCACCACCATGTAATTTAAGGAAGAGTCCTGTTTGATCAGACCAACAGAGGTCCCAACAAGTTCAGGGGTGCAGAACCCCTTTCAGTAAGCCTTGGGAGAAACATTTCAACCCTTCGAATGGGAAGTGGGAGGACTACATAGACTGCCAGTAACCCACCAAGCTATCAATGGTTGCGTAGAAAGGGGGTGTAATGGCCAGGAGAAGGGGGCATGGCCATCTGGGGCACCTCAGAGGGCAGGGATGGGACCCCAGGAGGGCAAAGTTGTTGGCAGGGGAGGCAGCCTGGAGAGGAAGCAGGAAAATCTATTCTCCCAGTGTGGAACCCTTTCAATGGAAGGCCCAACGGAAAGGTTGATCCAGCCAGGAAGGCAAGGTGTTGGGGCAATCCCTGCCTACTGCCAGCCTCCCGTTCAAGGGGATGGGACCCCTTGGTGTGTGGACTCTTCTCCCTTTCCTAATCAATACAGGGATCTGGTCATAGGCAGCTTATACTGGGTCAGATGATTTGCCCATTTGGCCCTAGGGTCTCCAGTTCCTTTTATCTTTTCATAGAATCACAGAAAAGTAGAGTTGGAAGGGGCCTATAAGGCCATCGAGTCCAACCCCCTGCGCAGCACAGGAATCCAAGTCAAAGCATCCCTGACAGATGGCTGTCCAGCTGCACCTTTTACTGAAGGATTCCCCAACCTGATGTCCTCCTGATGCTTTGGACTTCAACTCCCATCAGCCCCAAGCCAGAATGGCCAATGGTCATGAATTCTGGGAATTGTAGTCCAAAACATCAGGATGGCACCAGGTTGGGGAAGGCTGCATTACTAGGGCAGACTAAGAACAAGCTTTCTCATGCGGAAAGCTCACCTCTAGTACCCCCCCCACTAGCAAAGGAGAAGGGGAGAATGGACTTCCTTGTAATGACACTTCCCCGCCCGTGACACAGCACAGGAAGTTGCGTTCGATAAGCAGCGAGTGTATGGTTCCACGCTGAGAAGTGGAACAATCAGTATCATTTGATCCCGAAGAGCTTTGTTCTCTGGCCATTTAAGCCACAGCAAGTCACAACGGTGAATCAAGTATGTGACAACCAGCTTGTCCAGACCAAGAGGAGATGGACTTGAAGGGTGAGATCACTCCCCAAACCTCCACCCCATTTAAACTGTCATGCCCATGCTCTTTCGTCAGAATAATCAGGAGCAGGGCTGGCCCCTCTATGAGGCGGGGTGAACGCCCTGCATCAGGCGGTGGAGCACAAGGTGCGGCAAATTGTGCACTCCTCCACAACATCAGGAGGACCTGCCGCATTTCCATCCACATACCCTCTGCTGCTGCAGAATCTCCCACCCACCCTCTACCATTGCTACCCGTTCTCTGGACCCTCTTGGAATGAGTGGTGGGTGGCCAAGCTCTCTGAAGAGCTGTGCCAACCGCTTTTCCAGCTGACATGGTTCTTCAGAGAGCTCGGCTGCCCATTGCTTGAGATCTGCAGAGCCGGTGGCAGCGGTGGCAATAGGGGTGGGAGGGAGACAGACTGACTGGGGGGGCGGGGAGGTAGAGGGCTAGTCATGACGGGGAGATGGGAGGAAAAGAGAAAGATGCAGCGGCGGGGGAGACGGATGTGGCAGCAGTGGCAGGAGTTTGCACCAGCGCTGGTCAGGAGCTGCTTACAAGTATACAAAACTATCTCCAGAGAGAGACGATAAGTCTTCCATGATCAGCCATACCCCAACATTAAAGCATTCCTTGGCCAGGGGGAGATTTCATCAGCTAGCTCAGCGCCCCCGGCAGCCTCAGCCCCAATAAAACAGGAGAGGCAACACAAAATGGGGATATATTTGCCTACCACTCTCCTGTTATCAGGATCAGCAAAGTATTGCGGGACATGCGCGGTCTCCTGCGCAGGACTGCCATGGCAGCGCCACATCGAATGGAAAGCTGCAAACGCGTGCTTTGTATGAACTGAGTGCATTTACAGACCAGACCTTCTCAGGAACTGCTTCCTCTGCTCCCCACCCCACCTGGCACAACCCACAGTCTGATCATGCTAGTTTAATTTGTCCATTTGTGGAGAAGCTCTTGCGATATCAGAAAATGGAGAGTTCTGGGGAGGAGGACGTGCCAAGTGTCAATACCTTGCTGGCAAGCAACCAGCAATTATATCAAGGAACGGTGCCCATACAGGAGAAGATGAGAGAGTAAAACTTGGGGAAATTAATCCAAATATTCTATCTTAAGATCAACGCCGACGCTCTTCTGATATCAATACATTTTGAGCTGGCACAACCCTCCCCCTACGACCCCAATAAATATATTTACATATGACAGTCTGCATCGAGGGTGCAGGATACATCCCCCCCCCACCGCCCCCAGCAAGGAGTCTGGCATTCTTCTCTCACTGAATGGGTTTTGCCACCTTCATCTCCAGTTTTGTCCTTCAATCCCTCCAAAAAAAAGGGCCACGAGCTACGGGGATTTACACTTAACTTCCAAGTACGTATTTCAACATGGGTCTTGACTTGAGCAGACCCACAATGCAAAGCCTGAACACGGTCCTTCGACTCCAGCTGTTGGAGGATTTACATCGCTTTAGCCCCACTTTTCAACTGCAGGGAGATGACAACAGGCCAATTCAGGGGAGGCTCTTCCACAAGGTTAAGGCAGACGCTGTGGTACGAAGCGGGCTGAAGCAAAAGCACCCACGATTATGATGTTGCTCTTCCCTTCCTCACAACTTTGGCCTCTTTCTCATAGGTCGCCCCCACCGGTTTCCTCACCACTTTCACATGGACAGGAGATCCGGGGGGTACTCGCCGTAGCAATATTTTGCAATGGGGTTGCGGTAGGTGTTTTCGTGCTGCACACTCTGGACAGGGGAGAAAGGCACAGAAGATCTCTTAGGGAAAACCAAGCACACAGAAAAAAAAATGATCACCAGAGAAGCTATGGGGAAGGTACCATAGCTCACTGGTAAGAGAACATGCTTTGTGCACACACAGATCCCACATCTAATCCCAAGCATTTGTGGCCAGATGCAAAAGAGGACAGACAGGACCCCTGCAACTTTAATAGTTGTATAGAAGAGGGAACGTCAGCACAGGTAGCTTGCCTGACCAGCTACACCTGTTGAAATGCCCTCTTCGACACCAAGTGAGAGAGAAAGGTGGAAGGGATATGCAGAGCAATCCTATGTAGGTCTACTCAGAAACAAGTCCTATCTAGTTCAATGGGACTTACTCCCATGAAAGCATATATGATTGCTGCGCCTTGTATTCGGTTTCTTGGACAAGTTACTTGTCCTTTGCTGAGTCGTGCTCCCCATGGCAGCCATTTTGTGGTGGCGCTCATAGCAGTTTCTTAAATTTCCAAATGTGCCCACAGGCCCAAAAAGGATGGGGACACCTAGAAGGTATTTAACGGGCAACCGGGGCAGGGAAATTCATTCTGCCAGCTTGGCAGCCACGAAGCCCAGATTAGGAATTGGTGCGGGGATTTCATTTGGTCCACATTTTTAAGTGAACCAACCTAATTTGTACTTCCTGGACTAATATGCTGATCAGAAGACAGTTATCCTACAAAGTGTGCACTTCCCTGGATCTTGCTAACGCAGTTCTTGATAAAAAAAATGTTTTTATTAGGGAATGCTGCATATAAAAATAGGTCTACAGTAATACCTTGGATTGCGAGCATAATTCATTCCGGAACCGTGCTTGTAATCCAAAACACCCTTATATCAAAGCGAATCTCTGGCGGGCGGTGAGCAGGGGCCAATTTCAGCCCGCGAAGCCTGCTCGAGGCAAGCAGTTACATCCCTACACTTGTCTTGCAAAAAAAAAAATGCGTGTAGTTTTTAATATTCAGACTGATGTGGAAGTTATGATTGAATACAGTCATGCCTTGGATTGAGAGCATAATTCCTTCCGGAAACGTGCTTGTAATCCAAAACACACTTATATCAAAACGAAATCCCCCCCCCCCAAAAAAAATTGCACAGAGATTTTTAATTTAAGCCGTACTACAGTACTTGTATTGCAAGACGACGCTTGTATATCAAGTCAAAAAAATTAAATATTTAAAAATTTGCTTGTCTTGCAAAACGCTCTCAAACCAAGTTACTTGCAATCCAAGGTATTACTGTACATGCAAAACCAATACACACCAGAAATAGACTGATTCATCCATCCTGAGCCCAAACCCAAAGAAAACTCATCACTGGGATGCCTCAACGTTCATACTGGTGTGCAGGCCAGAGGGGGGGTGCCAGCTCTGCACCGCAGTTACTAAGCTGAAGCCCTACAAGACCTCTCTCCCCCTACCTGCGATGAGGTCCGGCACTTGGCCAGGCACAGCTCAAACTGATCTTCCACAGCCATGAATAGGTTCCGGAAGGCAACTGCTGCTCGGTTCAGAAAATTTTCCAGGAGCCGTTGCTGAAAAAAATCAGGGGGAAACCCTTTGGAGGATGAACTAATTTTTAAATAAATGTGCTTAGAGTGGGCTGAAAAGGAAAAAAAAAAACCTAACCAGGGGGAAATCCATGCATGCATTTCATTCATCATCATTCCCTATACCGGCCAATAGCCGAAGCTCTCTGAATGAGACCTCATGCAGTATTGTGGCTAGGGTGTCAGACTAAGATGGTGGAGGACCCAGCTTCAAATCCCCACTCAGCCATGAAGCTCACTGGGTGACCTTGGGCCAGTCGCTATCTCTCAGTTTAGCCTACCTCATAGGGTTGTTGTGAGGATAAAAGGAAGGGGCTAGAGTACCACATATCCTGCTTTGGAGGAAAGGCAGAACTTAAATGTAAGATACATAAATACAGGCAGTCCCCAGGTTACGAACAAGTTCCGTTCTTAAGAATGTAGAAAGTCGGAACATGCATAGCGTTCCACATGTTAAAATGGGCATTTATGCAAATTGCGTAAATTACGCAAACTGCGTAGTATACTACGCTAAGTACTCTACGTAAACGACGTAGCACCGGGGAACCCAGAAGTCTGTTCTTAAGTATGGGTTGTCTGTAAGTCGGGACGTTCTTAACTCGGGGACTGCCTGTAATACAAAGTTTGACACCTCCCGTGTTCAGCACTTGATGGCTGCGGTATCAAGTGATGGCCGGCAGCCATCGGGGATTTAATCCCACAGAAAAAGAACTTTCATATCATCTTACATCCACTCCTCGCAAAATGGTTTCCAGTGAAACCAGTTCACACATTCAGGTGCAAGTTATCAAGCGATAAGACAAGATAACGCGTGATAAGCAAGCCATAGCTCAGCGGAAGAGCTCAGGCTTTGGATGGAGAAGCTGAAATGCAGTCATAGCTCCTTTGCTTGCTGGTGGAGCACAGGCATTGCATGCAGAAAGTCACGGGTTCAATCCCTGGCAGTTCCAGAAGGATCTTAAGATAGCAGAGTGGGAAAGTGTCCCTTCCTGATTGATCATAACAAGCACATAACATTTAGAACAGTCAAATTTATTGTCTCAGTCCTACAAATGCACATGTGAATTAAAGGTGCAGATGGAACTTAGGGACATTTCTTTCTCCTGGAGCAACGCTTGTTGCTCTGGTTCCTCTTTTTGATTTTGTGCATAATGCCTGCCTGCAATATTACAAGAAAATTGACTGACTGACTTCATTTCTCAAAAGAGGAGAGGAAATACCTCTAATAGATGGCACCACAACTCGGAGGTTTTGTAGGTATGTATATTAAAAATAATTAACATGACTTAATTAAGAAGCCTGCACCTGAATAATCAGGGGCAGCGTTTCAATTGATCAAAGGTTTTACAATTCATCTATCTTTATAGAGCTGGTAAACACTGCAGCTCTACAAAGTACACACAAACCTGATTGAGGTCTTTCATGAGGCAATGCCTCTTGTTTGTTTTCTGTACTGCTTATTCCTCAGTAATGTCATTTTATCATTCCCTCTAACAGCGAACTCGGTGCCCCCGTGCGTCCCGACACAATTGGAACCAAAAAAGAGGGAGGATTTAAACATGCTTTGATGAACCCCCAAGTATGCAGAAGTTCAACACTTTTTTTTAAAGGGGGCTTGGGAGACATTCTGTTGCAGCTACCCCTTGTCTGTTCCCAACACTGAACCTCCTTACCTTGTTGGGCTGCAGGCAGCAGGAAACGCAGGCCTCGTACACGCTGCAGCACCCGTTGCGCAGGCAGCTGTCGCAGCTGTACAGCTTCGCGCTGGGCGCCTCGACATTGCAACAGCCGTTCGCCAGCAAGTCCTTTCTTTCACAGATGTAGCCTGCAAGAGGAAGACCGCCAGAGATTTAACAGAAGAGGCCAGAAATCGCTTATTTCTCAGAACATTAGCATTGTGTCTTGTGTGTTGTGGGAAGGGACGGGAAGAACACTAAGAGCTACTCACAAGAAGTACCATGTGTGAAGAAGGCCAGTCTCGGGAGGCCAAGGATTAATTCCCCAGAATGGTTTTTCCTTTAGGGCCTCGCAGTGTAGAGGCGGTCTCCAGAGTCCCGGGTGTTGAATGTCATCTGTTTATCAGGGGAAAGCAGGGAGAGTCTCGTCCTCAAGGCCAGTTGGCCGCATGCTAAAATAGCAAGGCCAAAGTATGAGCTGCAGCTGGGGGGGACGAGGCCTTGCCTGGAAGAAGTGCCGGAGACTGAGAATATGATTGGCTCGGGAGGATTGCCTGTTGCTACGAGGGGGAATAAGAAGGGGATGAGTTCTCGTCTCCCTCCTGGAACTGACTTGGCGGGAGGTGCTGCGTTAACCAAGCCATTTGGACCTGCTGTGGGAGACCCGTTACTTAGGTAATGTTAGAAGCAGGGTTAGTGGTGGTTGTTTTGTTATTCAAGGGGATGCACTAAAGAGTCTGTGTGCTCTTGGGAATGATTGGGTTATGTCTACTTTGTCTTTGTCCCTGGATTTCTCTTCCCTTCCCTTTTCACTCTTTTATTGTTTTATTCCTTTTCTTTTAATAAAGTTGTTTGGCTCTTAACTGGTGTGGTTTCCGTTGGGTTGGTTCAGTGCTGAATCCAGTGTTTGTGGCCAATCAGCAAAGCTGCCTAATTGGGTTTCAGGAAGGCTGAGGTGGACAGGTGGAGAGTGGTCTCCCTCGTCCCCATTTTATAGCCTTATAGGGCCAAAGAGCTTCGGGTTTTCCTCTGCCCGTAAGCTTGGATGGAGGGAAAGAGGGTGGCGGCAGCAGTGAAAAGCTAAGCAAACCCCGGTTTACCTAAAAGGAAGGTGTAGCGGTTTGGCTCACCTTCCTCCACACTGTGGTTTGAGTGCTGGACTTGGACTCAGGAGATCCAGGTTGAAATCCCCACTCAGCCATGAAGCTCCCTGGGTAGAGACTTTTGGCTAACCTATTTCACCCTTACTCCAAGGAGCTCAAGGCAGCAACACCCCTGGGGGGGCCACATGTGGCCCGGGGGTTCCCCATTCCTGCTTCAGCCCCTGCATCACGGGGTTCAGACAACATGATAGCCCATACTCAAGGGTTGAGTGTGGGTTGTCATTGAACCGTGAGTTGTTGAAACGTGGGTTATCGTGTTGTCTGAACCCAGCCGAGATAACAAACCATGGTGAACAAGCCATAGTTTACAACCCAACAACAAACCATGGATTCTCTTCACGGGTGGTTTGTGGTTAAGAAGCCATGGGTTCAGAAAACACGATAACCCATGTTTCAACGACAACCCATACTCAACCCCTGAGTGTGGGTTATTGTGTTGTCTGAATCCAGTCAATGACTTTTTAAAAGGAATCATCATCATCATCATCATCATCATCGTTTATTTATAACGCCCCTTACACCAAAGGGCGTTATATACACTAAACATAACAATACAATAAAATAACCAACACCAACCACTTACTATGCAGTATCGAATCCCAGCAACCACCACATTAGCCCAACCACTCATTCTGGCTGACTAAAAAGATAAGTCTTTAATCCCGTACGAAAGCGGGAAAGATCCTCCTCCAATCGGAGGTCCACGGGAAGCCTGTTCCACAAAAGTGGAACCAGGTCCTGAAAGGTTCGCAGCCTTGACAAGGCAGACCATGTCGGTGGGACCGCTAATAATCCCTGGCCCACTGATCTTAAATTCCTACCAGGAATATACCAGGAGGAACATACCAGGAAAGCCTAGATGCTAAGTAATGAGGGACATTAGAGCGCAAAGCCTTGAAGGCAAGAACCAATAATTTAAATTGGGCCCTAGTCCGAATGAGTAGCCAAGTTCTTTCCCCTTCCAATATGTAAAGGGCAGTTGAGCTGTGAGGATGTTTTATTCTGCCATTTCTGTGATCAATTTTGTGTTTTACTTTAGTTATTTTTAATCTGTATGTTTTTAAAAATTATATTTTATTGGAAAAGGTTTGTGCTTCACAGGTAAACACTCCCATCCTCCCAAGACATATACGGTACTCACAGTACAGGAGAGAGAACATGTGTGCTTAACTTTCAGCAGAGATTATTCAAATCTCAGTACATCTGTCCGAAGTGGTTCTACCACTGATCTATGACCTCTTTCCAACAGCTATGCTGAACGCAGAGCTGGAAGTATTATGCTTTAAGGTGGGTTATAGGTGCGTCTAATATAGGCAATTTTTAAAAACGATGGGTCTCGGAGCAGCGCAACAACTTTATTCATTACTTTTATATCCTACATTTCCCCCACAGGGCTCAAGGGTGCATGCATGGTTCTTCCCTCACCGCACCATTTCATTCACACAAGAACCCTGTGAGGTAGGCCAGGCTCGGAGTGACTGGCCCAGGTCGTCCAGTGAGCTTCACAGCTGAGGAGGGACTTGAACCTGAATCTTGCCAGCTCTAGTTGGACACTCTAACCCAGCGTCCCCCCAACCTGGTGCCCTCCAGATGTTTTGGATGACAAACACCATCATCCCTGACCGTTGGCCATGCTGGCGGGGGCTAACAGGAGTTGCAATCTAACACACCTGGATGGCACCAGGTTGGGCAAGGCGGCTCTAACCACTACACCACACTTGCTTCAGAAGAAAGCCTTACCCAGCTCATCTGTGATCAGCAACTTCCCCTGGACAGAGTTCCGGCACTGGTTACTTGTCTGACTGTTGTTCCCCGAGCTGAACTGCACTTTCCACGCAATTGGATGGTCTTCGTCCTGTGCTTGGGGGAGATTCCGATCCTGCAGCGCTCTCTCTTCCTGAAATGAAACAGACAGTGGTGCAGAGGAGTCAGGGCTGGCAGGGATGAAGCTCCGATACTCTTTGATCAGCAAGGACACTTTTAGTAGATGAGGTGGTAGGTTTATGTCAGTAATGAATGAATGAATACAGGACTCAGCTGCTAACGATTAACCGAAGTCTGCCACCTTCTAATTCAGAAATTAATTGCTTCTTGTTTTGTCCTTGGGAGACAGTGTTTGCCCGTTTTCCATCCAAGATTATTTTATCACACAGACATGCCAATATCCTTTTATTTGGGATAATCAGACCTGTGCTGTGGGGGGGGGGGGTGTAGAAATTTTCCCAGTGCTTTGCTTTACTTTTCCATTTCATAAGTATCGGGGGAGGGGGGGAAGAAGGGGAGGAAACTGGAAAGGCCAGGATACAAGCTATCCTGACACCTCTCCAGCCTCCTTCCCTCCCCCTCTGAGATGCTCCAGCTAGATGGCAAAAAAAAAAAAAAAAAAAAAAAAAAGGCCCATCTAGTGGAAAATGCAGGGCCTGAGGACAGGGAGGCGAAGATCACCTCTGGCACTCCTCCCGCTCTGCATTGGATGACCGTAAGCCTCCAAGTCTGGGGGCCTTATGGCCATCACCATAGGATTGTGCCCTAAATTAGGTTACTTTCTTGGAGCATCAGATGATTTTTCAATGAAAACTGAGAACTACCCTATTCAAATCAGCCTAATTTTCTGGGGGGGGGGGGAGGGAGAATCCAATTCAAAAATTTCCGGGGCAAGTCACATAACTAAATCAGGCCCAGTTCCTTCATCTCCTCTCAAGGTCTTTGCTTTGTACAGTCCAAATCTACAGCAGGACCGGTGCAGGGCAGTTTGGCGCCCTAGGCAAAGTTATATTTAGCGCCCCCCCACTCTCATACCGGGGGGCCCCTCCAGAGCAAAGCAGCCGGGAAATGCCTGCTTGCTCAGCGCCACCCACCCCCTGCCCGCTGCCTCCGGCAGCCGCTTTCCCCACTGCCAAGCCGGCCTCGCCCACCACACAGCATCTTTGGACCGGTCGCCACCGCCACGCGCGCTCCTGACCCGGCCTAGCTCCGGGCGCCGAGGAAAGCCGAGCGCGACCCCGAGCCCGCCCGGCGCCCGCAATCCCCCCCACACTGACCTGGTGGTGCCTTTGTCGGCGAGGCGGCCAGGCGGGGCAGGAGCACGCCGGCGGCGAGGAAGAGTCGGCCGGAAGGAGCGCAGCGTTTCTGCGCCCTCTTCAGCCACGCGCCCTAGGCAGCCACCTAGTTTGCCTAGCGGTAGCGCCGGCCCTGATCTACAGTGTAGCTCCTCCTTTGAATACTTGCCAACCTCCTTTCTGAGCTACAGTATGGACTGGACTCTGAACCGTGGAGCCAAGGTTGCACAGCAACAATCCTGCTGAGAATCCATTCAGATCTCAGCCTTGTGATGGGACACACCTGGTGGCCTCAAGCAAGCCACTTCCTCTCAGCTGCAACCCCCCTCCAATCTGCAAGGTGGCCATAATATGGTCCTACCTCACGGGGTTGTTGTAAAGAGTGCAACAAGATCATGCACGTGAAGGACTCCGAACACCTGAAAGCTCTACATAAATGCCAAGAGTTGTTGCACTGCTCCAACTATTTTTTTTTGGGGGGGGGAATGATATATTAGGCACATTTATCACCCAACTTAAAGCATAATACATCCATGACTGCACTCAATATTACTGGTTGAAGAGAGTTCATGGCTCAGTGGGTAGAGCACCTGCTTTGCATGCTAGGGGAGGTGCTAGGTACCAAAAAGATCCAGAGCTCAGGCCCGCAGGCATTTAAATGACCCTGTCTCCTAAGGACACACCTATTTATAAAAAAGAGATATACAGACAGGGAGAGGAAGGCATTTCATTTCAGAAAAAAAACCTCAGGCAGAAAGATTCAAGGGGGGGGGGAGCAGGAGGTGAAGCACATGTGGACAAAAAGCCAGCTCATCCAGGGGGACCAGATGCAACAGAGATCCTCAGGACCCCTGTCCCTTTCTTTCAGCAAGTGCCCATGGACAGCAGGGTGGTGGGGCAGAGGGCCTCCCAGAGATTCAAGGCTCCAAATGAAGGATTCAGGGGTTCCAGCCCTAGTGGGTCGCCCCCTAACACCACCTCTGTTGCATGCATGCAGAAGGTCCCAGGTTCAATCCCCGGCACGGCACCTCCAGTTAAAAGGGTCAGGTAGCAGGTGGTGGGAAAGTCCGTCCGTCCTTTGCCCGAGACCCTGGAGAGTTGGCTGCCGGTCGGAATGGACCAGCCGTGGCCACACTGACTGGGGATGATGGGAGTTGTAGTCCAACAAATATAGCCGGCAACAGGTCAGGCGGGGGGGGGGGGAAGCTGGAACAGACAATACTGGGCTAGATGGAGAATCTGTCTGACCTGGCATAAGGCAGCTTTCTATGTTCCAATGCAGCTTCAAATGAAAACAACACGATAATAAAACCTGGGCTTGACACCAAGACAGGGGAAATAAATATTTAGATAAGAGTCCTTCAAAGATGGACAGAGTGCCTTTTTTTTCCAAGGGGTATCCTCAGCCAAAATGGATATATTTAGGAAGGGGGTGGGGAGGATGCAGGTTGTAGGTCAAGATAAGAGCCTTTAAAACCATAAAGGCTAGAGACCATAAAACTCTCTGGGCGACCATGGGCAGTCATCTCTCCGCATAACCCGCCTCGCAGGGTTGTTGTGAGGATGAAACAGAGACTTGGGAGGGGAGGAAAGCTACTGCTTAGAGGTAAGAACAGGAAGAAAATAAACACACAAAATTGCAGAAAAGCAGGGCAGGCCTTTCTGAGAGCAACTGTTGTGCAGTAGTTAAGAGTGTTGAACTAGGAAGACCTGGGTTCAAGTCCACACTCTGCCATAAAACTCACTGGGTGCCTTTGGGCCACTCACTGACTCTCCCGCCTAACCTACCTCACAGGGTTGTTGTGAGGATAAAATGGAGAGGAAGAGGATCACCAATGCGGCCTTGCTCCTTGGGGGTTATAAATGTAACAAGCCATCAAATCAATAATAATAATAATAATAATAATAATAATAATAATAATAATAATAATGTTAAAAGGAAGCGAAGGGCTCGACTGACCTGCTTGAAGGTACTGCTGAGGAAGTAGATGAGGGACAGCCCGAAGACGACCCCCAGGACCCAGCGCTTGCGGAGCAGCCTCCGCCACACCAGAGCTAGGAGCTGCACCATGGAGGAGGAGGAGGAGGAGGAGGGTTCAAGCGCCCGCCCGCCGCTGCAAGAAGCCGAACGGGAAGAAGGCCGGCCGGACCGGAGGCCGGGCTGCCTGGCGGATCGGGCCCTTCTTCGGCCTCGCTAGCCCACGTGGGGGTCTGGGGTCTGTGGGTCAGAAGGGGAGACCCTCACCCCATCCCAGGGCAGGCCTCCAGGGCCAATCCGCGGGCCTGACATGCCGCCTCCGCCTCCTCCCGTGCCCCGCGCTCGCCGCGGCGGGGACGGCTGATCGGAAGCCAGCCAGCCCGCTCTCCCCGCCCGCCTGCGTGGAACCCGCTGCCAGGCCGCTCCCAATTCAGCGGGAGGAGGGCAAGCCGCCCCGAATCGAGGAGGCAGAGCCGCTCCGGATTAGGGGGCGGGGGGTGGGGGAGTGTCCCCGGCGTCTCCCCGCCCCGCAAAGCGCCGCAAAGCGCCGCAGTCGCGCCGGGTCGCCACCTGCCGAGGCCGAAGGCAGCGAGAGGGTGACTTTGTGTCCGTTTGCGAACCCTCGGGAGGGGCGGGGTCGGAAGTCACGTGCTTGGCCGGGCCGGAGGGGGAGGGGGGAAGAGAAGCCGGGGGGGGGGAGGGTCTGCGACGTGCCGGCTTCCCCGGGACCAGGTAACCCTCATCACTGGGGGCGCGGGGGGGGGGGAGGGCGGCGGCTCTGTGTAATTCGCTGGTGGCGGTGGTTTTTCCAGGATAGTTGGGAGGGAGCACACGGCAGACCCCTCCCACCCCACCTTCCTTGCAAAAAAACAAAAACAGGACGAAGGGAAATGCGGCAGGGCCGACCTGAGATAATTTGTCTCCCTCCCACACGCACGCACGCACAAGCCGCTGCACTGCACTGCACTATCCTACTGTGGACCCCGAGAGAGAGATCCTGCAGTACACAATTCTGAGATCAAGGGCCTAGCTGTCATTGAGGTGGGCAATCTAGGTGTGGGCTGTGTCACTTCAGCTGCAGGTGTGTGTGGGGGGGTGTCAATATCAGGGTTGGTGTCAAGGATAGGCATGGTCGGGCACCTGCTGAGGGCCCACGCCCCAGCAGGGGCCCTAATGACAAGAGCCTGCTTGGACTTGTTGTGCCTCCTTTCCATCATTGGACCTGCTTGTTCATCTTCCTCTCACCCTGGCCCAGGCAACAGGTGGTGGTGGTGAGTAGGCCGCTCAACAAGATCTGCCACAGAAGGCCTTCTTATCCCATCAGCCAGAGCAGCCAGCCTGGTGGGGGGGGACTAGGAAGAGGGCCTTCTCTGTGGCAGCCCCCACGTTATGGAACTCCCTCCCTAGTGACCTTCGCCATGCCCCCTCCGTGATATGCTTCCGCCGTGCATTAAAAACATGGCTATTCAGGCAGGAATATGGGGTGTGTTAGGATTTTAAAAGAATTTTTTATACTGTTTTAATTATTATATTTTATTGTATTGTTTTAATTGTACATTGTCCAGGGTGGCCGGGTGGTCCGGCCAGATGGGCGATGAATAAATATAATTTAAAAAATTAAAAAAAAGAGGAGGAGGACGAGCAGATGCCACTGCCTGCTTGCTCACTTGCTCTCTGCCTGTCAAGCAAGCGAGGAGCAAGAGCCGCTGCTGACCATGGCAGTGAGAAGGCAGATTCACTGAGGGAAGGGGGCCCATTGAGGGCGGCTTGCCCAAGGCCCCGCAAAAACCTGGAGCTGGCAGTGCTTCATATAATGTTCTTGCACACCAAATATATCCCTGCAGGTAGAAAAGCAGCATGGCAGTGCGAAGGTTAGGCTAGAATAGAATTCTTTTCTTTGACAGGCTAGTTTTCTATGTTCAGGGAACGTGAATATTTATTTCTGTTGAGGGGCCTTTGAGTATGATGAGCTCCCACTTGTACTCTGTGCTACAGCTCAATCTGAGCTTGACCCCACCCCGTAGGGCTAAGAACCATATGCATATGCCTATTTTGACTTGGCTTTATTCTTGATTTTAATGGGGAAAATTATGTACCACTGTGGATACATCTTGTGGAAATGTAGGATATAAAATAAATAGTACAGGCAAAACTTGGAAAGGGTCAGGCAGTGCAACCTGGAAGTGTGGGGGGAGCTGATTTTTGTCAATTCCGTTGGGCCAGATGCAAGTGTGTGGTTCCCTCAAACGATTCTGGAGATTGGTGAGGATGCTGAGAATCAGTGCTTTTTTTCTGGCGAAAAGGGTACCGGAACTCTTGGATTACATTTCCTCGGCAGTAGATGGCGATTAAATGCAATTAATAGAAGAAAAGGTGCTGGAACTCAGTTCCGGTGAGTTCCACCAGAAAAAAAGCCCTGCTGAGAATACTTTGTTGGAGAGCCATATTCTTCATCACTAACTTACAGTTCCCAGGATTCCCTGCGGTGGGGTGGAGTGGATAATTTGTTAGACCAGGTTAAGCCAGTGTGGCGTAGTGGTGAGAGTGTTGGACTGGGACTCAGGAAACCTAGGTTCTAGTCCCCACTCAGCCATGAAGCTCACTGGGTGACTTTGGGCCAGTCACTGACTCCCAGCCTAGCCTACCTCACAGGGTTGTTGTGAGGATAAAATGGACAGGAGGAGGATCGTGTAAGCCGCCTTGGGTTCCTTGCAGGAGGAAAAAAGGTGGGATATAAATGTAATAAATAAATACATAAATAAATACAGTAATATCTTGGATTGCAAGTAACTTGGTTTGAGAGCGTTTTGCAAGACAAGCAAATTTTTAAATATTTATTTATTTATTTATTTACTTGATATACAAGCGACGTCTTGCAATACAAGTACTGTAGTACAGCTTAAATTAAAAATCTCTGTACAAATTGTTTGGGGGGGATTTCATTTTGATATAAGAGTGTTTTGGATTACAAGCATGTTTCCGGAACGAATTATGCTCTCAATCCAAGGCATGACTGTAAATCATAAGCCTGTAGTGTAGATTTTCCCCATGAATGGTTTGGCTATACATCTTTGTCTGAAGCTCTGATAAGAACCTTAGAAGAGCCCTGCTGGATCAGATCAAAGGCATATCTAATCAAGCAACCTGTTTCCCACACAACATAAGCAGGCCAATAGTAGCGCTCTCCCCTTGTTACTTCCCAGAAACTGGTATATACTTCAAGCCCCCTTAGTTGATAGCTATCGATACAACCTGTGGCAGCAAGTTCCACACTTTAACTACTGAAGGAGCACTTCCTTTTCTACACCTTGTATCTCCCACCATTCAGTTTCATGCCCACGTTCTAATATTATGAGAGGGGGAGGCATTTTCTCTGTCCATTTTCTCCACAACGTGCATCCCTTTATACACTTCTATCATGCCCCTTTCCCTTACTTTTACGGTGATAGGGCCCCTATGTCAGGGCAAGTTGCAAAATCCTGAGGTTGCATGGCCAAATGTAGTGTATTTTGAGGGGCCTGTTTTCTAATTTATTTTGATTCTTTTGTCTCACCCAGCCCCTTCCCCTTTTTCTATCTTCTTTCTTTTGGCCTTGCTAACTCTTCTCAGGAGTGGAAAATCTGGAGAGTTGAATCTCCAGCCGCAGCCGTGTCGTTTCTCCATCACTTAACCCACGTATCTTCCCTGCATCGGAAACTTCATGTGACCGTCAGCTTTTAACGTGGGTTCCGAACAAAGAGAAAACCCTACTCTTTTTCCTGTCCTTCGTGGACACCAGTTTTCTGCCGGGATGCCGCTGACTCGTTCGTGGTGGGGATTTGGAGCTCTGCTTTCCCTCCATTGACTTGTGGCATGGTCTTGGGCCGGTCTTCCAAGCTGAGTTTTGCGCACGATGTTGTTACGTGGACGGGCGTCTGCGCTCCCATCCTCCCTTCCTCCTCGCCACTAGTCCCCACCGATCCGGCGCGGTCGATTGGCAACGTTAATGTTGAGTGTGTTGTGTTTTAAAGTGATAAGGAAGATGCAGAGACGGCACAGCAGCATCACTGACAGCCTTCCTCCCGAAAGGTAAGCAGGTCTTTTTTTTAATGTCATGCAGGGTCGCATTGAAGTTCTTGCGCTAAGGAGAGGGTATTTTCACTGGTGGCATCCCAGTTGTCCAACGCTTGCCTCGGAGAGATTTGCCTGGCACCTATCATTGTGACCTTTTTCAGCTCCAGGTGAAGACTTTTTTCTCCCCCCCCCCAGGCATTTTTGTCCTTCCATTTTGTCTTTAAGGGTGCGATCCTATGCATGTTTAGACGTTAAAAAGTCCCAACAATTCCCAGCATTCCCCAGCCAGCCATGTGCGTATACTGTGTTTTTAGATCTTTACACTGCTGATGGCTTTTTACTCTGGTTTTATTCGGTTTTAAACCTCTAGCATGTTGTATTTATACTATGCTTTAGCATGTTGTAACCACAATCTACCCAGACACTACACTCAACATCTGGGGGCTTCCTCCGACTGCCACCTCCCGAGGGAGGCTCAGTCAGTGGCAAGAAGGAGGCGGGCCTTTTCTGTGGTAGCCCCCCCCCCCCCAATTGTGTAACAAGTTCCCCACTGAGGCCCGCCTGGCGCCAACTCTGCTATCCTTTTGGTGCCAGGTTAAGACTGTCCTCTATTCCGAGGCATTTAACAGCTCTAAATAGTACATGGGGCGGGGGGGGGGGGGCAGTTGTGTCAGCTTTTAATTGGTCTAGTTTTTATTAACTTGGTTATCTAAGCCGTTTTTAAATTGGGTTTTTAAATTTTAGTATTGAAATTTTTATGAAGCTTTTATTGTCTGTATTTCATATTGTATTTTTATGAATGGTTGTGAGCCGCCCAGAGAGCTTCGGCCGTTGGGCGGTATAGAAATAAAATAAATAGAAATAAAATAAACCAACCTATTTTATGGTTTTCATTTTGTGAGCCGTCCAGAGAGAGCTTTAGCCATTGGGCAGTTTATCGAAAATGTAGTAATTATTGATTGAGTTATTTGTTTCACCTCTCGCCTGATCACAATAGGCGACCGGGAATTCCGTGGAGGCAGGTGAATGGGATCACTCCAGCGGGCGCAAGCTGGGAGTTGTCGTAGGCCTCTTTCTGTCTAAACATGCATGGCTTATGCTGGCTCAGCTTGTCTGAGAGTGGAAAGCTAAGCAGGGTCAGGCCTGGTTGTTACTTGGATGGGAGACCCCTCCTCTAGTTTCCCTGCATTGAGCAGGGGGTTGGACTCGATAGGCCTTCTAGGCCCCTTCCAACTCTATGATCTATGAAATCTATGAATTGTTCCCCAAGGCAGCATGCCTTTCGGTGCCAGTTGCAGGACACGTCCTACTTGTGGGCTTTCCAGTGGCATTGAATTGGCCACCTTGGTAGTCTGGGGCCTACAACACGGTGCCCATGGCACCTCTCCTGGTGCCCGCCAGGCTCCCTGCTGCACCTGAATTGTACTTTATTTCTTTCTATTATTGCTTCTTCTTCTTTTTTAACCTGGGAGGCTGGCATGCTGCAAAGTGAAGGGCGGCCCTCCAGCACCATCTTTACGTGGGTTCAAAAGAGCGGCTTTGTGTTTCGGAGCTCCGACCACACCTCTCCCTCGTACTTAGGTTCTTGGACGAGCGTCTTTTCTTTTAGTCTCACCCGTTTGCCTTCTGGGAAATGGGTGTTCTGTGTCTAAGAGCATAAGAAGAGCCCTGCTGGATCAGACCAAGGGTCCATCTAGGCCCGCATTCTGTTCACACAGTGGACAACCAGCTGACATGAGGGCAACAGCACCCTCCCGCCTGTATTCCCCAGCAACTGGTGTACATAGGCACACTGTCTCTGATACTGGTGATGCCCACCATGTCAAACCATGGAGGATGGGCAAAAGCCCTCCCCCCCGTGCAAACATTTTGAGAGAGGACCTCGACCTCTCTCCTCTCTCGCTCCCGCTCATCCGCTCCATCCTCTCTCATCTCTCTCTCCTCTCTCTCTCAATTTCAAATCTCCCACCCCCCAAAAATTTTGGGGACCACTATGACAGGCCTTTGGTCTGATCCAACGTGGCTCTTACTTTTGTGACGGTGGAGCTGCTCCTGGATGAGGGACTGTTGATTGTGTGTCTCTGTTTCCGCATTGGTTTGCTGTTCCGTAGCACTATTTTCACAATGTTTTAAATTGTATTCATGTATGTTCTGTGTGTGCTTTTAATTGATCGTAAGCCAATTAGAAAGGTCTTTGTTTAGCTGGGGAGCCTGAATAAAAATGAATAAATATTTGTGTTACAAAGGCATGCAATCAGCAAGGTTAGGTTAAGACTACTTTATTCTTAAGGCACGCTCTTCTTTTTAAAAAATGGATCTCCACTCAGCTTTTCTTCTCTGTCTCCCTTGGAAGCGTTACTCTGGAGAGAGCCCCATAGTATTGGATTGTGCTATTGGGCTCCACCAGGTCCTTCAGAGGCTTTGTGCGTGTTTCACGTGCTCCTGGGGATAGAGAGGTTGCTATTTTGTGGTTTTACCGCTAAGCCCTAGGAGATTCCGTTACAAACATCATCCCGTTAATTTGGGGGCATAAAGCCACAGGTAAAGTACTTTGCTGCTTATATCCCCCGTTTTTGTATATCGGTGAACTTAGCCTTTGGGAGTAGCGATAAAAATCTTCCTTGAGAATCTGTGGGGGGGGGGGAAGGGTGCCCAGCGAGGTTTTGCTTAGCTTGGGAGATACCTGGAGAGGAGAAGCTGGTGCCAAGCAAGGGGTCCGGCGAGGCTGATGGACTCTATGGGGACAGACCAAGCTGCCTTCCCCTAATGCTCACACCGGTTCTAAACTTGGAGAGCTCCGGTGGGGCCAAGGTCAGGAGAGAATTTGCAGCTCTGCAGGGTTTATTTGTGGCTTCAGACTATTGCTGGCGCGCACACACGCACGCGCGCACTATTTTTTGCCTCTTGAAAAATCTCTTTCCCTGCATCAGGTGTTTGCTTCACATTAGAGCTAGCATCCGATTAAGGCAGTGTTTCTCAACCTTGGGTCCCCAGATGTTTTTGGCCTACAACTCCCAGCATGCCCCAGCCAGCATAGCTGGCTGGGGCATGCTGGGAGTTGTAGGCCAAAAACATCTGGGGACCCAAGGTTGAGAAACACTGGATTAAGGGAATCTTAGCTGATGGGCAGAGTGATCCTGTGGACCCCTAGTCAGCGTCTAGAGGGCCATAGGATGGTTCGAATTCCCAGCTTCAATGTTGGAAAATTGCTCCAAACTCGGCGCTGGGGATCCGCACTTGGATTCCCCCCCCCCCCACACACACACACACAGCTGGCATGGAAAGAACCGTGCCAGCTACTTCTCCAAGGTCCTCGGAGAAGGGGTTTAGTGGGCCTCCTTGGGGGAGTAAGGGACACGGGCGCCACCAAGGTACAATGTATTCTCGCTGGCACCTCCGCCTCCTTCCCCCCCCCCTCCGAAGTGCAGCAGGTCGATGGCCGAAATCAGCCCTCTCACTCTTTTGGAGGGCGGGAGGAGCTCGGAGGTCCATGCTCCTCCCACCTTGCATGGGATGCCCGTAACCCTCCCGAGTTCAGGGGGCTACGGACAGCCTCATTGGATTGCGCCCTTATTGTCTGAGTTCAGGACCGGTGCAAGGCAGTTTGGTGCCCTAGGCAAGATCAGATATTTAGCGCCCCCCTTCCCACTTGAGAGCGCTGTATTTTGTTTTCAAGGCATTTCTGGCACCCCCTTTAGCCCTGCGCCCTAGGCGGCTGCCTAGTTGGCCTAATGGTAGCACCGGCCCTGTCTGAGTTTTAGTTGATCAATTTGATTTATCTGCATAGCATTTTCAATGGGGGGGGGGGAATATTTGGATAGGAAGTGTCCTTCTTGGTTTTGTTTGAATATGACACACACATGTGTCTCAGCAATCATTTTCATGGAAGTGGCATTCCCCATTCTGTCTGCCTCTTCCTTCCTTCCTTCCCCTCTCTCTCTCTCTCATACACACACGCGCGTGCACGCCTACACTCAGTCACACAGAAGAAGGAATGCCTCTTTGAAGATGGCATGTGCCAGCTGCCAGTTTTATAAGTACTTGTATTAAAAAATATTTTTTTAAAAAAATTAAATGTGCTGAAGATAAAGTTGCGGGGGCAGAACCTTTTTCTGGTGGGGGGCTGGATTGCTCCTCCCAGGCCCTCAACGGGTCGGATGACGTCAGCGCTCGTGGCCACGCCCACTGGGCTGGCCTAATCCAGCCATGCCCACACCTGTTCTGGTTTCACCCCGGCGAAACTAACTTTGCCAGCACAAACCAATGTGAAAACGGTGCCATAACAATTAATACTTTAAAAACATTATAACAAGACATTCGTAAAATGGAGTAGTGTCATGATCCATTACGAGTCAGGGAAAGCCTTTCCAATCTATATAGTGTTTCAATACAAAATTTCTTTACAATAACATCTCATATTCAAGATATCCAGAGTCACTAATTAGATTCCTTAGGACCAAAGGACCATTACATACCAGCAGTCCTTAAACTATTTGAAGCCAAGTCGGTTGCACAGCTTTTATATGGTATACAATTAGGCCCCCAAATTAATCTTACTGGTCTGGAACGTGTACAGTCTAAATTTTTAAGATCTGCTTTGCAAGTGCCAAAATATGTCTCTAATGCCACTATACGGCTTGAGACAGGTCTGGTAAAAGTTGAGGCCAGAGCATGGACGGTCATACTTACTTATTGGCTCAGATTAGTGTTTGTCCCGTGTGGTCTTGCTGCCCTAACTTTAAAAGATGACTTCCGAGACGACTTGGAAACGAGCAGAGGCAGATAAAATGTCAACTTTAGGCTTCTCTTCGCAGCTCTTGCTTGGCTTGGGCTACGAACATGCTAAAATAACCACCAAACAGCGTGTGATGGATACAGAACGACAATTAGATTTGGCCAGGTCCCCAAATTTTATTATTAATGAGACTGATGAAACATAGAGTGTTCGAGGATCGGGATATTTGTAAGAAGACCAAAACACTGGTTTATGAAGCCATTGTATTACCAACTTTATTGTATGCCTGCGAAACATGGACTATCTATAAACGTCACCTCCAACTCCTTGAAAGATTTCATCAACGTTGCCTCCGGAAAATCCTGCAAATTACTTGGGAAGATAGGCGAACAAATGTCAGTGTACTGGAAGAAGCAAAGACTACTAGCATTGAAAAAATGATCCTTCAACGCCAACTTCAGTGGACCGGTCATGTTGTTCGAATGCCTGACTGCCGTCTCCCAAAGCAGTTACTTTATTCCCAACTCAAGGATGGAAAGCGGAATATTGGTGGTCAATATAAGAGGTTTAAAGATGTTCTTAAGGCTAATCTAAAAAAATGCAATATAAACATCAAAAACTGGGAAGCTCTGGCCCATGAACGATCTAACTGGAGGTTGGCCTTTCACAAAGGTTCTATGGACTTTGAAGAAGCTCGAGTGCTAGGTGAAAGGGAGAAACGTGCTAAGCGAAAAGCACGTCAAATGAATCCTTTACAAGACCATCTTCCATCTGGTAACCTGTGTCCTCACTGTGGGAAGCTGTGTGGATCTAGAATTGGCCTCCACAGTCGCTTACGGACCCATCGCTAGAGTCTACACAATTTTCTTTAGAATTTTCCTCCTTTTAAAATCTCCTTTTTGTAATTTTTCTTTTTATCCTGGAAGACAATCTTACTCGGTCACGAGTGATCGCCTGACTGACTGACTGAGGTATCTTACCTCCAAAATGGCATACCTATCTAAACTCTGAATACCTGAACAGCGACGGGTTTTTAGCCTGGCTCGGTGTCAGGCCCTTCCCTCAGCAATTCAAGAAGGGCAGTTTAGGAAGATACCTTATTAGGAGCCGAAATGCCCATGTGGTTCCGGTAATGTTGAATCAACGGAACATGTTTTCTTTCACTGCCAGTTCTGTATTAACATCCGTGATAGGTTTATTTTGCCAATAATAAATACATTTCCAGGACATACAGAGCAAGTTTACATTTTGCTACTGCTACAAGATGCAAACCCTGAAATTAGTTATTTAGTTGCGAGATATTGTGCTGCTATGATTGACGTACGCCGGAGGTTGGTATGTCCCATATAATAGGTTTGGAATTGCTTTTAACTAGAAATCCAATTGTTTTATTTAAGAAACGTAGTATCTTAATCTGCTTCCTTGCTGTGTAATAGTTTTAAATTTAGTCAGATTAATGGTTTTAAATTCAGTTGTACTAGTTGTTTTATGGTTTTAAACTTCAGTTGCGTTGGTTGTACAGTGGTTTTACTACCTTAGCTTTTTGTTCTCGATTTGTGAGGACAAGCTCCAATACATTTACTTGTACGCTTGCACTTTATGCAGTAATACCTTGGATTGCAAGTAACTTGGTTTGAGAGCATTTTGCAAGACAAGCAAATTTTTAAATATTTATTTAATTTTTTTTTACTTGATATACAAGCGACGTCTTGCAAGACAAGTACTGTAGTACAACTTAAATTAAAAATCTCTGTACAAATTTTTTTGGGGGGATTTCGTTTTGATATAAGAGTGTTTTGGATTACAAGCACGTTTCCGGAACGAATTATGCTCTCAATCCAAGGCATGACTATATATTGTCTTCTCTGTGGGCTCCTAGTATGCAGAGAGTGTTTTAATGTGTGCTGGTCTATGACCGTAATAAAGGGTTGTTGTTGCTGTTGTTGTTGTAGAGTCACTAATTCATCTGATTTGTATGTATTCCAGTAATTAATCAGTGGTGTTTAGTTTTTTTTCCTGAAAAGTTTGGAGTGAGTTCATCTGTCGATTCCATAATAGTTTATAACTATTAATCTTACTCATTTATTTATTTATTTATTATGTTTATATCCTGCCTTTTTTCTGCAAGGAACCCAAGGCGGCTTACATAATCCTCCTCCTCCTCTCCATTTTATCCTCACAACAACCCTGTGAGGTCGGTTAGGCTGAGAGTCAGTGACTGGCCCAAAGTCACCCAGTGAGCTTCATGGCTGAGTGGGGGACTAGAACCCGGATCTCTCGAGTCCCAGTCCAACACTCTAACCCATTACACCACACTGGCTCTTATAAGCATAAAAAAACAAACTCCCCCCCCCCCCCAACTGATCGACTGATGGAATATGAGCTGTTCTCCAGGACTTAGCTAATAAAATCCGTGCTGCTCTCAATATGTATGGCACCATTACTGTATAATCTCTAGGTATCTGATTTATAATATGTCCCAAGAGTGTGGGAGTGGGATTTAATTGTAATTCAATACCAGCAATTATTCTAATGCTGCTTACAACCTCAGTCTTAATATTGCCTGACCAAATTACAATACCACTATAGATGCGTAAATGTTCTTCTTCTGTTCCTGCATCCCTAATGCTGCTGGACACATTTTGGATATTTTGGACAGTCCTTTGAATGTACATCTAATGGGAATTTAGACATACATCCTTCCATTGTTCTTCTGAGATTAATATCCCAAATTCTCTTTCCCACTTCTGATTTCCTCTGTGCTACTATTACTTATATCCAATAATATTTTATAGATTTTTGAGAGCAACCATTTTTGCACCCCAGACTATAATTGTTTTTCAAATGGGGTATAAGACTAGCTAATTCCACCCATTTAGCCATTTCTTAGATATAACTTATCCTGCAAGCAATGGAAAAAGAAGAGGTGGAGACTGGGATTCCACTAGATTGAGTATACAAAAGACTTACCCCTTCCGAAATGAAATAATTAAACTTAACCGAATTACCTTCCAACTAGAGCAGGGCTCTCCAACAATTCTGAGGTGAGGCCGATTTGCATAACTGCTCCCCAGTTTTGCCCATAGGAGATATGAGAGTCGGGTGATTTTGCCCCCTTTTTTCACCCCCTTTGGGATGGAATTTCCAAAAAATCCTTCCTTAGTGGGTGTCTACGTCATAAAAGCAATGTCCCTTCAAAATTTCACGTTCCTAGATTAAACGGTTTGAGCTGGGTGTTGATGAGTCAGTCAAAATCATCAGTCAGTCAGTCAGGACACCTTCTTTTATATATACCGGTATATAGATTTACCCAAGTTCCTTTTACCTAGGCATGCTAGTGTTTTAAGATACCGCTTTCCTTAACGCCTTTGGATAGGAAGGCGGAAGCAGGCTTTGTATAAGCAAACTGATGACCTGGGGGATTGGAGGGTTGATGCTTCAAGCTTTGGCATTCATGGATTTCTTTTTTCTATGTGTGTGTGTGTGTGTGTGCCAGAAGCCGGAGTCAAGTCATCACCTCCGAGACGAGCGTGGAGGAAGGTGGCGTTTTTGAAGGCCTCAAGCCGGAAGCACCCTCTCCTCAGCAGCTTTTCTCAGGCTTGGGGGGCATCCCGTCGGGATTGGGGGGCATCCCGTCGGGCACCATCACGGCCGCCCCTTTCCAGTCCAGTCTGGTCCTGGGGTCCTCGGCAGGAGGTGGGGAGGTGTTCATCCAGATGCCTGCCCCGCGGGACGAGGGGGCCGGCCGGCCGGAAGGAGGTCCGTATCACCACCGGCAGCAGCCCCACCATTACCATCACAGCCACCAACGGGGATCCTCCCTGCTACACATGGCTGGTGGTGACCGCCACGGACATTCTGAGGAGGGGCCAGAGGACCAGCCGGGGACTCCAGCGCCTGCCCTTTCCGAGCTGAAAGCGGTGATCTCCTGGCTGCAGAAGGGGCTCCCATTCATCATGATTCTCCTGGCTAAAGTCTGCTTTCCAGCACAAGCTTGGTAAGCCCTATGATTTTAAGATTCTAATTGCCATGCTGGATTGGAAAGGGGGGGGGGAAATCCCTCCAGACCAGCACGCTGTCTCCGACAGGGCTCAGCCCAAATGCTCCCGAGGAAAGGTTTGAGCAACGCCTGCCATTTGCTCCCAGGCGGAAGTCTGGGCTAGCTAGTCTTCTGGCACTTGGATTTATGATTCCGTAACCCGTTTGGCTGATGGTCAGTGGGCAAACCCAATCAGGGTTTGTTTATCTAACCATACTAGGTTGGGGAGCTGGTTCGCTTAGGGCCGGGGTCTTATGACCCTGTCAGTGCATGGCTGCTACCGGAAAAAAAAAACATTTGGCCCAAGCTGAGTTCATTTTATGGATTTATTAAGGAAATGTCTATCCCACCCTTTCATTGCCACTCAGGGTGGCGTACAACAACTTTAAAAATTGTTAAATTGTCCATTGCCACGGGCGGCCTTCTCCCTGGTCCCATCAGCCAGAGAAACCAGGGAGAAACCAGAGAAACCAGGGAGTCCCCACCAGGGAGAAACCTGGTGGGGACTAGGAGGAGGGCCTTTTCTGTGGCAGCCCCCAATTTATGACACTCTCTCCCCAGTGACCTCCGCCATGCCCCTTCCTTGATTAGCTTCCGCCGGGCATTCCCGCATTTTCAGGCGGGAATTTGGGGTGGGTTAGGATTTTTAAGTTTTTGTACTGTTTTTAATTGTGTTTTATAGTGTGTGTGTGTGTGCCCCCCCCTCTTGTATTTTATTGGATTGTACCTCGCTCAGAGTGGCCGGATGTCTGGCCAGATGGGCGATTCATAAATATATAAATAAATAAATAAACAGAAAGCTGGCTGCAGGGCAGGCGTCAAGGGTAGGCATGGTTGGGCACATGCCGAGGGCCCACACCCCAGCAGGGGCCCACTGATGAGAGCCCCCTGGCGTTCCTCTTCCCCATCGCAGCCTGCTTCTTCACCTGCCTCTTGCTGTGTCCCGGGCAATGGCGGTGGTGAGGAGGAGGAGGAGGAGCGGGAGATGCCATGGCCAACTTGCTCGCTGGCTTTCTGACTGTCAGGCGAGCAAGTGGAAGCGATGAGGAAAAAGTGGATGAGGACCAAGAGCCGCTGGCAACAGTGATGGTGGGAAGGGAGCCTCGCCGAGGGAGGGGCCCCCCACTGAGGGTGTCTTGCCCAAAGGCCTTCAAAAACCTGGAGCCGGCACTGGCTGGCTGTGGATTATGGGAGATGTAATCCAACACGCCTGGAGGGCGCCAGGTTGAGAGAAGGCTCGCAGTTTGGGTGTACTCTTGGACTTCTTGGATGCCCAGATCTTGGCAGTGCATCTGCACAGCTGAAGCTAGCGTGCCGCACCACTGCACCCATTCCTAGAGACATCTGATCTGGCCACAGCCACACGTGCCCTTAGTTCTGTCCCATCTGGACTACTGTAACGCGCCGTACGTGGGGCTGCCTTTGAAAGTGGTTCAGAAACTTCTGCTGGTCCAGGCTGCTGCAGGCAGGCTGTTCACCGGGGCTGGTTACAGGGAGCACGTGACTCCCTTGTTACAGCAGCTTCACTGGCTACCCGCCTGTTTCCGGGCACAATTTGGAGTGCTGGTTGTGACCTATAAAGCCTTCTACGGCTTGGGACCAGGCTACCTTCTCCCATACGAACCTGCCCGGTTCTTAAGATCTTCCGGAGAGGCCCTTCTTTCGAGGTCGGCATGTCTGGTGGTGACCTGAGAGAGGGCCTTTTCAGTGGCCGCTCCCAAGCTGTGGAACTCCCTCCCAAGGTTTGCTTCCTTTCAGTTCTCCTTCTGCCGGCAGGCAAAGACCGCTTTATTTAAGAAGGCCTTTAGCGTGTCCGCGGATCTGTTGGGTTGGGTGCTGTTTTTAATAATATTTGTTTTTTCCTGTGATCATTATGTTTTTATTGTATTTTAATGCATGGTTTTAAGCAAATTTCATTGTTTCTCTAAGCCACCTTGAGTGCCATTTTTTGGTAGAAAGGCGGGGTAGAAATAAAATAAAAATAATAAATAAATAAATAAATAAATAGGTCGCTAATGGCGCCATTTCACAGATGTGTAGCACTGAAGCTGAGAACTTGGATTCCTCGGTGCCCAAGAATGTAAGCATGGGATGAGTGTTGGATTGGGTAAGCGTGTTGGACTGGGACTCATATCCGGGTTCTAGTCCCCGCTCGGCCATGAAACTCACTGGGTGACTTTGGGCCAGTCACAGCCTCTCAGCCTAACCTACCTCACAGGGTTGTTGTGAGGATAAAATGGAGAGGAGGAGGATTATGTAAACCACCTTGGGTTCCTTGCAGGACAAAAGGCGAGGTATAAATATAATAAATAAATAAATGAGGTGACTCTTGGCTATTGCATGCTTGACTGTATTGGGATCGATAACCGGGAGACATTGTGATGAGGAGTTAGCATGAACTGTTCACAGTGTCCAGCATAGGCCTTTAGTGTAGCCGTCAAAGCAATGGACATTTGTTTAGTTTAATTGCAGTGAGAAACCTGCAAGGTAGCGGGGGCGGGGATTTGGCTACCAGCTGCTGTGAATTCCTTACTGCATCCGAAGTTAATTAGGATTTCTGGGTCTTCCTTTGCCCTCCCTCCTTTTTCCCACTGGCACCTTTTTGCAGCTTCCAGTGCTTGCTAGAATTTAGGGAGGCATCTATAAAATCCATCGCTTGTTAGCTTGACCTTTGGTTTTCTGCACGAGAGATGTGTGTGAGCTTTTCATTTGCTTGTGTATTGATAATCTGCATCCTTATTTCATAGAATCATAGAATAGTAGAGGTCGGAAGGGGCCTATAAGGCCATCGAGTCCAACCCCCTGCTCAATGCAGGAATCCAAGTCAAAGCATCCCTGACAGATGGCTGTCCAGCTGCACCTTGAATGCCTCCAGAGTGGGAGAGCCCACCACCTCCCTAGGTCATTGGTTCCATTGGCGTATTGCTCTAACAGTCAGGAAGTTTTCCCTGATGTCCAGGTGGAATCTGGCTTCCTGTAACTTGAGCCCATTATTCCGTGTCCGATGGTCGAGAAGTGATCCTGGCCCTCCTCTGTGTGACAACCTTTCAAGTACTTGAAGAGTGCGATCATATCTCCCCCTCATTGTATTTCATCATTGTATTCCATAAACTGTATGTTAACTTTCACACAGGTGGTTTTATTCCTTCCTGATTATCCTTGAATCTGAAGGGAGGTGCCTTAGCCGAACCAGGATAATACATTGACTTACTTCTCTCCTCCTTGTAGGAATTGCTCTGTGTATCGGCATGGCCAGCACATTTGCATATGCAAACTCAACTCTCCGAGAACAAGTCTCCTTGAAGGTGAGTATGGAGCAGAGATTCCTAAAGGGTAGCTCTGGAACGGACAAGATAAAGGGAGATCTCGAGATTGGTCACGGTCACGTTGCCAAAGGGGCTAAGAGGGGTTTTCTTCCTAAGATGGGGTTGAAACCAAGAGGCATTTAGGAACCAGCCCTTTAAGGCCTGGCTGAATATTACCATTTATTTTGTTTGCGGTTTGGGGGTGGAGGACTGATGAAACAATAAACATAGGTAGATGTATTTATTTTTTTATATTATGAACTTCCATAGAAGTGAAGAGGACAGGTCCTTATCCAGAGGAGCTTACAATCTTAACAGTTTGGTGTGAGGGGAGGGAAGTAGAGGCAGGAGTGAACAAGCTGGGTCAGCAACCTTGGTTCTCTTCTTTTCTTAAAGCAAGTTACTAGCCCTCATGGCTGCAAAGCTATGCTGAAATCTTAGAAGCCACAGGGGTCATATGCTGGTCTTTCTTTCCTTCTCAGGAGAAGAGGTCAGTGCTGGTGGTGTTCTGGATCCTGGCCTTCCTCGCAGGGAACACCCTGTACTTGCTCTATACTTTCAGCTCCCAGCAGCTATACAACAGGTGAGCCAAACGGCTTGCTGTTCCTGGGAGAAATAGGCGGCTCCCATCAGAGGAGCAGGGAGGGGCTGCTGTCTCGAGCTAATGGGAGGCAGGGTGGGATGCATTCATTTATGCTTGTAAGTGCCACCTTCTGCAGTGAGACTGGAAGTGACCGGTGGTGAGATGGAGAAAAGCCACCAAGAGATCAGAGGACCAACTGAGGCAACCTAATGGTCCTTGTTGGGTTGTCCTTCCCAGAATATTCATTTCTATCTTTTACTGGGAATGAACCTTGACATAGCATAGCTCATCTTTATGCAGCCTTGTAAATAAGCCCACAAAAGCTGCTAGCCTGTGGCGTAGTGGTGAGAGTGTTGGACTGGGACTCGGGAGATCCGGGTTCTAGCTCCCCACTCGGCCAGTGAAACTCACTGGGTGACTTTGGGCCAGTCACTGACTCTCAGCCGAACCTACCTCACAGGGTTGTTGTGTGTTTGGTTTCACATGGGAACTGGTGGTTTGCCTTGTGGTGGCGGGTCACCCACCCACCCACCATCCCCATCAGCCCGAACGTTGTGTTGCCATACTGCTCACTTAGGTTCTTCTGTCCAGTTTTCTTACAATTTTCCTAACTGATTTTGCTTATGGATTCCATTTTATCTTCTTTTTTCATTCTCATCAAATGTGTTTTGTCTCCCATTTTGTTTTGCTGTTGTTGTTGTTGTTGTTGTTCTGTGTGTGTGTTTTGTTTTGTTTTTTAGGATTTAATTTTGCCCGTTCTGCTGTGCCCATATTGTGAGTATTTTATTTTGGTTCCCCGCCCCTCCCTTTTATTTATTTATGTATTTATTTAGCAAGATTGCCCACCGACACTTCTAGATGAGCATGGAAGAATATCCCACAATGGCCACGTGTGGAGCCATAGACAGCGCTTTAAAAGTTATGTGGATTGCAGTGAGGCTTAGGGTGCAATCCAATGCATGTTTAGAGAGAGAGAGAAAAGTCCTACAACTCCTAGCATTCCCCAGCCAGTTGTAGGACTATTTTTCTGGCTTAACGTGCATAGGCTTAACTCCCTTAAATAATTTTGACTGAAGTTCCCAAAATTGCAGTCCTTGGCCCGTGTCTGAAAATGAGACACATCTGCCTTTTGTTTCTTGTTTTAACACACACACACACCCCAAAAAACCCCAGTATTACAATAGAAAAGGTTTCGTAAGCTTAAAAGTGGTTATAAATAGAATTGCAGCACAATCCTGATTAAGGGACTGGAAGCAAGGCCCTATGAGGAGAGACTGAAAGAACTGGGCATGTTTAGCCTTCAGAAGAGGAGACTGAGGGGAGATATGGTTGCACTCTTCCAGTACCTGAAGGGTTGTCACACAGAGGAGGGCCAGGATCTCTTCTCGATCATCCCAGTTTGCAGGACACGGAAGAATGGGCTCAAGTGACAGGGACCCAGATTCCACCTAAACACCAGGAAAAATTTCCTGACTGTTAGAGCAATAAGACAATGGAACCAATTACCTAGGGAGGTGGTGGGCTCTCCCACTCTGGAGGCATTCAAGGTGCAGCTGGACGGCCATCTGTCAGGGATGCTTTGACCTGGATTCCTGCATTGAGCAGGGGGTTGGACTCGATGGCCTTATAGGCCCCTTCCAACTCTACTTTTCTATTATTCTAAGTAAGCCCCATTAAGTTCAATGTGGATAGGATCCCAGCCTGAATTACTCATACAAATACCTACAATCATCGTAGCTGATCAAAAGATTATTCATAACTGCCTCCCCAAGTTCTGCTTCCATTGTCACTTTCCCAATAACTGGGGGGGGAAACACATATTAATGGCTTCTCCATTGCAACCCTGTAGATGTCTACTCAGAAGTAAGTCCCATTGTGTTCAATGGGACTTACTCACAGGTAAGTGGGCATAGGATTGCAGTCCTAATATTTCTTTATATTTAACTTCCCTTCTTCTGTAGTGTAGAATATATGTTCATTTCAGGCTGCTAATTATTACCCATATTTTATTTCCCCATTGCCTAATTGTTGGTCTCTTTCTCTTTTTTTCTTTATTCTCCAAAATTATGCAGTTGAAATCTGAGCATGTTCCTTGTGTTTTTTTTGCATTTTACAGTAACTCGCTGTGCAGTCCTATGCAAGTTTAGACAGAAAAGAGGCCTACAACTCCCAGCTTGCCCCAGCCAGCCATGGGTGGGGCATGCTGGGAGTTGTAGACCTTTTTCCCCCCTGTCTAAGCTTGCATAGGCTTGCGCTCTAAATAAATATAATTTGGAAAATAAATTGGAATATAGGAAAGCTCCATGAATGATGGAGCCCTGATCAGGCTGCATTTTTCTCATGGTCCATTTGTATTTCTGAGTCACCTTTTTGTGTTCCAACAACCTAAATCCCAACAACTCATTCATTATCCCAAACTGAAGCTGTGGGGCCTTGCTTTTTGCTGCCTTTCTTGGTCAATGAGAACATAAGAACTGCCGTGCTGGATCAGATCAAAGGTCCTCCTATCCCGCACTCTCCAACCTGGCCAAAAAGGGGGACACAGGAATGAAATGAAGAGGAAGCCATTGTACTTATTATTTTCTCTTCCTTTGGGACCAGTGGAAGGGGAAATCTTGAAAAACAAAAAATGGGGTGGGGGGATAGAAGGAGAATATCTGGATTAGGCCTGTGGGTCGGAAATTCCGTACCCCTCACATAGATCCTCAGGTCCACCTTGAACCTGTTGCTTTTCTCAGAAGGAGCATTAAGAGTCTTTGATCGCACTTGGCGCTCTCCTTGGTTCACTTTGCTCCGGGGGAGTTACCGGCAGCTTCGATGAAATGTCTGGCCGCCGGCATGTCCTTCGGCAACGTTCACATCTTGCCGTCCCGCTTTTTCAGCCTCATATTCCTGAAGCCTAACCTGGAGAAGCTGGATTTCTTCGATCTGATGTGGATTGTGGGGATCACCGACTTTGTCCTCAAATACCTCACCATTGCCTTGAAGTGCCTGGTTGTCGCCCTGCCGAAAATCATCCTGGCTGTTAAATCCAAGGTAAAATGGTTCCGTTCCCACTCTGGCATTGTGTGTGTGTGTGTGTGTGTATGTATGGGCTGGAATTTTGATTTCTTTTTTTGCCTTAACATGTGCGGTGGGGAGAGATAGTTGAAAGGAGCACCCTCTGATGGTGCTGAGGATCGGGATGGACCTCAGTCCTTTGTTGAGAAACCTCTTCTCATGATGGCACCTCTTTGACCCAAAGGGGAGGGGATGAGAGAGAGAGGAGGGGGGTGCTACTGTACGTCCCATACCGCATCCTGCAACCGATTTATTTATTTATTACATAAATAAGAGAGCCAGTGTGACAGTGTTGGACTGGGACTCAGGAGATCCGGGTTCTAGTCCCCACTCGGCCATGAAGCTCACTGCGCGAATTTGGGCCAGTCACTGACTCTCAGCCTAGCCCACCTCACAGGGTTGTTGTGAGGATAGAACGGAGAGGAGGAGGAGGTATATGTAAGCCACTTTGGGGTCCTTGCAAGGGGGAAAGAAGGGTGGGATATAAATGAAATAATAAATAAATAAAGAGCCAGTGTGGTATAGTGGTTAGAGCTGTTGGACTGAGTCTCTGAAGATCTGGGTTCTAGGCCATGAAGCTCACAGGGTGACTTTGGGCCAGTCCCTGACTCTCAGCCTAACCTACCTCACTGGGTTGTTGTGAGGATAAAATGGAGAGGAGGAGGACTATGTAAGCCGCCTGCGGTTTCTTGCAGGAAAAAAGGCAGGATATAAATATAATAAATAACTTTATACCCCATCTTTTTTTTTTCCTTTTTCAAGGAACCCAAGGGGCTTACATGGTCCTCCTCCTCCCCATTTTATCCTCACAACAACCCTGTGAGGTTGGTTAGGCTGAGAGTCAGTAATTGGCACAAAGTCACCCAGTGAGCTTCGTGGCCGAGTGAGGGACTAGAACCCGGATCTCCCAAGTCCCAGTCCAACACCTTAACCACTACGCCATGCTGGCTCTCACCTGAAGGGATGTTCTAGCCCTTAGTAAACAGACCACCACCCTCCTCCTCCAGCTTCCTGTGTGTTGATTTAAAAAAATGACGGTGTGAAAAAAAACACCTCTTGAACTTAGAACAGATGCCTTCGAACGTGCAGTCTGCTGTAGGCTGCTTTTTTGCAGGTCCGACTGAAAAAAAATTGGGAGTTGCGCTATAGGATGGAAGCCGACCGATGTGCTCTTGCACCATGACAGTTCATTTCAGGCCTAATTCCCGCGGAGCTGGTCCCCCTCTGTCTGGGCTATACTATTTCAGACCAAGGGGGGGGGTGTCACATAATGGGATGCTCCACGATACAAAAAATAATAGTAACAAATCCCTACACATAGAAAAGTAGCATATACTTTCCCACCCCTGACATGCTAGCTTTCTGTCAGTTTAATTTATTTTTACCCCGCTTCTCAAATCGTTTTCCAAGAGGCTTACAAAAGATACAGTAACGATAAAACACTGTTAAAAATAAAACATGAGACTAGATGTGAAAAAGACAGCACGATTAAAGCCACCTTTAAAACAGCAGAAATAAATCATAAAGTGTATTTGGGAATGAAAAAGTTTTCTATTCCTGTGTTTAAAAAAGTGGGGGAAGGGGTCCCCACCACTGCCAGAATATACCGTTTTTAAATTATATTTTAGGACAGTACTAATAAAATAATGTTTTAAAATAAGCTGAAAGGGGAGAGTTAAAACTGTGATGGGGGAGCATGGGAAAGATGGTTTAAGAGTTAGTTTTTTCCTATATAAATTGGAAAGAAAGTACAACGCACTGACAGCTACGATGCATACAATTTCAAGAAAAGCTAACCAAATGTTCTAGTAGTTGTTGTCTTTGCACTCATGTCAGTACATTGCGAATAAAGACAAGGAGCTTGTTGGATCTCCCTGGGGAGAGAATGCCTCAGCTGCGGTGCCACCACCAAGAAGTCCCCATCTCTAGTGCCAGCCAATTGGATGGGCCAGAAAGCTGATGCCAATCTTAAGGCTTGGGTGCAGGATCATACAGGCAAAGGTGCTCCAATAGCCCTGGTGCAGCAGTGGGCAATGTTGGTTGGTCCAGGGGCCATTTTCGCCCGCATAGGCCGCACACAGCAGGGGCACTGGTGGAATTTTGTGGGGCGCTGGCAGCGGCAGCCAAAAAAATCAACCATTTGCCACCAATTTTCGGTGGCAAACTGCTACAGAGTGCTACAATGTGCCAAATTTAGCTTATTTGCAAGCTAAATTTGACCGTTGTATCATAGCAGTTTGTCATCAAAAATCAGCAACAAATCAGTGATTTTTGCTGCCACAAATCTTGGCAGGGAACGGTTGCAGGGCCACACTGTCGGGCTGTGGGGGCCACATGTGGTCCACGGCCCAAATGTTACCCACCCCCGTAGTAAACAGTAGTGCACTAGTGACTAGGAGGACCGACAGTCTAACTCGACCTACAGCAACTTCATAGGTTCACACATGTCAGTTAAATGTTGGGCACCCAATCAGAGGAACCTTTGACAGAATTTAGAAGAAACACAGATGATCATCTGGGCAAAGCCCTCACGGTCTTCCCACCGCCCCCCCCCCCCACGTTCCCCCATTCACCTTTATTTTTCTCCTTTCCATTTGCGCTGAAGCCCTTTTGTGATGAAGATGGATGGGGTCGTCCATATTAAGCACACGCTTTTATTGTTATTGAGCCTGTGCTGAAATTTCAAGCTGGGAACAGAAGTGATTCTAAATGGGGTGTTTGTGTAAGTAGGTGCGGCAGGAACGGTTTGTTCCTGTACACCGGGGTACTCGGAAGGACTATTAATTTATCTCTGGCAGTAGTCCAGCGATTTTCCTCTCCTCCTCTGATGATGATGATGATGATGATGATTTTATTTGGGGAGATTAATGGGCTGGGTCACACAGCATCATTCAGCTTTTGTGGGGAACGGGAAGCAACCCAACACGCAAGCGATGCAAATAGGCAGCCCAAGACAAATTGCAGCGCTGGAAGAAGTTCACAGCCTTTGCTTGCTCGTCTAAGAGCTATCCCAGGTTCTCATTAATCCTTGTCCAAAAGAAGAAAGAGGCTGCGTCTGTATTTCCAGCCACACCAGGAGGCTGGTGAGATTGCATCTGTCAGGGGCCCTCTAATGGTTCACAGCACAGATGCCTCATTCTGAAAATACCTCTTTGTCGGGACGCTGATCCATCTCGAGTCACAAATGGGTTTTTGGGGGGGGGGGTTGAGATCTTCCTTGCAAACAAAGCCCTTGTGGAGGCTCCAGGTGCTAACTTGTGGACGGCATCTTACAACCGGCCCTGTGCTCATGTGTTCTGCACTGAATTTGACCTCCTGAATATTTTGGCTTTCTATATATTTTTTAACTTTTTTTTTTTAAAAAAAAAGTCAAGCGTGTGCACCTCGTGGTTGCTGAGAAAAGCCTGAAAACTCCCACGTGATGTCCAGCAGTGGACTTCTTTCTACATGATACCTTCCTCCATGGAAATGATCTACGTCAGGGGTGGGGAACCTTAAGCCCGCGGGCCAAATCCAGCCCTCCTGGGGTCCCAATTTGGCCATCCAGGGTTCAGCAGATGGCACCACCTCTTTTCACCTGGCACCACCTCTTTTCACCAGACTGCCAACGGTTTGATGGTCGTCCCCCCTTTTCTAAAAGGTTGGCATGCCTCTCCTGAGGCTCAGTTGCAGGCTGTAAGAGCTTTCAGTAAAAATATGCTAGTACTTTTGGTGCTTTGACCCCACCCATTTTGCACGTGGCCCGGCCACCACGAATGTGGCTCCTGAGAATATCTCCAAAATGGAATTTGGCCCTCAAGCTGAGAGAGGTTCCCTACTTCTGATCTACATCTGTAAGAAATGCATGTGTGCTACGATATCTGAAACGGGTGTCATGAGAATTTGGTTTTTCCAGTGACTGCTCAGATCAGGCAGGCAATTCACTTGCCCTGTGCATGCAGTGGTGGTAAGATAAGATTTAGTTATTACTTACTTACTTAATTAATTATATTTTTACCCCGCCTTTTTTCCTGCAAGGAACCCAAGGTGGCTTACATACCGTAATCCTCCTCCTCCTCCTCTCCATTTTATCCTCACAACAGCCCTGTGAGGTAGGTTAGGCTGAGAGTCAGTGACTGGCCCAAAGTCACCCAGTGAGCTGCATGGCCGAGTGGGAGACTAGAACCCTGATCTCCCAAGTCCCTGTCCAACAGTCTAAACCACTAAGCCGCACTGCCTATTTAGGGGCCCACAGCAGTTACAACAGCTGGGATTGCTTAGCTTAGAAAAAAGGTGCGTAAGGGGAGACATGAATGAGGTGTACAGAATTATGCGTGGTGTGGACAAAGTGGATAGGGAGACATTTTTCTCCCCCTCTCAAAATACTAGAACCCAATGGGTCATCACATAAAGCTGATCGGTGGGAGATGCAGGACAGATCAAAGGAAGTATTTCTTCACACTGCGCAGAGTTAAGCTATGGAATTCACTTCCACAAGATGTAGTGATGGCCACCAACATGGAAGGCTCACGCTGGCTCAGCGCTTGTCTGAGTGTGGAAAGCTAAGCAGGGTCAGGCCTGGTCATTACTTGGATGGGAGACCCCTCCTCTAGTTTCCTGCATTGAGCAGGGGGTTGGACTCGATGGCCTTGTTGGCCCCTTCCGACTCTATTATCTATGAATCTATGAAAAGGTTAGACAAATTCATGGAGGAGAAGGCTATCAATGGCTACTAGTCCTGATTGGCTATATGCTTCTTCCAGTATCAGAGGCAGTATGCCTATGTACACAAGTTGCTGGGGAACACGGGCGGGAGGGTGCTGTTGCACTCCTGTCCTGCTTGTGGGATCCCGTGGGCAGCTGGTTGGCCACTGTGTGAACAGAATGCTGGACTAGATGGACCCTGGGTCTGATCCAGCAGGGCTCTTCTTGTGCTCTTATGCTGAAAAGGGGCAGCCCCCAGCAACAGCTGAGCTGCTGCAGTATTCTGCACTTGCTGCAGCTTCTGGGCCAACCTTAAGGGTAGCCCCACATAGAGCACACTGTAGTAACCCAAGCCTTGAGGTTACTAGCGCCTCGTTACTACATGAGTTTAGGAAGCACTGTCCGAGGCTTGCGTGCATGGGGGAAGAGGAAGGGGCCAAGCACCTGCCTTTTCCTAAATTTCCACCAAGAATATTCCTGTTTGTTGCTCCCCGCCTTCTTCTTCTTCTTCTTCTTCTTTTTTTTTTAATCTCCACACCCCTCAAGCTGTCACTCCTTAGCAGAGTAAACGAGAACGTGCCATTTGCCACGTGGATAACAATGGGCCGCCTCCCGGAGCCACATGGCGCGGGCAGTTTTAATTTACTGTAATTCGTTTTCTATTGAACCAAATGGTAACTGCTTGTTGTTTGTTTTTAATGGAGGACGTTCAGCACACCGGAGGCGTAGCCAAGGCCCTCTTGAGGGAAGGAAGAGCGCAGCTGTTCGGCAGCGCTGCAGCTCTGCGTGTCTGGCATCCTTTGGGCTTTTCGGATTCAGGAAAACTGCGGTTTTGATGGTCGGGGGTCACTCGCCGCACATGGCTTAACCTACATGCGTCCACTCGGTAGCAGGGATGTTGACAAGTCCTTGGTTTCGAGTCACGAGTCGAGTCACGAGTCTTTGGACCCGAGTCTCGAGTCCGAGTCCTTGGTCCAAAATGGTGACTCACAAGTCACGAGTCACTCCCAAAGCTGACTCCACGAGTCCCTATTAAAATCAATGGGGGGTTTTCCCAACAAAATAAGGCTATTTCAGATGTGTGGCTCTCCCAGACAGGCAGAGGAGGCAGGGAACCCCAAAGCAGGCAGGCAGAGGCCTTTGTCTTGGACAATTCAAACTGTGGAACTGGTCAAGAAGAGACCAGGCAGGCAGAGGAGGCTGGGAACCCCAAACAGGCAGGCAGAGGCAGCCAAACCCAAAATGTCTGAAAGGTTGCATTTTAGGGAAATGATTTTAAAAAATAAACTTGCTGTACTTCCTAAAACTTATCCATGTTGCATTTGAGGAACACGATTTTGGAACACAAGTCCTTGGTCTCAAGTCCCGAGTCGAGTCTCAAGTCCCATTAAAAATATTGGGACTCGAGTCTGACTCGAGTCAGAGGGGGGACTCAGTCTGACTCATGAGTCGAGTCCTGGAGTCCGAGTCCCCATCCCTGCCTCGGTAGTGGATCATAAACAGGAGATTGTGTACACCAAGGGTCCCCAACCTTTTTGGGGATCAGTGTGCACATTTGCGATTTTGAGAGAGTGTCATGGGTGTTCCCACAAAATAGCTGGCGTGGGGGTGGGAATTGACCGTTCATAAAGTGGCTTGCATGGTGGGCATAGGACGGTCACAAACCGTTCATTTCCCAGAAGTGGTGAGACTCAAAGAAAAGTCACTTTCTCAAGAACCTAAGTACAAGGCACTGGTAGGGGCTGAGCTCCAAAACACAAAATCACTTTTAAAACCCAAATAGAGAGCCAGTGTGGCTTAGTGGTTAGAGTGTTGGACTGGGACCCCGGAGATCTGGGTTCTAATCCCCACTCAGCCATGAAGCTCACTGGGTGGCTTTGGGCCAGTCACTGACTCTCAGCCTAACCCAGCTCACAGGGTTGTTGTGAGGATAAAATGGAGGAGGAGGAAGATTATGTAAGCCACTTTGGGATCCTTGCAGGAAAAAAGGTGGGATATAGATATAAATAATGAATAAATACAGATGGCGCTGGTGAGCAGCCCTTTGCTTTGCAGCATGCCCGCCTCCCAAAATCATTTTAAAAAATAATAATTTAAAACGTCTTTAGGCAGCTCATAGCCAGCAATTTAAGAGCCCCTCCTGTATCAGGATGCCAATTCTCTGCCTTTTACCTTCTCTTCCCAATAACAGTGGGATTTGACCTTAGGCGTGGTGCGAAAGACACTCCAAACAAATTGATGTTAACAATAACTGTTTACTTTAGTAGATTTTGGTATATTAGATTCACAATAACTTAAGGTAATTACACAAATAGAGCTGTATACTTTCAAAAAGGAGGTATACTAGAAATAAAAGGAATAATAACGCAGTTCTCTCTAACCTAGCTACTCTTTCACCTGTAAGCCTCAGTGAAGAGATTCCTTTCCCAGCCTAGCCCGTGGCCATTCTGCATTCTTCAGTGATATTCAGACTCTGCTTCTCTGTCTGTCTCTGCTTCTTGGTGCCTGCAAAACCTCTCCCCCACACAGCTTCAGCCTCTCCCTCTCCCTCTCCCTCTCCCTCTCTCTCTCTCTCTGCTGCTGCTGCTGCTGCTGCTGCTTCTGCCTCCCCTTTATATACACTCTCACCAGGACTAGAAGACTACAAACCTGTGACCTCAAACTGGGGAAATGAAACTTAACTCTATTAAGGGGGAAATATGACTTCTCTCAATGAAAAGGAAACTTTAACTCCATGAGGGGAAAATGAAACTCACAAATGCCCCCCTCCCATCATGAGATGTTTGGGCCTACAGGGTTCAAACTAACTCAAGCCTGTGTAGGCCTCAATCCTTCACAGGGTGCTCATCCAGTTTTTCAGATATGGGCAATGCAGGGTAGAGATGGGCCTAAGCCAGCCCAGTGAGTTTTTGGCTGCCTCAGGATTTGAACCCATCTCTCCCCAATTCCAGTTTCATTAGTGCATCCTGTGGACCTCTCTCTCTCTCTCTCTCTCTCTCTCTCTCTCTCCCTCCCTCCCTCTCCCCCCTGCAGGGGTGGGGAACCTCTTTCAGCCCATGGGCCAAATTCAGCTTGAGAGAAGCTCTGGGGGATGGATTCCAGTGGTGGGCGGGGCTGAAGGGGAAAGGGGCGGGGCCAGAACTGCCAGCCTATTGTAGCCTAAAGCTCTTTCCTGCCAGTCACTAAGCCTTAGGTGAGGCATTTCGACCTTCCAGGATGGAGGGAAACGGCACAAAAACCAGGGAAACCACCAAATGATCGGTGGTTAGGGGAAAGGTGGATGGGCGGGGCCAGGGGAAAGGGCGGGGCCATCTGGTAAACCCAGGACGGTCAGCTTAAGCCCCGGGCCTGAGGTTCCCCACTCCTGCGCTACTGGCTGTGACTTAGTAGCTGTGGTGGATAGATGCTGAACAGGCAGGACCAGCCATGAGATGCTGCAGGGAGAAGGATCCAAGGGACGCCCTGAGTCTGTAAGGCCCGTGGGTCCTGGTCTTGCTTCCACCGGGGAGGGGAGCGTCGTCAAGCCCCTCACCTTGAAAGGCCGGTGACAGCCTCTCGTCACAAGCAAAGCTGCAGCCCTCTGCAATGAGCCGAGGTTGCTGCAAAACCTCCCTGCTAATCTGTTAAATTGCCTGTGTTTGGGAGCTGAGAGGGTTGCCATTACAGATATGCTCTGTGATGCCCCCCTGGGATTGAACGGAGGAGGAGGAGAGTCCAGGTCCTTGAGTAAGCGCTGGCGTGACCTCACTCCGCATCCCGAGGGATATGAGATCATGAGAATGCCGAAGCTCTCCGCGGGCTTCAATTTGTTCCGCGCGTAAGGACAGCCTGCCGAGTGATCTCATCCTGGGGGACCCAGGGGGGGGGGAGTGGGCAGTGCCTGCTGCTCTCCTCCTGGACCCTAAAAGGCTCAGTCCCCACGGTTCTCGCCAGCGGCAAGGAAGCGGTGTTGGCGAATGCGTGGAATGGGCAGCATAAACAGGATGCTTTTCGTACATCGCTCGGTCCGCACAGGCTGCCTCCGCTTGCACGGTACACAAAGCCCTTCTGATGAATAAATTCACCTCCTAGAGTGCTGATGATGCGGCAGTGTGTGAAGTTCGCCGCTTTATGCTGCCCAACTTTGCGCATTCTTCATGCGCTCAGACACTGGTGCCTGTGTGCATTCACCCTCTGCCCAGCCAGTGGTGCTTGTGTGCATTCCTGCGTCTACTCGTTGATTCTTATGTGCGTTCTTCACATGCCTGGTTGCTTATGTGCATTCTCTGTGCACCCAGTCACTGGTGCCTGAAGCGTTTCGAATGCTCAGAAGCTGTATAAAAATGCTAAGTATTACTGACGCAGTCAGAAACTGGAGAGTGTCACAGTTGTTTGTTACAGTTTATCTGCTGAGTCGTTGATGACAATTGCCTACAGGGTTGCCAACTTTATTTGCGGCGGGACTCCTGTGCTTTTAACCGCTGCCCACCTGGCAGAATTTTACTTGACGTAGTGGTCAGAGTCAGACTGGGAAGATGTGGATTCGAATCCCAGCTCAGCCATCTAACTCAGTGGGTGATCCAGAGCCAATCTCAACCTAACCTATTACAGGGTTGTTGCAAGGATTATTTTTTTTTTTAAAAAAGTTGTGTATAGTGGGGGGAACATAAGAATATAAATGTATACTCCCAGTTCCAACTGCAACAGGAGAAGGTGACCCCAAATTTGATACCATCTTTCAGTCACGATCATTCTCTCTCTATTTCTCATGTCCAGGCGTTGAGTGCCGTTGCTCACATAGGCAAAATGGCACCACCCATACAGAAATGGGGGAGGTATCAGCAGGCTCGTAGGAATACTAAGGTTTGCAGAACTACAACAAAATTTAGGGGGGAAAGACCCCCCAAAAAGGTGGGGGGACCCAATGCAGACTGAGAATGTTCAGTGGCCACAGAATGTTGACTGACTGTTGGGGGGGTTGGAATAGAAATGGCTGGAGGCCTGAACAGCAGCACTTCAGACTGCAACATTTTGTTGCAGATTCATTTATTTATATTTATTTAATGTATTTATAGGCCGCCTTTCAGGGCGGGAGCAAGGTTCTGCTTGTCCCCTCTGAGTCACTGTCGTCTGTGAGAGTTGTGAACAGACTTAGATCCTTCTGCTTAGGATCCAGTTGTTCCCTCCCTTTTTAGTGAGCAAGCCCGATGCAGGTTGCTCAAAGCTTGCTCCGGTGTCATTACCCGAGAGCAAGAGAAGAATCAAGAAAGAGGCCAAGAAGAGATCATTTTTGACCTCTGCAAACCGGAGCAGAGCTGAAAGGACATGGGAATAGGTGTCAGAGAGATAAGGTTTTCCTTTTTCCTCCTTCCTCCTCGTCCCTTTTACCTTGTGTGTTGTGGTTTTTTTTTACTGTAAGCCTGTGGGCGGGGACTGCCTTATTTTATTGATTCATTGTAAGCCGCTCTGGGAGCCTTTTTTTTTTTTGGCTGAGGAGCGGCATAAAAATGCTTTAAGGGAAAATCTATGCAAGTTTAGACAGAAAAAAAGGCCTACAACTCCCAGCATGGGACATGGGAGCATGGGAGTTGTAGTTGTAGGCCTTTTTTTTCCTGTCTAAACCTGCATAGGATTGTGCCATAAATAAATAAGGTTGCCAACTCTTTTTTTGTTTAACTGACCTTGCTCCTGTGCCTTTAATGGGAACCTAGCATACACAACGTTTAGCATCTGAGACTTTACCTGGCATGGAAGTTAGTGCTGGCCTGGGAAAAGCTTCCTGTGCTAAATGTCTTTGGAGAAGGCTCCTCCTGCTCAGGGATGGATTTCAGCAGAGGGTGGGGGCCAGCCCAGCCTACATAGGTACCTTTAAAGCAGTGTTTCTCAACCTTGGGTCCCCAGATGTTTTTGGCCTACAACTCCCAGCATGCCCCAGCCAGCTATGCTGGCTGGGGCATGCTGGGAGTTGTAGGCCAAAAACATCTGGGGACCCAAGGTTGAGAAACACTGCTTTAAAGCATGGCTGGTCAAGTTGTGGCCTTTCAGATGTTTTGACCTACAGCCCCCATCAGCCCTAGACAGCATAGGCATGGCTGATAGAGGAGTTGTAGGCCAAAATATCTGGAGAGCTACACGTTGCCCACCCCAGTTTTAAAGGGTGAGAGCCACGGTGGCATACGTAGATCATAGAGTCGGAAGGAGCCTACAAGGCTCTCGAGTCCAACCCCCTGCTCAGTGCAGGAAACTAGAGGAGGGGGGTCTCCCATCCAAGTAATCACCAGGCCTGACCCTGCATTAGCTTTCCACGCTCAGACAAGCTGAGCCAGCGAGTCAGGCGATCCGGGTTCTAGTCCCCTGCTCAGCCGTGAAGCTCACTGGGTGACTTTGGGCCAGTCACTGACTCTCAGCCGAACCTACCTCACAGGGTTGTTGTCAGGATAACATGGAGAGGAGGAGGAGGAGGAGGAGGAGGAGGAGGAGGAGGAGGAGGAGGGTTATGTAAGCCGCCTTGGGTTCCTTGCAGGGGGAAAAAGGTGGGATATAAACATTAACAATAATAAAATAAATAACGTCGTTACCATCATGCAGACTGTGGCGGAAATGATCATGGCACAAATAACAGACAAGTTGGTGACCAGTTTTCCAAATGTCAACACAGCTTTTAGAACGTATATTGCCATTTTTGGAACAAGTTGTGAAGGGGGGGAGTGCTCCCTTTCAAAGTTGAAATGTATAAAGAGCTGTCCTAGGTTGACCATGGGACAGAAACGACTGTTTTTGCTTGCACTACTCTCAGTTGGGAATGAGCTTTTGCAAAAAGAAAGAAATTTGAAGATGTATGTGCAGGGCCTCCAATCTGCATCTTAAAAGCCCTCCTCACTAGGATCCCGATGCAGATTGGCCCCCCTGCACCTACTCTAGAGTAAAAACGGGGGGGGGGGGGAGATGTAGCTGCTAGACACAGATTTAAAGTCATGTCAGTTTTGGTCCTTGGCCCGGGGCTTTGTTTTGAGCACTGATTGAACTTGTCGTCCTTCCACCAAAGCATCCACTCCTTGTTCCCGTAAGCTTTCTTCATTTCAGCGGTATATTTTAAGGCCCAGGGAGAGTCATTTCTTGTTGGTGTCGTTAAACAATGGGGAGTCAGAAACCTTTGTCGATCTGCTACAAATCGCTAGGAGATCTACCAGTAGATCCAGATCTACCCTCTGCCCACCCCCAGCTCTACAGGGCGGCAACAAAAGCACTTGGAGAATGAGGCCGGTGTTCTCTTAAGTGGGCCAACCGGAGTGAGGTTAAAATAAGCGAGACCACATCTCCTAGGGATGGAAGTTGTGATGACTGTATTTTCAAGCTGTCCTTTCTGCCCCAGGAGTGCAGTCAGCCAGGAGGTAAACACTGATCAAAATTGCTTTGCAGGTCCCTCGGCGGTTTGCTCAGTTAAGCCAAGCTGCCTTGTATGTAAGAGCACGGAAGAGGCTCTTGTTCTGCAAAGAGCCTGAGCCTTCTGCCACAGCGCTCAGCTCTTTTGAGAGAGAGGATCCATTTTAAGCAAAGCAAATACTCATTGAACAAAGCCAGGTGTATATATATATACACACACACACACACTTTCCCTAATACACAATATGCTTTAAGGCTGCAATCCTAAACCCACTTACCAGGGAGTGTAATCGGCCTTACCTCTGTGTAGACATCCATAAGATTGCACTGCAAGCCTGGTCAAACATCAGATGAAGCAGCAAAACTGCTTATGGGCTGAACCGTAGGAGGACACTGATGTTGGGGGGAGCCCCACATGACTGAATGTTTTGCCATACAGATTTTTATATATCTACCGGTATATAAAATCTATGTAGATATATAAAATCTGTATGGCAAATCTGTATCTTTGTTCATAGAAACCTAGCAATTCAGGGAGAAGGGTGATCAGACCTCTTCTCCCTGACACTCTAGTCGTCTATATGCGGGGATTCTTTGTTTTTTGCTTTGTTTATTCAATCATATTAGCATCATCTACAGTCTGGGCAGAACAAGGGTGAATGGTTCTTGGAGATAGGTTGGTTCTTTGTAATCCTTATTAAGGTTGAACTCTGTGAACGTTTTAGTCTCGCTCCTCTGCACTTCTATATATTTGCAATTTACACCTTGTATTTTATTTATTTTTTAACATTTAGATTCTTCATATGATTGCTGTGCTGCTGATTTATTGTCTGTAGTTTTATTTGGGGAAGGGCTGTAGCTCATGCTTTGCATTTAGAAGGTCCCAGGTCCAAGTAGAGTTGAGAACGGCTCCTGTCTAAAACCGTGGAGAGCTGCTGTCACTGGGCCTAACTCCCTGGTAAATGCACACAGGAAGGATCACAACTGCGGTCTCCTCTCCAAACGCTTTACTTCTCCTTGACCCATGGCAGCCAGCAAGGCATCTTAGATTCTCTTTTTGTGCCTTGTAGGGGAAGTTCTACCTGGTCATCGAAGAGCTGAGCCAGCTGTTCCGCTCCCTGGTCCCCATCCAGCTGTGGTACAAATACATAATGGGGGACGATCCATCCAGTAGCTATTTCCTTGGAGGGATTCTTCTGATCATGTACAGTCTCTGCAAAGTAAGTTGTCGCCCCTCGGTCCCGTGACACCATTTCTCTCGCAACTGGTTCTCCTTTTTAAACACTCACAGTTGCCGAAATGCTAGGTAGGTAGCATTCACCATCTGTGACCAGCGTACTTACATAACGGGACATGCCCACCACATATGTAGGAAAATCAGTGGATGTGAAATTGCATTTCCAGCCGCCATAAATCTGATTCCTTTCTTCGTGGATCTGATTCAGCTTCTTCAGAGAGAGACACAAATGGCAATCGAAATGTGACTTAGCAGTGCGATGCGACATCTGTGCCGATTTTCGCCCGTAACACACCACCCGTAGACCAAAACTGGGGGGAGGACATGGGCGTGCACGTAAAGCCTGCTCCCGAACATCCCAGGGCATCCGGCTGCCTTATGGATCTTTGCGCATTTAGCACAAAGATCTGAAAAGGGTTCTATAAGTGCGTGTCTATTAAGGGGGAAATATGACTTCTCTCAATGAAAAGGAAACTTTAACTCCATGAGGGGAAAATGAAACTCACAAATGCCCCCCTCCCATCATGAGATGTTTGGGCCTACAGGGTTCATGCCACCACCACCCCCGCCAACCTTTTTGGCCCTGTGGGCACATTTGGGAATTTGAGAAACTGCTGTGGGCACCACCACAAAATGGCTCCCACGGAGGGTGTGGCTAGTCATATAAAGCTGAATGCGCTGAGTCGCCGCTGGCAACGCCCCTGCCATTGGGAGCCCTGCCTTATTGTGCATAGCTCTGGAAGCGGCTGGGTGCATGGGGACATTGGGTAACAGGGTTAATGTGCACACCCACATCCTTTACCCAGTTTAGGTCTACTCGTGTTGCAGGCGAATGCCTGCACAGACCTACAAAAGCATGAGGAGAGACTATAGCTCAGTGGGTAGAGCAGACGCAGAAGATCCTGGGGAAATTCCTGGGCATCTCCCATTAAAAGAATCAGGTGATGACATGGGCCTTTCTCTGCCTTGGAGAGCCAATGCTATTCCGAGCTGACAATATTGGGCTAGAACACCACCACCCCCGCCAACCTTTTTGGCCCTGTGGGCACATTTGGGAATTTGAGAAACTGCTGTGGGCACCACCACAAAATGGCTCCCACGGAGGGTGTGGCTAGTCATATAATGGCAGCCGTGGGGGCATGGCTATTCAAACGTGAGCAAAGGAGGTGATGTGGGGAGATAAATATTGAGGCTAGAGGGTGGGAGGGAGGAGGAAACAGCAAGACAAAGGGGTAGAAGGGAGAGAGAGAGCAAGGCCAGAGTGGGAGTGGGGAGAAGCAGCAAGGTAAAGAGGTGGAGAGAAATAGCGAAGCTAGAGGCTGCGGGAAAGAGGGAGGTAAAGGGGTAGAGAAAGAGCAAGGCTAGAGGCTAGGAGGGGCAGAAACAGTGAGCTAAAGAAGTGGCGGTGGGGATAGAAATAGCAAGGTTAGAAAGGGAGAGAAAGAAAACTACCCTAACATTTTCCAAGGCTTTTAATAATAATAATTTTTAAATGATGGGAGCAGGGAGTGGAGAACTTCAGGGGTGCCCTTGGAAGTGCCCACAGGTGCTGCGTTGGGAAACCCTGGGCTAGAATACAGCCATTATTTATTTATTTATTATATTTATGCCCCACCTTTTTTCCTGCAAGAAACCCAAGGCGGCTTACATAACCCTCCTCCTCCTCCTCCTCCTCCTCCTCCTCCTCTTCTCCATTTTATCCTCACAACAACCCTGTGAGGTTGGTTAGGCTGAGAGTCAGTGACTGGCCCAAAGTCACCCAGTGAGTTTCATGGCCAAGCGGGGGACTAGAACCCAGGTCTCCCGAGTCCCAGTCCAACACTCTCACCACTACGCCACACTGGCTCTCATTAGATCAGGGGTGGCCCTCCAGATAGGAACACAGGAAACTACCTTCTATCAGGTCAGACCCTCGGTCCATGTAGCCCAGTATTGTCGATACTCACTGGTAGCGATTTTCCAGGCTTTCCGGCAGGAGTTTTTCCAGTCCTACCTGGAGATGCTGGGGATTGCGCCAGGGACCTTCTGCATGCAGGGACAGGGGCTCTGCCGCTGGGCTACGGGCCATCAAAGGTTTTGGCCTACAACTCCCATCAGCCCTAGCCAGCATTGCCAGTGGTGAGAGATCATGGGAGTTCTAGGCCAAAACCTGAGGGCCACAAGTTGCCCATCCCTGCAGACTAGACGGACAAATAGTCTGATCTGCTAGGAGGCAGCTCTGTGCAAATGAATCCCAACTCACTCTGCACTAGGGTGCAACCTTGGTCGCCAGTAGAATTTTTATCAGTCATGCGGCAGGCTGAAATTCAATGGGCACAGTTTTTCTCTTGATTCCCCCCCCCCCCCCATGATGTTCCTTTCCTTGAGAATGCAGCAATGAATGTGTCCCACCTACAAGCAACCTCTGCATCTTTTCTTCCAGTCTTTCGACATCTGTGGCCGTGTGGGAAGCGTGCGGAAGGCGTTGAAGGTGCTCTGCACCCCCCAGGTGGGTAGGCAGCTGCTTTGCTTCCCTGTAATTAAGCTAATGGGATGCCCTAGGCATTGTAAGGAAGATCTTACGTCGGAGAGGCAAGAGGTTGGCATGGGTTTCTCCATGGGTTCAGTGGGCACAAGGGGGGTTTGCTCACATCCAGTGGTGCCACTAAGCCTGAAGCTCAGGGCGTCCAGATGTTTGGGAATGTTTCCCTTTGACTCCTAGGGTGACCAGGGGCAATGAAGGACAGGGATATATTACCTTTTAGGACTAGACTAGAGTGTTGTAGAAAGGGCATTTTGAATGGTGTGGCTTATCATGAGTAGGGACAGCTCCAGGTTTCTCTGGGCCCCAGGAAAGAAATCGGTGGTGGATCCCCGAAACTCCCTGTGAACACTGAGCACCTCTCTCATCACCCTGACTATGTGATGCCCTTCCTTCAATAATAAGGAACATCGGAATGGAAAAAGAGTCCAGCTTGATCAGACCAAGGGTCCATCGAGTCCAGCATTCTGTTCACACAGTGGCTAACCAGCTTCCCACAGGAAACCCACAAGCAGGACAGGCGTGCAACAGCACCCTCCCGCCCAAGTGCTCCCAGCAACTGGTGTACAGCGGCATATTGCCTCTGATACTGATGGTATAGCCATCAGGACTAGTAGCCACTGATAGCCTTATCCTCCGTGAATTTGTCCAGTCCAGTCCCCTTTTAAAGCCCTCCCAAATTGGTAGCCATCATTACATATTGTGGAAGTGAGTTCCACAGTTTAACTCTGCGCTGCGTGAAGAAGTGCTTCCTTTGATCTGTCCTGAATCTCCCACCAATCAGCTTCATGGGATGACCCCCATTGGGTTCTAGTATAATGAGAGAGGGAGAAAAATGTCTCCCTCCCCACTTTCCCCACCACACCATGCATAATTTTTTTAGGTGCGTGGTGACCAGAACTGTACACGGTATTCTAAGTGTGGTCACACCAAACTATCTAAAATTGCCAGCGAGTCCCATAGCCTGACGGTGCGCTTTCCCTTCCACAGAGCTACGGGGTCCGTGCGACTAATCAACAGTGCAGTGAGGCGGGTGACATCTGCGCCATCTGCCAGGCCGAATTCAGGGAACCTCTGGTCCTCTTATGCCAGGTAATCACCGCCGATCGTTTTGTTTTGCTTTTCTTTCAGAGTTAGGGCAGCTTGGACAAATGGGTCTACGTACCCAGTTTGCTACATCACCTGTGGGCATGAGGGAGGCGGGGGCGGGGGCGGCGGCAAGTGCGCAACCCACTGGTCGAGCACAAGCTTTGCATGTAGAAGGTCCTAGGTTCAGTCCCCAAGATCTGAACAGGTTTGAATGGGGACTGTAGCAGGCTGATCTGGCAGCAACGGAACCAGTGGCGTAGTGGTGAATTTTGAACCGCAGGCGCTCGTCGTGACCGTCCCCATCGCCGCGCTCCCAAAAAGAGTCCGAATATTCAGGCAGAGCCGGGTTGATCCATATCAACGAACCACTTCTGGCCGCTTCCAGCTCTACCAGGAGCATGTCTTTTGTAAAGCTCATGGGTCTTAATTGCCCATTCAAGACCAAGCCATCAAAAAAAAATAAAAAATACTCTGCATTACAACACGGAACAATCTATTGTTGTTGGGGAAATTCATTTCCTCCCCAGCTAAGCTCAGAGGGAGCGGGGAAGCCTGAGCAGGGGTGGCCGATGACGTCAGTGTCCCTGCTATTCAAAAAGTGCCGGTGCTGTGTCCCTGTGTGCCCTGGATCCACTGCACCGCTGAGCAGAGCTCTAGTGAGGAACAGGTGGTTGCCGTTGGGGGTCGGGCAGCTACCATGTTGCATTTCTCACAAAGCCCTGGAATGACGGTAGGTTAGGAGCATTGTGGGAAATTCTCGGCAATTAAAATGGCAGCTCCAGTGCAGGTGGCTCAAGGCTGGTGAGTCCTCTAAACTCGCCACAACCTCGTCTTTGACCATTCATGGACAGAGCTGGGTATAATCTGTGCTTTCTCAGTCATAGAATCATAGTGTAGAGTTGGAAGGGGCCTACCAGGCCATCGAGTCCAACCCCCTGCTCAGTGCAGGAACCCAAGTCAAAGTATCCCTGACAGGTGGTTGTCCAGCTGCACCTTGAATGCCTCCAGTGTGGGAGAGCCCACAAACTCCCTAGGTAGTTGGTTCCATTGTCGTATGGCTCTAACAGTCGGGAATTTTTTCCTGATGTCCAGGCGGAATCTGGCTTCCTGTGGCTTGAGCCCGTTATTTTGTGTCCTGCAATCTGGGATGATCGAGAAGAGATCCTGGCCCTCCTCTGTGTGGCAACCTTTCAAGTGCTTGAAGAGGGCTATCATATCTCCCCTCAGTCTTTTCTTTTGAAGGCTAAACATGCCCAGTTCCTTCAGTCTCTCCTCAGCACAGAATTCGGTATGGAGTTCAGCATCCTGAGAATTAGGCCTGGCACCAGCACCCACCCCGCATCATCGGGCAGCAACACTGATGCCTTAAGCAGTGAGCAATTATGAGCCGCTCTTTTACGTTTTCCACAGAACACCAGAGTGCCTGATGTAGAAGCTGGGGGGGGGCACCCACCAAAGTAGCAGGGGGCACACCGAAGGCACTTTGTTGAGGGCCTCCTCAAACCCGGAGGCAGTCCTGCTGAGAATCATATCATTCTTTTTTAAAATTTAAACCAAGTTCTAGCCCTTATGGCTGTGGAGATAAATTGAATGCACATGGGCCGTATTGGTTCAAATATCGGGAGTCAAAGAAGGATTAAGCAGGACCTGCAGAAGTCAAGGTGGAGTGACAGATGTTCTTGCTCTTCCTCACGGTTAGGTGCAGCCAAATTAAATGATGTCAGTTTGCTTGATTTACATAATTTTTGCACAGTCACAAGGATCTGTCTTGGTGCAGGATTTGAGATCCTTTAGTCCTAAACTGGGGGTTTGCTTTTTTGTTTGTTCTGGGTGCCGAGATTATTTATGTAAAGTATTTGTATCCCATTCCTCAGCCAAAAAGGTTTGCGTAACAGTTTACAGGCTTGCAATCTAAAAAAGGCACGACACACAAGGAAAAAGGAATGGGGAGGGAAGAGGAGAAAAAAGAAGTCTTTCAGCAGAGCTGTTGGAATGGCCCCGCTTCTACTCTTATCTCCCTCTTTACAAGCCACCTGTACAGAGACATATACGGAGATTATACAGAGGCCTGTCTTGTGTCCCTTCTGTCCGTACAGCACGTCTTTTGCGAAGAATGCCTCTGCCTCTGGTTTGATCGGGAGAAGACTTGCCCGCTCTGCCGCTCCATGGCTGTGGAAACTCTTCGATGTTGGAAGGATGGCACCACCTCCGCTCACTTCCAGGTGTATTAACATCCAGGCTTTACAAGGAAATAGGATCTTTTCGGAGGGGTGAGGAGGAGGAGTATTTACCTGCATACTTATCTGAAGTCAATGCAGTTTCCCACCCACCCCCTTCTTCACAGGACATGTAATTAACTGATGGAACTCCCTGCCACAAGATGCGATGATGGCTACTAGCTTTGATGGGTTTAAAAAGGGCTGGGCAGATTTCACAGTATCCATGGCTACTAGTCATGACGGCGAAGTGGAATCTTCCCTTTCAGAGGCAACGTACCACTGAATATGAGCTGCTGGGGCGGAGGGGCAACGACGGTAGAGGGGGCTATTTGCCCCCCACACCCTGTGGGTGGGCTTCCTAGAGGCACCCGTGGGCCACTTCTGGACAAGATGGACCTTGGGTCTGATCCAGCAGGGCTCTTCGTACATTGTTAAAGAAATCTGTATTTCCTGTTGCATGTGCCCAGAGGAACGGCTTTCGGTAGGTTTGCAGAACGGCTGCTCTCAAATGCCCATCAGCCTGTGTGTTGGTTACGTTTGTGCCATCCCTGTGTTGGTGTGGCACGGCCATCTGAGAATACAGTATGTCAGAATTTCATTTACTGCCTACCTATGCTGTGATCTCCGCTTCCCTAAATGGCTGTTTGCTCTGCATTCATCAGTTGGGTGTGTTGGTGCTGTTGTTGTTTTAAATATGTATTCATTTTAACCAGCATTTGCATGGAGCTCCCAGGGGTTTCCCATCCACCCCTGAACAGAGCTCACTCCATCGAATGGGGACATACTGGCCTTGTCTGCACATCACGCTAAGCCGTGCTGTGGTTTGTTGAAATCTTGCTCGCTGTTGTGCCTGAACCCATCCCCACAAACAAACCGTGGTTTGTAAACCAGCTATAAACCACAAATAGAACCCATGGTTCACTGTTGGCTCATGGAGTCTGGCTTATTTAAATCATGGCTCGTGATATCTGAACCCAGATGGCTTATCTTATTTGCACGTGATGTCCACCCAGAAACAGAGGCACCCAGCGAGAGTATCCTGAAAACAACACCACTCCGAAGGCTGGCAAAATGGGTGGGAGGGAAACAAACCAGGAACAGGGAAAACAAGCTGCATCTGTCTGCAAAACAATTCATGGCTAAAGCGACAAACCATGGTTAACCTAAACCATGGCTTAGTGTTCTGTGCAAACGCAGCCACTGTGCTACAAGCTACCTCCATGCGTGTATCGCAGCATAGATGGTCGCTGTGTGGGTGCGTGTGTCTCTATACACTTGTTTTATTGGCTGCATTCAGATGCTTCTCCAAGGCTGTGCGCTCCTTTTCTCTCTCCGCTCCCATCGCACGACGGCTTCGCGCAAAAATCCCGGCTTGCGTGGAGCCAGAGTTCCCCGTTACACCTATTTTCCTGATTTGTTAACTGATACTAAGTCAGAGTGTCCTGGTACGGATATTACGGGGAACCCTGACATAGTGCAGTCCAGGATCTTCGTGGTAAGCCAGTGCACGGCGGGAGCAGGGGAAGGGCGAGGGAGGAATGCTCAGCCCTCATGCGTGGCCACGGCCTCGTGAACCATCGCTTATGGGCGCTCCTCTGAATTCAGTCGCTGTCTATTATTTATCTAGCCCTTTTCTTTCCAGCATGCCTCTCCTAGTGGGGCAAAACGCAGTCCTATAACACACACACACACACACACACACGGCTTAGAATAAAGCATACAGATTGCAAACATAAATAAATGGTATCGATTTATATTATTTGTTCTCAATGCAAAAAAAGAGTCTTTATTTCTAGGGTGGGGAACCAAGGGCCAAATCCAGCCCACCTCGGGTTCCAACCCCCCCCCAGGGCTCCCCAAATGGCCGTGCCCCCTTTCCCCCAACCACCAATGATTTGGCGGTTTAAATGCCGTAAGGGCTTTAAGCTACAATATGCTGGTATTTTTTTGTATTTTTGGCCCTGCCCCCTTTGCCCTCAGCCCCTCCCACCAGTGGAATGTGGCCCCCGAGTGCTTCTCCGAAACTGAATTCTGCCCTTGGGCTGAAAGAGGTTCCCCATCCCTGGTCTACGTCTTGGCTGCTCCGGGTTTGTATTTTTATTCTTTCAGAGTACAATCCTACGCATGCCCCAGCCAGCTTGGGAGTCATAGGACTTTTTTTCCTGTCTAAACATGCATAGGATTGCACCTTGTAAGTGCTGAATCTCATTTTACGTTTAGACTTTCAAATCTGAATACCAATAAAGCTCGAGTTGCAAACTCTCTTTCTTTCTTGGAAGTACGTATTTAAAACGTCTAAACGATGTCCAAGGGATTCACAGTTTGAAGGAAGGAGGGGAAGAAGATACAATCTGGAGAGTTCAGCCTGATTTTGCTTCGTGGTTTATAATTTCCATGCTGCAAAATGGCAGGGCGGGGTTTTATTTGGGACTGGCATATATTGTAGACACTCTGAAAGTCCTTCGTTGGGGGAGAGGGAGGGGCAAAGGGGAACAGGGAGGAAGTTTGTTAATGGCTTTCTTTGTTGCAATAGGATACTTCCTGATCCACCGAAGGAGATCCGTGTATCTAAATCAGCTTCCACGTGTGAACAGGCTTGAGTGAGCATAAAAACAGCCATGCCAGATCAGACCAAGGGTCCATCTAGTCCAGCATTCTGTTCACACTGGCCAGCCAGCTGCCCACGGGAAACCCACAAGCAGGACATGAGTGCAACAGCACCCTCGTGCCCAGGTTCCCCAGCAACTGGTGTACATAGGCATACTGCCTCTGATACTGGAGGCAGCATATAGCCATCAGGACTAGTAGCCATTGATAGCCTTCTCCTCCACGAATTTGTCCAATCCCCTTTTAAACCTGTCCAAATTGGTGGCCATCACTACATCCTGTGCAAGTGAATTCCATAGTTTATATGCTGTGTGAAGAAGTCCTTCCTTTGATCTGTCCTCAATCTCCCACCAATCAGCTTCATGGGATGATGCTTCATTGGGTTCTAGCATTATGAGAGAGGGAGGAAAAGGTCTCCCTGTCCACTTGGGATAGCGTAGCACTCACTGGATTAGGTAGTGCAGGAACAAAGCTGGCTGTGGCGTTGGATGCGTATCCTAGCGTGTATGCCATCTTTTGCGTGAACTGCATTGTTTCCAATGTGATGTTCATTGAAATGCACTTCCTCACTAACGTTTCTCATGCAACTAGTAGCACATGACCAGTTTATTTTAATTGCAACTACTAAAACTAGATTGGAGCCATAGTGCATCACTTCCAGAAGGCAAGTCCTAGGTCCTTCGCAACCCTGCTATTCCTGATGCATCAGATGGCTCCCTTTCCGCTCTGGCTGTATCACTTAAGTAGGCTTTACCGCAGGCGTGCAGATCCTTGGCCTCCAGATGGCCACACCCCTTCCCCTAGCCCCCCTCCCCAACATTTGGTGGTTTCCCAGCTTTTGTGCAGCTTTCCCCCCATTCTAAAACCTGAGGGCCGGGTTGGGACCCCAGGAGGGCCGGTTTTGGTCCGCGGGCCTAAGGTTCCCCACCCCTGTCCTGTAAGGATATAATAGTCAAGCTCCAAGGTAGCAAGAGAAGGTTAGAAGGGCCAGTTGTAACAAAAATGAATCCAGGCAGCGTGATAAGATCCAAGAGAACAGGGGCTTAGGCAGTGTCCTCACAGCAGCCATGATTTGCTCAGACTGAGGAGCAAGCCTCCGAGCTTGCTCCTCAGTCTGAGCAAATCATGGCTGCTTTGAGGAGCAAGCTCGGAGGCTTCGGCTATATAGGGCCTGGTGGACAGGCATTGGCTCTTTGGGGGTCAGCTGACAGAATGCTCAGGCAGGCTGGTACTGCAGCCTAGGTGGCACCCTTGAAGCACAGTCCGATAGACTTGCAGTGGAAAGTGTGGGTGGTTGAGGAGGAACTTGGTGCTGGGAAGACCCAATTCTAGACACCCACGTACATACATGTCCCTTACAGTAATGCAGAGCAAGCAGGCAGCATCCGCACTGGACGTACGCCCAGTTTTTGCAGACATTTCCAGATCTAGCAAGCGATATGCTCACACAAGTGTAGTCCCACGTATGGATCTTCTGATCTGAACTGGGGCAATCAACCGAGAGGAGGTTTGTGGTGATAGGAATTGAACATTGTGAAGAATGAACAACCAGACACACACACACACACGCAGACAATGACCATGTGAATCCTTGTTGTTGTGTTGTGTTTTTTTTTAATAAAGTCATTATAGATATGTACAAAGTCTCTGGCAAAGGAAAATCCTCTTTCAAAAGGGTGGGGGAAAGTCCCATCCGACTGTAAACGAAAGTTAAGAAGTGACTTATGGAAGTTGTGGTCCAAAACATCTTGAGAGCACTAGTTTGCCTACCCGCTTAGATCAACAACATCTTTCTGATTTCCTACGTGGAAGTCACTTGTACGGAACAACACGAAACCCATGTGTACATCACCATATTCCAAGATAGTAGTTTGCTCTGTCTATGTGCACCCAGAAGCTACAAGTAACCATAGCTCCCTCCACATTTATTTGAAATGTTAACATTGGAGTGGGGAGAATCACAATAATGTAAAATCAATGAAAACATTTTTTTAAAGAAGCATAAATAATGAGAAAGCAATCAAGCAGCCTGGAAAAAAATGCTGTAGGGCAAAATCCCGAAGACCTAATGAAATAAGAACAGAAGGGGTTGCCTTATACTAGGTCAAATTAGTTTGTCCATCTAGTCCAGTATTCTCTGCTCCAACTGGCAGCAGCTCTCTATAGGGTCCAGCACAGGTCTTTCCCATCACCTGCTGCCTAATCCTTTCAGGGCACAATCCAAGCAAGTTTAGACAGGAAAAAGGCCTACAACTCCCAGCATGTCCCAGCCAGCATAGCTATTTTTTCCGTCTAAACTTGCATATGATTGTCCCCTTTAACTGCAGATACCAGGGACTGAATCTACGAACTTCTGCATGCAAAGCAGGTGCTCTACTGCTGAACTATGACACTTCTTCCCGCATTTTTTTTACAGCCCCACTGAAAGGCAAACGAGGAACGGTTCCTCCATTCCAAAGGGAACATATTCTACAGCGGGGGTGTTGAACCTTTCAGCCCGAGGGCTGCATTCCATTTTGGAGAAGCTCTAGGGGGCCGCATTCCAGTGGTGGGCGGGGCCAAGGGCAAAAGGGGTGTGGCCAAAATACTAGCATATTTTAGCTTAAAGCTCTTATTGCCAGTAACTAAGCCTTAGGAGAGGCATTTCAACCTTTTAGAGGGGGAGGGAAACTGCACAAAAGCCGGGGAACCACCAAATGGTCAGTAGTTGGGGGGGGAGGGGGGGCCAGAGGTAGGGGGCGTGGCTATCTGGTGAACCAAAGAGGGCTGCATTTGGCCCTGGGCCTGAGGTTCTATACCCCTGTTCTACAGCCTTGGGGGCCACTGGGTGACTTTGGGCCAGTCGCTGACTCTTAGCCCAACCTACCTCACAGGCTTGTTGTGAGGATAAAATGTTGTGAGGACAACTATGTAAGCTGCCTTGGGTTCCTTGCAAAAGGAAAAAAGGCAGGATATACATATAATAAACGATAAAAGAATAAGTATATAATAATCACTCAAGTAACCGGGGTGAACAAGCAAGAGAAATAAAGGGGGGAAATATAACCACAGAGAAGCACTCGGGGGGGGGGGGGAGTCGGACGAGTGACACATGCCAAGGGCCTTCCGGTACTGACTTCTGGAAAACCTCTCCCGATACACAGGAAGAGCGGGATGTGCTGTCTTCAAGTGCTGCTTTAAGAATCAATCTGATCTTCTTTGAGAACACTCCCCCGATCATGACCAAATCTAGACGGCATCACTTGTCTTGGCTGCTGTGGAAAAACGATGAGGACCAGGGGAATTGTGCGGTCAAGTGCACAATCACCCCCCACCCCAAATGAGACAGAGATAGCAGACCACATGAAGCTGGGTCTTTTGCCGATATCAGCCAGAAAGGTAGTTGGTGGTGGCTGTTTTTGTTTTGAAAAAAAGAATGCACCCCTCGTCTCAAAAACAGGAAGCCAAGAATAGTGGGATCATCTTAGAAAAATGTAAGGCATCAACAACTATAAATGCTGTCTTGGAGATGGATGCAGGAAACCAAATGCCCATTAAACCCCTGTGTTTTGCCCCCACACAGAACTTGTGCTGTAAAACTGACAAATTACCGGGGTTTCTGCATATGACTCTGCTCCTGTCATTTCATCCCTGTTTAAATTCGGGCGCGCAACTACATCTTGCCACAGACAGCTACTTAATGGACAGAAGGGAGCTTGTTCTCGTCAGGGCCATCGGGAACAGCTGGATGGTATATTTTCAAACATGGGGAATTAACCATAGTTTGCGTCTTCATTCCCGCTCCAGATTACCTAACTAAATGCAGACTCCAACTTCAAGATTAGCCAGCTCCCGCCTTTTGGAGAACTGAAAGCTTGGTCTGTGTTATTCTCTGACATTTGGGCTGTCCTAATAAAGTTATTAATTCACTCAGGATTGTGGGCTCATGATTGATTTAGGCTTGTTTTTCATATTTGTAGGTTGTCCTCTGAGCATATGAAACTGCCTTACACAGGGTCAGGTCACTGGGGGATCTAGCCCGATGCTGTTTGTTCTGTCTGATTGCAGTTTTCAATGGCCTCGGGCAAAGGTCTTTTCGCTGCCCTCCTAGCAGGAAGACTTTTAAAGGGAGATCTTGCAATTGAAAGTAGGACTGCCATGCTGCAGCGCTTTTCTGCACCACTGAAGGGAAGAAATAGCCCTTTTCACTCATTAAGAAGGCATGAGATGCAGAGGAAAACACAAAAGAGGGCAGCAGAGGCACTGCCAGGCACACGATGACCCTGCCCTAAACCTATTTTCAAAGCCCCCCCCCCATCTATTTCCCAGAGCGTCTGCAGCTGCAAGACCCACACACCCAAAATCTCTCCCTGCATGGCAATTAAGCTGGGGGGGTGACTTCCCCCCCCCTGCAATGTATGGGATGATCTGGATCTTTTAAGAGCCAAGCAACACCCCTCGTAGGCACCAATGCCATGATCTGTAGATCCATCAACCTATTTACGCCAGCCAATGGAAGTTGAATTCAGGCTGTCAACCAGTTGAGCACACAATCCTATGCATGTTTAGACATTTGAAAAGTCTGATAACGCCAGCATGGCTGGCTGGGGAATGCTGGGAGCTGTCAGGCTTTTTAAATGTCTAAACATGCATATAGGATTGCGCCCTACATGTCTTTCAGCCAGTCGACTGAAAGGCTCTTAACCGGCTGCGTTCATGAAATGTAACGTAATATATAAAACACCTAAATGCGGTGTTTTATCGGGAGACCCTTTCAGGGCTGCCGCTTCCAAGTGTTGTTGTTGTGTTTCTTTAAAGAAGAGACGTTACTTCGTGCACCAAGCTGTCAGACTTGATGGGGGGGGCACACACGTGTGTTTTGTGCTCAAGTCACACAAGGAAAGAACAGAACATTGAGAATTGGCCCTTGCTTCACTGACCCGTTGGAAAAGGAAGGGCCAAAGTAGACATGGAACCATTGAATTACAGTAATACCTTGGATTGAGAGCATAATTCGTTCCGGAAACGTGCTTGTAATCCAAAACACTCTTATATCAAAGCGAGTCTCTGGCGGGCGTGAGTGGGGCCGGTTTCGGCCCGCTATGCCTGCTCGTGGCGAGCGGTTACATCTACGGACTACTTGTCTTGCAAGACCTTGCTTGTTTATCCAGTCAAAATGTTTTTAAAAATTTTGCTTGTCTTGCAAAACGCTCTCAGACCAAGTTACTTGCAATCCAAGGTATTACTGTATTATTTTTTTGGAAAGGTAAATAGGTGTGTGTGTGTGGGGGGCGATGTAGGGAGGCTTTAACCCTTCACCCCCCACTGTGGCCCTGATCTGGATCATAAGCCCTGTGTCTGTTGTTTGCACTGGAAGGAAAGCTCCCATTCACTCCAATGGAGGCTTCCCTTCCTGTGCAAACTGCAGGCACAAGCCCCAGCTAGAACAGAGATCAGGACTGCAGTGCAGAGCAGACGCCGGCGGGGGGGGGGGGAGGCTAATGACTCCTGTGTCAGTGGGGGGGCCCTTATCCATCACAGCTTTTATCCTGAGCTTTATAGGAGCTACCCATGGTGCTGAACTCCATCCCCCCCCAAATAGATTTGCCACCCTGCAAAACCACGGATAGCTCCTATAAAGCTCAGAATAAAAGCTGCAGCGGATAAGGGGCCCCACTGACACGGGAGTCACCAGTCTCCCTTAGCAGAGGGAATAAAAGTCCCTCTTCCTCACACTTGCCAGCGTCCCCATCTGGATCAGGGCCCCGCACTTGTTATTTACTTCAACAACAGCAAAACATGTTTTTGTTTTTGTTTTTAAATCATTGGTGCAGCCAGGCCTGGACTTTGGGGCTGAAGTCGAGGCACCCGCAAGCCAAGCGAGCCTCCGAAGGAGCATCCGGGGAGTGGCAGGTGATGAGGCCATCAGGGTAGCAGAAGCAGGTGTCATTTTATTCCCGTGGTCATGACTGGTGCTATGATTTAAGTGAGTCCGAAATGCAAAAGTGCACATGCTCAGAGAGTATTTTAATTTCTTTCTTTAAAAATTTTTTTTAAAAAAATCAGGCTTGGTGAACAATTTTCTTGTTGTTCTAACATGCCAGGAATATAGGCACAGTTTAAAGCATAGAATGGCGTGGAGGGGGTTTAAGAGAAATGTGAATTGTATATTACTTCAGTTGTAAAGCACACAACGCCGTCTAAAGCCCCTCCCGCTTCCCACCGAAAGACAATCAAGTCCAGGGTCTAAAATTACCTAGCTGCACCCCACTGTTCGTAATTCCTAATTACGGGAATGGCACCACCCATATCTAGTTTGGCCCTAAGCTGGGGCAGTTTAAGGACATAAGACAAACGCTGCTGGATCAGACCAGGGTCCATCTAGTCTGGCATTCTGTTTGCAGACAGACTAGATGCCTCTAGGAAGCCCACAAGCAGGGCATAGAGGCACCCCACCCCCCAAAAGATGTGCGTACACGAATAAAAAAAGAGAGAATTGTTATTCTCAGTATTCAGTGGTAAGCAATTTCTCTCTTTGTCTTCTGTTCTCTTCCCTAATTCTATACATGCAGCATTCTGTACCATATTGGTAAACTAACGTAGAAATTGCATTCAGGAGAATCTCCAGTGCTTTATTATTATTATTATTTTCAAAAGCAAACAGCTAACCTTAGGCCCTATGTTTGTAAGCATGCGGGGCAAAGCTTCTGTTCTCCGCTTGAGCCACCTTTCTTTGAGGGTGGTTACTGGTCTGCAGCTACCACTCATATCCCCCCACACTTACTCTACCGCCTCAAATGCCCCACTCCCACTCCTAGCCAAAAATTCAAAATTCTGTGCGCGCGTGCACACACACACACACACAGCAAAAAGGCATTAGGAGTGGGTGTGACAATTATGCATCTTTAAGACAAAATATAAGCAAATTTTGCGGAATATTAATTTGTTCAGCACCACTACAAATGGCCTGACCTTTATCCCTGCCTCCCCTTCCTCTTGTCGTCGGGGGTCGAACTTTACAGTGTAAGCTCCTCAGGGCACAGACCTATCCTCTTGCACTCTGCCAAACGCAGTGTGCACGGAGGACGCTATAAAAAATAAAGAAAGAATGCAGCCCATATCTGAAAAGCGGTCACTATGACCTGTTTATTTAACAGTTTATCCTATGTCTCTTGCGTCCATGGGGGGAGATGAATTTCAAACTTACGATTCCTTGCGGAATAGATTTCTTTAAAGTCTTGCAGAAAAGCCGCCCTTGTCCCTCATGTGAACGCTCCAGCAAAATTAAGGGGAGACTGCCTTCAGATATCTGAAGGGCTGCCTCGACATTCCAGAGGGCAGGACTAGCACTTATTGTGTGGAAATTGCAAGGAAACCGCTTTCAGCTAAACTGTTAGGAGAAGCTTCTTAACCCTGAGAGCTGCTCAGGGGTGGAACCGATTGCCTCGGGAGGTGGTGGGCCCTCCTTTGCTGAAGGATTTAAGCGGCGACTGGATGACCATCTGTCAAGGATGCTGTAGTTACGTCCTGCATTGAGCAGGGGGTTGGACTAGATGGCCTCCAAGGTCCCTTCCAACTCTACAATTCTATGATTCACCCACACTGGTTCGCTAACACAACGATCGAAACCAAGATGGATATGCACTTCAACCTGTGGATTGTGGGTGCAGGATTTATATGCTGGCAGCATTGATAATGGTTCAACTTGTGGATCATACAGTACGTAGATGGGCTCAGCTGCCATAGTTCTTAATAAGGTTTCTAATACAAATACCTAGAGTTGATATAATTTATAAAAGGAGCTTTTTCTTTTTCTTTACAAAGCTAAAGCGAACACCTATTTTACCATGCCCCACGAAAAACAGAATTCTTGCTAACGAATCAAATTTTTGCAGAGGTCCCCTTCATCTTTATTCCTTGACAATGCACCCCATGTGGCACAAATACATTGCCACTTAAGCGAAAGAGGGACATCATGTCCAGTTCTCAATTTTCTCAGTGTTACGGTATGTGTGCGTTCTGAGTTCGAGTCACACCTCAGTAGTATTTTGGAATTTAATTTCTCTTAAGAACACACACAGAGGGCTGTGAAGACTCAAGCATGCCTGGAAACCATTCCAGCCCCACAGATGTGTGGAGGCTTGTTATGGTTGTGGGGGATGGTGGTAGAGGAGGAAAGGCACACTGTGCAGGCTCAGAGGCACCCTTGACAGTATACAACTGAGCCCTGGTGCCATAAATAAAAAATTTGAAAGCTAAACCTGAGCGAACCCCAATGCACCAGAAGTAGTTCATTTAACGCAGGTGGGTCTTACCCTAGAAATTCATCCTTAAGAATGATTGTAAACTCAACTGGGTGTTCAATATAGCACAGGTGTGTATCTGTGTAGTTGCTGCTTTTGTGTAGCTTGGAAAACAATGCCTGGCAGTGGAATTTCCAAGTAAATAGAGGCTAGAAGGAGGTGGTTTCTTAAATCTTTGCATAACTGAACAGTGATCTAGGCCTTAAGTGCTTAGAGAACAAGTAGCTAAGGGCACAGCCCTATCAAGTTTAGACAGAAAAAAAGGCCTACAATTCCCGGCATGCCCCAGCCAGCTATGCCTTTTTTTCCTGTCTAAACTTGCACAGGACTGCACCTTAAAAGAGCCAGCCATTTTTTCACACGTAATAGTGGAATCTGTCTCCTTTTTTAAAATAACTATTACCTTGATTAAACCGTACCTGCCACATCTTCCGCCAGCTCCCTACACTGCATTACTGTGAATTATTTAGTTTTTTACCCCCAAAAGGCAATTCTTCTCCCTGCACAGGTCGCTCTGATCGCACGGGGTGAAGAGCTGTCTGTTTGCCCGCCATAAACAAAAATCACACTCTTCTACTTTGCATTCCTTCATCCAGCAGAAGAACTCTCTGCTGGGTCTCCACGCTCCCAGTTACGAAAGTAGATGTCCTTCACCCGTGAGCATGCACCGAATGAGAGAGGAGTGCAGAGAAAGCCACCATTTCACCACCAACTCCAAATACTACTAGAGATTTTAAGAGTATTAAAGACACAATCCTATGCATGTTTAGACACAGAGAAAGAAGTCCTACAACTCCCAGCATTTCCCAGCCAGCCACAGGACCTTTTTCTGCCTGAGCAAGCATAGGATTGCACCCTGAAGGTGGTAACGTTTTCATGGTGAGCGAGTTTCAAGAAGCACCGTCACACATCCGTGCTTTGCACAGCGCATGGGTGAGGAACCATTAAAGTGATCAGATGGGCAGGAAAGCTGGAAATAACCAAAAGCGCACACACACACCCATGCCTTCCTTTCCTATAAATACGAATGACCAAAACACACATCTCCCGGTTTCACCTGTTATTAAGACCGTTCACTTGATATTTTTTTTAAAAAAATAAATAAATAACAACAACAACAACAACGACAACATAGCACCATGAAGACAACTTCGCTCAAATCTTAATTCGTAGCACCAGAAAACTAAACGTATAGAGAAGCCTTCTCTCGCCCTCCCTCCTAGACCTTTAGACAGAGCTATGTACACCCCACCCATATGTAGAGAGATATAGATATAAACACCCCCCGCAAGGCTGCCTCTCTCCGCTAAAACCCCGTCCCCGTAACTGGCCAAGTGCCTGGCGACAGCAAGTGTGGCTTCTGGTTACGCCAAACGGAGCATGCCACCACTCTGCTGTCAGAAAACGGGCAGCCACACATTCCCACCGCCCAAGCGGCTGCGAGAGATGGGCCCCCACTAACCCGGCGACTCACACGCCACGACTCTGCTGTACAAGGCATGCATGGATGGCCCCCGTGTTTGCCCACGGAAGGGTTACATTCTTCTTCCTCTTTTTTCTTCCTCCGCTGCTGCTTCTTCTGTACAAAAGCGTGTTCGCACACATACGTGCTGGTTTCACCGTTGGACTACACAGCAGTTCTCTCCATCCATGTTACTCAGATCTCTCGATCTCTCTCTCAGCCGCCTCCTTTCCTCTTCCATCTTGCTCTTCACGTCTACTGCTCAAGGACTGCAATCCTGCAGGAACAGGGGAAACTTCCCAAGCACCCAGATCTTCCTTCAGCCTAATGAAAGGTTGTGGGGAGGGGCAGAGAGGGGGAAAAAAATTGCTTACAATTACAATATGATCCAAATTTGATTTAGCTTTGGTGGAAGTGTCCTAAGATCCATATATATATATATATATATATATATAAGCCATCAATAAGTTGGTTTATTATAAATATTAGACAGTCAGTGGCTGTGTTCAGATGTCACGAGAAACTATGGTTTATCATGATATGGTTTACCATGATAAACTACGGTTTATGGTGGGGAACCTCAAATCCATCCTCCTGGGGTCCCAGTCTGTCCCTCTGGGGTTTCCCAGATGGCCATGTTGAGATATCAACTTCACGCTGGGAGTTTTTTCTAATGTTTTGGAAGTGGCTATCTCAGGCAGTATGTTTACATCTGAGCCATCTGCATGTTGTGTTATCCTATTCTTGGCCACAGCGTGGGAAAGGCTCTCCCTGGGAACCAAGCTGCCACGTGACTAATCTCTGACGTACTGTACTGCTCCAGACAGAAGCCATTTTTAAGGGGAAGATCTTTAGCTTTAGCTCTGTTCTCCTTCTTGGTCTTTTTGCAATGTAACTCTCTTTGAGTAGGTGAGGGGTGAAGTTCTCCTTCTCTCCACTGGACTTGTGCGTGCTATGCATTTATACTCTGCACATGGACTGTATCTGTGGAATGTATACTCTGTAGTGCTTACTTTGAATAAGTAAATAAACGGGTAGAATAGACCTGTTGCTGTCTGCAGAGTGATTCCTGTGTCCTGGATTTATCTGCAACTGGAGTGGCTGAGCTGCTGGGCCGCTGCTGTGTGAGAGACACTCTGCTGCTGTGTGTGGGCAGTCTTGCAAGGCTAGCACACAGATCACAAACTCTTCCAACACCAACAGGCCACACCCCCTTTCCCTGGTCCCGCCCCTTCCCCCAACTGTCAATCATTTGATGGTTTCCCAGCTTTTGTGCAGTCCCGCCCCGCCACCTCCCTTTTTAAAAGGTCAAAATGACCTTCCTAAGGCTGAGTTACCGTACTTCCAATAAGCACTTTAAGCTGCAATGTGCAGTTATTTTTTTGCATCTTCGGCCCTACCCGCCACTAGAATGCGGCCACCGAGATCTCCAAAATTGAATTTGGTCCTTGGGCTTACAATAGGGCTTATTTATTTATTTATTTATTTATTAAATTTATGTGTCACTTCCCACTGCAAAAAGCAGTCTTGAAGCGACTTACTTACAGAAATATGGAAATTCATAATTAATATAACAGGGGGAAACCCCCAAAATCCATATAAACCATCATCAGCACAATAATACAAATAAAAATAAACACCATAAAAACATAATCTAAAAACAATACAATACAAAAAGTGTTCATCCACAATACACAAAATCTCCGCCACCCCACCCCATCGCAGCCTAGAATGAACACCACAAAATAGCCCACAACAATTGGGCCATAAACTAATGTCCAAATGCATGGGAAAGTAATTATGCCTTTGCTTGGCGCCAAAAAGATGACCGTATCAGCACCATAAACTCGGGGCTATCACATAAAAGGCCCCGTTCCCGAACTGCCACACACACACACACCCAGGGCTCCTCTGGGGGGGGGGCACACAGAGAAGGGCCCCAGAAGCCAAGCTCAGGAACCAGGGAGGTTCATATGGGGAGAGGCAGTCTTTGAGGTATTGGGAAGTCCCGAGCCATGTAAGGATTTAGAGGTTAAAACCAGCACTTTGAATTTGGCCCAGAAACAAAAGGGCTTATCTTACCCATGGATGGCACCGTTTCACAGCCAAACTAACAAGCAGTTGGTGCTGGACAGTTGGTGCTAGAAGGAACAACTGAGACCTGCAACAAAATGTTGCAGCGTGTCCCCCCACCTCCTACAAAGAGTGCCTTGTGGGGTTACCCCTGAGGCCTTCCTCTGCTGTTCTCTATAGCAGGGGGTGGGCAAGAAGGTAGATCTCCAGATGTTTTGGACTTCAACTCCCAGTATTCTTGACCATTGGCCATGCTGGCAGGAACTTCTGGGAGTTGAAGTCCAAAACATCTGGAGATCTACCTTCTGCCCACCCTTGCTATATAGCACTAGAGGTGTCAGGTTTGGGGCTAGCTACTAGCCCTTATTTATTATTTATTTATTATTATACTTATACCCCGCCTTTTTTCCTGCAAGGAATCCAAGGCGGCTTACATAATCCTCCTCCTCCTCTCCATTTTATCCTCACAACAACCCTGTGAGGTAGGTTAGGCCGAGAGTCAGTGACTGGCCCAAAGTCACCCAGTGAGCTTCATGGCCGAGCGGGGACTAGAATCCGGATCTCCTGAGTCTCAGTCTAACACTCTCACCACTACGCCACACTGGTTCTCAGAACCTTTTATTGCCATTTAATATGTGGAGAGGTTTGTTTGTTTGTTATTTACAGTATTTGCATAGCACTCCATATCTAAGCAGATTTCAGTGCGGTGAACAATTAAAAGATAAAAACAGATAAAGAATAAAGACAATGTGTGGAAAACAAGGTATCATTAAAAATGTGGCTGGTCAGCAAGGAAGGCTTCCCGGAACAAGAATGTTTTCAGCAGGTGCCGAAAGCTATACAATGTCAGAGCCTGCCTGACCTCCAGAGGCTGGGAGTTCCACAGAAGTGGAGCCACCACACTGAAGGCTCTTCTCCTGGTGTACTCCAATCTGGCCAGAGGTCCATGTGGAACCACCAGGAGCATGTCTTCTGATGACCTCAGTGACCAGGTAAGGGAAAAGGTGCTCTCTCAGGAATCCTGGTCCCAAGTTGTTTGCGGCTTTGTACACTAGTACCAGAACCTTAAACCTGGCCCAGCAGCGAACAGGCAGCCAGTGCAGTTCCTTCAGCAAAGGATTTGCATGCTGAAAAGGGGAAGCTCCCGACAACATGCGAGCTGCTGCATTCTGCACTAGCTCCAGCTTCCGGAGCAGCCTTAAGGGCAGCCCCACATAGAGCGCATTGCAGTAATCTAGTCTTGAGGTTACTAGGGCCTGGATCACTGGAGAGGAGGAAAGGAGGGAAATACATATATTTTTCTTTTAATTTCCAAATGTATTTACTTCTGCATACCTAGGGGTCCCCCAAATATGTAGAAACCACTACCATATTTTTGGGTGACCCCTTCCAATCCAAACTGATAGGCACTCAACACCAGAGTTCACAGTTAGAAGGAATGATAATAGTGATTCCTCATTTATGTGAAAGGTTAATATTAGAGCATTTTGTGGGGCAAGTTGCTCGGGGAGCTAGGGAGTCCCTCAAATATGTAGAAGCCACTATCTTATTTTTGGGTGGTCCCAGATTGCTTCCAAAACGATAGGCACTCAACCACCAAAGTTTGCAGTTAGAAGGCATGATTACATTAACGATTCCTCATTTACGTGAAAGGATTAATATTGGAGCATTTTGTGGAGCTGGTTGCTCAGGGAACATGATGGAGGGCAGAAAAGTTCTCTTCCACTCAGCCCCACTCATGAGGAAGAACACACCTTTACTCCCTTTGACAGCAGCGGAACCAAACACGCTAGTACACAAGAGATCCTGTTCCTTTCCTACGCGGGTTGCTGTTTATCATGTAAAAACACTGCCTACTGCTGAGTCAGCTGGCCAAGACCCCATTTGTAGGGCAGTGCCTCCAGCCCTCACCCGTTTTTTTTGGACTTCTGCACTGCCCAGCGTGAGATGCCTCCGGAAACCTTATCAGTCCAATTTTGAATGCAGATAATTAACTCCACTGAAAATTTTGACAGAGCCGCCCCGCGCCAGCCCAGCAGCTGATGGCAGGGGAAACGACTGGCAGCACCGATGGCACAGGACCAAGCTGGTGGTGGCGCTGGCAGCGAGAGGCACAGTTTTATTTTGACATGCTGTGCCACGTCTAGGCCGATAGAGCAAAATACAATCGACGCTGCATGCCAGGCTGGCATGGACCAACCTGGCCGGGCCTTCCAAGGTGATGTCAGATTGCATATTTAACAGCTGCAATCCATGGAGTGTTGTTGTTTTGGGTTTTTTTTTTTTCCCCTCTCCCTCCCTCCCTCTCTTTCAAAAACCAGAGACATGACACACAAGCCCAGTGACACAAGTCACTTAGCTTCTGCAGAGTGGGTGAGTGCCAGGCATTAAAGGCTCAGTCAGGGAGTGAGAAAGCACCACACACACACACACACAATTGGGAGGGGATGCACGGTTGTGCCATTTGTGACAGCGCTTTTAAAGTCTCAAGCAAGGAAGGCAGCCCAAGCTCCCTGGGTGGGTACACAGAAATTTAAGAACCCCCAAAGGCAACATGAATTCTTTGCCCTCTTCTGTGTGACGGCCCTTCGGGTATTTGAAGAGGGCGATCTTGCCTCCCCTCCATCTTGCGAAACATACCCAATTCCTTCAGCCTGAAGGAAAAGAGCCGTCTCTCGGTGGTAGAGCACCTGCTGCTGCTGCTTTGCGTACACACACCCCCAGCATCTCCAGGCAGGGCTAGGAAGGAATCTTGCCTGAAACCTTGCAGAGCCGCTGCCAGTCAGTGTTGACAATACTGGACTAGGTGGTACCAGGGTCTGACTCACTTGTAAGGCAGCTTCCTATGTTCCTACTGTTTAAATGGGGAGGGAGGGGCCATAGCTCAGTGGTTGAGCCCCTGCTTTGTGTGCAGAAGGTCCCCGGTTCGATCCCCGCCTGAAACCCGGGAGAGCCATTGCTGCCAGCCAGTGTCAGCAATTCTGGGCTAGATGAACCGAAACATCTGGGAGGCCGCATGGTGCCGACTCCAAGTCTACAGGCTGCCCCCCCACCACCATTTTAGGCTCCCGATAGCTCCACCACTAAGCTGTGGTTCCTCCCCTGAATTCAGTCTTTGAATCTACTCCCATTCAGCTTCACAGGATGAGCCCCAAATTATAGTATGAGAGATGGAGAAAAAACAAAAACAGAACACCTCACCCTACTCATAATTTTATAAAACTCTTGTTCCCCAGGGTAGTTGTCTCCTTAACATCATAATCATCATTCCCAAATCCATTTTTTTAAAAAAGAGAAGACCTTTGAGAAGACGAGGCTGACATTGTTTTAGGTCTAGAAAGCAAGAGAGCTTATTCATAAAGGGTAAGATTAAGAATCTCTGGGTTCAAGTTACCTGGATTTAAATTTAGGGGGTTAAACAGGTGCTGCAGTTCTGGGCAGGGATGTAGTGCTCTTGTTATCATTTGCACATTTTTAAGGCAAGACCGGACAGGGAAGATGCTTCAGGGATGAGATACTCTGTCATGAGCAATGAACCACTGGTCCTCTTCCAAACCTGATGATTTCTTAACCAGGACTCACATTGTTCCAGCTTGCAACTTTGCAAGACCTGAGTTCACACTGCTGTGCCTTAGCAACAATACGAAGAAACACAGCTAACAGCCCAGGAGAATGAAATATTCCTATTGGTCTGAACCACTTGGAAACTCTGAGATAATTTCATCTTTACAGCTGGAAGCTATGAAGTGTGGTGTAGCGATTAGAGCAGCTTTCCCCAACCTGGTGCAATTCCCATCATTCTCAGCCAGCATGGGTATGGCTTAGAGTGTGGGACTAGTTCAAATCCCCACTCTCCCATGAAGCTCACTGCGGTAACCTTGAGTCAATTACTATCTCTCAGCCTAACCTACCTCACAGGGCTGTTGTGAAGATAAAATGGAGAGGGAGAGGAACCCTCCTTGGAAAATAGATGAGATATCATTGTACTAGATCAATAGCAAATAAATAAATCTGTACATTAATCAGAAATTAATGTGGAGACCTATTTTAATTGGTAACACTGTCAGTTCACTCTTCTTTTTTGATTAATTAGATTTTTTTAAAGGATTCTTTTGGTTTGGACATATTAATGTTACAGGGAATAAATATATAAATGTCCAAATGTCCTTTCCCAGGCCAGCATTAGAACTCAGCATGGCTGACCTCAAAGCTATGAGCAGTCCCCTGTCAAGACACATCTCTTTAACCTTTTAAAATTGTTTCATTCATTCATTCATTTATTATATTTATACCCCACCCTTTTCCCTGCAAGAAACCCAAGGTGGCTTATAGAATTCTCCTCCTCCTCTCTACTTTATCCTCACAACAACCCTGTGAGGTAGGTTAGGCTGAGAGTCTGTGACTGGCCCAAAGTCACTCAACGAGCTTCATGGCTGAGTGGGGACTAGAACCCAGATCTCCCGAGTCCCAGTCCAACACTCTAACCACTGTGCCACATGTTGTTTTGTTTGTAATGATGGCTTACTGTATTTAATGTTTTTTTTTTATCATACTGTCTTTATGGTATTCGATTGTTGTACACCACCTCAGTGGCTCAAGCAGAAAGACAGTACAGTCATGCCTTGGATTGAGAGCACAATTCGTTCCGGAAACGTGCTTGTTGTAATCCAAAACACTCTTATATCAAAACGAAATCCCCCCCAAAAAAAATTTGTACAGAGATTTTTAATTTAAGCCGTACTACAGTACTTGTCTTGCAAACGTCGCTTGTATATCAAGTAAAAAATAAATAAATAAATATTTAAAAATTTGCTCGTCTTGCAAAACGCTCTCAAACCAAGTTACTTGCAACCCAAGGTATTACTGTATAAAAATATTAAAAAATAAAGAATAAATTGCACCCCTGCAAGGGCCCACCGCTTGGCAGAAGGCACACCACCTGACCAACGACCTAGGAGCAGCTCCCATTTTGGGGCGGGGAAAGAATTGCCTGTGCTCCTTTTAGGGCTAGCTGTGGCTGGCTGGTGGACCTAAAAGGAAAAGGGGAGAGAGATGGAATGGAAGGGGCCCGCTGCTGTCCTAACTCCCATCCTAGGCAGCGCTTTGGACTATGACATAGTTGAGGAAGGACCAGCCAGATCAGGAAGACCAGTAGTCAAATATGCTCACGCTGGCTCAGCTTGTCTGAGCGTGGAAAGCTAAGCAGGGCCAGGCCTGGTTATTACTTGGATGGGAGAGACCCCTCCTCTAGTTTCCTGCATTGAGCAGCGGGTTGGACTCGATGGCCTTGTAGGCTCCTTCCAACTCTATGAATCTATGAAATCTATGTACATGTGAATATGGTTATGTGGTGTATTAACAAGGGCCAGTCTTGTAGATGTGCCAAACTGTAATACTCCTGGTTGCGATATCCGATCCATAAGCGGGCCACTAGTAGAACGTTTTGCAGCCTAATCACTTTTTGTTGGGCTTATTTACGAGGCTGCTGAAACAGGGCTTGTCCGCCAAGAGGTCCCTGAACAAAGATTCCCCAGAGAGAACACAACCTCTGAGCCTGAGCTCCACGAGGAACCAAACGCTTGGGGAGGGGGCCCCCGCTCACACTCCTCCCCATTGTCACCCAGGCAGGCATCGAGCTGGAGGGGACTAATGGAGAGGAGATGCCATGCATGCTAGCCCTGTAAGAGCGCATGATGCCTCTCCAGGAAAGAGAGGAGTGGCCTGGGGCTCAGGAGCACAAAGAGCATCACTTGGAATAGAAACCTCCGTAGAGCAGTGTTCTCCAACCTTGGGATGGTTTTGGCCTACAACTCCCAGCATGCCCCAGCCAGCATAGCTGGCTGGGGCATGCTGGGAGTTGTAGGCCAAAACCATCTGGGGACCCAAGGTTGGAGAACACTGCCGTAGAGCGCAGTACTGTTGGAGCTCTCCAAGGTCCTGAAACACTGGCTTCATCATCCATCACACTGCGATGCCTTCTTCAGGTGACCTGGTAATGTGTGTGGGTTGGCGGTTGAAGGGCTGTTGGTCAAAGACAGAAATGAACAAAGTCTACCACAGTCAGTGTGGTGTAGTGGTTAGAGTGCTGGACTGGGACTGGAGAGACCCAGGTTCAATTCCCCACTCTGCCATGAAGCTCATCCGGTGACTTTGGGCCAGTCCTTGCCTGGGTTCACACACAACACGATCAGCCACGTTTGTTTCAGAATGGCTTGCCGTGTTGTCTGAACCTGGCCGGAGTGGCTGAACAAACCATGCTGCTGGGTTCAGACGACACGACAAGCCACTCTGAAACAAATGTGGCTTAGAAGAAGCACTGTGGCTCACGCTGGCTCAGCTTGTCTGAGCGTGGAAAGCGAAGCAGGGTCAGGCCTGGTTATTACTTGGATGGGAGACCCCTCCTCTAGTTTCCTGCATTGAGCAGGGGGTTGGACTCGATGGCCTTGTAGGCCCCTTCCAACTCGATGATCTATGAATCTAAGCCACCATGGCTTATTCCAGCCTTTAAAAAGCACCTCTGCTGAAGTTTCAGTGAGCAGTGGTGTTTTTAAATAATTTGGTCTTATGGGGCTGGGGGGCGGGCGGCGGAGGGCTCTTTACGCTGTAATGTGCATTCATTCACTTACATCAACATGTGGTAAGCCAGCCTGAATATAAGAACATAAGAAGAGCCCAGCTGGATCAAAGACCCAAAGACATGTTAGGAAAGACCACACCATCTTGGTTAATGGTCCCCATATAATGTTGGCAAATGTTTGACAATCGCCTGTTATTCCCACCATTGGTCAATGGAGGATGCAAATTTGGAATATGACATTGATGAACGAGATCAGTGCGTACGAGCCACTCTGGGAAGGAAGAATCAATCTGAGAGAGTCTTTTCAGAGAAATGTTGTTATTTATCCAACACTGGAATCAATATAGACCCCCAAAAAATAGGTTCACCACCATGGAGCACCACGGATGGCTCCTATCAAGCTCAGAATAAAGGCTGCAATGGATAAGGAGCCCCCACTGACACAAGAGTCACCTGCCACCCCTTCTGAGCAGACATGCCTCAGAACTGCACTGTAAAACTACCTTCTTTAATGTTAGCTATTTATTTATTCACGTAAAATATTTATATATTGCCCTTCTTCATCAAAATGAGCTGCTGACAGCTGGACAGTTGACAATGCTGGGCTAGATGTATAGGCAGTAATGGTCTGACTAGAAGGCAGTTTATATGTGTGTGTGTGTGTGTGTATTATTTCACATGTTCCAGGAGTGACCCCCAGCATTCAGAACAGGTTCTGGAGCTTACATTAAGTCTAAAATAGTAATTATAGGACTGATAGCATACCACCTGTGCTCCTAATTCCTGCAGGGATCATACACCCAAGCAAACACCACAGTAGTTATTACTAGCAGTTGTAACTGCCATGGGGCACCAGGAGAAAGCATATTCACACATCACCACCAGTGGGTGAGGGAACAGCACCGTCTCAGAATAACCCCCCCCCCAAAGTTATGAGCCCACAATGTCCATTACTAGCCCAGCGCCAGCGGCCAGAGGGAGGTATGGCGGCTGGTAGCTCTGCAGGGATCAAGCAGGTGAATCAAGGGGCCAATAGGATTCTACCTGGTCCTATAAAGCTGCTGAGTTTGGCCTGGTCCTTCAGTCCTGATTCCCTGCTGTCCAGACACGTGCCACAATTCCCTTCGAAAAGCAACGGTCTTATGTGAGTCGTTAAGGCTGGGGCCTGCAATGTGGTGGAGCCCATGGGCATCAATGTGCCAATGGAACCTCTCTTGGCACCCACCAGGCTTCCGGGATCTCCTGATTTTATATTCTATTTAAGTTTCTTTTAATATATATATTTTTAAAATGTTTTAACTGGGAGGCTGGCATGCTGCAAAACAAAGTGCTGTCCCCCAGCGCCATCTTTATTTATATTCCAAAGAGTGGTTTTGTGTTCTGGTACTACGATCTCACCTCTGCCTTGTACTTAGGTTCTTGGGCAGGTTACTTTTCTTTTCATCTCACCAGTTTGCCTTCTGGGAAATGGGTGTTTTGTGACCGGCCATGCCCACCATGGTAGCCATTTTTGTGAGAATGCCCACGACACTCTCTCAACATTCCAAATGTGCCCACTGACTCAAAAAGTTTGGGTTCCCCTGCTTTAAAGTGCCGCAAACTAACCAAGTCACGAGCTGCAGCAGACACGAGCTGTAGCAGACACAAGGACGTACACTCCTTCGTCAGATGTGGTTGGTTCTTGGCTGGTCCCACGGTAACCTTTTGATGATGAGCACATGAGTATCCTGTGGGGAAAGCTTGCTGCTCTTTCCCCAAGAAAAAGCTTGCATGCTCCTGATGATGTACCATGCCACACAAACGAGAAAGCGGGACTCTGCTTGGATCGAGACAGCCACGAGGGACTGAGCTGGAAAAAGTTCAGAACCGCCATCCAAGCAAAACCATTCTGGGGGAAAGTGATCCGATAAGGGGAAGGCATGCCTTGTTCCCACCTATATCAACAGGAGTTTTAGCGCTGTGCCATGAGCTTTGCTTTGAGTGTATTAGATCATCTAGCCTGGTATTGTCCACTCTAATGGCAGCTGCCCTCCAAGATCTTAGATATGGGCAATTTCCCAGCTCTGTTACCCAAGAAAGAACCTTTGATGCGGTTTTTGCCAGAGACTGAACCGGAGACCACAGAGTATGTACTCCACCACCGAGCAAAAACTCGCTGCCATCAATACAAGCAGGAATATCCGTGTGAACATTCTGCTTTAAAAGCAGTCTAAAGTACGGTAATGAAAGCACATACTATAGAGTAATACCTTGGATTGCAAGTAACTTGGTTTGAGAGCGTTTTGCAAGACAAGCAAATTTTTAAATATGTTATTATTTTTACTTGATATACAAGCGACGTCTTGCAATACAAGTACTGTAGTATGGCTTAAATTAAAAATCTCTGTACACATTTTTGGGGGGGATTTCGTTTTGATATAAGAGTGTTTTGGATTACAAGCACGTTCCCGGAACGAATTATGCTCTCAATCCAAGGCATGACTGTATATACAGACAGGAATGGAATTTGCAGTGCGGGAGGACCAAAATGGACATGATGTGAGAGATTCACCATCACCTGGCCGTTTTGTCTGTCTGTCTTTCTTTCGTACTTTAAAGCAGCCAAAGGACTATGATTTTGATCAGAACAACAGTGCTGGGGAAGGGAGAATTTATTTGTTTTAAAACGTTTATACCTCGCTTTTTTTCTCCTAGGAGTTTCAGCCAGTTAATAAAAATACATAAAGAAGAAGAGGAAGAGGAAGAGGAAGAAGAGGAAGAAGATGATTTAACAATTAAAAATTTAACAATTAAAAACATCCTTTCAATGATCACTAAAGGTTAAAACACACAAATAGCATGAATAGCATGTTTAACGTTCCCGGCTTTGCCTTTTCCCCCAATCTAAATTCCATCCACCCCAAAGCTGCTATCAGACCATGAGACAGGGTGGAGAGGAGAAGATGGTACCGGCATCGTGCCTATATCTACTTGTATATATTTCTGTTGGATACTAATAGTAGCTTGGAAAACGGGGTGGAATTTAGACTGGGGAAAAGGCTCAGGAAGAAGGGGTGGAATGCTAACGCTGCTGCTCTGATTAAAAAAAAAGACCGTGCACCCACCCACCCACCCCGATATTTTAAAGTAAAAACTAAAACAAAACCATGGGGAGATGCAATCATGGACCTGCTGCATCACATCTATTTTGGACCTCACGCCAAGAGGAAAGAACTTTGTAATGCCAGAGATGTTGTGCCCTCCAGCTATTTGCCCAGCTGTAGTGCTTTTTGTATTTCAGATATGGTATCTCTTAAGACAGTTGGCAGTCTTCAGGTGAAGCTGAACTCAAGAAGAGAAGTCTGGTTTTGATGGAGTCGGGGTTTAGGTACATGATAGGAAGCTGCCCTATACTGTATCTGACCCTTTGTCCCTCTAACCCAGTACTGTCTACTCTGACTGGCACCAGCACTCTAGGGTCTCGGGCAGAAGAAGCCATTTCCCATCACCTGGTCCTTTTTAAACTGGAGATGCTCAGGATTGAACCTGGGACTTCCTGCACGTTACAACTGAGCTCCAGTCTCTCCCCAGTGAGTTTCTCTCTCAGTGCCAGGCCGATAGCTTCTCCCTCAGCACCCCCTGGACATACATATGTCCTAGCTCATGCAAATGCTCATGCATTTCTCATGTAATTCACTTCTGGAACACACCGCGCGAGCGATGTGGATGGTGATGATGACAGCAAGCTGGATGCTGGCCGCCAAGAGACGCACCTGTCTGGGAGAGGTCGTCGGGTACCACATCCATCTCCCACCCAGAGTCGCCCTCCCACTCTGCCAACTGAGCCAACTGGGAATTTGCACTTTAAATGGGCCCCGTCGCTGGCAGACAAGATCGCTGGAACCTTTCCCTGGCTTAGGGCGAGAAGCATCCAGCGATGCCAGTGACTGAGAGCAAACCCTCACTTCTTTCTCTCTCTCTTCTGGAAGCGCCATCCACACACCAGGTCCGTAGCTCAGTGGCAGAGCCCCTGCTTTGGCTGCAGAAGGTCCCAGGTTCAATCCCCGGCATCTCCAGGTGAGGTAGGGCTGGAAAAACTCCTGCCTGAAACCCCGGAGAGCCACTGCCAGTCAGTGTCAACAATACAAGGGTAGATGGACTCAATATAAGGCCGCTTCCCATGTTCCCCCCGGGTGGTGCACCCTCAGTAGTTGCCATTGGTATATTCTGGCTTAAAGATGCCATCTGTTCTCTTTAAGGCAAAAAGCAACGGACTGGGAGGCAGATCTCACAGGTGTTATCATGCCACCGGTGGCGCTCCATGCCCAGCTTGGGATTCAGTTGTATCTCTCTCGGGTGACCCGTAGGCAGCTGATCTCTAAGCTATGCAAGGCATATTCACGTAACTTCGGATAACTGCCTTGGGTATGAAGAAGTTACGGCAAATGCCTGCACAGCCCACGTATGCGGAAGAACATCAGAAGAGCCAGGCTGGATCGGACCAAAGAGGGCTTGTCTAATCCAGCTGAATGTCCCTGGGCACTACATGGGAACCTAAGAAGAGCTGTGCTAGATCAGAGCAAAGGTCTATCAAGTCCAGCATCCTGGCACCCAAAGTGGCCAAGCGGAATGCCTCTGGGAAGCCCACAAGCGGGGCAGGAAAGCCATCGTCCCGCTGTTGCTCCCCACAATAATCGGTACGAAGTGGAGGCTGGTGGCGCCAGTGTCAGTGGGGCGGTGTATCCACTCCGGGTTGTGTCTGAACTTTTAAGGAGCTATCCTTAAAATGGTACTCAACTCAACTCGATCCCCCCAAAATAGGCTCAGCACCACGGATAGCTCCTTAAAAGCTTAGAACACAGCCCACCAGCCTCTGCTGTTGGTACGTAAGAGAACAGAACAAGAGGGGAAGGCACCAATGTTTGGTGTTTTTTTTTAACTAAACAGAAAAAAAATTGCAGGTGCGAACTGAAATATTTTATTGCCCAACGCGCGTTTCAGCATGTACCAAGTGCTGCTCAAAACAAATTTCTTCAGCTATCTCGTGAGTGTACGTAAGAGAGACATACCGCCCGCCCAACCGCATGGATGTGCCATTTAGCCATCATGGCTGCCATTGATAGACCTGAATTGGTCTAATCCCTTTTTCCAGCCATCTAAGCCAGTGGCCATGAAACTTCTTGTGGCAATGAGTTCCATAAGTTATTTCTGCATTACATGAAAAAAACTAATTTATTTTGGGGACATTATTTTCAGGACACACCACATTATAGATGATGGTAGTAGTAGTAGTAGTAGTAGTAGTAGTAATAATAATAATAGTAATAGTAGTAGTAGTAGTAATAGTAGTAGTAGTAGTAGTAGTAGTAGTATAGTGCCTTCAAGCGTTCAGAGTGTTTCACATGCATGCTCTAGTCGTGATCCTTACTAGAGCCCTAACCAAAGTCAGTATTATTATCCCCCATACTAAAGATGGGAGCAGCGGGAACTGAGACTGAGACAGGGGGGGTTGTCTCCCTCCTAGAGAGCCCATGGCAGAGGTGAGATCTGAACTGGGAACTTCCTGGTTCACAGCTCAATCCCTTAGTCCAGCCTTCTGGAGCTTGGCACCCTGCAGACATGTTGGACTACAACTCTGACCATCCCCCCAGCCAACATGGCCATGGATGATGGGAGTTGTAGTCAAACACAACTGAAGAGGTGGGGAAGGTTGCCTTAGCCACTATGCCTGCAGGAGGCTGGTGACGCCTATGTCAGTGGGGCTCCTTATGCATTGCAGCCTTTATTTTGAGCTTCATAGGAGCTATCCATGGTGCTCCATGATGGTGAACCTATTTTGGGGGTGGAGTTCAGCACCATGGTTAGCTCCTATAAAGCTCAGGATAAACGCTGCAATGGATAAGGAGCCCCGCTGACACAGGAGTCATCACCAGCCTCGCCTGGATAGATGTCTAGATAGATCGAATCCACAAGCCAGGCATCACCACCGAAGAAGCGTATTGCTGTCACGTGTGAAAAAGGTGCGCGTGTCCTCGCTCGTTTCATCACCTGTGAAGTGGCCCCGAGGCGGGTCTCCCTTTATGTCCACACTACAAAAGGGGGCCCTTGCGCCCATGGCCCTTTTACAGGCTAGAGGGGTGAGGATCCACCTACCTTACTCTCCAGGTGAGACCCCAGGAACTGTCCCCTAGAGCCCAGGTTCTCCGGTAGACCCCAAGACCGCCCCCTCCGCGGACACGCGCCCGGGCTCGCCGCCGCCCTCCCTCTCTCACCTGCCACCGGTGCCGCTGACTCGCTCGGCCGCCCGTCGAGGCGCCGTCGCTTCGGCCACCCTACATGCGCCCCCGGCGGCTCAGCCAGGCCAAGGCGGCCAGCAGCGCCAAGGAAGTGGCCAGGCCGGTGCCCGCAGACGCCCGGCGGCTCCGCGCCGCCGTCCGGGCTTGCAGTTCATCGCCGATCGCCTTCAGGCGCGCCGCGGTGAGCTGCGTCCCGGAGACGCGCGCCCTGGCCGGGCTGTCGCCGCCGCCGCCGCCGCTGGTGCCGCTGCCGCCGCCGCCGCTGCAGAAACACGCGGCCGGGGGGCGCCCGGGTAGGGAGCAGGGGCACATGGCGAGGCCCGCCGCCGCCGCCGCCGCCGCCGGCCAGCCCAGCGCCGATCGCCTGCCTAGAGACGCGCCGCCGCCGCCTCCGCCGCCGCCCCGCGAGCTTCTCCTCCTCCTGCCGCGGCTGTCAGTCTGGCGCGAAGCGTGCCGCGCTCGGGCGTCACATGCTGGCTGAGATCATCCTCCCCGACGGGGCGGCCGCAAGACGGCGGCGAGGGAGGGACGGGGGGATGGAGGGAGGGAGCCTTAACTCTTTCCAGGCACTCTTAAAGCCTTTCTTTCCTTCCTTCCTTCCTTCTAATTCTCTCTCTCTCTCTCTCTCTCTCTCTCTGTCTTCTTTCTCCCTTTTCTTCCTTCCTTCCTTCCTTCCTTTCCCATGTGTGTCTTCTTGCTTTCTCGCTTTCTCCCCCTTTCTCTTTCACTCCTTCCTCTGTCTTCTTTCTCCCTCTTCTTTCTTTATTTTTCTTTCTTGTCTGCCTTCCTTCCACTTCTCTCTCTCTCTTTCTTTCTTTCCTTCCTTCTTTCCTGCGTTCCTTCCCTTTTGGCTTCTTCCTTTTTCTCTTTCTCCCCTTCCTTCCTTCATCTTCTTTCTCCCTCTTCTTTCTTTTTTCTATCTTGCCTGCCTTTCTTCCACTTCTTTTTCTTTCTTTCTCACTTTCTTTCCCTTGAGTGTCTTCTTTGTTTCTCTCTTTCTCTCTTTCCTTCCTTTGTCTGTCTTCTGTCGCATTCTCTCTCCCAAATTTTTATTCCTTTATTTGTCTTGTGTGACTTCCTCCTTTCTGCCTTTTAGTCTCGTTGTTCTCTCTCTCTCTCTCTTTCCTTCCCTCATGCTTTCTTATGCTTCATACGCTCCAATGGTCTGCATTTCCTGATTAAGATCTCTTTTGTATCCATTTTGATTCCTTTGAAGAATTGGAGAATCCTCTTTGAAAATGTTAGTAGTGTGCACACAGGTGCATTTAGAGCACAGAAGTGGAACTGGCCACAAAATGTTGGCAAGCTCCTGTTCAGGGTTCCAGCTGGCCATGCCCTTTCCCAGGATACTACATTCCATTTTCCTTGCACTTTTCCATTTCTCCCCGCACCCCCACACACAACATCCTGTGCTCGCTGAGCATGCTCAGCCCTCATTGGACTGTTTATATTGGTCCTTGGGGTTTTTCCCACTAACTTTATATTTTTTAATTTTTTTTTTATACTTCCGCAACTCTTGGGGATCTGCCAAGCCTTCTCTCGCATGTTGACCTACACTCAGAGGGTGAGCTCGCCATGCCTTCCTTTCCATCTTCGCTCACCCCTTCCATGTACACACATGTCACTGCCTCTGCGATCCAGCCTTCCCTACCCGGGTGGACCACAATTCCCATCATCCCCAGCCATCATGGCCATTGGCACCAGGTTGGGGGAGGCTGACAATGTTACTGAGTAGGTCGGTTGCAGCTGCTAGGTGTCTTCTCACATTTCACAGATGGAAACAGGAAACACCTGTAACAACACCGTTCCCATATCAAGAATTACCACCTGAGCCCCGTGCCTCGCTTTTCCACATTGCCGTAGGCAGTGGCTGGCACCTGCTCCTCCTCTGTCTCACCAGCACCACCGTTGTCCGGGCCAGAGCGAGAGGCAGGAGAACAAGTGGGTTACAGTGGTGAAAAGGAGGAAAAATTCTTGTCAGTGGGCCCCTGCTGGATGCTTATTTATTTATTATATCTATATCCGGCTTTTTTTCCTGCAAGGAACCCAAGGCGGATTACATAATCATCCTCCTCCTCCTCCTCCTCCTCCTCCTCCTCCTCCTCTCCATTTTATCCTCATAACAACCCTGTGAGGGAGGTGAGGCTGAGAGTCACTGACTGGCCCAGAGTCACCCAGTGAGCTTCATGGGGCGAGCGGGGACTAGAAGAACCCGGATCTCCCCGAGTCCCAGCCCAACGCGCTCACTGCTACGCCACACTGGCTATGCAGACATTGTAGCCAGACATGTTGCGAGACGGGTGCCTAAGGGGACACGGGTGTGTCAGTGTGGGGTGAATCTCTGCTGTACAACCCAGAACCTAAATATGGAGAGCTGAATATGTATCAAGACTGCAGTCCTAGGGAGTGAGCCCCATAGAGCAGAGATGCAGAACCTCAGGCCAAGGGGCCGAATCCTGCCTGCCTATGGTCCCAATCTGGCCCTCCTTCCCCTGACCTCACACCCATTTCCCCAGCTACTGATGGTTGGGCAGTTTCCCAGCGTTTGTACCGTTTTCCCCCCACATTCTAAAAGATGGAAAGGCCTCCCCTAAGGCTTCGTTATTGGCGGTAAGAGCTTTAAGCTACAATACAATTACAGTACAATACAATACAATTTTTGCATTTTGCCCCACCCCTTTTGCCTCTGGCCCTGCCCACCGCTGTTATGCGCCCCCCCCCCCAGGGCTTCTCAGGATTGAATTTGGCCCTGAGGCTGAAAGAGCTTCCCACCCTTGATCTAACTCATTGACTGGGTTCAGACAACACAATCACCCACACTCAAGGGTTGAGTATGGGTTGAGTGGGGGTTGTCGTCAACATGGGTTGTTGTTAAAGCGTAGGTTATCGTGTTGTCTGAACCCAGCTATGCAAATAAACCATGGTTTGTTAACCACGAACAAACCATGAAGAGAACCCATGATGACTGGGTTCAGACAACACGATAACCCGCACTCAGGGGTTGAGTATGGGTTGAGTGTGGGTTGTCGTTGAACTGTGGGTTATTGTGCCATCTGAACTAGGCATGCCAACAAACCATGGCTTGTTAGCCATGAGCAACCCATGAAGAGAACCCATGGTTTGTTGTTGGGTTGTGAACTGTGGGTCGTTCGTGGTTGTGGCTTACGCTGGCTCAGCTTGTCTGAGCGTGGAAAGCTAAGCAGGGTCAGGCCTGGTTATTACTTGGATGGGAGACCCCTCCTCTAGTTTCCTGCATTGAGCAGGGGGTTGGACTCGATAGCCTTGCAGGCTCCTTCCAACTCTATGATCTATGAAATCTATGAAACAGCCTATGGTTTGTTAGCGCAGCTGGGTTCAGACAACATGATAACCTATGTTTCAACCATAACCCATGGTTCAATGGCAATCCACACTCAACCCTTGAATGTGGGTTATAGTGTTGTCTGAACCCAGCCAGTGTAAGCAGATTGAGCCAGTGTGGCGTAGTGGTGAGAGTGTTGGACTGGGACTCAGGAGATCCAGGTTCTAGTCCCCACTCAGCCATGAAACTCACTGGGTGACTTTGGGCCAGTCACTGACGCTCAGCCTAACCTACCTCACAGGGTTGTTGTGAGGATAAAATGGAGAGAAGGAAGAGGAGGAGGATTATGTAAGCCAGCCTTGGGTTCCTTGCAGGAAAAAAGGCGGGGTATAAATAGAATAAATAAATAAATAAATAAATTCCTATGCCCCTATGGTTGGGGAAGGGCTGTAGCTATGTGGGAGAGCACACACTTTGCATGCAGGAAGTTGCAGGCTTAATCCCTGGCATCTCCAGGCTAGGCCGGGATTGGGAAAGACCCATCTGAAACCCTGGAGAGCCATTACCAGTCAATGTTGTAGACAGTACTGAGCTATATTGAGAGCCAGTGTCGTGTAGTGGTGAGAGTGTTGGACTGGGATTCAGGAGATCTGGGTTCTAGTTCCCACTCAGCCATGAAGCTTACTGGGTGACTTTAGGCCAGACACTAACTCTCAGCCTAGCCTACCTCACAGGGTTGTTGTGAGGATAAGATGGAGAGGAGGAGCACTATATAAGGCACCTTGGGTTCCTTGCAAGAGGATAAATGTAGGACATAAATGTAATAATAAAAAAATAATAAATAATAAATATGGATCAATAAGTATAAGGCAGCCTCCTATGTTTCAATCAAGGTAGATTGTAGTGTTTAAAGTTCCTATATACGTGTATGTCTGAATGCAGATCGTGTATGCAAATTTATTATGAAATGCATACATGGAAGCCTTGGTTCCTGGAAGAGTGTTTCCTAGCTGCTCGCATTCAGACTTTTACCAAAACAAAAGGAAAAAAAAGAGATACGTATGTTTGACATGCTGTGTTTTGGGGCTCAATTGAAGATTCTTATTTATAAAGCCCCAAATAGCTTGGAATCAGGATATCTGAAGAACTGCCTGATTCCATATGAGCCTGCCTCTACCTTTCAATCTTCATCTGAGGCCCTGTTCTATATCCCACCACCAAGTGAGGTTAGATGGGTGGGAGCACAGGATGGGGCCTTTTCTGTGGTGGCACCTCATCTGTGGAACTCTCTTCGGCTGTGGAGAGATTAGATTGGCTCCCTTTGGCAAGCAGTGAAGACATTTTTATTTGACTTTGCTTATGAGTTTAGTGCTCTTGTTCCTAATTGTGCTGCTCTGCTTTTAAGTTCTGTGGGTTAGAAGTGTTTTAAATTTTGTATTGTACACTGCCTTGAGAGCCTTTGACTAAAGGGCAGTATAGAAATAATTTTAATAAAGAATAATTAAATAAATAAAATAATGTGGGGAGCAACTTTTCCTGTAATGTGAGGTTGTTTTCCTTCCACCTGTTTAGGTACATGCTGAGTTAAAGTAGGGCATGAATATAAATATAATCAGGGCTAAAGATAATTTATTGTTCGATAAGCAAAAGCTACCACTAATTATGAGAAGGAAAGGTAGCACACCAGAACCACAATAGCCTCAAGAGTAAACAAGCAGACTCTTAACTTTCAGCCTTACGTATTAAAATTCTGTCTCACAATTAATTTTCTTTCTACCAATTACTATTAATAATAATGATAATGTTTAGCATTTATGCACCACACTTCAAAGCATTTGACTTGCATTATCTCATCAGGTTGGATCTTGAGGGTTCTTCTTGGAGAAGGTCCCTCTGCCCAATTTCGGGGATCTCCCCTCCACCCGCACCATAGCTCACCCCACTCAGCAGGGTCTCCTGACTCTCTATGTAGCATTTTCAGGGGGCTGGAGAGACCACCCTGGGATGGAGAAAGCAGGGAAGACCACTGCCACCAGCTTAAATCTGGATCCAACTCAGTATATTAATTCCCTGCTTTATGATCCACACAATTAATAATCATAATCATACTATCCAGAGTGGTGGTTGCATTAGCACCAAAAACATCAAAGGGTTGTATCCAATGGTACCTGTCCACTACTGCAAAAACCTGTCCATAGTGAAAATTGTGTTCTCAACCATGTGAAATAGGCAAATCCAATACTTGAGTTATGCTTGTACAACAAAGAACCACTAATGACCCAATGACAGTGCTAAGAATTTTTTATACTCATGTTATGTTGGATTTCACCCAAAAAGTCTTGCAGCACCTTAAAGGCTCACATATTTATTCTGGCATAATTCTGGTTCAGTTCATCTTCAGATGCATGAAGCAAAATCGATCAATTGCTAAATGCAAGCAGTGAGGTCAGAGGGAAAGGAAGGGTTGATGAAGATGATAGGATGCTGCATGAGAGGGCCGACAAGGAACATCTGGCTACCGTCCCTCTATGACAGAGATGGGCAGAAGGTAGATCTCTAGATGTTTTGGACTTCATCTCCCAGAAGCCCCTGCCAGCATGGCCAGGAATGCTGGAAGTTGAAGTCTAAAACATCTGGAGATCTACTTTCTGCCCACCCCCTGCTCTAAGACAGATAGGTTGGACTGCAATGCCCAGAATCCCTGGCTGGGGATTCTGGGAGTCGTAGTCCAGCACAATCAGAGGGCACAAGGTTGGGAGAGGCTGCTGCAGGGTTTCAGGCAGCCTCTTTCCCAGTCCTTACATAAGCTGCCACGAATTGAACCTGGGACCTTTGACATGCAAAGCAGGTGTGTAGAGCCTGTGAGAATCCATTTTGCCTAGAAAGTGCCTTCCATTTTCCTTGGCTTGAGAGAGGCCTAGAAAACATCTTAGCATCTCTCTTTTCCCTGCATGCCTGTCCCATGAGAAGCTGCTTTGGTAACCAGCACAGAGATGAGTCAAAGGATGGCCAAGCTACCTTAATGAATTCTTGGCATGCAAAGCAAGAAGTGTCCATGCTTATCTGTGTGTTTAGGCCTGCTACACTAAAAACCAACACCAGGTGCGCTTGCCCATAGCCAGCTATGATGAGAACCAAGGCCGAGCGTAGACCAGGCCCCCAATTGCAAATGCTTGTGCCAACATTACTCACCCTGCTAATTAGCTTAGCAGTATTGTTGTGCTTAACCGGCAGCTTCAAAGCTGACAACCTTGACGTATAGCCTATCAAGTGTAAACAACAAAAGTGTATAAGAAGCTGCCACCTGCTTTGTTCTGTGTTCAGACACCGTGTGTGCATGTTTGTTCCCAGTCTTCATCGAGTGCCCGATGGGGCTGTCTGTGTTTGAGTACGCATGCTGCTGAAAGTTACTCAGTAAAGCTGTCTCCTTTTAAGCAAAGCTAGAGCTGACTTATAATTTCCTTGGGATCAAAGCGGACGAGACAAGGTGCTCTAACCCAACCTTCTCCAACTTGTTGCCCTCCAGATGTGTTGGATCACAATTCCAATCAGCTCCAGCTAGCATAGCCAATGGTCAGGAATGCTGGGAGTTGTAGTCCAACGGTTCAAACTATATTCAAATTCTGATTTAAGTTTCTTCCTCTCCATGGCTGGCTGGAGGATACTGGGCACTGTAGTCCACCACATCTGGAGGACACCAGCTTGGGGAAGGCTGATCTAGCTGGACAGAATTTAATTCTTTCTAGTACATAAGAACGTAAGAAGAGCCCGGCTGGATTAGACCAAGGATCCATCTAGTCCAGCCTTCTGTTCACACAGTGGACCAACCAGCTGCCCGCGGGAAACCCACAAGCAGGACAGGAGTGCAACGGCACCCTCCCACCCATGTTCCCCAGCAACTGGAGTACATAGGCATACTGCCTCTGATACTGGAGGGAGCATATAGCCATCAGGACTACTAGCCATCGATAGCCCCCTTCTCCTCCATGAATATACTACTACTACTATATCTTCCCTTTTCTGGAAAGGGTTTAAACATATAATGGGCACTGTATTCAAATTCTGATTTAAGTTTTCTCTCTCTCCCCCCCCCCCCTTGGCTGGCTGGGGGGGGGGGAGGTGCTGTAGTCCTACACATCTAGAGGGAACCAGCGTGGGAAGTTCGGAACGGCCTGCCGCTCCGTCCCCTCCGTCGGGGCTGCGCGCCTCGAGCCGGCGGAACCCTCGAGCGGCAGTCGCCGTTTCCGCTCCGGCCGCCGTGGCGGGCGGACCTGCGAGCCGGAAGCGGCCGGATCGGTCTTCCCCTCCCCTCCCCTCCCCATCGGCTGCCATGGTAGGAAGGAGCTGCAGAGCTGGAGCTCTTCCGTCGGCGCTGGCGGGCAGAGCTGGCCCGGGGGTGTCGCAGGAGGAGCGGCCCGGGGCGGAAGAGGCCGCGGGAGGCAGAGGGCGAAGCGCCGCAGCCCGTGCGAGGATGGGGGGGCTGCGGGGGCATCCTCGGTGGGAGCCGGAGCAGGAGGAGGAGCAGGAGGAGGAGGAGGAGGAGGAGAGGCGGCGGCGGCGGCGGCGGCAGCAGCAGCCGCTTCGGGGGCGCAACCGCAGCCCCGCCACGCTGGGCCGCCCTCTTGGGCCTGGCTCCGCCGCTGAGACTCCCGGAGGAGGAGGAGGAGGAGGAGGAAAAGAGGACCTTCTGGGGCAGCTTATCCGGGACTTGGTATGGAAAAGGACGGCTTGTTCTTAGTCCCAGCATGTTTTCTCGACCCCTCGGGATGCCCCCTCCATAGCAATGTGCCCATGCCTCCAGTATCAGAGCCAGTGTGCCTGTGTACCCCAGTTGCTGGGGAACATGGGCGGGAGGGTGCCGTTGCACTCCTGTCCTGCTTGTGGGTTTCCCGTGGGCAGCTGGCTGGCCGCTGTGTGAACAGAATGCTGGACTTGATGGACCCTTGGTCTGATCCAGCAGGGCTGCTCTTATCTCCTTATGTTCTTAGCTCAGTGGTTAAGGCAGGCTTCCCCAAGCTGGCGCCCTCCAGATGTGGTGGACTACAACTTCCAGCATCCCCCAACCAGACAGCCATGGAGGGAGGGTGGTACTGAATCAGAATTTGAATAAAATGCCCATTATATGTTTGAATCCTTTCCAGAGTAAGGAAGATGTAGTAGTAGTAGTAGTAGTGGTAGTAGTAGTAGTATATTCATGGAGGATAAGGCTATCCATGGCTACTAGTCATGATGGCTATATGCTTCCTCCAGTATTGGAGGCAATATGCCTACGTTCACCAGTTGCTGGGGAACATGGGAGGGAGGATGCTGTTGCACTCATGTCCTGCTTGTGGGTTTCCCGTGGGCAGCTGGTTGGTCACTGTGTAAACAGAATGCCAGACTTGATGGGCCCTTGTCTGATCCAGTATGACTCTTCTTATGTTCTTATGTAGCAGAAAGAATTAAATTCTGTAAAGCTAGATTGGCCTTCCCCAAGTTGCTTCCCTTCAGATGTGGTGGACTACAACTTCCAGCATCCCCCAGCCAGCTATGGGGGGGGGGAGAAAATGTTTAATCAGAATTTGAATACAGTGCCCATTATATTTTTGAACCCTTTCCAGAGAAAGGAAGATTGGACTACAACTCCCAGCATTCTTGACCATTAGCTATACTGGCTGGGGCTGATTGGAGTTGTAGTCCGACACATCTGGAGGGCAACAGGTTGGGGAAGGCTGGGTTAGAACACCTGCTTTGCATATCGAAGTACCCAGGTTCAATTCACAGCACTGCTCTGTAAGGACTGGGGAAGAGGCCTGCCTGAAACCTTGCAGCAGCCTCCCCCAATCTTGTGCCCTCTGGATGTGTTGAACTTCGTTAGGATTTTTAAATTTTGTACTGTTTTTAATTGTGTTTTATACTGTGTGTGTGTGTGTGTGTGTGTGTGTGTCCCTTGTATTTTATTGCATCGTACATCGCTCAGAGTGGCCAGATGTCTGGCCAGATGGGCGATTCATAAATATAATAAATAAATTAAAAAATAAAACTCCCAACTCCCAGAATCCCCCAGCCAACATAGGACACTACATGAGAGTGCCAACGAGGAGCACCTGGGCGCTGTCCCTCTACTGCAGCCTTGAAGAGGAAGGGAGCAATCCTATAGCCCCCAGACAACACCTGAGGGGCCATAGGAGATTTTGGAGCTGGGAATCGGAACTCACCTCCCCCTCTCAGCCAGCGTGGAAAGAGCCGTGCCGGTTGGGAACATGACCTTGGAGAGGGGAAAGGGGGGCATTTTGGGGGGAGGGAAGGAGATTGGAGAGGCTAGGATATGAGCTATCCTGGGGCCTCTCCAGCCTCCTTCCCTCCCCCTCCAAAACACTTTCAACAGATGGGCAAAAAAGCCCATCTAGTGAAAATGCAGCGGGGGGATGGAGGGGGGGAAAGATCATCTTGGGGGCTTGGGTTTGGGGGCTTAGGAGTGTCTAGGGCGCAACCTATATGATTGTGCCCTAAATCAATCTTCCCCAACTTGGAGCCCTCAAGATGTGTTGGACTACAACTCCCATAACCCCCAGCTAGGGACAATCCCTGCCCCTGAGGCTTCCGATCTAAAAGACATGCCATACAAGAGGGGTGGGGGTGGAGGAAGGTATGGAGAAGGAGGAGGCAAGAAGCAAGCTCAGGCACCAGTTCTTAACGTTACAAGTTCTTCCCACAACCGGTTTATTTATTTATTATTAGTAATATTTGTATACCACTTCTGATCTGCACAAATCCTGAAGCGGTTTACAACGACACTATAAAACAATAAAATAAATACACAATAGTCCAACATTAGAGATTGTTCAAGACAGCTCATGGCTGGGGGAAAGCCAAAGTAAAAATATACATTTTCCATAAATGGTGAAAACACTCCAGTGTTGAGGCCTGACATACTGCGGAAGGGAGATCATTCTGCAGGGTGTGCAGCTCCGCAGAAAAGGCCCGTCTCTGTGTTGCTGTCAAATGGAAATCAGGAGGCTGTGGTATGGACAACAGGCCCCCTCCCCCTGAAGATCAAAGGGCTTGGGAGGTTGGTATGGGGGGAGATGTTCCTTGCAGTAACCTGTTCCCATGTTGTATAGGGCTTTGTATACTAATACCAAAACTTTAAGCCTAGTTTGGTAGCAGACTGGCAGCCAGTGTAGGTCCTTCAGCACAAGTTTAATATGTACACCGTAAGGCACCCCCATCTGTAATGTAGGCCGCTGCATTCTGCAGTAGCTGCTGCTTCCGAACCAGCCCTGAGGGCAGCCCCACCTGGAGCGCATTACAGCAGTCCAATCTTGAAGTTACCAATGTGTGATCACAGTGGCCAGGCTATCCCTGTCCAGGAAGAGGCGCAGTTGGCATACCAGCCTAAGGGAACGATCCTATGCCCTCTAGACATTGTCTGAGGGGCCAGAGGATGGTCAAGGTTGGAGACAACGCTCCGACCTCGGAGCTGGGATTCGGAGCTCCGATCCCCCTCCCCAGCCCCCTCGCAGCTGGCGTGGAAACAGTCACAGGCTGTACTAATTGCATTTTATTGCTATTTCACTCCACTGCTTACATTTCCCCCCCACTCCACCCATATGTATCTATACCTGACAACTCAGAATAATACTTTAGGCATCTGATGAAGTGGACTGGAGTCCACAAAAGTGTATGCCATAACAAATTTGTTAATCTGTAAAGTGCCACACAACTAACATGGGAGATTTTGCTGTCATAGAAAGGCATTGTCAGATGGATTTCATGGCTTGTGAGTTAACCTTTAACACTGAACATTTTGATCTGTGGTTCTGTGTTAAGGCTACACTATTTTTTTTAATATGTTAAATGAAGTATTTTCTTCTTTGTGATAGTGTACTATGTCTGAGGCGTGCTTCATACCATATTTCCCCCCTTATTTGAGCAGTCCCGCCTCTTACTCTTTGGCCCGGTTTGCATGTAACGTCAACCCAGAGTATGGGTTGAGTGTGGGTTGTCATGGAATCGTAGCTTGTTGTTGAATCATGAGTTGTTGTTACGTGTGAACCCTGTACTATGGTTTAACTATGGGTTGTTAACCACAAACAACCCAAGAAGAGAGCCCCATGGTTTGTTGGGTTATGAACTCTGGGTTGTTCGTGGAATCACGAACAGGGCAGAAGATGAGGGGGGGAGCTCCCTTCCACTTTTTGTACTTTTAAATGTACTTAGTTACTTGTACTTATTTACTTACACTTCCTTGTACTCATCCCTTTTAAATTTCCCTCCCGTTGATTTCAGTGGGATGGAAAATAGGACTGGCATAGTTTTTCTCTCTTTTTAGGGTTGTGTTGGGCGAGCAGGAGGGCTTTGGATCCTGTGAATGCAATCCCACTTCTGATCTTAAAGATTTGTATATTGTTCTTCAGCAATGCTTCTATTGCTAATAACTGTATGTGGCAAGAAATTAAAAACTCCCATGGTACCACTGGCTTGCTTAGTATAGAAAAACTTTGCAATTTATGCAGAGGTTAGAAGAAGCTTGCTTTTCTCCCTTCTGGTTAATTACACTTTTTCTTTCTCTCTTTTTTAAAGCCACAGATTAAATTTCTGATGGCAGTAAATTAATCCATTTACTGAGCTAGAGCTCCATTAGCGCACTGGTGTGTAAATGTGTGTCTCCAAGGAGTGGGCGGCAGTGTTTGTGTTTTGGATTCTGTCCATCAAATGTTCAAGAAAAGCTGGAGCTAGTTTAGCAAGATGGATTTTTTAAATGTGCTTTGTGAGCTTTCTGATGATAGGTTATTCGGAATAGTATGTAAAGGTAAAGATATCCTTAACAGTTTCTTCCCCTCAATTGAAGGAATAGGATGTTTTACGTGTGACCTTCTCTGGGGCAGGATGTGTGTTTGGTAGAGGCAGCCTAAAATTAGTTGAGTCATTTGTTTTCTGGCTCCTTGGGTTCTTTTTTGCATCAGGTGTTGCTGCCAAACTATATATGGTGGTATCCTTATTCATCTATACACATGTCTGCCCCCTTCACATATGTAACGGGAGGTCTAATTTTGAGTCAGTGTGGTAGCATGGAGAGAGTTACCTTGTTCAGACGGTCGTATCCCTGCTTAATAAGCCAAGGTATGAAAGAGATGCATTATAATTAAATCCAGAAGTCTTCAATTAACCATAGTTTCTTGTTTTGTCTAAACTGGGAAACTATGGTTACCAGCTTTGGAACAAGCCAGAATCTTAAACCACAGTTTGAAGTTACTTTATGATCCTGGCTTGTTCCAGACCTGGTAACCATAGTTTCCCACTTCGGACACAACGTGAACTATGGTTATTTGAATACTTCTGGGTTCAGTTGCAATAAGCTGAGAAGGGACTATGTGCAAAGGCAGAACACGTGTTCATATCTTGTCGATGCTTGATAATGGGGTCAGCCATGAAACATATTGTGTGATCCTGGGCCAGTCACACACACTTTCTCCCTCCTCCAGCCTAAGCTACCTCACAGGGTGATTGTAAGAGCAAAATTGGAACGGGAAAACAATATATGCTACCCAAAATTGTCTAGAATTGAACAATTTTGGTTTATGATTTTTTTTTTTTAGAATGATGAATAAAAGATTTAAGACAAAATGTTCATATATTGCTACCTGGCTGTTACTCCTCTAAAATAATTTCTAAAAATGAAGTAATAGGAAGACTTTTACGTAAGACTAGAGATGTAAAATGTCTGGAAATTTTGAAGCCGGAGGGGGTGGTGGTTTTTAAATCCTCCCTAAGGTTCCCAGCATAGTTATTTCTTCCATTCATTTTTAAAATAATTGATCAAATGTATCTGGTACTGATAGATGTTTAGGGATGCTCCGAGACATGCTCCATTTCCCTGTGACTATACCATATTGTCATATGGAGAGCCAGTGTGGCGCACTGGTGAGAGTGTTGGACTGGGACTCAGGAGATCCGGGTTCTATTCCCCGCTCAGCCATGAAGCTCACTGGGTGACTTTGGGCCAGTCACTGACTCCCAGCCTAGCCTACCTCACAGGTTGTTGTGAGGATAAAATGGAGAGGAAGATTATGTAAGCCGCCTTGGATTCCTTGCAGGAAAAAGTCACCCAGTGAGCTTCATGGCTGAGCGGGGAATAGAACCCGGATAAATATAATCAATCAATCAATATGTGAAAAAAATATGCATTCTTGACAGTTTGGGTTTTGTTCTATAGTGAGCTGTGTTTCTGCGCTTGTTCTGGTTATGCACTGTAGCAGTCAATTAATGCAGTTCACATGTGAGAGAAATACTGTAGGTTATTCCGCCACTGCCATCACATGTGATGGAACAAGATCTGGGTCATCCCACCTTTGTTTTTGTGTGTTTTCTTTTTTTAAACCATGGAGGTTTGGGTCTATGGAACTCAGTGCCACAGTTTTTAATAGTGTTCCCAATTAGACCTCAACGTTTGGGAACACTACGTCAGCTGTAAAACCTTTGCTGCTGCTGTGCTTCAAATAACTTACGTTGGTAACCATGGGCAGCCAGACTAGGAAGCAGGGCTAGTGTCAAGGGAAGGCATGGTTGGGCACCTGCCAATAGCCCACACCCCAGCAGGGGCCTACTGACAAGAACCTCCCGAAGTTGCTTCTCCTCTTCATTCCTGCATCCTTGTTCACCTGCCTCTCACTCTGGCCTGGGCAACAGTGGGGGCGAGAGAGAGGAGCAGCAGATGCTGCTGCCTGCTTGCTCCCTGGCACTCTGCCTCCCAAGCAAACACGTGGTAGCAATGCTGGGAAAGGGGATGAGGAGCAATGTATTTATTTATTTATTTATTATATTTATACCCCACCTTTTTTCCTTCAAGGAACCCTAGGCGGCTTACATAATCCTCCTCCTACCCTCTCCGTTTTATCCTCACAACAACCCTGTGAGGTAGGTTAGGCTGAGAGTCAGTGACTGGCCCAAAGTCACACAGTGAGTTTCATGGCCGAGCGGGAACTAGAACCCGGATCTCCCGAGTCCCAGTCCAACACTCTCACCACTACGCCACACTGGCTCTCAAGAGCAGTTGGTGACAATGGCGGCGAGAACTCATTGAGGGAGGGCCCCCGTTGAGGGTGTCTTGCCCAAGAGCCTTCAAATCCTGGAACTGGGACTGCTAGGCAGACGTGTGTGTGTGTGTGTGTGTGTGTGTGTGTGTGCGTGTGTGTACACTAGTATATAACAATACAGGCCTGTGGCTTACGCTGGCTCAGCTTGTCTGAGTGTGGAAAGCTAAGCAGGGTCAGGCCTGGTCATTACTTGGATGGGAGACCCCCCTCCTCCAGTTTCCTGCACTGAGCAGGGGGTTGGATTCGATAGCCTTGTAGGCTCCTTCCAACTCTATGATCTATGAAATCTATCTATGCTGGATCAGACCAAGGGTCCATCTAGTCCAGCATTCTGTTCACACAGTGGCCAACCAGCTGCCCGCAGGATCCCACAAGCAGGATATGAGTACAACAGCACCCTCCCGCCCATGTTCCCCAGCAACATGGGTTCCCTTCATGGGTTCTTCATGGTTAACAACCCACAGTTTGTTAGCACGGCTGGGTTCAGACAACATGATAACCCACAGTTCAACAGCCCACAGTTCATCAACAACCCTTGAGTGTGGGTTATCATGTTGTCCGAACCCAGTAATTGTATGTTGTGCTGGTCAGCTTGTTTTATTGTATTGTTTTGTTGTCGATGTTTAGTGTACTGTTCTTTTGTTAAAATTAAAGCCTTCGGGCTGAAGGGCAGAAAATGACATAGGTGAAACAATGGACCTGCCTGCAATAAAATGTGTGGAGTGCTCCTGTTCAGGGTTTCAGCCAGCCACTCCCTCATGCAGGTTATTCCATTCCATTCCATTCCCCTTTCCCTTTTTCTGTTCCCCTCACCAATAGATACTTGGAATTCTGTGGCCACTGAGCTTGTTCCTCATTGGGCAGTTTGTTGGGTGGTGTCTCTTGTGAAGAAAGAACATGGCAGCAGCAGTTAGGTTAAGCAGTTTCCTTTGCTTGTTATTTTCTTTATTCTGTGTCCTTGCTCCAGCCTGGGAACTAGATGACAGGCAATTATCTGTAACACCTGGGAGTAAGGGTTACCTGGCTATGCTGAGGCCCAAGGCCGTGGCTAATTGGGAGAAGCCTGAGAAACTGCCCACAGCTGGGTTAAGGGTGGGTCCCTTGGGTGGAAGGCAGGGATTGGTTGGGGCCGGGCTTGAGACGGCTTGCTCATAAAAAGCATAAAGAGTCTAGTTGGAGGGGAGGGGTTGTTCTCCTTGGGATCCCAGTCTTTGGAGTTCTTTCTTGGCAGGTATGGCCAAGGTGAATAGGGTAGCTATTTTAGCTAGGCCTGGTTTGATCTGGGAGGTTTCAGCCATCTGAGGGTGGGGTGGGGGTGTCACTGGGGTTGGATTGGATTTCCTTTGAGTGTCCCATTTTATCCCTTTCCCTTTCCCCTACACTTTCCTACCTTTCCCCAGTCCTTGTTTTAGCCCTTCTTCCTTTTGTTGAAGGGATTTTTATATGTATTTAGCCTATTGGAGACCTTACACTGCCCAACTTTTATCTTTTCTAATCAAGTCTCCATCTTCTCAGAGTGTGCTTGATGATTGGTCTTCCAGGGGCTGGGCTGCTACACTGGTTAAGCGTAAAGGAACCGGGAGGTGGGCGGAGGCTTTGGGATATTTTGATATCCACTGGCCTACCTTGTAGGACAGGTGTTAGGAGCTGTCCTTCGCAATAACCATTGTTATGGACTAGATGGACCATTGGTCTGACCCAATCATTGGGTTTAGACAACACGATAACCCACACTCAAGGGTTGAGTGTGGGTTATCGTGTTGTCTGAACCCAGTTGCACTAACAAGCTATGACTTATTAACCACGAACAACCCATGAAGAGAACCCATGGTGTGTTGTTGGGTTGGCAACTGTGGGTTGTTCACCGTGGTTTTTTAAAAATCTCAGCTGGGTTCAGACAACACGATAACTCATGGTTCAACAACAACCCATACTCAACCCTTAAGTGTGGGTTATCGTGTTGTCTGAGCTCAGCCAATATGAAGGGAAGGCACCATTGTTTAGTGGAAGTGCACCTGCTTTCCATGTAGAAGGTCCCAAGTTCAATCCCTGGCCTCTCCAGTTAAAATGATTAGGTAGCAGGTGATGGGAACCTTTTTCTGCCTGAGACTGGAGAACCAGTGCCTGTCAGAATAGACAATATTGGTCTAGATCAGGGTTCTCCAACCTTGAGTCCCCAGCTGTTGCTGGCCTACAGCTCCCAGCATACCCAGCCAGAATGGCAAGGGATTCTGGGAGCTGTAGTCCAGCAACATCTGGGGACCCAAGGTTGGAGAGCCCTGATCTAGATGGACAAATAGGTCTGCCTTGGTATACGGCAGCTTCCTATGTCACTTTTCATGTTTAGATTTCTTATCAGGATAAAGATACTGGGATGGTTCATGTGTTCCCCAAGCAGCAGCAAACAAGTGACTTGCATTTCTCCTTTCTTTGGTTTACTGTCAGATGGGATGGGGAAATAAAATACCATGCTGCTGACGCCTGTCTCTCCCTTCCCCTCTCCATCTTCTTTCCAGAATGAAATAAACGAAGTTCCTTTCTTTGACGTTCAGCTGCCTTACGAACTGGCATTAAAAATCTTTCAGTTCCTTGGCCGGACAGAGCTGGGGAGATGCGCGCAGGTAAGTTTTCAGCATTTTTTTTAAAGTTTGCTGCCTGCCTCTTGCTGCTCTTGAGTGCATGGCCTGCAAATAAATCCTATTGAAAATCAACAGATCTTGCTTCCCAGTAAATATATTTGGGATTGGTGTGTGTGACCCACCTTCTCCTGCTGCAGGAGACAGAATTGCCAAGACCTGATGCAAGCTCTCAAAGGCCACAACAGATACCACTGAGAGTGAACAGTTGGGACATCAGGCCAGAAAATGCAGAAAGTGCATACAACCCTCCCATAATAATAGGACTCGGAGTCAGCCAATAAGGGAACAATCCTATGGCCCCTAGACAGTGCCTGAGGTACCATAGGATTGTTTGTAGCCCCCCCTCCGAGGTTGGAGACAACGCTCCAACATCGGAAGGGGGAGTCGGAGATCCGATTCCCCTCCCCCTTGCAGCCAGCACGGAACGAACTGCGCCGACTGCCTGCTGAGGTCGGGAACTAAACCACAGAGAAAGGGGGCATTTCAGTGGGCAGGTGGGGGAGGAGACTGGAGAGGTCAGGATCCCCCCCCCCCGAAACGCTTTCGCTAGATGGGCTAAAAAGCCCATGAAGCGAAAAATGCAGGGGGGAGGATGGGGAGGCGAAGATCGCCTTGAGCCGCTCATCCTGCCCCGCATCGGATGATCGTAAGCCTCCGAGTTCGGGGGTTCACGGTCATCCAGAGTGCAATCAATAGGACTGTGCCCTAAATTTGATCGCTGTTCGATTCAGGACAGACAAAAGAAAGGACTTCTTAACACCGCACAGAATTTATTGTGCAAGAATCCATGGTTGCCTGTGGGGAATTTCATAAAAGGATCTTGGCCCTGCCAGCCCAGCGGCTAGTAAGGGTGACATGCACTAGTATTACAGCCGAAGGAGATACGAGTGCAGTTGGTTAACTCCCTGAAAGCCCTTTGTAATTGGGCGGGGTGGGGGTGGGGAAGTGATAGGGACAAGGTGAGCATAAGAAATATCAGCCAAGGGACATTTTCTTGGGCTGTTCTGCATGGTGTTAGGGCTATTCAAACCTTGAGTATTGTACAATGGCTCCTTCAGCTGGTGCTGGCTCTAGGTTTTTGAGGGACTTTGGGAAGACACCCACCTTCAGTAGGCCCCCTCCCTCAGTGGGTCCGCCTTCTCACCGCTATTGTCGCCAGCCGCTCTTGCTCCTCAACCCCTTTCTCATCATTACTACCACTTGCTTGCTTGAGATGCAGGGATCCAGTGAGCAAGCAGGTCATGGGTGCAGAACCGCTTTCAGCCCGAGGGCCAAATTCCATTTCGGAGGAGCTCTCGAGAGCCACATTTCCAGTGCTGGGCTGGACCAAAGACAAAAGGGGCATGGCTAAAAATAATTTTTTAAATACCGGTACCATAAATACTGGCATATTACAGCTTAAAGCTCTTTTTAAATTATTCTTAAATTATTTTTTATTTTTATTTAATTTTGCAAACAAAATAAAACACAATAGATAACACACAACTTAAACTGTGTACAGTAAATCATAAGGTGCACCTCCCCACCCTCCTAGGGACCAAATGGTATACTTCCATCCCATTAATCAATTACTATTCCATATTCCAGAAATATAACATATCCGGGCAAGGCATACTCCCCTTCCCCTTTATTAACACATAATCTAATAACTGGTTCCATATATCCTTAAAATTATTTTTCTCTAAGTCTGTCACTTTTTACATTTGATACTACAAGTTAATTTATCATTTAGAGCTATATCCCATACTTCCTTATACCAATCAGTGATTAGAAAGACATGCTGAACCTTCCATTTCCCACTTAAAGCTCTTACTGCCTGTAACTAAGCCCTTAGGAGAGGGATTTCAACCTTTTAGAAAGGGGGAAAACTGTACCAAAGGTGGAAAACCACCAAATGATTGGTTCTTGGGGGGGGGGAAGGGGAAGGGGATGTGGCCTTCTGCGGGACCTTCGAGGGCCAGATTTGGCCCCCCGGAGGGATGGATTTGGCCCCTGGGCTTGAGGTTCTGCACCCCTGAAGAAGGCAGTAGCATCTACTTCTCCTTCGCACCACCACTGTTGTCTGGGCCAGAGCAAGCAGCTTGCAATGGTGAAGAGGAGGAACAAGTCCAGGGGTCGCTTGTCAGTGGGCCCATGCTGGGGTGTGGCCCTTGGCAGGTGCCCAACCTTGCCTACCCTTGATGCCAGCCCGGCCCTCAGCTTAGAAGGGTCCCTGATGAAGCTAAGTATTTGGATAATCTAGTTCTCCTGGCGCAAAGGCACACGTGTACTGAGCTGCGTTTCTATGTGATGCCTCAGCTGCGGTGGAAAGGTGCTATGGCAAGGTGCCCTGGGAGTGGCAGGTGTGGGGGTCCCATTGAGTTTGGTGGAGCTTACTTTCAGTTATGTTGGTAGAGGATTGCAGCCTTGTCTGTTCTGTTTCAGGTGGCAGAATATCTTTGGCCGTTCCTAGTCTGTTCTGCCCAATAGATTGCTTAGAGGTTAGAAGAATATTCCTGTAGCGCTAGATTTCCTGTACTGGGTAGCAGTGCTCTTGGCAGCCTCTACCAGCCTTATTGGTCTGCCCGCGACTCCTTCCTTTTAATTTTGGGAAGTGCTTCATTATGCTCTTTTCTTGGCATTAGGCAAAGGTGGGCTTCTGAAACCATTCTCGAGAAGCAATCCCTGGATATTTGGGAGGCAGTGGAGAGCCGAGCCGAGTCGCGGGGCTTTACAAGGCCTTTGGAACGAGATGCATATCCAAAGCTTTTAGTCCGCATCGAAAGCGATCAAGTAAAAAGCAAAGCCATAAAAATGAAGACCATTTTCATTTTTCTCTCGGTGCTTTTGATTTTTGAATGATGGAGGGCCTCTTCTGTTAAATGGAATGCCCTGCTGCCTTTTTCACTGCTATTGTTGTGCTTTTTTTTCCTTTTTTTAAAAAAAATATTGTTAGTAAAACACTTTGGGAGATCGTGAAATTGCCCTGGTAGCAGAGCTGGCATTGTGAGTGATGTGAGTGCCTTGGGAGAGAGTCTATTTTTTTGTGAGTGTCTTCCTGTCAATTTGGTAACAGGCTGACAGGAAAAAATAGCTTGACTTTGGAACTGGCTGGGATGGCATTGCTCCACAGAACTGAAGAAGCACTTTTCTCGTAGCTGCATTGTTTTGTTTTCCCTTGGCTTTTGTGAAAAGCGAAGTACAGCCTTTGTGGTGTTAGACCAGGGGTGGGGAACCTCAAGCCTGCCATCCAAATCCAGCCCTCCTGGGGGCCCCCGGATGGCCACACCCCCTTTCCTCCTAACTTCTGGTCGTTGGGTGGTTTCCCAGCTTTTGTGCAGTTTTTTCTCTATTCGAAAACATTGAAATGCCTCTCCTAAAGCTTGCTTACTGACAGTAAGAGCCATAAGCTAAAATAGGCTTGTCTTTTTTTGTATTCTGGCCGTACCACTTTTGCCTTTGGCCCTGCCCATCACTGAAATAAGCCCTGCCCCGCCCCGCCTTCTCCAAAACTGAATTCAAGTAAGCAAGTGGTAGTAATGATGAGAAAGAGGTTGAGGAGCAAGATTGGTTGGCGACAATAGCGGTGAGAAGGCGGACTCACTGAGGGAGGGGGCCTACTGAAGGTGGGTGTCTTCCCAAAGTCCCTCAAAAACCTAGAGCCAGCAGGCTGAAAGAGGTTCCTGCTCTGTGAATACTAGCAGGAGCCATCCCTTCCTTGAAGTTGCTGCTCAAACTTCCAGGATTAGTTCTGGTCCATTCAGAATCCACTTGGGAATTCTTCCATTCAAAATCCCACTTGGGAATTCTTCATAGGCTGGGATCCAAAGAGCTGCTTGGATTCGAAGCTTGATCCTTTTTATGGGTTCTTAATCAGTGATTTTTTTAAAAAAATAATGTGTTATTTAGAGAAGATTTCTATACATAGTTGAAGTATAAAAAAAAAAAAAGAATTGAGGAGGGATGAAAGCAAGGGGAGGGAAGTGAAGAGGGGAAGGAATTTCATGCAGATATAAATGAACTAAATCTTCTGGAAGACATGGGTATGGTTCAGACAATAGTTTAGGAAGCTGGGAACGAGTGTGGGGGCTGAGCATTCGTCCCTCTCCTCGTGTGTGCGCTACTTTGGCGCTTTGTTTCTGACCTGTATTAAGCCACAGTTTCCTGTTACTTCTGAACCAAGGGAATTCTGGCATAATGTTGCTTAACAAACCAGGATAATACACCTGGGTTATATAATATATTGTTGAGACTGGGCCATAATAAGCAATAAGTGTCATTTTTATAGTAGTGGCAGAGATGTAATTTAAGAGTTGCTGCCTGAGTAGTTCCAGAGTGGCTTCCATGCAGTATAAAATGAGTTTGAGACCACTGGTCCTTTAGTTTGATTCAACTCATGGGTAAATCTTTCTGTGATGGCATGATTCCAGATCTTACGGTACCAAAGATGACAATCTGGTGAAATTGTAGACTTCCAATGAGATGTTGCTACAGTATTATCTGAGGATATCTGAGAGATGGTAAGAGTTGTGGACCTTTCCTGGTACTGAAATCTTTGTTGATACCTGCAGAATGGGAGGCTCTATCAAGAAGTCAGAAGTAGGCTATAAAGAAAGGGCTGGCTGAATGACAAATCTGATACCTGCCGATTCTTTTATTAATAAAAGCATTCTTCTGATCTGTTGAAAGAACCTCCCATTTTGTAGATATCAACAAAGACTTCAGTACAAGGAAATATTTAGATATGACTACATTCTTATGCATATTTACTTGGAAGTAAGTCCCATTGAACTCCCAGAGACTTAGGGTGCAATCTAATGTGTATTTAGACAGAAAAAAAAAACTACAACTCCCAGCATGCCCCAGCCAGCCATGCTGGCTGGGGCATGCTGCGAGTTGTAGGCCTTTTTTTCTGTCTAAACATGCATAGGATTGCGCCCTTAATTATCTGGATGCAAATCTGTAAAACGGGTGCAGAACCTCAGGCCGGGGGCGAAATCCAGTCCTGCATGGTTCCTTAGGCTAACACACACCTTTTCCCCCAAACATAGATCATATCTAACCTACCTCACAGGGTTGTCTAACCTACCTCACAGGGTTGTTGTGAGGATAAAATGGAGAGGAGGAGGAGGATTATGTAAGCCACCTTGGGTTCCTTGAAGGAAAAAAGGCGGGGTATAAATATAATAAATAAATGGCTTTTGTGCAGTTTTCCCCCCATTCTAAAAAGGTTGCAACACCTCTGCTAAGGTTTAGTTACTGGTAATAAGAGCTTTAAGCTAAAACATGCTGACATTTGGTGGGTTTTTTTGCCCCACCCCTGTTGCCCATCTCCTTTTGCCTTCGGCCACATCCTCCACTGGCATGCGGCCCCCGAGAGCTTCTCCAAAAAGGCATTCATCCTTCAGGCTGAAAGAGGTTCAGCACCCCTGCTGTAAAAGTTCCAAATGTTACACTGGGCCCCATTGCGTGTGATCCTGCTCATGTCTCTTTGACCTAGAGGGGTGTCTCCATGCTACTGCACTGTGAGCTTAGGGAAGGGAGCAAATCGTATTGGGAGGAAAAGATGGATGGATGGATAGATAGATGAATAGGGAGATCACATGGGTTGTATTAGAGAAGCATTAATCAAATACAGAACCCGGTGGGAAGAACGTGTGTGCATGTTGCTGGCAACATGGGTAGGAGGGTGCTATTGTACTCACGTCCTACTGGTGGGATCCCGTGGGCAACGGGTTGCCCACTGTGTGAACAGAACGCTGGACTAGATGGACCCTTGGTCTGATCCAGCATGGCTCTTCTCATGTTCTTATGCTCATGTGACTCTGTGCCCTTCAGCATCTTTTAGTGAGTTCATATAGGATCATAGGAAGCTGCCTTATACTGAGTCAGACCGTGGGCCCCATCTAAGCCCAGCATTATTGACACTGACTGGCAGCAGCTCTCCAAAGCTTCAGGCAGGAGTTTTTCCAGCCCTGCTTAGAGGCTCCTGGGATTGAACCTGAGACCTTCTGTATGCAGCGCCATGTGCACTACCACTGAGTTCCAGCTCCTCCCCTATGATGTTAGGATTTCAGGGATCTGTTTTGTAATTAAGATGTAGCGATGCCCCAGATGAAAGGCAAAAAGGGGAGGCGGTTCAGAGATAACGGGAAATTGAAGGCGGGCCCAATAAAGTCCACCTTCTTTCTCCCTAACTGGCTTAGCCGTGGGATGTGCTGCTGGTGAGCAACCTGGGAAAATAACAACCCTTCCCATTGATTTTTGCCCTCCTCCCCCCACCCCGAAGCATTCATTAGCCTTCAGCAACTGGCCGATGGTACCAATAAAGCCATGGGTGAGATTCCCTTTTTATGGACAGGGTGTGTGTGCATGGGGGAGTCTTTTAAATCTTTTGGCATTGAGTTGCTCACCTGTATCCCTTAACTCAAGCAGAGCTAGTAAATTTGAGCTTGAGACAAATGCTATTTGTGTGTGTGTGTGTGTGTGTGTGTGTGTGTGTGTGTGAAATGGAGCCACTCACAGTGGTGCTGTAAAGCAGAATGCTTGCGACGCTTTTTATTAGAGGTTTCTTGCAGCTGCGCCTCGCTTGGCGGAGCTTTTACTAGGCTTGGCTATGCCAGTTTCTGGTGCATTAATGGGGTGTCTCGGCTTACCGAATCCCTCCTTGGAAAATCAAGGTTTATAAGCCAGCAGGGCTAGAAGTAACCTGATTAAAATCACAGTGGGATTTAAATCCCCCCCCCCGCCCGTGAATGTCGAAAGAACATCCTGGAACCTTGATACATTTAGAGTTTTCTTTACTTTCCAAAGCCACCTTCCCCGGCCTGTTGCCCTCCAGATGTGTTGGCCGTGCGGGCTGGGGAAGATGGGATTTGTTGTCCAACACGTCCAGAGGGCACCAGGTTGGGGAAGGCTGTTCTAAAAGCACCACTTTAACTTCAATTTGGCAGCGGCTCCCTAAATGCTTCTGATGTTGGCAAGGCATGGTTTTCTCTCCTCTTCCTTGTCTCCCTGTTCTCAGTTCGCAGGTAGGCAAAGTTGCCAACTCTTCATCGTGTTTACTTCTCTCTTTAGTCCAGAAGCCTCATCGGTGTCAGCGGAAAGGCACTTCAGCTAAAACCTAGGATTGAACCTGGGACCTTCTGCATGCAAAGCAGGTGCTCTAGTGTGCTTTCAGCATCTCCAGGCAGGGCTGCAAAAATTCCTGCCTGAAACCCTGTGGAGCTGCTGCCAGTCAGTGTTGACAATACTGGATTAGATGGACCCAGGGCCTGACTCGGTATAAAGCCGCTTCCTATGTTCCTTTTTACGCTCAGAAAATGAACTCCTGCAAAGTAGTTGTTTTTTCTGTGTATCCCAGTCTCGCTTTTTAAAGCTACAACCCATGGATTTATTTAGGTATGAATGGATAGGTGTGCAACAGTCAGCAATTCCCTGCTGAAATAGATTTTTTTTTTTTTTTAATTGAGCACAAAATGTCTGGATTTCTTGAACCCCCCAGTTGGGCCCCTAGTCAGGTTGTGGGCAAAGCTTTAATACATTTAAAAAAACAAAACAAAACCCAGGCTTGTTCCACATGTGCAACGGAATAAGATAGTAGACTCCTGAGGTGGGAGGTGGAGAAAACAGATTTAAAAAAATGTTTCTCTATATCGTGAGCGGGCAACCTTTTTTCTGCTGAGGTTTGCATTCCTTTGGGTGTACTCTATCGGGCTGCAAGCCTGTGGTGAGTGGGCCTAGAGCCAAAGGTGGGTGAGGCCACCCCTTTCCTCTTTCTTTTTGCCCCCCGCACCTCTCTCTCACACAAACACCCACAGAAACACACACACACTCCCTTTCTGATACCCCATATCTCTCTTGCCTCCTTCCTGCCCAGTGGGCTGCTGGGAAAGTGAAAAATCGCTGCTACCAGAGGTCTGAACTGATTGCTTGCAGCGGGGTTTTGAAATTAGTGCCGTGGGCCACAGAAAATTAGGCTGAAGGCTTCATGCAGCACTAGGGCTGCAGGTTGCCCACCCCTGCCTTACATGAAAAACTCCCCTCATGTAGATCCCTAGAGCAACAAGGAGCAGTCTGGGCTAGAACTGTTCTCCATGATGTGTGCTCCTTCTTTGATTTGCAGGGAGCTTATATATGACACCCCCTTCCCATTTGCATCCTGAAGTGACTGGTTCTTCATCCATCATCATCATCATCATCATCATCATCATCATCATCATCCACCACCACCACCACCACTACTACTACTACTACTATTACATTTATATCCCACCTTTTTTCCTCTTGCAAGGAACCCGAGTCAGCTTACATGGTCCTTTTCCTCCTCCTCCATTTTATCCTCACAGCAACCCTGTGAGTCAGTGATTTGCCGAAGTCGCCCAGTGAGCTTCATGGCTGCACGGGGACTAGAATCTGGATCTCTTGAGCCCTAGTCAACACTAAACACTACGCTACACTCTCTTCCCTCATTCTGCTGTTTGTGTAGACTAGGCCATAAGTGGGGGACAGATATATTGCAAGTTTCCTTGAGGGCGTGTATAGCGGAGATTTACATAGAGACAGTTGACATTCTTGTCTCATTAGTCCTCACTTATTAAACGGGGATGGTGAGGTCTACTGTTCAAGTTCCTGACGTATTTTGAACTGGTCGCTTCTGAAGGGTAAGACCCTAAAGCGGGGTTGAGCAACTTGTGGCCCTCTGCAGGGCCGGTGCTACCATTAGGCCAACTAGGCGGCTGCCTAGGGCGCCGGGCTAAAGGGGGCACCAGGAGCATAGGGCTGGAGGGAGGGAGGCCTCAAGTGGGAAGAGGGGGGCGCTAAATATCTGATCTTGCCTAGGGCACCAAGCTGCCTTGCACCGGCCCTGGCCCTCTGTATGTTGTTGGACTAAACTCCCATCAGCCCTCAGCACTGGCTATGCTGGCTGGAGCTGGCGTTTCTGTTACAGAATGAAATATATATTAAATATGGCTTTCTAACAAAGTGTAATGGCTTTTAGGAATTAAATGGTAAGCTATCTTGCCTTTCAGTGTCTCAAAAAGGCGGAGTGTCCTAAAAAGGAGTTGAAATAACAATACTTCCTTAGTTTTGGTACTCAGTGTGTCTTGCTGGCTTTACTACTGCAGCTTTAAGGCCAGTAAAAAGTGGTGTTGCAAATACTTTGCATTTCAGGGGAGGGGAACATTTAGCAGAATGTTTAAACCTGCTTCGGCCTGACTTGTCATCATACCTCTCCCACAGCTGGTGCAGTAGAAGGTGTAAGAGAATCACAGGTGTGTGTGTGTGTAACATAATATTACATAGTGCAGCAAAATGGAGGGAGCAATCCTGTGGCCGCTAGACATCGTCTGAGGGGCCATAGCATACTAGGGAATTCCCCTCTCCGCGCTCAGAGACAGCACTCCGACCTTGGAAGGGGGGAGTCGGAGATCCGATCCCCCTCCCCGCTGGCGTGGAAAGAACTGCACCGGCTGCCCTCTGGGGCCAGAAAAGCAACCTTGGAGAGGAGGAAAGGGGGGCGTCTCGATGGTCAGGGCAGGGAGGAGACCGGAGAGGCTATCTTGAGGCCTCTCCAGCCGCCTTCCCTCCCCCCTGTGAAGCTCTGTTGCTAGATGGGCTAAAAAGCCAGTCTAGCAAAATATGCACGGCAGGAGGATGGGGGAGCAAAGATTGCCTCCGCCACTCCTCCCGCCCTTCATTGGATGATCTGAAGCCTCACAGTTCGGGGCTTCTGATCATCAAGGGCACAATCGATAGGATTGCACCCTAACTTCCATGCATGAAGATATTGGCTCCAAGAGATTGTGTGTCCCCACCCAATATTTCTTCCATTGCTTTTAGGTCAGCAGGACCTGGAAGGTGCTTGCAGGAAGACCAAGTCCTTTGGTTCCGGCTGTGCCAACATGAAGGTTACCTGCCTGACAGCCAAATCTCTGATTTTCCTTGCTGGAAAGGGACTCTCCAAGAATGCCGGGAGAAGGAGCAGGCTTTAAGAACCAACTGGAAGGTAACTGTATGGAGTTCTTCTGGTACCGATCATAATGCTAAAAAAAACTAAACTGGGAAGAGCCTTTCTGCTGCTGTTAGAAATGCAGAATCTTTGGATTGACAGCAGCTTCTGAAGCCACTTAGAACAGGGTGCCCCAACCTTTTAGGGTCGGTGAGCACATTTGGAATTTTGAGAGAGTGTCATGGGTACTCTCACAAAATGGCTGCCATGGGCGGGGGCCTGCTCATTCATAAAATAGCTGCCGTAGTTTCATGGCCAGTCATAAACAGTTTTTTTCCAGAAGGTAAAGTGATGAGACTAAAAGAAAAGTAACTCGCTCAAGAACCTTATACAAGGCAGACGTGGCCTCTGAGCTCAAAAAGCACAACCACTCTTTTGAACAGAAGTACAAATGGCACTTGGCACAGTTTGTATCGCAGCATTCCCAGGTTTTTGTGTTTTTTTAAAGTGCAATTTTAATTTTAAAGTCTCAAGAAGTAAAATAAAAATTGGAAGGGGCAGGGAACGTGTCAGGTGCCAAGACAGGTGTGTGTATGGGCACATTGGTGCCTAACACCACCACATTGGAGACCCCAGGTTTAGAACATTTCCTCCTTCAAGATGTCCAGGCTAATGGTGGTGTTCATATTTGTGCGCGTTAACATACCTACAGTGTTGAGTATACCTAAAAAATGTAAAGAGTGAAAAGGCCTTAGCCTTTAGACTTCTTCTGGATTTCCCAAGGTGAGTTGTCTTGAACCTCTAGTGCAGGGGTGAACAGCATGTGGCCCTCCAAATGCTTTGGCCTACAACTACCAGCATCCCTCACCATTGGTTATGCTGGCTAGGGCTGATGGGAGTTGTAGGCCAAAACAACCGGAGGGCCACAAGTTGCCCGCCCCTGCTGTAGTGGAGGCTTGGGTGTTGCCATCCTTTTGGGACATGATCACAGAGATATAGCTTTCCCTGCTGGCTGTGTGGGGCTTTCCATTTCCCCATGAAGTTGGGCAGCTTTGAATATATGAAACTGCCTTATACTAAGCCCCATACCATTGGTCTGTCTTAGTCTAGTATTGCCTGCTCTGACTGGTATTTGCTGTCCAGGTTTTCCAACAGAAGCCTTTCCCAGCATCTGCTACCTGAGAACCCTGCTGGAGATGCCTGGGATGGAACCTAGGAATACAAGAAGCTGCCTTATATAGATTCAGCCCATTGGCCCATCTAGCTTAGCATGACTGGTGGTTTCGGGCAGGACTCTTGACCATCCCTGCCTAGAGATGCCAGGGATTGAACCCAGGACCTTCTGCATGCAGAACAGGTGCTCTACCACTCAGCTACAGCATATCCCCTGAATACAGGAACATAAGAAATGTTGCCTTCTACTGAGCTCAGACCATTGGTCCTTCTTGCTCAGTATTGTCTACTCTGACTATCAGCAGTTCTCCACGGTTTCGTCTAAAACAGGATATTGTAGAGTTGGGAAAAGGGCTGAAAAGAGCAACTAAAATTATCAAGGGACAGGAGCAACTCCCCTATGAGGAAGGGTTACAACATCTGGAACTATTTAGCTTAGGAAAAAGCTGAGTAAGGGGAGACATGATAGAGGTGTACAAAATTAGGCGTGGGTGTGGAGAAATACTAGAACCCAATGAAGTCATCCCATGAAGCTGATTGGTGGGAGATTCAGGGCTGATAAAAGGAGGTCCTTCTACACAATTTGCTACAACAAGATGTAATGATGGCCACCAACTTGGATGGCTTTAAAAGGGGACTAGAGGAATTCATGGAGGATAAGGCTATCAATGGCTACTAGTCCTGATGGCTATATGCTTCTTCCAGTAACAGAGGCAGTATGCCTATGTACACCAGTTGCTGGGGAACATGAGTGGGAGCGTGCTCTTGTGATGATGTCCTGCTTGCGGGCTTCCCACAGACAGCTGGTTGGCCACTGTGTGAACATAATGCTGGACTAGATGGATTCTTGGTCTGATCCAGCAGGGCTCTTCTGTCTTTCCCAGCCCTGCCTGGAGGTTCTGGGGATTGAACCTGGGTCCTTTTGAATGCAAAGAGCTGTGGCCCTTCCAGTGAAGGGGAAGTAGAATTGTAAGGAATCCTGGGTGACTGGTCAGAACTAGCAATGTTTTCCTTCCTTTCTGTGCAGAATCGCATTGGCGCTGTGAGCCAGCTGCAGTACGAACTTGGGAAAGTTCTGTGCGACGTGCATTCTTGTGATGGAGTGGTCATCGCTGGGTAAGCATACGGTAGCTTTGTCCTTTCTGTGCAGCCTGAACTCTTCTCCTGCCTCCCACTGAGTGTAATTGGGTATTGTGATGGTTTGTGGCCCAGAGAGTAGAACTAATTGAGGCTGCTTGGGGAGGTGAACTTTCCAGCTACAGTTCTATGTAAATAGGGTTGGCTTACAACGAAATAAGAATAAACAACAATTCAGATCGAACACAATTCATCTGATGGTGTTTTAAAGACTAGCACAGTCTTCCCCAACCTGGTGGCCTCTAGATGTCTTGGACTGGAAATCCCATCATCCCCAGCCAGCAATGGCACTTGTTGTCTGGGGATGATGGGGGCGGTAGTCTGAAGACATCTGGCAGGCTCCAGATTGTGGGATGGCTGTACTAGCAGATTAAATTGGCTCTAGTCCGTGATACCCAATGCCACAATATATATATATATATATATATAGACGGTATATGTCCGTCTTTAAGACTGGCTTGTGTCGGCTGTAATGGGCCGACACGGCGATCCCTCTGAAAACAGATATAATAAAAACAAATTAAAATAAACACTGAAAAGTCCCAGAAGCTCAAATGTCGGGTTTTTTGGTGAGCGTATACTTGATAATAAAATATTAATATATTATTATTTTTTTTGCTGTGCTGTTGGGAAAACGCTAACTTTGGCTCACCTCCTGAGAAAAATTTTCACACATTGACGGGGTGTATCTGAGCAGTCCGCAAGATTTGTACTGAGAAACAAATGGTTAGGTATGCAGGTCCTAATGTTCAGTCAGTCTAGCATTTAACCCTCATGATTAACGAACAATACAGTCATGCCTTGGATTGAGAGCATAATTCGGTTCCAGAAACGTGCTTGTAATCCAAAACACTCTTATATCAAAACGAAATCCCCCCCCAAAAAATTTGTACAGAGATTTTTAATTTAAGCCGTACTACAGTACTTGTATTGCAAGACGTCGCTTGTATATCAAGTAAAAAAAAAAAATTAAATAAATATTTAAAAATTTGCTTGTCTTGCAAAACGCTCTCAAACCAAGTTACTTGCAATCCAAGGTATTACTGTATTGACACTGGAAGTTACCGTAATCACTTGGAAGATGCTGTCTGTATGTAATGAATACAATAGGAATCCCTTTATGGAGGCATCTTCTGTGTTGAAAGTGATGCTGCTCCAGTGCAAGTTATCCTGAGTTTCCCTGGGTGATGCTTCTGCTTTAGGGAAGTAATTGGTGCAGTCATTACCAAGAGGAATGATTGGTCAATTCAGAAGCTCAATTGTGCCGGTGGGTGGGCAGGGGGGAGGATTGGACATGGATCCACAAGCCTCTTTGTTCCGTCTCCACCCACAGCAAGTTAAGCAAGCTAGATGGGCTCAGAGGCTAGATGGACTATATCACAAAATGCTAAAACAGAGGATGGAGAGGCTGTAAAAGCCTCTGTTGCTCCTTCCGGCCTGCCTGGTTCTCACTGGGTGGGCTTTGGATAAGTGGAGGACTCCCGAGATCTATCAAGCATCAATTCTGTAGTGTTGCACTCTTATGATTTTGGGTCCAGGCACAAATACTTTTTCCCCAAACTGTATTGTATCTTAATACTGCAGGTGTAAGATATTACCTACAGAAATGGGGAAAGGGTCTACAAAGGGCAATTTCACCAGAGGTTTGGTCTTTCCTTTTTAGACCTGGAAGCCAGTTTACCGTGAGCTCATTGCCGAGAGAGAACTGTATAAAAATGGCGATGCAATGGCATTTAACACCTTTGAAATTAGACAAGATCTATACAGTTGAAAATAGTAACTGTTCGTACTGTGCTAAAAACAGAGCAGATTTTGCCCCAGATGTGGTGAACGTGTCGTAGAGCTCCAGTTTATTGGGAAATGGTTGCCTGAGCAATATTGCTCTTTACTAATGTTAATGTTCCTATCCTTTTGTTTGCCTTCTTAATTTTATTCCATATGTAGTCCCTGGAAAGGAATATGAAGTAGTGTTAAATGCTTAGCTGTTAGCTGGCTGGGGCATGTTGGGAGTTGTAGGCCAAAAACTTCTGGGGACCCAAGGTTGGAGAACACTGCACTAGAGGTTGCTAGATTGGTTTATACTAGATTGGTTTATACTGGAAATGTAAAGCCATGGTGGCTTATTTTAATTGGTAGTGTGTGCTGTCCGCCATTTCCCTAAATACCTGCCCAAGCACAGCTTGTCGTATCATCTGAACCCAGGTGGCATAGCTTGTTTGAGGGGGAAACAACCCTAGAGTAACCCAGGGCAGTAGGGTTATTTGAGGGGTTGTTTTCCCTTCAAACAAGCCATACCGCTCGGGGTGGCTTATTTGAGCGTGCAAACCGGCCCACTGATTGATTCACGGAAGGTGAATTTAAAATGTGTGTTTTTATATTGGAAATAGCTTCTGTAAAATGGTTGTTGCTGTTGTTACCATTTTAAATTATCTACTGGGTGCTGGAAAATATTGGCCATTCAGTCACCTAAAAGGGAGCTGCTGGTGCTTAGGAGTTTGAAATCCTTTTCCAGCTCTCCCCCCCCCCCCCCGCCATTTTGCAAGGCTGGCTACTGAAAGACAACAACTCATCTTAACTCAGTGGAATTTGAGATATTTTTCTGCCACGGGTCAATGTGCTAGTGTAGTGATGAGAGTGTTGGACTGGGACTTGGGAGATCCAGGTTCAAGACCCCACTCGTCCATGAAGCTCACTGGTGACTCTGGGCCAGTCCCTGACACTCCCCCTAACCTACCTCACAGGGTTGTTGTGAGGATAAAATGGAGAGGAAGATCATGTAAGCCGCCTTGGGTTCCTTGGAGTGGAAAAAGTGGGATTTGAATGTAGTAATTTCTTTTTAAATGTGCATTTTGGATTGAAGTATTGTAATCCTGATTGTTTTATCCCCAAGCCACACAATGAATCTGTTATTTAATAGAGGTAAACTTATTATTGTGGCTTTTAAACGAATGCCTCTGGCTATGGCAGTAGTTAAAGCTAAACTATACTTGGTACCCTTCGTGCCTGTAACAGGGTTTATATTGTGTAGTTCTGTGTATCTCATGTTGTATTTTCTGAGCCTCCAAGAGATATTTCTGCACTCCCACAATGGCATGTCCTTTCTGTTTATCACGGCAATGGCTTTATCTGCAATGCAGAGTTTAAAAGGTTTATTCCTGCAGGTCTTCTAGAGCCGTGAACCTTATTAACCTTGTTTCAACGCTAAAAACTGTTGGGTCCTTTTGAGAATGGATGTCCCCTGATAATCACTAATCTACTTACCCTGACCCTGCCTGGTACATAGAGTGTGTTTAAACATGGGCTAGAGCATTCCCCTGGTTTTTCTGCCTCTCGGTCCTTCTGAAGCCACCACGCCGGGCAGTGCATAAAAGTGGTGATGTCATAGGAACTGTGAAATTGGCTCAGTCTTGTCATAAATCAATGTATGGCATTTTACAGCAACACTTCATTTTAATGATATGTTTTTGTAGAGTGGGATTAGTCAATTGTCTGTTTGTTTGTTTTTTAAAAAAATCCCCTGTGCCATTAATGCCAGATTCTTTGAGTGGCCGAGGCGAAGGCTGCTTGAAAGAAATTCATAGAGTAGTTCTTTTTTGCAGGATGAAATGTTGCGCATTGATTGTGTCTAGCTAAAAGCTAAGTCGGTATTGACTGTGCTCCTTAAAGGGACTTAATTTTTATTTTTCTTCGACTGTTACCTCCATTTGCAGCCGCTATGGCCCTTGTTCAGGTATCTTTGAGGAATTCATGGAGAGGGACTCGTGGCATTTTCATGACCCCAGGGTGGCGGATGTTTGCGCAAATCCAGTCTTGCTGCAGAAAGATGGATTTCTGAAAATAATATTCCTGGTAGTAGCCACACACAGCTCAGCAACTGCTCTGCCCTGTGAGTTCCTCATATTTTGCTGTCTTTGGAAGGTTCATTCAGACATCACACCAAATATCATTCATAGCAGTTTGCCTGGACTACATACTATCAAAATTAGGTGTGATCATAGGACCTGCTCTCTTCCACAAAGCAGAACTACAGTGTACTGTGAACGGAAGTGGTGCAAGCAGTGAGGTGATTGCAGAATGCAAATAAGTTGCAGATTCCTCAAGCAAGTAGCAAACAAGCAAGCATGTAAGGGACGTGCCCACCCGCCTTTTTCTCCAATCTTACTCTCTGTTGGAATACTAGCTGGTAAATTTATTTTATGTTATTTGTTACATTTATATCCCTCCTTTACCTTCATGGAGCCCAAGGTGCTGTATGTGATCCTCCTCCTCTCCATGTTATCCTCACAACAACCCTGTGAGTTAGGTTAGGCGGAGAGTCAGTGACTGGCCCAAAGTTGCCCAGGGAGCTTCATGGCTGAGTGGGAACTTGAATGTAGGCCTCCTCAGTCCCAGTCGAACACTCTTAACTACTACACCACACTTGCTTGACAGGCAGAGAGAGCCAGTGAGCAAGTAGGTAGTGGCATCTGCTGCTGCTCCTCCTCAGCACCACCGTTGTCTGGGCCAAAGCAAGAGGCAAGTGAACAAGCAGGTTGCAGTGAGAAAGAAGAGCAAGTCCAGGGGGTGGTTGTCAGTGGGCCCCTGCTGGGGTGTGGGCCCTCAGCATGTGCCCAACCATGCCTACCATGATGCTGGGCCTGTTTCTGCTTCATCTTGGCCAGCATCCTGTATCCATCAATGGCCAGCCAGATGCCTATGGGAAGCTTACAGGCAAGGCCTGGAAGCCACAGCTCCTGCCTGGTCCTCAGCATTGTTCAAGCAGTAGGAACATTAGGAAGCTGCCTTCTAATAGGTCAAACTATTTGTCCATCTAGCCCTGTCTTGTCCACTCTGACTGGCAGCCACTCTCCAGAGTCCTGGGCAGAGGTCTTTCCCATCACCTGCTACCTGATCCTTTATTTAACTGGAGATGCCAAAGGCTGAACTGGGGACCTTCTGCATTTAAAACATGTGCTCTACTCGTGAGGTATGGCCACTCACAGGCTCAGTACCTTTGAAGCTGGAGGTTCCGTTTAACCATCTTGACTAACATAATAGCTATTGATAGACGTGTCCTCCAGGAATTGTCCACTTCCTTGGCTTTATTTACCCAACTCTTGCCTTTGGATATTTGTCCATCAGGAGTTGTTCTTGCCGTTATTGTTGGCTTCAAGCATGAGAAATGTAGACTAGATTAAAAAATGACCTAAGAAGAGATTATTTTAGCAGCAAGGGAAAAAGTGACTGCGAAGGTATGCATGAGCTTAGAGAATCAACAGTGCTAATTTTAGAACGTCGTCATGAGAGTATAGGCCCCCAGGTGTGATACAAATGTTAGTTGCCTTGTTGACTTGACACACACCAAAACCATCTATAATGATGAGCGTAAAGCACCAATTTACGGGATAGAAATGCATCGAGAAATGGCTCTGATCAGGACCAGGGACTTCTTTTTAAAAGGGATCTTGCTGTTTGGGACTCTTCCGTACTATACTGATTGCGTTCCCTATTGAACGTACGAAGCCACCTTATAGACTACTGGTCCAGCTAGCCCAGTAATGTCTAGTGTGACTTGGTAGGAGCTCTCCAGGGGCTCGGGCAGAGAGATGTCTCGGTGTGCTGTCTAAGATCCTTTAAGTCAGGACTCTCCAGCCTTGGGCCCCCAGATGTTGCTGGCCTACAGCTCTCAGCATACCCAGCCAGCATGGCTAATGGCAAGGGATTCTGGGAGCTGTAGTCCAGCAACATCTGGGGACCCAAGGTTGGAGAGCCCTGCTTTAAGTGCTAGGAATGGGACCTGGGGCTTTCCACATGCAAAGCATGTGCTCCACTACTGAGCTATGGGCCTTCCTTATGTTGTTTCTAATAATATTTTGAATGAAACAGCAATATCTCACTAACGTAATGTCTGACCAGTCTCATCTCTTGCTTGCCTTAAGGGTATCAATGAGTAAAGAGGCGAGGAAGAGGGAAGGAAGAACGGGGAAGGGTGTCCGTTGTCTCCAAATGGCTGGAGCAGGGGTGGGCCACTGCAGGAGGTCCAGGGCCCATTTCCCCCCCCCCTGCGGCCTTCCCCTGTGGACCACACCGAAGGGGGGGATATATATATATATATTTCAGCAGCAAACCATATATATATATATATATATATATATATATCTGGTTTGCTGCTGAAATTCAGTGCTTTGGTGGTAAACTGTTCCATAGTGCTCAGTAGCACTAAAACGGAGAAGTTGAGATTGTTTGCCTTTTTGTTTTTGTTCTAAAAATCCATTTTACGGGCAGTGGGGGCTGCGTTTTTGCTCCCCCCTTTGGGCTAGAGATTGGGGGGGGGCAAGGGAAAGTGAAATAGATCAACGCTCTTAAGGCAGTTACCTCTTTTCAGTAATCCAAACTGAGTTACTTAAGGCAGAAGAGAATTTAGACTCACAAAATGGAGATAAAAGAGGAACAACTTGAGCTCCCATCTGCAGATACATTTTTTTTTAAAAAAATCTGCTGCTTGCTAATTGTCTACAATTGCTAAGTGTCCTTGAGAAGTCTCCATTTTGCAGCGCCGTCTTGGCGTTTTCTAAGCCTGGGCGAGGGGAGGGGGGAGGAAGGTGGCTTTGTATTGTTTTGAAACAGAGGCGCATGTAGAGAAGTGCTCCTGTCACTTTAAGCCACTCATCCGAGCTGCGTAACCGTAGAAAGGCTGGGTTGTATACAACATTGATTGGGGAGTGAGGTAACCACAAACATCGCAGTCTCAAATGAAAAGGAATCCAAGGTCTGACCCAGAAAACAAGCATCGTAACCGCTGTGCAAAGTGTTATTGATAAACACATGCCTGCCAGATTGAGTTCTCTGATGTCAGGCCATAAGCAGGAGAGAAAGGAGAGATGAGAGCGGTCTCTCTCAGCCCACAGCTCAAGTTGCTATCCATCAATCTCTTCGGTTGGTTGAATGGGAACAGGATAGAATCTGAGGCTTTTTCCCGTAGATGAGATGAAACAGACATACAGGGCTGTTTTCCCTTTATTTCCATCTTGGAACAATGTGTTTGCATTGCCGTTTCTCTTTTATGTACAGTCATGCCTTGGATTGAGAGCATAATTCGTTCCGGACACGTGCTTGTAATCCAAAACACTCTTATATCAAAACGAAATCCCCCCAAAAAAATGTGTATAGAGATTTTTAATTTAAGCCGTACTACAGTACTTGTATTGCAAGATGTCGCTTGTATATCATGTAAAAAATAAATAAATATTTAAAAATTTGCTTGTCTTGCAAAACACTCTCAAACAAGTTACTTGCAATCCAAGGTATTACTGTATATTAATTCAGTGAAAGTGTCTGCAAATCTGAAATTTGTTCATTCATTAGCATTGTCTGAGCTGTTTTTCCTCCTTTTTTTTTTTTAAAGACCTCTAATTTTAAAACATTTATATCATAGCAATTGAACTGGGAGGATCTCAATGTATCACATGTGGATCAACCTGCTTCTATGTGAAACCCTGGGCAGTATCCAACTGTGCCATTACGCTAGCACAGATGGCATTGTGCTAGTGCAAACGAGGTTCTGAACTAGGCACAAGTGGGGAATCCAACCAGAGTTACATTTGTGCAAGTGTGGTCGCACAACTGGTGGAGCAACCGGTTGCACAATTGGTTGAGCAAGCATAATGCGCAAGCACTTGCACAATGGAAAGATTTGGTGCAGCTCCATTAATGCTATTTGAGTTTGCAGAATGACACCGTTGGACACTACCCCAAACTTAGAAGGTTTGATCCCATCATAAGAACATAAGAAGAGCCATGGTGGATCAGACCAAGGGTCCATCTAGTCCAGCATTCTATTCACACAGTGGCCAACCAGCTGCCCACAGGATCCCACAAGCAGGACATGAGTACAACTGCACCCTCCTGCCCATGTTCCCCAGCAACTGGCATACAGTAATACCTTGGATTGCAAGTAACTTGGTTTGAGAGCGTTTTGCAAGACAAGCAAATTTTTAAATATTTATTTAATTTTTTTGACTTGATATACAAGCGATGTCTTGCAATACAAGTACTGTAGTACGGCTTAAATTAAAAATCTCTGTACACATTTTTTGGGGGGGATTTTGTTTTGATATAAGAGTGTTTTGGATTACAAGCATGTTTCCGGAATTATGCTCTCAATCCAAGGCATGACTGTACATAGGCACACTGCCTCTGGTATTGGATGTAGCATATAGCCAATGAGATCTAGTAGCTATTCATAGCCTTGGTTTATATTGGAGTATGTTAATATACCTCTCATACATGTTCCCACAGTAGAAATGACTCCTTTTGGTGTCCTTCCATAAATATGCTCCACCCCCACCCCCCACAACCTCTCATTGACAGGTCTCCTTTATCAGCAGAAACAAAGCCCAGATGACATCATCACCAGTTCAGAGAGGTCAGGTTACAAAATGTAGGAGGGGGTAGAATTGCCCGAAGTGGCTGGCAAGTGTATTAATTCCTCTGCAGTCCTCATGAAAGGAGCCTTGCAGATGAATCAGCCGATAGTAATGCTCCGGCTCCAATTGCTTTCATCCAGTATGCTTTCAGCAGCAGACATTCTCCAGGTCCCCAAATCTACAATGGATCATTTCACAGGTTTAGCCCAGATTTTGTTGCATCCTGTTGAGTTCAGTGAGATGGCAAAATTGCACTCTTGTAAGTTGGGAGTGGGGGGTGGGGAATTAGCAGTCTCATATGTTCAAAGGGAACCCTGTACAGCAGCAGCAGCCTTCCCCAAACCTGCGGCTCCCCAGGTGTGTTTGGCTACAAACCCCACAGGTTCCCAGCCAGCTGTTCTCTGGGAGTGCTCTATCGGCTCTGCTGGGACCTACCAACTTTTTTTCAGCCTCCTTTATACACCTGGCTGTAGGCCACGAAATCACATGCTAAGATTCATGGTGCCTCAGCATGCTTCCTTGCTCTTCCGAGAGGTCTCTGTCCACTCTTTGCCAGAAGACCTCCAGTGATGGTGTTTTGTTCAGGTTCCGAACTGATCTGTTATAACTTAAGATGCTTCCGCCCAACCGAAACCAGGGCCAGCGTCAAAGGTAGGCTTGGTCGGGCACCTGCCAAGGGCCTTAACCCCAGCAGGGGCCCACTGGCAAGAGCCCCCTGGAATTGCTCCTCCTCTTTGACGGTTGCAACCTGCTTCTTCACCTGCCTCTTGCTTTGTACCTGACAATGGAGGTGGTGGTGGTGGTGGTGAGGAGCACTAGATGCTGCTGCCTACTTGCTCACTGGCTGTCTACCTGTCAAGCAAGCGAATGGTAGCAATGATGAGAAAGAGGCTGAGGAGCAAGAGCAGCTGGTGGCAATGGGGGGGGGGAGAAGGGAGACTCACTGAGGGAGGGGGACATTGAGGGTAACTTGCCCAAGGGCACTCAAAATCCTGGAGCCAGCACTGACCTAGACCCACCTTCCTGCAATTTTGAACCATTGTTTCTTTTCCTGAACAGTTGCTCTCTTCTTTCTTTCGTCCTTTCAAACATTTCTGAATTGTTGTCATCTATTCTTTCTGTCGTCCCCATCCCCACCCCCAAGCTCCCTCTGAATATATATATATATATATATATATATATATATATATATAACCTACTAAGTTCCCTAAGGATTTGCCTCCACCTATGCAGTTCCCCCAAATCCTTTTTCATCTTGCACACTCAGGAAGGAGGCCGGCAGGTATGCAAATAAGGGCATGCAGGCCAGTGGCAAAAATGTTGACTTTATGGCCTGTTGGATCTTGGCTTTTCTAGCTGCAGAGTGTCCCCTTGTGTCTTCCCAGTCAAGCAAGGAACAACTAGCTGATCCGTTTGACTGGGACAGAATATCCCCCTGGTCTTCCGGCAGTCGGACATTTTCTGTAAATGGTAGCCCTTTGCCAGCACTGGTGCTGCGGATGGAAGGAGTGAAGACTCTTCTTAACGGCTTATTTTTGTGTGTGTTTGTCAGCTTGCACATGTAACTTGCAGTTGTACTTTGCACGAACGCTAATTAGGCAGCCATCAACACTGAGGGGCCAAAGGCTTTACTAACAATGCAACAGTGATAGCTGAGTCTTTAATTGGCTGAGTATAATTGTCATTAGGCAATGATAAGGACATCTGGGACTCTGGAGAGAGATTGATTTTGGCGTAGCTACTCGAGCTTTCTGCAGCTTTCCAGCGTAATTTTTTTTGTTTTGTTTTGTTTTGCTTTGTTTCGCTTTTTGGTATCCAGGAAGTTGCCAGCCTCTTCAGCACCCCTTTGTTGGGATGGCACCCAGCTCCTTTCCCCCTCTCGCAGAGCCTGCCTGGCTGAAGCGCTGCCTTTGTTTTGGTCCCCTTCTCTTCTCTGTCTGTAAAACGGGCTCAAGGAACTGGAGGCATAAGATGTTGCTCGTAGTTAGTGGCTATGCCATGTCCCTAAATAAGCGACCCATAATTGCACCTCTTGACACCCCCCCCTCCTCCTCCTCCTCCTTCGTTTCATTTCTATACCACCCAATAGCCAAAGCTCTCTGGGCCGTTCACAACAATTCATAGCATAGGTACAATAATAGAATAGATAATAATAAAATAGAAACACAGTAATAAAATACAAATACAATAAAATACAGCATAAGAATTCCAATCTACAAAATTTAAAACAGTTTAAACAACTAAAACAGTTCCGGTAAAAAAAAACACTAGACCTATTCAAACAGCTGACATGTCCCATCATATGCCATTAAATGCCTGGGAGTAGAGGGCAGTCTTAACCTGGCACCAAAAGGATAACAAAGTTGGTGCCAGGTGGGCCTCAGTGGGGAGCTTATTCCACAAATAGGGGGGCCGCCACTGAGAAGGCCTTCTTCCTTGTTGCCACCAACCGAGCCTCCCTTGGTGGTGGCACTCGGTGGATGTCCTCAGATGTAGATCGTGGCATCCAGGTAGATTCAGGTTGGGGGAGACATTCCATCAGGTATTGCGGTCCCAAGGCCACGTGGGGCTTTAAAAGCAGCCATGCCCCTGAGAGGGCTTTTTTTTTTTTAGGATGGGGGGATGAGGTTACGCTCCCCACTTTCCCACTCTGACTAAAATAGGAGAGCGCACACACACGGAGCTGCCTTTAAGTAAAACATGGAGACTTCAGGAAGCCCCGTTCTCAGATCTCTTGCATCATGTGTAGTTTGGCCCTAAGATGACTGTGTGACACCCTTTGTTAGAGAGCGATGTTGAATCCCAAAGAAACCTTGGAGATACCGAGAGGCTGAATTTGGGCATATTTCTGGATCCCGAGAAGGATGGGAAGGTCAGCCTTCTGCTTGGGCTGACTGCTCCTGAGGGCAGTGGCGGTGTGGGCAGTGGGGTGAACGGGATTGTTCCCGTGCTCCTGGCCAGATCTTGTGCTCAGGCTCCTGGTTGCTTCCACACACGCCCTCCCCAAGGGCCAAGGCTTTGCATGCACTGACTACGGCAGGAAAACTGTAAAAACCACATCAATTAATGAATCAGTTAATTGGATTTATGTACTGCCCAATTGGCAAATGCCCTTGGGGGCGGTTTACACTAATAAACAGCTTGGGACCAGAGGTATTGAAAGGAACATCTCCTCCCGTATGTACTTGCTCAGACCCTTAGGTCATCTTTGGAGGCCTTCCTCCGGGTGCCCCTCTCCAAAGGAAGCTAGATGGGTGGCTACAAGACAGAGGGCCTTCTCCGTGGTGGCACCCCACTTCCCGAGTGAACTCCCCCGAAAAGGTTCACCTGGTGCCTACATGGTTATCTTTTCGGCACCGGTCAAAGACCTTTCTTTTCTCTCAGGCATTTTAGAGACCTACTTCTAGATTTGTATAGCCATTTTATTGATTCCTGTGCTGTTTGCTGTTTTGTAGTGTATTGCATTTTATTCTTTTAAATATTTCTATTGTATTTCATATTTTTTAACTGTTTCTATGGCATTTTATTCTTTTAACTGTTCATAATCCGCCCAGAGAATATTGGTTATTGAGCGGATTAGAAACGTACTAAATGCAAAAACAAAACCCAAGATGGTAAAATAACAACTAAAACAATACATCCAACAATGAAACTTGCAGCATAATAAAATATTACAACATTCAATTTCTTAAAAAAATATTAAAGAACCAGCAGTAAAGTTAACAATCAAAGCAACAGATTAAAAATGAAATGCTTGCTGAAAGGGAAAGGTCTTAACCTGGCATCTAAATGTATACAGAGCAGCTGCCAGGTGGCTCTCCCTTAGAAGGTTTTATTGGATGGGCTATACTGGAAGAACGCCAAGGAGGTTATTAAGGTTCAACAGGTAGTGTAGTGAACTTTCACAGCACCCAGAAGCCAGGATAGTTTCTTGGAGTCATGCCATGGCCTTATGTATAGCTTCAGCTTGTATAGTTAGGAAGAGCACCAGAGATAATTGCCTTGAAGCTGCCTTCCCCAATTATATTCCTTAGATAAGGGCTGCTTTGCCTTGAGAAATGAAACTGTTTGCTTTACTGAAGCAGCTTCAAACTCCCCCTCCCCCCATGTCTCCCAGGGAAGGGGGTTAGCTTATGGTTTACTGACTGACTCTGAAACAGGGGGCGAGAGGAACTTTATAAAATCCTTAGCTTGCTAGTTTGCCCTTTGGCTTTCCGCTTGGGACGAGGAGCATGCAAGTGTCCAAGAGCATCTTAGTGCCCCCGGGACGGCATCTGTTGCATTAGGAAGCCCTGTGACTGAAGGTGTGTGTGTGTAAGCTTTGCTTTGCTTGTTTATTGATAATCTGCATCCTTATTTCATCCATTTATTATTCAATGAACCGTGTGTTATCTTTATTTATTTATTTCATTTTTATACCACCCAGTAGCCGAAGCTCTCTGGGCGGTTTACAACAATTAACAAGACAGTCCCTGCCCGCAGGCTTACAGTCTAAAAAGACACGACACATAAGGAAAAAGGAATGGGGAGGGAAGAAGGGGGAATATTAATTAATACTTCTGGCAGGGCTGGAATGGCCCTGCACTCCCTCTCTTCTCCCTCTGCACAGCCCGCTGGGATGGCTGCAGGTGGTGACAAGTAGTTTTGTCTCTCTGATTATCCTCGAATCTAAATTGAGGTGGCCTTGGCTGAACCACCAGGCCCCTGGGGTAATATAGAAGGGCATTACACAGATGGAGTGGGGCCACTGCAGAGAAGGCTCCTCTTGTAGCCACCCATTGCACCATTATAGGTGGCGGCATTCAGAGAAGAGCCTCTGAAGATCATCTTAGTAGTCAGGCTGGAACATATGCTTGCCCTGGCTCTGGGCCATAGAAGCCCCTTTCTGGTATGCCGCTTTGGATTGCTCTACCACTTTTGATTGTCGCAAGAAGCAGGGAGAGTGGCAAGATGCAAGAAGATGGGAGAGCCAGTTATGGTGTAATGGTTAGAGCGTTGGACTGGGACTCAGGAGATCTGGGTTCTAGTCCCCTTGGTGGGAAAGGTGGGGTATAAATGTAACTTTAAAAATATTTTTTTCTGTGGAACTTACTGCCTCAAATGCTTAGATTAGCTCCCTCTTTACTTGCATTCTGCCAGCTATCGAACCCTTGTCTTTTTCAGCAAGCCCTTAATTCTGTTGCTGTTTCAAATCATTATGTTTGCTCTGGCTCTCTGGGAGCTTTTTGCTGTTTTTTTGATTTGTTATGTGTTTCTATATTCCTCCTCCTTTCTGTTGGGATTTTGTTACTGCCTTGTTTGTATAAATAGGGCCAATAACAGGCCTAGACCATTAACTAAGTTTGAAAAATTATCAATTACTTGTGATTCCTGAAAGGGATTGCTATCAAAAGCCCCGAGCTTTCAAGAATTAAGAGCTAGTACTTAGGCTGGACAGAGCCATTTTCATGAGATGGAAAAAAGCTGAAATCAGTACCCATGCTTATCTGGTACGTAATTCAATGGCTGGGTTCCTACAACATGATAACCCACACTCAAGGGTTGAGTGTGGGTTGTCATTGAACCGTGGTTTGTTGTAGAAACACGGGTTGTCGTGTTGTCTGAAACCCAGCCGTGATAACAAACCATGGTTTGTTACCCATGGACAACCCACAGGTCACAACCCAACAACAAACCATGTGTTCTCTTCATGGGTTGTTCGTGGTTAATATGATTTGTAATATATTTTTAAAAGCTGGTTTTTAGCCACCCTGTCCTACAGTGATTTGAACCTCTATTCAGGCATCCCGCTCCTTCATTAAGGTGCTGGGACCCACGTAAGACAAGACACTCGCTGTCCTCTAAAGCGGGGGTGGAGAACCTTTTCCAACCCAAGGGGTCGCACTCATTTTCTGTGCAGCCCTCCGGGGGCCGCCTGCCAGAGGTGGAGGAGGCCAAAAGAAGTGTGTATGGCGTGAGCAAAACAAAAATAGTGAATGTTGCTTTGGCCCCACCTATCTCCCCTTCTCTCCTCCTCTTTCCTGCTCTCCCCCTTTCCCTTTCTCTCCTCCTCCCTTTCTCTCCATGCCCCCCCCCATTTCCTTTATGCGCACCGAGATGGGGCTGCCTCTTTTCTCAGGGCACAGAGAGGAATCTGGCAATGCAGGAAGAAACTGATCTATTCCTGCATCACCAGACCACTGTGGAAAAGCAATCCATGAGCAGGTGTGGCTGGGTGAGGAGAGGCAGTGGGCTGGACAGGATACAGGCCTGTGGCTCACGCCGGCTCAGCTTGTCTGAGCGTGGAAAGCTAAGCAGGGTCAGGCCTGGCTATTACTTTGATGGGAGACCCCCTCCTCTAGTTTCCTGCATTGAGCAGGGGGTCGGACTCGATAGCCTTGTAGGCTCCTTCCAGCTCTATGATCTATGAAAATCTATGATAGCCTGGTGGCAGAGCCAGCGCCAGACCCCAGTGGGCCCTCAGCATCGTGCCACCGCTGCCCGCCTGCCATCACTGCCTGCTGCCCGCCCCTGCCAAAGACCCAAACCTGCCAGCTAAGCTGCCCAACCCATCCAAAGCCCACCCACTTACCCAGCCACCGCTGCCCTCTCCGCCGCCACCCTGCCCACCGCTGCCAAAGCCCCCCAACCCACCTGCTTCCAAAGTCGCCTGCCCGCCCACTCACCTGCCTGCTGCCGAAGCCCTGCTGCAGCTGCCTGCCACAGCGCTGCCCGCCTGCCCTGTGAAGCCGCCTGCCTGTCTGCCCGACCGCCAGCCACGGCAGCGAATCCTCCTCACCTGGCTGACCCTGCTGGCAAGGTGCCGCTGCACCCGGACCGGCCAAGCACAGGCCCTGCGTGCAGCTTTAAAAGTTTTCTTAGGCTTACATTTTGAGTAGCATAAATCTTTATCAATCGGACGCTGCCTTGGGGTGGATGGACTTGGCCAATGAGGGTACAAGAGCAACGTAAACGCCGTCCTCTGTTCTCTCCTTGCTGTGTCCCCACCTCCACCTCAGATGCAGCGTCTGATTCGTTCAGAACCCTGATACTCAAAATGTAAGTTTAAAAAAATTCTTTTAAATGGGGGCACCGCGGGGCCAGCAGGCGAGGCCATGGCGTGTCCTGGGTTGGCGAAGGGGAGGGGCAGGGTGGCGGCAGCAGCTCCAGCCGCTGCTTCAGCTTCAGCTTATGGCTCAGAGTCAGGGATGGGCCCTCGACAGATGCCTGCCCATGCCGACTCCTGACGCCGGGGGCCTGCCTGGTGGGCCAGAGGTTTCCTACCACTGCTCTTAAGCCATTGCTTCCTCATTCTCTCCTTGGTGGAAGTTGGGAGAACAACTATTTCCCCCTCTATTTTCTGATGTTGTCTTCCACACCCTTAACCATCTTCTCTCTATAATAAAGCATGCCTAATTTTGTTCTCCTTCAGCCTTTTGTCATAATATTAGGATACTTTCTTTATGTAGAGTCTTTTGGCACCTTCAAAGACTAACAGATTAATTGTGGCATAAGCTTTCTTGGACTAGAGCCCACTAGGTCAGATGCATCAAGTGTTATCCGCAATTGGCAAATCTGTATATAAAAATGGGTATCGAGTGGGGAGGAAGTAAACAGTGGGCCCAAAGGTCATGAAATGCAAGTGTATATTATAACATTAGTACAGTGGCCATACAGAACAGCACTCATTGGCGGCAATAGCAGCCTCTATAGTTTTGCTGTGCTAATACAGCACCCATACTGGGAGGTTCTGATTGAGACCTAAGCTAATATAATCAAACTTGCCATTATATTCTAGTCCAGCCTTCCCCAGGCTAGTGCTTTCCAGATGTCGTGGGCTTGAACTCTCATCAGTCTCTCCAGTGTGTCAGGAATGCTGGGTATTATTATTATCATTTCATTTCTATTCTGCCCAATAGCCGAAGCTCTCTAGGCGGTTCACAACAATTCATAAAACACAGTGCACGAATACAATAAAAATAGCATAACAGCAGCATAAAAACAACATTTTTTTCCAAAATTCAAAATTAAAAAAAAACACAATTTAACAGCTAGAACAATTTTAGTACAGCTAGACCTGTTGAAAGCAGCTGACATAAATGTCCCATTGTGCCTTTAAATGCCATTAAATGCCTGGGAGAAGGGTTGTGATCTCAAACCTCTGGAAGGCACCAGGCTGGGAGTGCCATGTTCTAGTCTTTTCATAACCGGGGCCTGCAACAAAATGTTACAATGCGGAGTGCTCCTGTTCAGGGTTCAAGCCAGCCATGCCCTTTTCCATGAGACTTCTTTCCATTCCCCCTTCCCTTTGGTTGTCTGTTTTCCTCAACAGAGACTTGCCATTCCTTGCCTGTTGAACTTGCTCAGTCCTCATCGGGATGAATTTTTTGGGGTGTATTTACCCTCTGTTCCCCCCTCCCCAAAGATTTCTTGTACTTCTTCAAACCTCTGGATTCTCCCGCGGCCACTGATACCTCCCTCTTGTGGCTTGGTTTGGCACCCGGAGAACAAGTTCACTATTAATGTATGGGATGACAAGACCAACCGCCATGACTTGAGATTTCACTTCATTGCTGCACGCTCTCAAAAACAAGAGGAAAAGGGAGCAGGACTGCCAGATCCTCTTTTTAAAAGTGAACATTGCTGGAATAGGATATGCTCTGTTCCTTTCCAGACTTCATCACAGAGAGCAGTGCCAGGGGAGGAAGGGAGAAAGAAAGTAGGCAATGTATTCTTGGCATCTATAAATCATGTGTGAACCCTAGATAAGGCAAGCGTTGCCCTCCTGAATTTCCTTGGCAGACGCACGTCATGTTGTTTTGGTTCATGCGAGTGCAGCTACCAGAATAAGTAAAGCAGGGGTGTGCAACCCTTTTTTAGCCGAAGGCTTGAATTCCATTTGGGAGAAGCTGCATTCCAGTGGTGGGTGGGACCGAAGGCGAAAGGAGCAGGGCCAAAACTACCAGCATATCTTAGTTAAAGCCAGTAATTAGGAGAGGCATTTCAACCTTTTAGAATTGTGGGTGGGGGAAGCCCAAAAACAGGAAAAAACCCAAGTGATCAGTGGTCAGGGAGAGGCCGTGGCTTTCTGGGGAGCCTCGGAGGGCCAGATTAGCCCCCTGAGCCTGAGGTTCCGCACCCCTGGAGTAAAGCAAGAGTGTCCCATCTCATTTGCAGAAGGGTCTTATTAGGGTGGCCGCTTATGAATCAGCAAAAAAACAAACAAACAGGAAATGCATCACCAAAATGGGGGCAGAAAAGGCCACTGATTTGCATTAAAAAATCTGCATATGCTGGTAATTTATGCATATAACTATCATAATCAGGTAGAAATACAGTATATCTCGCTGCAGTGTGGAAGACTGTGCCCTGTGTGCCTTGCTCAATCTGCTGTTGATGGGCATCTTCAAGGCCAAGCTCTTCTTTCTGATGGTTCTTTATGTTTAAACCAGACTCTGCAGCCCTTCATGTAGAGGTTTCTTTCAAAAGAGAGGGCAGTCCTTTGACCACCCTTCAAACAGAGGATTCTCTTCTGTAAAAGAGGACACGCGACCATCCTGTGCCTTATTCATGTCGGGGTGGGAGGGGAGGAGAATGGTGGATTGGACCCGAATGCCTCACCTTCGCTTGTGACCGGAGGGGGGTCTCCTCTCCTGGCTTCCCTCGATTCCTGAGGCTCTCGGAAACCATGTTCTGCTTCCCCTCCCCCCAGATACACATCAGGGGATGTGAAGCTGTGGGACACCCGCACCTGGGACTACACAGCCCCAATCCTGGAAGCGGAGCAGCGGCTTGGCTGAGCCTGTACCCCGGCCGCACGCCTCCTTTGTGAGGATCAACAGCTCGCTGGCAGTGACAGCTTACGAGGACGGTAAGTCACCGGCAACTCTTTCCTAATATTGTGTCTGTGTGTGTCTGTGTGTTTTTAAAGCTTTCTGAAAATGAAGCAGCTGTGCCCAGCTTTTGTGTGTGTGTGAAAGAGTGACTCTAATCCTCTCAGTACACACACGCACGCGCGCACACATGTGCGCTCACACTTGCTTTTATGTGGAAAAGTTGGCCGATCACCCTCTGTGCATTAGGAGGCCTTGGATCGCATTGCCCATTAAAACGGCTGTTTTAATTCCTCCTGGAGCTGCCGCTTGGGGTAATGCTGCCAGCTTGCGGCCCAGCCAAACTCGTCTTGAGCAAACAACTTGTTTCGGCCTGGTGTTTTTTTTCCCCCTCCTTGAGATGCACGGGAGGCAGGCTTGCGAGACAAAGAATAAATCAGATACTGTTTGATGAATGCAAATCCTGCACCTTCTGTCTCTTCTTCCCCCAGCCCACCCCCCCCGCTCACTGTTCCCTGCACGCAGGGAATATATTGCAAAATGAAGTATGCCGAGGTGTTGATCTGCTTTGCTCATGTCAATAGCAAGGGAAAGGGCTAGTCTACAAAAGAGATGCATGGGTCTTTGGCCAAGAATAGGAGCTGAATCCTGCATTAACCAGACAACACACAGACTTGGTCGATCCCATAGAAATGGAAATGTGTGTGTTCTGTAGAATCTTGAGGGCCCTCTGCTTGTGTGGTTTCAGAAAAAGCATGTGTGGCTGTTTTCAGACGTGACACGGCACATTGGTTCGGCTGTGTTCAAAATGCCATGCCAAAACTTGTTGTGTTGGTCAGGTTTTTTACCTGCAAAGTACATTACCAACTTTACCCTTTTTTTGCTCTCCCAACATCCCCTGGGTGAGTTGTTCTTATTCCCATTTTAGAGATAGGCAGTAGAAGCCGAGAGCCAGCGACTTGCCCAAAGATATCAGTGATTCTGTGGCAGAAGTGCATCTCACAGCCAAATCTCCCTTTCTAGGGCCATCACCATAGACCACGCTCGGGTTCATAGAAGATACAGGTGCTTGAGACTTCCATCCTAATATTTAGATTATTCCTCAGCCCAACAAAGCCTCTTACCATTTTTTAATTTTTTTTAAAGGAGTGGATTGAGGCTCCTCCTGGTAGTTATGAAATCTCCATCCTCTGGGCTCCTGTTTAGTGCATGACGAAAACAATTCGGAGGATGCTTATTGACACTGATGTTCCAATCCTTTTAAGATTATAAAATATCTCCTTAAAATGCGGCCCTGCAGAGGCTTGCTGTTTGGGATGCTGTTTAAAAGTGCTGCTGAGTGATTCAGGCCTACTTACTTCTGAATAGACTTGCAGAGGCTTGTCCTGCTTATTTGTGAGTACACATCCTGCCTATGCTTACTTCTGAGTAGGCATGCTTTCTACTATAAATGGGTAACAATGCAATTAGGTGGAAGGGTAGCCCTGCACACTTTTGCCTTTAGCCCTGTCCACCACTGGAATGTGGCCCCCGAGAGCTTCTCCGAAATGAAATTTGGCACTCGACCTGGAAAAGTTTTGTCACCCCTGGCCGAAGGAATAGGAAAACAACACAAATATGACAGGTATCCTGCTGCATCGGATCTATAAAAAGCACTTCACTCAGCACTTGCCAAGTGCCCAACAACACCCATAGACTACACAGCAGTCTTTTGCAGGTGATTTCACCTATAATCTTCCCCATCCATTTCAGTGGAGGAAGTATCAATGCGTGTGCATGCCTTGGTTCTGCTTCTTCCATTGAAAGGAACGGAGGCGTCCCCACGTGCAAGAACTCTGCACCGAGCAGCCCAGTACACATTCGAATCTCTCAATTTGAATGCTGGAATCCAAGGACCGTAAGACATGCAATATCCTTCTTCCCCCTGTTAAAAAAAAGATACCCAAGAAGAACTCTCAGTGAATGTATCTACAGCGCAGTGGAGAATACCCCCCCCCCCAAATTCTTGCTGACAATTTTCTAAGCTATTGCAAGGCCTTTATTTAGTGTGTTTTCTCAGCTCCCTCTCCCCTTTTTGCTTGGTTTTTTGTTGTTTTTTTGCTGTTGGGTGTATGCGTGTGACCAACACGGAGAAGCCATCTGGTTGCATTAGCACCATCAGCCTCCTCTGTTGAATCCGTCCTTTGCAAATTCGTTGACACAACACCGTTTTCTCCCTGTTCAGCAGAGCTCAAGCAGTGATGCCCTTGGCAACCAATCTCCACAGACGAGCTGGTAGGCAGCTCCTGCTCCTTCAGTGCCTGCCTTGTCCTCACTGTCTGTGCCTGCTTAGCAAAGAGTTCTGTGGATCACCCCGGCAATTGTATCCCTTGCTCCCGCCCTGCACATGTGGTAATGAAGATAAATGGTCAATATGTATGATACAGTCGTGGCGTCGAGCATTTCAGGGAAACTGGAAGCTATGGAGAAGGCCCTTCCTTCTCTCTTCCTGCCCCTTCTTTCTGTGATCCAAACATTGAGGGTTTGGGGAGAAATCAGTAGTTACGGCAGCAATTATAATGTTCCGTCTGTGAACGCAGCACTTTACAGTGTATCATAAGCAAGAGACAGGTCCCTGCCTGGAGGAACTTACAATCTAAATTTCAGTAGCAGATGACACAGCGGGAGGGAATTTACTTAAGGGATTTGTATCCTCTCCTTCAAATATATTGGGAGGGACCGCCACTCAGTGGCAGAGCTCTTGCTTTGCATGCAGAAGTTCCCAGGCAACCCCTGGAAAAACCTCTGCCTGAAAACCGGAAGAGCTGCTGCCAGTCAGTGTCGACAGTACTGGGCTAGATGGACCAATGGTCTGACTTAGTGTAAGGCAGCTTCCTAGGTTCATGGATGGATGGATGGATGGATGGATGGATGGATAGATAGATAGATAGATAGATAGATGGATAGATAGTCAGGGCAGCTATATGAACACACAAAAACAAAATACAATTGATAAAAAGATCAGTGATAGAAATGAACAAAAACAACAACAGCAGAGAAAAGCAGCTGATCCCATCAAGGATTAAACATTACGGTAATTAAAAGACCTGGGGGGAGAAAGAGGCTTTTGCCCTTTTTATGAGGAATGGCCATTGCATGTTAGCAGTAGAACACCTGCTTTGCCTTGGCCTGACCTGGTGGTATAAGGCAGCTTCCTCTGTTCCAAACATCTAGTTCAGGGGTACGCAACCAACTCCCATCACCCCCAGCCAGCATGGCCAGTGGTCAGGAACTATGGGAGTTGTAGTCCAAAACAACTGGAAGACATCAGGTTGCCTACCCTTAATCCAGTTCCACCCAGCATTCCAGTGTGTCTGAGCGCGTGTAAAAGGACCTCTCCAAATGGTTCCACGCTGTTCGTAATTTTGTGCACCTCTTGTCACGGCCCACCTTAAATGCCTCTTCTTCCCTGAACAATCCCAAACGTGACCCTTGTTCCTAGGGCGGGTGTTCCAAAGTTCTGATGACTTTAGTCATCCCTTTCAGATAGCTCTACAGCCTCCTTCAGTGGATAAGACAGTAGCTCAGTGGTAGTGCTGTGCGATTTGCACGCAGAAGCTTCTAGGTTCAATCAGGTTTCCAAAAGGATCTAAAAGACCTTCGGCCTGTGACCTTGGGAGAGCCACTGCCCATAGGAGTAGATAATATCTCCTCCCCGACTAGAACAGCCATGTATTTTTCACAAGAGCCGCGTGTCCAAGCTATGAGAGAAAGCGCTTGCGTACGCTGTGACTCGGCAAGTTAGATGGACCCAGTGGCCTGACTGAGGGCAAGGAAGCTATGGATGCTCTTGAAATCTTGCACTGTGGGCTTCTTCCTCCACTCCACCCCTCATTTACCTTTGCAAAGAGAGTTGTGAGGGGCAGTGCTGTGTGAACCCATGTTTCCTTCATAACTTCCTGGCATCCATCAGCTGCACAGAGAGAGAGAGAGAGAGGTGGAAACTCTACTGGGCCAGTGCCGGCTCCTCCTTGCCTGCCTTCCGTCTACACCTGGGAGGCCAACGAGACTTGGCAGCCAAATCCACAGTTGTGATGTCCTGAATTCCAACTGATCGGCCTCCTATTTCTTCTGCCTTGTTTCCCATTGTCAGCACTGGCAGCCTTCCAGTTTGGTGTTGGGGTTGTTGTTGTTGTTTTTTGCCACTAATTGCCTTCCACGTTGCCTTACCCGAAATGAATCCAATCAAAATGCTTTTCCTGGAGCATTAGAGAAAGCAGGGGGAAGGAAGGGCTTCTGGGTAATGAGCAGATGCTGCTAATGCAGTGGCCGGGGGGGGGGGCTTGCCAGGGCTCCGTCTGCTTCATGCTTGCCTGGCTCTGGCACAGAGCCACGTCCTTGCGGGGTGGGGGGGTGGGGGACTGTTTGCTTTAACCCGCTGCCCTCTCCTGTTCTGATTTACACCGCGGAAAGTTTTCGTGACACAGCAGAGAAGGCGAGGGGACACACACACCCCTTCGCATACTCTTGTAAAGGACATTAACATGCCCCACTTTAAGAAGGACGTAGACAAACTGGAGAGGGTTCAGAGGAGGGCAACAAGGATGATAAAGGGACTGGAAAGAAGGCCCTATGACAGTGATGGCGAACCTTTTTGAGCCAGAGTGCCCAAACTGCAACACAAGACCAACTTATTTATTTCAAAGTGCCTTAAATTTGGCAGGAAGGAGGAGGGGGCACTAGCTAATTGCGTCCCACTCTGTCTCAGGGCATGGCTCTTCACTGGGCGCACAAAGATTCAGGCGCGCGCATGTGCGCGCTGTGCTTCTGAGCTGCCTGTTCATTTAGAAGGAGGGCTGGGTGCCTGCGCAGTCCGCTTCTGGGGGTGGAGATGTTGGAGTGTGCCTGCCTGTGGAGGCCAGCGAGGAATGAGTGGAGAGGAGTTACTATGGAAACCCGATGCTGAATGCAGAAGGGGACGGTCTTTTCGCGATCTGGCGACCAATGGCTCGAGTGCCCACAGAGAGGTCCCTGCGTGCCAGCTGTGGCACGCGTGCCATAGGTTCGCCATCACTGCCCTATGAGGAGAGACTGAAAGAACTGGGCATGTTTAGCCTTCAGAAGAGGAGGCTGAGGGGAGATAGGATCGCACTCTTCCAGTACTTGAACGGTTGTCACACAGAGGAGGGCCAGGATCTCTTCTCGATCATCCCAGTTTGCAGGACACGGGATAATGGGCTCAAGTGACAGGAACCCAGATTCCACCTAAACATCAGGAAAAATTTCCTGACAGAGCAATAAGACGGTGGAACCAACGACCTAGGGAGGTGTTGGGCTCTCCCAATCTGGAGGCATTCAAGGTGCTGCTGGACAGCCATCTGTCGGGGATGCTTTGACCTGGATTCCTGCATTGAGCAGAGGGTTGGCCTTGTAGGCCCCTTCCAACTCTACTTTTCTATGATTCTATGATTCTATGAACATGGGAGTAGTAGTTCACTGCCATTTCATCCACAGACACTCGCTGACTCACAGGAGCTCAAAGAGCTGCTGCTTTTACTTTTGTGATGCCGTGGCGCAGTGTATCGCAAGCAGAACACCTGCTTTGCATGGTGAAGGTCCCAAGCCCAGTCCTCGGCATCTCCAGGTAGGGCTGGAAAAATTCCTGCTTGAAACTCCGGAGAGCCGCTACCAGCAGTATTGGGCTAGATGAACTAATGGTCTGACCTCAGTATAGGGCATGTTCCTATGTTCCACTTTGGGAATGGTATCATTGAAAAGCTGCACGTTAATGGAAATAATATTTCTTTTTTATAGCATTTTCCCCACCTGCTCTTTAGCCAGAAAGGCTCCCAAAACGGCATACAATTCTTCCTTACAAAGTAAAAGGCACAACACAAAAGGAAAGAGTATTGGAAGGGAGGAGGAAAAAAAGCAAATCTGGGTACTAGATTCTTAGCCGCCAAGTTCAGCCGGTCATGGCATGGCATTGGATCTAAGCACAGTGGAAGAGGCAGCTGCTTCCTCTTCCTCTGAAGTCCTCAGCAGTGGCAGTTGGCGGCAGGAAGGAGGGGGTTAATTAAGGAATGATAACATCCAACTGCCTCTTCCTTTGTATTTTTATTTTATTTATTTGTATTTCTTGCTTTTTTCCCCCCTTTCATTTTTATACCGCCCAGTAGCCGAAGCTCTCTGGACGGTTTGCAACAGTTAAAACCATAAAATACAGTATAAAATAAATATAAGATTTAAAACCACAGATTAAAAACAAACAGCAGAGCTGTATTTTTCAAAACTGGCTTACAAAAGTGGATTTCAATACAACCCCCCACCACTTTGACAACAATAAACACATAATACACTCAAAAAACTAAAAGCACACGACAGCATTAAAATTGCAGAAAACAACAGTGTTCAGTCATACAAATGCCTCCGGATTAGAAACATTTTCATACCTCTTGGAGAGAGAATTCCACATCTGTGGCACCACAACTAAGAAGGCTCTGTCTTGGTACCCACCCATTTGTTTTTTGTTTTTTTTAAACTACTACCTGGCCAGAGAACACCTCTGATATCGATCTTCAGGCTTGGGCAAGTTCATATGGCTGAAGGCAATCCTGAAGGTACCTTATGTTACCTCTTTTACTATGAGGAGCAGTGGTGGGAAAGTGAGGCTTACGGTATTATCTGAACATGTGTGCCTTATTTGCAGGGTTACAGTTCACATGTGCTGAGCTTAAATACGTGAAGCTTATATGTACCCGGCTCTGTACACAGGTAGAATCCTGCATTGATTCTGTCCTCTTTGTCATCTGAATGGCTTGATTCACAAGGGTCAGGTTCTGATTATGAGAAAGACTCTTGCGACCCTAGAGAGCCATGGCCAGTTGCAGTAGACAGTACTGGGCCAGGTGATCAATAGTCTGGCTTGGTATAAGGCCAGTCCATACCTAAAAATGTACAAATGTGAATGAGACAAACACATTTATTGTATAAGTATATTTATCAGAGTTCCACAACTGCTTGCAATACACCTGATCCTGCTGCCACGTAACGTTTCCAGTGGTCCATAGCATCTCTCCTCATCACTTCCTTGTGGTCATCAAACAAGCTTTCGTGACCAAGGTTGTGAAGGTGTTGATCTAGGCTGTAATCCTATACCCAGTTTCCTGGGAAGAAGCCCCATTGAACTCCGTGGGAACTACTTTTAAGTGGACACGTATAGGATTGCAATTTTTTTTTTTTTGGTACCTTATTTCTGTTTAAAATAAAAAATGTTCACAGGTTTTGATAATATATTTCTAACTGTTTGGAGTCCTGAGCCATCAAATTATTTTCTATCTAAGAGTGCAATCCTACTCATGTTTAGGCAGAAAAAAGTCCTACAACTCCCAGCATTCCCCATGCTGGGAGTTGTAGGACTTTTTCTGTCTGAACATGCATAGGATTGCGCCCTAAATCTATCTAAAAATATTTCTAGGCCACCTTTAAGGGTGAGACCCTTTCAAGGTGGCGTACAAGATAAAAACCACACACACTGTGGTTACTGTTTCATACTAGATTTTTTATCCCACCCTTCCTCCAGGGAGCTCTGGGCAATATGCATGGTGTTCCCCCTCCCCAAATCTCTCTTCACAACAACCCTGTGAAGTAGGTTGGGCAAAGGGAGCGAGAGAGAATCAAGATCACCCTGTGAGTTTTAAAGGTTAAACAGGCACTTATACAAGTTTACGGCTGGCCTAAAAGCTAAGGAACAAAGCTTAAATGATAAAATAGACCCCCCTTTGGAAGGCGTTTTGGACTTAAATGGTTGACTTCCACTGTGGTGTTAAGTCTGCATCTCATGCTCTTTATAAAAGTGTTAACTTGTTTTCATGGTGCGTTATTGTGGGTTGCTGGTCTTCTGTGCATTTTGTTTTGTCCTCCCCCCCCACCCCCCAAAACCAGTTTAGCTGTTGTTTACCTTTCAGACAATCAGTGTAATTACCGTTATGTCTCAATGTACATTTGGAAAAATTGTACTCCGAGCGCCTTACGACTCCATGGGGGCAGTTTGTAGTTGGGACTTTTGCACTTCGATGGAAGCCTAATTGGAGTTTTGGCTCTGTGCGCGCAAAACGAGGTGGCTAATTGTTTAGGAAAATAGATTAATTTAAATATGCATCCCTAATAAAAAAAAACCTCAACAACCCCAAATTGGCTTTTGTGATGGTTTCTTCTCCCCTGATGAAGAACATAAATATTCAGAGGGTGTGCCATTAGATAGCTCTTGAGATTGCCAGCATTCTTTCACGGTGCGGGAGTGCTTCCCAGGCACCGAAATAATCTTTGCAGGAGTGCACATAAATAATCCGTTTAAATTTGTTTGGATGCCGTTTCATTACCACACTCATACTTTGCATCCTTTGGGATGTGGGAGCAGCATTTGCAACCTGGCATGGCCGCCCATCCGCAGCAGCTCGCTGGGGCTTTCTATAACTTTCTGGGAGCAAGTAGCTCCCTCTTCCATTACTTCAGGACAGGAAAAGATGTTTCCAACTCCAGTCTTGCTGGAACAGCTGAGAGGCTATTGAGAAACATTAAGACCTGGTTTTCATATAATGCTAATCCATGGTTTATTTACCGGTAACCCATGGTTAACTCATGGTTTGTTGCCCTACCCATGGTTTGTCTGGCAGATGATCTAGCAAACCACAGTTTGTTTTCTCAAGCCCAGGGTTGTTTGTTTCCCGCCTCCTGAGCCGTTTCCTCACTGTATCCCAAATGCCTTTGTGGCGTGCTGTAGTGCTGGCATATAGAGAGGCTGGGGTTTTGTTGTGTTTTTTACTGTTCTTGTGGGCCACCTCTATAACTCTACCCATGAACTACCCATGAACAACTACCCATGAACAACCCACTGTTCCGGGTTCTCCTGTAACAACAACCCATGGTTAAACAAACCAGAGTTCACAACCCAACAACAAACCATGGGTTCCCTTTCTGGGTTGTTCGTGGTTAACAAACCGTAACGCAGCTGGTTCACACATCACGACAATCCAAAATTCAGCAACCCATACCATGGGTTAGCATTATGTGCCAACCCAGCCAAAGGCTGGAAATTGCATTCTGCAACTGGCCCTGTGGAGATATTCTGCCTGGGAGTTGAAGGGTGCAGGATAGGCAGCTGAGGATCAGGACCGTGGAGAGCTCCTTGTGTAGCAAGCTTCAGGGATAGGCTGGACCTGCGTGACCTGCAACTGCATTAAAAAAATCATTTCAGTTCATTTTAGACCAGAATTTACCACTGGTCTTACCTCCAAACGTGAGCACAAAGTAAAAGCTCGTACATTCCAGAGCTGGCGAGGCTGTTTGTGGGGTGGTGGGTGGTAGGATACATTAGGAAAATGAGTACCTTAGAAAAATACGCATGAAAAAGTGCATTTTTAAAAAAGTGCACACAAACACACTCTAATCAGTGGGAGAAGACGGCATACTTTTTACTGCACACCCAAGTACTTCTCGATTTTCATGTGAGAAGGGCGGTGGCAGTAGTCTGCAGTCCGATACAGACACAAGTCGGACCAAAGTTCAAGTTGCAACTTGGAGAACTTCAACGAACAAAGTTTTGCTGATTTTCACATCCCTGCCTGCCACAAACGTTTTAGTGCGTATGCTTCCTTCTAATAGGAGTGCTACTGTTCAGGGTTCCGGATAGCCCTTCCCTCAAAGCAGGCCGTTCCACTTCTCCGCCCCTGTTTTTCTGTTTTTCTTTTGCAGTGGTTACTCAACATTCTGTAGCTACTGCGAATGCTCAGTCCTCATTGGGCTATGGGGGGGGGGTAGGGAAGGGTTGCCTCCTTATGTTTTTAGAAGATTTTGTTTTTGTACTTCTGCAACCTAAGCATGCTTATCCTCTTGTTTCTCAGTGGCCCTGTTCTGACCCGAATCTTGCTGGCACTCACCACCCGGCTAGGATGGAATCCTGCCCCAAACCCTGAAGAGTCAGTGCCGACGATCCTGGGCTAGATGGACCCAGGGTCTGACTCACTATAAGGCAGCTTCCTATGTTTCCCTCTCTAGAACCAGAGACGGGGGTTCACTGTCTGCTGGGGTTTCTCCTCTGCAAAAGCCTCTAGTTGATGTACTCTGCAGAAGGCGTCTTGGTTCGATGAAGTTGGCCCAACTGATTTTGTGGTAGAAGAGCACGAATGAGATTTCTCCCTCCCCTCCCCTCTCTGATCTCCATTTTTGTCTTTCATGTGCAGGGTCAATTAAGGTGTGGAGCCTGATGACCGGTTGTGAGCCAATCCATTGCTACCAGCACAATCAGAAGATCCAAGCACTCGCTCTTTCAACCGAAGGAGCAGCGATTGCGACTGCGTCAGCCTTCCAGGTCAAAGTGGAAAGTGCTAACGACCAGGGATACTGGGCGACGGTTGCAGAGTTTGAAATCCAGAAACTGGTGAGTCTCTCAGTTGTTCAGAACTGCACCTTTTACCCTGTATCAGCCTTTGCCAGTGACTGTCTGCCAATTTGGACAGTCATTGAAAAAAGAAAGAAAGAAAGGATCCGGGAAGCAAAAGGATGGAAGGAAAGAAAGCCAGCGAAGAAAACTAGACAAAGAAACTTAAGAAATGAATGATAACTTTGATGTAAACTTTAGAATGTACTCATAATAGTGGAGATGGGAAGAAGTTACAATTAGGTAAGAATAAAAAGGAATAGGACTATTTGTCTGTCTAGTCCAGTATTGTCTACTCTGAATGGCCGTGGGTCTCCAAGGTCAGAGAAAGGTCTTTCTCATTGTGAACTACCTGATCCTTTTAATTACAGATGCTAGGGACTGAACCTGGGACCTTCTGCTTGCAAAGCAGGTGCTCTACCACTGAGCTATGGTCCTTCTCCTTGGTAGATTGGGAGAAGAAAAGACCAAGAGAGCAAAAGCGTTGAAGACAAAAGACAAAACACGCATCGAACTTTGTGGTGAGGGTGGGCAGGAAGGGTGAGTCAAGCTAACAAAGCAGGAAAGATGAGGCTAAAAGCTTGGCGCTCTTGCCACCCCTGAAATCATCTGAACTCTTGCAGGTGGGCTCGCTCTGCCTGGTGCCCCGAGTGTTGGGCTGCCCTGTGGTGGTGGCGACTGCGGAAGAGGTGGTTTACCTCCTGAAGGCAGGAGAGCCGGCCAAAGTTCTGCATTCTGTCTACGGCCAGCCTGTCACGTGCCTTGATGTCTCGGCCAGCGAGGCGGCGTTTGGAGTGAAAGGATTCGGCTGGCTGATCAATGAGACCAACAAGGTATTTCAGCTGTTTTGGTCCCATAAAGTGTTTAAAATGGAGCGACCCTGAACTCTTTTTAAGGCAGGGGATGCAGAAACTCTGGCCCCAGGGCCAAATCCGGCCCTCCAGGGGCTCCAATCTGGCCCTATGGGGTTTCCCAGAAGGCCCCTTCCCCTGGCCCCACTCCCTTTCCCCTGACTGTTTAGTGCAGGGCTCTCCAACCTTGGGTCCCCAGATGTTGCTGGACTACAGCTCCCAGAATCCCTTGCCATTAGCCATGCTAGCTGGGTATGCTGGGAGCTGTAGGCCAGCAACATCTGGGGACCCAAGGTTGGAGAGCCCCAGCTTTTGTTTATCCCCCCCCCCCCCGCCCCATTCTAAAAGGGTTGAAATGCCTCTCCTAAGGACTTAGTTACTGGCAGGAAGAGCTTTAAGCTATAGTAGGCTGCTATCTTCGACCCGACCCTTTTGCCTTTGGCTCTTCCCACCACCGGAAGGCCGCCCCCGAGCATTTCTCTGAAATAGAATTCGGCCCCTGGGCTGAAAGAGGTTCTGCGCTGTTCTTTTAAGGCATATCGATTGTTGTCAGCTCATATTTGGCTCTCTGTATTGTTTGCAGCTCTCTTTATTGCTGCTGTAGCAGCTTTTGACAATGCCAACCATTTTACATTTTTAGTCTCCGTCATTCCTAACACCCCTGTTAGGAAGATTGCTTATACCTAGATGTATAAGCTGCTAGTATTGCCTGTCTGTCTGGCATTCTTAAAAAGCTCTGAAACAGCTCACTTGCTATGTACCCACAAGGTGCTGTTCGAAAGTCCATGACCGGCAAGCAATACCTATATGGTTTAGTTTACCAAAGGTTGCTCGTGGACCTTGGAATTCAAATTGGGTGTTCACCTAGGGACAACTACTACTCAACCCAGGCAAGTGGCAGATTACAAAGTGTGGGTTTGAGGGGGTGACTCTACTTTGCTGAAGCCTCCAGGGGCAGAAGCAGTATCTATTTGAGATAGACGGATCTGTCTGTTTCACTTTTGACAAAACTGGCATTTTTTCAAGCTCAAGTTGGTTTCTTCCCATTTGGGACCAGACTACCATACAAGCTTACCCACCATCTTCTAGGGAGGCTTTCTCTCAGCCCCCCCGCCATTGGTGGGAATGTGGGGAGAGGGCCTTCTCAGTGGCTGTTCCCAGGCTCTGGAACTCCCTGCCAACCAAGGCTAGGCCATTCTTCTTTGTTTTCCTTCCACCGGCAAGCAATAACATCTATATTCAAGCAGGCCTTTGGCATGTAAGCTGGTTGATGCTGAAGCAGGTTTTGTTGGGTTGGGTGCTGTGTATCTTTTACTGCTGTGTTTTTTTGTGTTTTTAATGTATTTGTTTTTATGATAGTTCTAACTAAGTTTATTTTAATCTTGGTTCTATTACTGTTAACTAGCTTGAGCACCCTTTTTTTTTTTTTTTGGTGGAAAGGCAGGGTACAAATCAAATCAATATGATGAAATAAGTTTGCGATTTTTTTAAGAGTCTGCCCAAAAGTTGGTATGCATCTTCTTATACACGAAAAAAAAGAACTGTACGCAGTTTTGTACACAATTTCCCTTAATATACGCACTTTTTGCAAGCGCTTTCCCCTAATAGATGCCTTTTTGTATCCTATTTTTCTGGATGTGGATAGTTGCGTTCTGGTTCGCATATTAGTTTGGGAAATGCAAATTAGGTTGGTTCGCATTAAAAATCTGAACCATACAAATCCCCCCCCCCCATCCTAAGGTCTATGCCGGGGGCAGGAGGAAGGCAGGGGTCTGACCAAAGAGGGGAGCTATGGGGTAAGCCAGTTAGCCCTGGCTCTCCCTGTCGGCTGGTTCCCTTGACCTGGAAAGAGGCCCACTTGCAAGGAAGGCGGGAGAGCTAGAAAATGAGTCCCATGGTTGGGGAGCCACATATAAAGGGCAGAGGAAGGGGAAGGCCCAGTAGGAGAGAGTTCTACGGCTCTCAATAATTTCGAAGGGAACTATGAGACACGGAGGAGAAGGGAGTGAGAATAATCTCCTTGGTTCTCACTGAGGCCAGAGGGGCCCAAAGTTCATCCTGCCCTGCCCCACACAAAACACACCGCTGGATTATTCCTTTGATGGAAGACTGGGGTGATTTTGAGGTGCTATCTCAGGATTGCTAACGTACGTGTGTGTGTGTGTGTGTGTGTGTGAGAGAGAGAGAGAGAGAGAGAGAGAGAGAGAGAGATATTTCCTCACTGAGGCACAGCAGAGGGAGCTGGGCCTTTTCATGCAGCTGAAGGCCTCTAGGGGGAACTCTTTGCCTTTATAGAGTAGACCGATATCCCTTCCTCATGAGACAGCGCAAGCAGCTCGAAGGCAAGTTCCAGATTGTGGGGCTCTAGTCAGTTTATTACGGTCATAGACCAGCAGGAGATTGTGGGGCTATATTCGGAATTGTTCGGGGTCTGGAGACGTTTATAAGCCTGTGATGAAAAAGGTGAAACGCATCTTGGCCCTTTTGGGTGCCCGAAGGATCCGTACGTCCCTTCCTCCTGCAATGCCATAGAGTGTCTCAAACGTGGAACTCTCTTCCAGTAGAGATTTGGCGGTCCCCCTTGCTGTTGTCGTTCAGATGCCTGTTAAAGTTATATTCATTTGTACAAGCTTTTTGGGCATATAGACAAGTGTTTTATCCGTTTCCCTGTGTTGCGGTGATGGTTTTATTGCAATTTATTTCGTGTTTGTAATTTTAGAGTTATGATTTTAACGGTGTTCATGTGTTGTATTGACCACTAAAACCAGGCAGGAAATGGCAAGACAGGAAGATGTGCGGCATCACTTTAGGCAAATTAAGAGAGAGAGCACAGTTATTCAGTTTAGGCGCATAGCATAGCTGGCTGGAGGATGCTGGGAGTTGTAGGCCTTTTTTCTGTCTAAACTTGCATAGGATTGCGCCCTTTGTCTCGCTTATAATAAGGCCGCCGAGTTCAGGTTTTCTCGCTGCAGAACTTAGATTGTCCGAGTGCAGAATTTTAAACTTAGCGGGGTACTCAGAACCCTGAAGAAAGTGACCTATTTTGCAGCCATATTGGCAGGGCCAACCAATAATGAGGGATGCAAAGGGCTTAGGAATGGAAATGCTATCTCTAATAATCATGAGAATGCCGTGTGATATGGCAGTCACAGTGTTGATGGCTCTCACTTTATTGTATTTGTTCTTATGGTAGGTACAGCACCTAAGCGTAACACATGCCCTTAGTGGCATTGGGTATGCACTGTGAGGCAGATGTTGTATTGCTGTTTTCTATCTATGTGCGAACCCTTTTTTCTGTCCAAGAGGATTTACGTTAGAAAATGGTGGGCAGCACCGACCATTCATTCATTCAATTTATATCCTGCCTTTTTTCCTGCAAGGAACCGAAGGTGGCTTACATAAGGATCTACCCCCGAGATCCACCAACCGGAGCCTGGTACGAAAGGCGTACACGTAGAACGAAAGAATTCTGAGTGCAGGATTTTTTTTTGAAGACCGGAACTGAAGGGAGCTCACAGTCTTAGAACACAAAAACCCACTCCTGATTACCCCCACCACCTTTCTTCATCTTAGCAGCATAATTTAGGGCATCACTGGAGGGAGTCATTTCATTGCTGCTGCTGGGATTTCAGAAATCCTTGCCAATCTACTGCAAATCACCCGTAGATCTACCAGCAGAAGTGGTGCTAGAAAAGATCCGGAGCTCAGGTCAACAGGACCCCCCCCCCCCAAAAGCACAAATTTGCATATGCTAACTTACAGATGCTCTAAAGTCTGTGTGTGTATATGTGTGTAAAGGACCCTGTCTCCTAAGGACACCCGTATTTATAAAAAGAAGAACCCTGTCTCCTAAGGACACCCGTATTTATAAAAAGAAGAACCCTGTCTCCTAAGGACACCCGTATTTATAAAAAGAGATGTATGGACAGGGGAGAGGAGGGTATTTAATTTCAGAAAAAAAACCTCAGGCAGAAAGATTCAAAGGGGGGGGGAGCAGGAGGTGAAGCACATGTGGACAAAAAGCCGGCTCATCCAGGGGGGATCAGATGCAACAGAGATCATCAGGGCCTCTGTACCTTTATTTCAGAAGTGCCCATGAAAAGCAGGGTGGTGGGGCAGAGGGCCTCCCAGAGATTCGGGACTCCAAATGTAAGATTTGGGGCTCCAGCCCTAGTGGGTCATCCCCTAACACCGTCTCTGTCTACCAATGAGATCCACATCTACCTCTGCGCCCTCCCCCTGCATTATTTGTGCCCCCAACAAAACCGGAACACTGGAAGCTCCTGAATGCCGTTCCCTGTGTGTTCAGAGCGATTTCCTAATTTAGTTCAGAAGTCTTTTGGCGTGTGCTTGACAGATGGTTCACGAGCAGCGCATCGGCGTGTATTCTAATCAGGGAGATGGGGCTGAAGTAGCCCAGACGGCTGGGATGTGTTTGACAAGGATGCTGGTTTGCCTGGCAGTGCCGCACCGGCTGACATCACGCCGGAAACTAATTACTAATGTCTATTATGATAATTATTCCCCAGACGTGAAGGGACTTTGCGTTGGTTGATTACTCTGGTCAGAAGTCGATGATCTATCTCCAGATTGATATTGAAGATGTATCGGTGCATTTTGGCCCCGTTTTGGAGGGATGGAACCCTCCACCCACTTGGCACTTGTGTTTCATTTTGTGTTTCTGGGCCAAGATTCTGTACGCCGTTGGCAGAAAGGATTGGCTGAGCCGGGACGCTAGTAGGTGCTGTGATTCTTCAGTGTGGCTGAAAAATCGGTCAGCCCTTTTATTTTATGTTGTTTAGAACTGGTCAAAGAATTTTTAGTTGGCTAATCTGCCTTTTTAACCAGTTAGTCAATTTAAATAAATTTTAAATGCAATTGCATACTACCAAAGCATCTATAGATGGCATTTTGAGAATATAAAAGCTTAACCAAAAGCTGCCATTCATTGTTAGAAGAAACATTTTACTATTTTATTCCCTAAGTGTGGTGTTGTGCTTAGAGTGTTGGACTGGGACTTGGAAGATCTGGGTTCTAGTCCCCACTTGGCCATGCAGCTCATTGGGTGACTTTGGGCCAGTCACTAACTCTCAGCCTAACCTACCTCACAGGGTTGTTGCAGGGATAAAATGGAGAGGGAGAGGAAGACCATGTACCGTAAGCTGCCTTGGGTTCCTTGCAAGAGGAAAAAAGGCAGGATATAAATGTATTAACAAATAAAAAAGCAGCCTGACAGAAATAAACCAGTGTGTCCTTAATTTTCAGCCTTAGTGATTAAAAATCGCTCTCCATGGTTTAAAATTGGCATACGCCAGTTAGTCAGGTAAAGCTTTTATTCATTTATTCGTAATACTTATATACGTACCACTTAATATAATAAAAGCTCCAAGTGGTTTTATTTATTTATTTATTACATTTCTATATCACCCAGTAGGCGATTTGCTTTTTAAAAAAATCCTTGTTAACAGTAAGGGCTAGAAACTTTCTCCTTTTTAAAAAATGAGTTTTAGTTTCTTGGGATTCTGCAGGGACTACTTCAACCCTCTGTGGCACATTTACATTGTTGTGCTTTCCCCAAGCCCCTCTTTGTTCCCACATTCTTGCTTCGATGTCCATGGACCCAGCTTAAAACCACAATCTCAACGTGACTGTTGGATATACTCTGAATTTACCAAAGCACACTCTACTTTATTTCTTATTTTCCTACCTTCCCCCCCCCCCCATCCTGCCTAGTGAGAGAACAACTGTCATGTTTGGTCGGTGGGCAAAGGATCCCTTTCTCTGTTTTTCTTTGTGCCACAGGTTAAATGGGTTTGGTGACCTCCTTTCTGCCTTCAGCAGACATCTGTCCACATCTCCACCTCGTCTGGTTTGGCCATCCTCCCCGCTTGGCAGGCTGGAGGCAGGAAAGGTCCAGGGGCAGAAACAGCAGGGGTTGCAGGTGCTTTGGCAGAGTGTGTTGCCGATGTCCATGCACTGTCTACCCGTTCCATGTCTGACTTTCCTTGGCAGTGACGGCTTCGAGCCAATTGCTTTGACTATCTTCAAGCGCAGACTCGAAAGGAAATGGAAAGCTAATTTTGTTTTGTTTTTACTTTTAAAGCATCTCCAGTAATTTATATGGCAAGGCTTAGATACTCAGAAAAAGTAATTTTTTAAATATATGTTTTTGCACTGTGAAGCATCCCCTTGGTGGTGAAGATGGAAAATAGGCTGTTGCTTCAGCTGATTCCCCAGGTTGTCTCTTTGAGAGTTGTACAGATATGTTCGGCACCTGAGTGAGAACCGTGTGTATGTGTTTGCTTGCCAATAGAAAGTCACCTTTGGGATAGCATGAAAGTCAATTTTCCCCATGATCATAGATGAGGTAGCATTCCCAATGCTATAATGCTGACTTCTCCCTGGCAGGGAGCTACAAGATAGTCTGGCTGGCTAGTTGTCAAAAAATTACATCATATATTGGAGTAAACTGCTTTTAAATCAAACATCCATTATTCATGCATATTAACTGCTTTATGTCCCCCCCCTTTTTTATTCCACATACCCCTCCCCCCCCCAACATATTGCCTCTTCTGTGTAGGTTTACACTTTTCTCAGCCCCCCTCTAATTCCCATTCTCCCCTCTCTATTCGATCTTCCAAATCTTAGCTCATCTGTAAATTTAATATCAAACTAATATGCTTATCTGTGCATTTGTTTTAGTGTTCACGTGCTAACCATGCATTTGTTAATAGCCCAGGGTATGGGGCTGAGTGCCATATTTGGAGTAGCCAAACGAAGCGGCACCTCCCACTTACCGCCATAAAATACAGAAAATTGACATTTTGAATTAAATATCTGAGAGACGCCATGACCGTTGCTAGGGTAGTGTGAATGTTGAGGATCAGGGTGTCATTGTGGCTCGAACGTTGCACTAGGACTGGGAAGACCCGGGTTCAAATCCCCACTCAGCCATGAAGCTCAGTGGGTGATCTAGGGCCAGTCACCATCTCTAAGCCTAGCCTACCTCATAGGGCTGTTGTGAGGATGAAATAGAGGGGGGGAGGAATCCTGTATGTTGCTTTGAGCACCTTAGAAGAAAGGATGGGATATTAATGTAATCAAATAAAATACAGTAATGTGGGTAGCCATTGACCTCTTAGTTTCTCATGCTTCTGGGTGGGCAGGTTTCATGGACCAGGACCTCAAACCATCATCCTCATAGGAACCCGATCCCTTCTCCTCAGAAGAAGAGGCTCCAGAGTAAAAAGTTCAGGAAGAAGACTTGGTAACAGAAAGACATCACGAGGCTCCCACCTCCCTAGGGCCCTGTTCTCCAGAAAGACCCTAGGTGTCAGCTTTCCTGGGTCCAGAGATTTGCATTACTGTCCTCAGACTCCAAGGACCCAAGCCTTGGACCCATGAGGACACTAGCATTCCACAGTTACTCTCACTTCATCGCAGCCAGAGGTTGCTAAAACAGGCCAGGCCCTTTTAAGAAAAAAAAACCCTCAGTCAGTATGGAGGCTGAGGTCAACCAGCCTAAACAAGGCCAAACTCCTATTTAAGGCTCAGTCTTGATCTGCTGCTTGACGGAGCAACATGCAGATAACCCTGTCTGGCTTCCAGCCCCAGCATCACTTGGAGCTGTCCATAGTACTGATCTATTCTCGTCTTGCCTCCCTGTGAAACCCACAGCAGAAACTTGCAACCCAGACTACAGCAATGCCCAGTGATGTGAAGCGCTAGCCTACAACTGAGGCAGTGCGGGGCATCACAAGAACATGTGGTCACAAACAGTACAGCGGGCTGACCGACATAAGGGTAGCATGCTTTCTGGTCTGTCAGTAGGCAGCCAGCTGCATCCTATGCTGACAAACCAAAGCTGACCAAGGCAGCCACAGGTTTGGTCCTCCTGCCTGCCTGCCGATTCATTTTCAGTCCCAGTTCCTTTGAATCTTGGACGTTCTCAACTGGGAACATCTACTCCCACACATATCCCGCACACACCTTGAGATCCTCCAGTGGCGTGCTGCTTTGGGATCCCTTTTTCAAATTACATTTGTAATTCTATCCTTGCCTCCAAAGAGTTCAGGGTGCCAAATATGATGTGGTGATCCTCACAACCCTGTGAGGTAGGCTAGCCTGTGAGTGGTAAATGAAATCCCTATCCAAGTGGGGATTTCAAAGTGATTCTCCTTGGTCTAAGCCAGTGATGGCGAACCTATGGCACGCGTGCCACAGCTGGCACGCAGGGACCTCTCTGTGGGCACTCGAGCCATTGGTCGCCAGATCACGAAAAGACCGTCCCCTTCTGCATTCAGCGTCGGGTTTCCATAGTAACTCCTCTCCACTCATTCCTCGCTGGCCTCCACAGGCAGCCACACACTCCAACATCTCCACCCCCAGAAGCGGACTGCGCAGGCACCTAGCCCTCCTTCTAACTGAACAGGACAGCTCAGAAGCACAGCGCGCGCACGCCCAAATCTTTGCGCGCCCGGTGAAGAGCCATGCCCTGAGACAGAGCGGGGCGCGATTGGCTAGTGCCCCCTCCTCCTTCCTGCCAAATTTAAGGCACTTTGAAATAAATAAGTTGGTTTTGTGTTGCAGTTTGGGCACTCGGGCTCAAAAAGGTTCACCATCACTGGTCTAAGCCCATCAATCTATTCACTGCACCATGCTGGCTCTCCATCGAGAATTCTAAAAGGGCAAGTTGGAGAGCCCTTATAGTGGATTTCCTGGCCGAACTAACTCCAGTTGATCTCCCCCCCCCCCCCGCCCTGTATTCCTTTTGCTGAGAAGTGGAAATGTACCTGTTCTCCCAGCCTTTTCCTGGTTTTGGTAACTGCCTTCTTTCATTTTTAGGATGAGGCTGATCGTAGCTGCTTGGTTTTAAAGTGTTCTTTTAACTGTTAGTTTTTTTAAACTGCTCGTACTGGCTGGGGGTGATGGGACTTGTAGTCTCAACACATCTGGAGGGCACCAGGCTGAGGAAGCCTGGAGTAGATGATCTAGGCTAGCAGGACCTATGGACTGTCTTGGTATAACGTGCTTCATAAGTTCATGTATGGGTGGAAAAGTGCTAGCCTGGCTGCATCTCATATGGCATTTCAGACAAAAAATTTTGCATTATTGGGAATCTTAAATATTAGGAGTATTTAACGCTGTCGTTGTGCTAGTGCTAATGATGTTGCAATAGTATAAACCAGTACTAGTGCAATGTCATTAGTTCTTGCTAGGCAAAGGAAAAAAAGTGGTGACTTGCCGCTAGGAGAAATCCCCAACTGACTCGAATGGGTTCAAATGTCTAAGAATCCGACCCGTGGATTCCACAGTGGGTCAGCTTTTCCGAAGTTGTCTGGATTCCATGGACTTGCAGACCGGTTTTTTATTTTCCGTAATTTTATGCAAATTTAGTCATAGATAAATACAAGAGAGAAAAAACTGACCCAAAATGCACGTTTCCCCCATAGGCCAAAGCATGGAAATACACATTTTTCGGGGATTTGCGCATTTTCGGGAGTGCGAATTTGCACAAGTGCGTACGGATGCATTTGTGCAAAGTCTGATTCTGTCACTGAGCAGACGACGGGACAAAAGATGGCTGACAATCCACAAAACGTGGACGGGACGGATTTTACACTGTCTATACATCCCTACTTGCCACTCGGTGGCAAGGCACACTGCCAAAATTCGGTGGCAAATTGTGCCGCCAAAATTTGCCGGCCAGTCACTGCTTTTTCCCTTTGCCTGGCAAGGGCTAAGGGCGTTGTGCTAGCGTTGGTTCTCGCTTGTGCGGGGTCATCAGCACTAACACTGTGACAGCTTTGAATATTGCCCATTGTTTGTAATCATCCTGAGATTTCCAGATCTTCATGCCCAGGTTGAAGTGGCTACGAACAAAGTGCCAGAAAGGCGTCCTGTGCACCATTTCGATGACAGCATGCTGGTTGGTTTGCTGTTTATCCCCTAAATGGAAACCCATCCCTTCCCTTTTGCCTCTTGTGTCGTCGTCCCCCCACCGCCCATCTGCCAAAGGCCAAAGGTCGCAGTGCGCCCAACGTTCATCCCGAAAAGGTGGCATCAGACTAATGCATTGCCTGAACAAAAGAGAAAGCAAGGGGCATGAATAATTGATTTTGCTCTCCTGTAGCAACCAGAGAAAATGAAGTCCCATTTGCTCAGCCTTATTAAAAGAGTGAGCGAGGGGGTGAGACAGTAAAGGTCGTTAAGGGACTTGTAACATGGAAAGAATCGCCTACGAAATGGAGACTGCGTTTCCTCCTCCCCCCCCCCCCAATCTCTGAGGTCTTTAACTCAACGTCACAGCGAAGGCCGTCTTAAGGCTGTTTTTTGGGCATGTTGAATTATTCAGCGTTCGGGAAGAACTCTCTCAACTCGGGTCCGGGAACCTTTGATTTTTGAATGTTGAAAACAGTACGTTGGGAGACTTGGCTTTGTTTGACATGTGCGCATGGTAGCGACAGCTTGCTGGCCAAATCCCCCATTCTAAAGCTTCCCAGCTCACCTGCCTTTATCCCAAGTTGCTGCTGCTGCCGTCTTTCGGCACTGGAGGGAATCCTTCCTGTGGGCTCGCTTTGAAATAATTGGTGAAACTGATGACCTGAAATCTAGTGCCCACCAAAGGGACATGGGGGCAGTAGGGGTGAAGCCAGGGCAGCTGAGATAGTTGCCTGCCTGCCTGCCTTCCAATAGTTGTGACTCGCACCCAATTTGTTAACCTGTTTGCACCTTGTAGTTGTTATTTTTATTTATTTATTTCATTTCTGTACTGCCCAATAGCCGAAGCACTATGGGCGGTTCACATCAATTCTTAAAAACATAATCCACATATATAATAAAACAGCATAAAAATTTTCCAATATACAAAATTTAAAAACCATTTAACAGCTAAAACAATTTTAGTACAAACTAGACCTGTTTAAAAGCAGCAGACATAAATGCCCCACCATATCATTAAATACCCATTAAATGCTTGAGGGAAGAGGGCGGTCTTAACTTGGTGCCAAAAAGATGACAGAATTGGCACCAGGCGGGCCTCAGTGGGGAGATCATTCCACAGTCGGGGGGCCACCACTGAGAAGGCCCTCTTCCTTGTTGCCTCCTTCCAAGCCTCCCTTGGAGATGGCACTCAGAGGAAGGCCTCAGAGGTTGCTGACAGGTAAGAGCTGTCTCACCTCAAGCTCATCACGCCTTCTTGTGTGGAAGAATGCCTGGTAGAGGATGCCTTGGACAGGACACAGGGCGGGGCTACAGCAAGAGCAAAAGCAGGAAGTGACTGGCAAGAAGAGACCGTTTTGAGTGGGGGGGGGCACAGGACTCTGCCGTAACTCTTCAGCAGCTTAACCAGTGGCTTAGATCAGGAGTGGGCAACTTCGGGGGATCTGGGGGGTCACTTCACCCCTCCACCCGCAGGCCACGCTCCTGCATCCATCGCAGCACTGAAATTCGGCAACATAGCGGCGGCAAGAAGACGGGAGAGAAAACCCAACAGTGGTGGTTTCCACCAGATGTCTGGCAAATCACTACGGAGGGTTAGAAGTGACAGATTTAGCTTGTTTTGAAGCTAAATTGGCTACTTTGAAGCCGCCGTAGTAATTTGCTGTCAAAATTCAGCAGCAAACCACCAGTTTTGGGTTGTTGTTTTTTTGCTGCTGCTGTACCATTACATTTTGGCAGGCCAGTGGCGGGGGCCACACCAGGGGTCGGGGGGGGCACATACGGTCCACGGGCCTACGCCTGGCTTAGATGAAGAGGTGGAGGGAAACCTTACCAAAACCTTTTATTGTTTACCTTAAATAAACTTTCCTGGTTCTACCCCACATGGTGTGTGTAGTTCCTCTGTGGTTCAGTGCTCAAATCCAGTGTATAGACTAAGGGCAAGGCCCTGAGAAAATCAGTGTCAAGAGGGCAGAGCCAAGGCTGGCAGTTTGGCGCCTTTGATCTCTCATCTTGAGATAAAGGACCGGTTGCAGTCGTTCACAGATAGCTAAGACCAAAAGTGAGGAATAACATTCAAAAGGACCTTGATTGACTAGAAAACTGGGCTCAAGCTAACAAAATGAAATTCAACAGAGGTAAATGTGATGTTCTGCATGCGGGGGAGCGGGGCGTACAAATGCCCAGGTATAGGATGGGGGGGGGGATACCTGGCTTGGCAGCAGCATATGTCTAAAGGATATTGGGATTGTTAGTCTATCACAAGCTGAACCTGAGCCAGCAGTGTGATGCAGCTGCAAAAAAGTCCAAAGCGATTTTAGGCTGCATTAATAGTATCAGTTTCCAAGTCACAAGAAGTAATAGTTCCACTTTATCCTGCACTACTGCAACCTCAGCTGAAGCACCATGTCAAGTTCTGGGCTCTGCACTTTAAGAAGGATATCCACTGATTGGAACAGGTTCAGAGGAGCTTTTCGGTTGAAGTCTTTTTTTGTTTTGTTTTTTTAAAAAAGGCTTATTTTTTAAAAAAGCTGCTTGTTTTTAATGGCTTTTCCTTGATGTGTTTTATTAGTTGTGCCGTGTTTTTGCAGTGGCTCTGGAAATGTTTTATATTGTGGCTGTTTTTTTGCCTGTGGGTCTTTGTTTCGTTTTAGGAAATCGCTCTGAACACACAGGGAACGGCATTCAGGAGCTTCTAGTGTTCCGGTTTTGTTGGGGGCACAAATAATGCGGGGGGGGGGAGGGGGAGAAGGTAGATGTGGATCTACTAGACAGAGATGGTGTTAGGGGATGACCCACTAGGGCCAGAGTCCCAAATCTTTCATTTGGAACCCTGAATCTCTGGGAGGCCCTCTGCCCCACCACTTGCTGTCCATGGGCACTTGCTGAAAGAAAGGTCCAGGGGCCCTGATGATCTCTGTTGCATCTGATCCCCCTGGATGAGCTGGCTTTTTGTCCACATGTGCTTCACCTCCTGCTCCCCCCCCCCTTGAATCTTTCTGCCTGAGGTTTTTTTCTGAAATGAAATGCCTTCCTCTCCCTGTCTGTACAGTAATACCTTGGATAGCAAGTAACTTGGTTTGAGAGCGTTTTGCAAGACAAGCAATTTTTTAAAATATTTATTTAATTTATTTTTTACTTGATATACAAGCGACGTCTTGCAATACAAGTACTGTAGTACGGCTTAAATTAAAAATCTCTGTACAAATTTTTTTGGGGGGGATTTCGTTTTGATAGAAGAGTGTTTTGGATTACAAGCACGTTTCCGGAACTAATTATGCTCTCAATCCAAGGCATGACTGTATATCTCTTTTTTATAAATAGGGGTGTCCTTAGGAGACAGGGTCCTTTACAGACTTTCAAGCATATGTCAATTAACCTTTGCAAATTTGTGCTTTTTTTTTTTTTGGTCCTGTGGCCCTGAGCCCTGGATCTTTTCGGTACCTAGCAGTGCCGCTGCTGCCTACCACTGGAATATGGCCCCCAGAAGCTTCTCCAAAATGGAATTTGGCTGAAAGTGGTTCTGCACCCCCGTTTTAGGCACTCCTATAGACAAGCTGCTTTACCTTTTTGCCGCTTTCTCCATTTCACTTCCTTTCATCCCTGCCTAGGACTCATCCTTGCAGTTTTGTTTTTTTTTAAAAGAACAACCACTTGTGCTGTGCCTGAACACAGCCCTTACACCAGTGTTCTCCAACCTTGGGCCCCCAGATGTTTTTGGCCTACGCTGGCTGGGCTACGCTGGCTGGGGCATGCTGGGATTTGTAGGCCAAAAACATCTGGGGGCCCAAGGTTGGAGAACACTGCCTTACACGGATAAGAGACTGAGCTGCTGAGAGTGAGGATTTTAAAAAAAGAAAAATGCCTGAAGGGTCGAAGAGAAGCCCAAAGCAAAAGAAACATTTTGTGGAACCTCAGCGATGGGATCCCAACTCCTCTTGTCACTTGTTGTTTTGCTCTGAACACTGCTGTTGCTTGACCGTGTGCATTTCCCTGGCATTTCTTCCAGATCCTTCTCTACAACTTGGAAACGGGACAGAGCGTGACGCAGCTGGGCACCTCCTTGGGCGACTTCACGTGCGTCAACCTCCGGGACAGCCCTCCTTCCATGCTGGTGGCTGGAAATAAAGATAGGAGGTCAGTCTCAGTAAGAACGGTGCCCCCACCAAGTGCTTCGGGGGGGGGGGCTGCGCCTCCACAGCAGCTTCCGGTCCCGTTCACACAGGAGTGAGCTGGAGGTTGAGTGGAGTCTGTGCAAATTTTGAGAACCGGAGTATTAGGTAATGATTGGATGGTACACACACCATGTTCTTTTTGTTTTGTTTTTAAAAAAGAAAGCTCAGTGGGAAGATCCCCTCCCCCTTTTTTTAGCCATTTGGTGGACAGCCCAGCAAGGCCTTTTGGAACACCTTCCTCTTTCCCACTGACACGGCAAAATGAGTTTGGCATTTAAAAGCTCACTTCCTGAAACTGAAGGCGAAAAATAACCTAAGGGAGAAATTGCTCAGGCCAAAAGCCTCCCCCCCGCCCCCTGCCAAACAGTGACGAGAATGTACGTTGGGACACTATAGCGTCCCTCAGGTGACAAAAAGGGGGGGGGGGATTTTCATATGAACGGGTTCCAGATTCTATTTAGCTGATTAGCAGCCCTCTCTTTATCTCCTTGGCTTGGCTGGTCACATATTGTCCCCCACACCCCGTTGCTCAGTGTCTGTTGGCAGACATGGAAGCGCTCAGAGTCATCAGCATGAAAGGATTAAAGTGCTTTTTTTAAAAAAAAAAAAACCCTTCGAGTCCAATTTTTAGCTTCCCCCCCCATTTGGGGGGGGCAGTGGCGAGGGTGTTAATTATTGAAATGGTCCAACGCATCGTACCAATGGGATGTTGCACGGTGGCAAAAGGCTAGCCACTAACAGCTCCCTGCTTTCTCCCTCCTTTCACCCCCCCCCCCCACAAGTGCTGGGGCATCAGAGTGCGAGTGGCAGTTTGGTTGGGTGTAGTTTACATTTCCAAAATTCAGATCTTGCATCTGCCATGGCAGCAGCTTGCAGAAGAGGAAGAGGAGGAAGTGGTGGTGGTGGTGAAGAAGAGGAAGAGGAAGAAGAAGAAGCTGACGCCGACGAATAATAATAATAATTTTAAAAATTGGGCAGTTATTTCCTTTTTCAGCTAATCTCCAATCTAAAGAAAATGCAAAACGAGTCAGCAGAGAAAGTGCAATAGATTTCATCCCTTTCTTAAATCGGCAAAAAGCAAGTGAGACTTTTCCCTTCCCAGAAAGAGCAGCAGGGCAGTAGAACAAGAAGCCGTAAAATAAAAGAGCTTTTGCCACCACCATTGTTGATCATTGGAAATCAACAAATATTTTTCTTGTTACAATTGGATTAAATTTGCAGGCCTACTAGCCACTGGGGGGGGGGGGGATTATACCCGCCAAATTTCAAATAAAAAGGTGCTGGGGTGTTTTGCTATGTGCCTTTATATTTACATTTTTTTCCAAGGGAACTGCCAATAGGTTTTTTTTTATTATTCTTGGCAAAATTGGATGACATTTGCAGGGATAGTTTCGCCGTCTGAGTGAATCAAACCTGCCAAATTTCTGGAGAATAGGTGCAGGGAGCTTTATGCAAGAGCAGCTTTTACAGTATGGAGTTTTCTAAAAAAAAGAAAGAAAAAAAGAAGAAAGGATTTATTTATTATATTTTTATTTATTATATTTATACCCCACCTTTTTTCCTGCAAGGAACCCAAGGCGGCTTACATAATCCTCCTCCTGTCCATTTTATCCTCACAACAACCCTGTGAGGTAGGTTAGGCTGAGAGTCAGTGACTGGCCCAAAGTCACCCAGTGAGTTTCATGGCCGAGCAGGGGACTAGAACCCGGATCTCCCGAGTCCCAGTCCAACACTCTAACCACTACGCCACACTGGCTCTCTTGTGCTTCTTCCCCTACGTTTTGTACTGGCAATTGTTGTGAAAATGACACTCAGCATACAGGTAGCCCTATTTAAGAGACCCGCTAAATTTCAGAAGGATAGGTGCAGGGGCTAAGGAGTTATGATGAATGAAAACTTTTGTTTTCTGCTCAGTGGGCAACCAAAGTCACAGAAAGTGCAATAAGAGAAGGGTGGGCGATGGATGTGGAGCTTACAGTGGGAGAGACAGAAGGATTTCATAGATTTCATAGATCATAGAGTTGGAAGGCCCCTACAAGGCCATCGAGTCCAACCCCCTGCTCAATGCAGGAAACTAGAGGAGGGGTCTCCCATCCAAGTAATAACCAGGCCTGACCCTGCTTAGCTTTCCACGCTCAGACAAGCTGAGCCAGCGCGAGCCACAGGCCTGTGAACTTCCAGCATTTTCCAAGCAAGCACCCAATGCTACACTCCCCAAGGTCCCACAGACTCCACCAAACCTTTTTTTAATGTTCCCATTCCTGGGAGACAGAACTAGCAAAGAGCACTGAACACTGGATCAGCCTTGCAATATATTACTTCAGCAACCTTCCCGCAAAGCACTGGGATTGGGAAGCCCTGGTAAAACCATTCACTGTGATTAGAAGCTAGAGCTGCTAATCACAAAACCATGCACCCCCCTCACTCTCCCCACCCTGATATTTCCTTCTATTGGAGAGCTTGGGGATAAATGTGTCAATTTCTGGAGACACACTGTCTGTGTCTCTCAGAATCCTGAATCTTTGTGAGTGTTCCGATTTGGACGTTCCTGAATCTGTCCGAATCAATGTGATCTGGCTCTGGATTGGGGATTTGTCTTGAATCCGCTGCGTACCCTTTACTTATTACTCATAATCATATTCACTCATTTGTTTCTTTAATTCAAATTCATATATCGCTTTCCACGCAGATATCAAAGCGGTGAACATAAAATACAACGATATCAAAACAGCAATAAATAGAACAATAAAGGCAGCAGAATAGAAATTAATCAGCAATAAAACCCGGCACTCCACTGTGTGCTACAAACCATACCTGGTGGCTGGGTCACACTTCAGGGAAAGCCTGTGCAAAGAGATGAGTTTTAAGAAGACGTCTGAATGTCAGAACTGTGGAGGCCTATCTAATGTAGGCTTCCAAATCGCGTGAAGTGATAATTCCCCTTTACTCAGCACTGGTTAGGCCTCATCTTGAGTACTGCGTCCAGTTCTGGGCACCACACTTTAAGAAGGACGTAGACAAACTGGAGAGGGTTCAGAGGAGGGCAACAAGGATGATAAAGGGACTGGAAACAAGGCCCTATGAGGAGAGACTGAAAGAACTGGGCATGTTTAGCCTTCAGAAGAGGAGGCTGAAGGGAGATATGATAGCACTTCCAGTACTTAAAGGGTTGTCACACAGAGGAGGGCAAAACAAAAAAAATCCCAGTTTGCAGGACACTGGAATAATGGGCTCAAGTTACAGGAACCGAGATTCCACCTAAACATCAGGAAAATTTCCTGACTGTCAGAGCAATATGACAATGGAACCAACTACCTAGGGAGGTGGTGGGCTCTCCCACTCTGGAGGCATTCAAGGTGCAGCTGGACAGCCATCTGTCAGGGATGGTTTGACCTGGATTCCTGCATTGAGCGGGGGGTAGGACTCGATGGCCTTGTGGGCCCCTTCCGACTCAACATTTCTATGATTCTATGATTCTATTCTATGTCAATTGGTGAAGCCGTTCCAGAGGGTGGATGCTGCATATATGCTATATGCTCTTCTACAAGTGCTCCAGAGATGAACCTCCAGAGCATGTGGCACCCTCAGAAGTTGTGTTGGACTATGATACCCATCATCCCTGTCCACTGGCCATGCTGGCTGGGGCTGATGGGACTTGAAGTCCCAACAACTTCTGGAGGGATACAGGTTCCTCGCCCATGCTATTACCACTACACCAGTTCTTCTTCTCGTTCCTTTCCTACCGAAGGCTGGACATCATCATGGCTAGACTGTCTAGCCATGACGAGTATACTTGGAAAATATAATGTGGCTTTCCGTTGCCTTCCACATTGCAGTGCTATGGCCGGTTACGACGGCTACCTTCTCGCCCGCAGTTTTCCACACCGAAGCCCTCTCGGCATCCCTTCCCTTGGCCTCTGATCAGGTACTGACACTGTTGCTGCCCAATTCCGGTGGAATTTAGAGGCAGTTTAATTCCTCAAGGCTCCACTAAGCCTCCTGGTCAAGCTCCTCCGCCCAAAGCCGTTGGCTTTCCCAGGGGTCTGGTTATTTCCCGTGCCCAATACTGGGGCTGATGGGAGTTGTTGACGTCCAACAACATCTGGAGGGATGCAGCCTCCCTGCTCTTGCTATTACCACTACACCAATTAATAAGGTATATCTGGGGGGAAAGGAGGAGAAACTGAGATTCCCGAAATTAAATTCCTACCCCTGCCTACTGAAGTGTGAGATGTGATCCGTGGCAGCACGGAGCAGCAGACGCCGCGTCAGTAGCTGGAGCCTGGGAGATGGGGCTTGTAAGGCTTTTTTCAAAACAACTCGAAAGTGTGCTTTGTTTTCCCTGGGCACGCGTGCCTGGAAGCCAGGTCCTTGCTAATGAAACCACAAAGACTCAGCCAGGGCTCAGTAAATTGAAGGCTGCCTGATTATCATACGTGGCGCCGGCAGGCAGAGCGCCAGGCCGTGCGCTGTCAGGGACGGGGGGCTTGGAAGCACTTCCTGCTTTTGCCCGGTGCCGAGGTCTGCCGTGCCCCCCCCCTGCAAACACGCATACACACACTTTGTCAGAGGAAGAGGGAGCTGCGCTTTGTTTACTCCATCTGTGGATGTTCTGACAAGCGACGCTGAGGTGTTGGGAGAGCCCCAGCCCATGCATGCTCCCCGTCCCTGTTCCAGCCTGTCAGATGGATTCTGCCTGGTTGGAGTCTTTGTCGTCCTTTTGTTTTAATTGTCGGAATAGAGTTATTCGTGGGCTCCCGTGGAGCGGTTTCATTAGAGAAGGGTAAGGGAGAGGAGGAGAGGAGAGGCTTTCTTCTTCTTTTTTGGAACAGCCTCCAGATCAGAGCAGGAATCCTGAACTATGGAAGTTTTGGCACAATAAACCACCTGCTCGGTGGGCTGCAATCCACTTGGGCATTTGAGCTTCGGCACATCATAATTTCCCAAGGATTAGCTGCGATTTCTTTTCCAGCGGCCTCTGCAGTTGTTTGACTCCCTGGGTTGTGTTTTCTCTTTTGCGATCTGCTGTTTTAATCACCTGCGTTCCAGATTATAAAACTTTTAAGCCTTTCCTCCTGTGCGTATGTGCTTGCGCTCACAGAGCCTCTAGATCAAGAGCCCCCAGCCTCTTTGGGTCGGCCGGCCCATTTAGAATTTTGAAAGTGTGTTGTGGGCGCTCTTACAAAATGACTGCCACGGTGGGTGTGGCTGGTCGCGAAACACACATTGCCCAGAAGGCAAACTGGTGAGACTGAAACCTAAGTACAAGGCACAGGTAGGGGCTGAGCTCCCAAAACACAAAACCACTCTTTTGAACACAAATAAAGATGGCGCTGGAGAGCAGCACTTCGCTTTGCTGCATGCCAGCCTCCCAGTTAAAAAAATTAAATATCTTATCTTTTTTTAAAAAAATCAGAAGGGGAGGGAGCTTGGCAGGCCCCAAGGGAAGTATAGGTGGGCACACCTGTGCTCATGGGCACCACGTTGAGGACTCCAGGTCTAGATCAACTTTGTGCTCTCCAGATGCTTTGGACCTCAGTTCCCATCAGCTCCAGTCAACATGGTCAATGGTCAGCAATGCTGGGAGTTGTCATCCAAAACATCTGGAAGACTCCAGGGTGTTGAAGGTGGCTCTGAACAGAGGACTTAAGGTGCAGGCAAGAATGTAAGGAGAGCCATGCTGGATCAGACCAAAGGCCTATCTAGTCCAACATTTTGTTCCCATGGTGACCAACAAGATGCCCCAATGGGAAGCCCACAAGCAGGACATGAGTACAGCAGCACCCTCCTTTTTAGCTGCCACATCACACTGGGCCTGACCAGGAGTGACAGATTACTGGCTAGAACTTGTGCTTTATCCACATGATGAGCTGCCACAGACTCATCGGCAGAGGCTGCATCCTGCTCTCCACAATACATTTATAGACCTCTGCAGGCTCCTTGACCCACTGAGTGTAATTTACAAAGACACTTGCTATTCATCCTCATGGGGCACTCTGCTCTCGACGGAGCGCATTGCATGAAATCACGCATCGATTTCTCATTTTGATAATGCCAACACAATAATCCCAGCGGACGCTGCGATTGGCTTTTCGCAATGCAGACATGCTCCATTGCCAAGCCCAAGAGGTTAAAGGCTTGTGAGTCAGACCCTGAAATGATTGGGTTAGCCTTTAAGAGAGATTAACCATCTGGGCTCATGTTTTAACTCATGCAGTGGCCGCGGCCTTAGGTGGCTTTAAAAGGGAATCAGACAAATTCATGTGAGAGAGATCACTCAATGGCTTCGAGCCACAACAGCTAAATGTTCAGAACCTCCATGTTCAGAAGCAGTGTACCTCTAGCACCAGTTGCCGGGGAGCAACAATGGGAGATGATTACTGCCTTCATGTTTTCCTTGTGAGCTTCCAGGAAGCAACTGCCTTTGGGGAAACAGGATTGTGGACCTTTTGTCTGATCCAACTTCTTTCAACCATGAAAAATGATTTTATTTTTAAATAAAGTTAAAGAAAGAAAGGCAACAAAGACCATACATAATAATATAATTGAGATCACTGAAAAAACAAAAAAAATTAACTAGTTATTATCCTTCGTCTGTCACTGATATGCTTATAGAACAGCCTACGTGTAGGGCTCACTATCTAATGCAGCCTGCGCCAACCTAGCGCCCTCCAGATGTGTTGGATTCCAACTCCCATAATCCCCCAGCCAGCTGGGGATTATGGGAGTTGGAATCCAACACATCTGGAGGGTGCAATGTTGTGGAATCTAATGGGGAAAAAAATGAAAATACTAGTTATATAGCACATATAACGGGAATGTGCAAATCATTTTGTGTGTTGTCATTTTGTGCATGCGTGCACGTGTATGTGTACTAGTCAGAAAAAAGATAGGCAACTGCACATGGTTGGAATTCGATCAAAAGTTTGAAGGCCTTCCAAATAGAAAATAAACTGAAACCTTGGTGCTATAATATCTTTTTTAAAATTAGGATTTCTTGTTTGTTGCACTTGCTGAGTAAGTTTATACATAATCACAGTCTCCTAGATTTTATCAACCCACTGCTGTTCAATTGATGATCCAACTTCTTACGTTCTTAGGTTTTTTCTAGCCAGAATATCTTCACACCATGCTGCGTTCTTTCAAGTTAGCAACTCGTACACTCACTTTAAACTAAGGCTCCTGGCATCAGATTTTTAAGCGATAAACGTTGCATGGAGTATAATAGATAACTGACATTTCATTGACCCTATTTTGGAACTCTGGGTTTCACAAGGCTGCTGCCTAGTCATTTGTTGACTTTGTTTGTTGCACTCCCTTTTGAGTGCAGATGGTGTCTGGAACTCCTATAATAATGGTCAAAGTCAGCCCTGTGCGTAGCTACTGACTTTATTCTTGTATTTTTAGAAAATCAGGGCTTGTTCTTAAGATGACTTAATGATATGTGTCAGGTGCATTTCTTTTTTAAGCCCCACCTAGAAACGTGGCTGCCCCCCCCCCCACCTATCGAGAGAGGGTGGCTGTGACCCTGCCATAGAACCAGAGGTATATTTAGCACAGTTCTAGGCAGAACTTGCCATGTAACCATCCTTGGGTAGGACAAAAGCAGGGTTATGTGACACAGGGTGGCACTAATAAAACCCGCTGGCCTGCATGCCGTAAGGATTTACTGGTGTCCCGTTCTTGTCTTTTAGGGTCAGGGTATACGACCTCCGCAGCAGCAAATCCGTCTGCTCGTTCTACGGGCACCACCTCGGGGTCTCTGCCGTGCAGATGGATGACTGGAAGATCGTCAGCGGAGGGGAAGAGGGGCTAGTCTGTGTGTGGGACCAGCGGATGGGCACCAAACTCTGGGAAATGCACGCCAGGTAAGGCCACTAGCTCTCGGCGCCGTTTCCTGCCATCCTAATCCTGAATCAAGTTGATGGTAGTTGATCAAGTTATTTGGTCCCCTTGCCCCAGTGTAACTAAGCCTGAGTATTCGTAATTGAGATAAATGTATTTTCTTCCGTTGTTTGCCCCTACGTCTTGTTTCCCTCCCCTTCCCCGGTAGTTTCCACTTTGTCGATTTTTAGATCAGGGGCGGGGAATGTGTGTCCCTCCATAAGTTGTTGGATTTCATTTCCCATCAGCACCAGCCAGCATGGCCAGGGAGTGACTAGGGATGGTTGGAGTTACCGTCCAGCAACATCTGGCGGGCAATAAGTTGCACACCCATTTTAGACGTGTGCAGAGGGGCCGTAGCTCAGTGGTGGAGCCCCTGCTTTGCATGCAGAAGGTTCCCGGTTCAATCCCTGGCATCTCCAGGTAGGGCTAGGAAGGAACCCTGCCTGAAGCACTGGAGAGTGGCTGCCAGTCAGTGTCGGCAATACTGGGCTAGATGGACCAAGGGTCTGACTCACTATAAGGCAGCTTCCTGTGTTTCTGTGTTTTCGATAATTTATTTATTTATTTATTTATTATATTTATTAATCGCCCATCTGGCCAGTCACCCGGCCACCCTGGGCGATGTACAATTAAAATACAGTAAAACACAATAAAATATAATAATTAAAACAATAAAACAATTCTTATTAAAAACCTAACCCACCCCATATTCCCGCCTGAACAGCCATGTTTTTAATGCACGGCGGAAGCTCATCACGGAGGGGGCATGGCGAAGGTCACTAGGGAGGGAGTTCCATAATGTGGGGGCCGCCACAGAGAAGGCCCTCTTCCTAGTCCCCACCAGCCTGGCTGCTCTGGCTGATGGGATAAGGAGAAGGCCGTCCGTGGCAGACCTTGTTGAGCGGCCTACTTGATGTTGCTGGAGGCGCTCCTTGAGATAAGCTGGGCCGGAGCCGTGTAGGGTTTTAAAGGTCAAAACCAACACCTTGAATTCGGCTCGGCAAGCAACTGGTAGCCAGTGCAACTCATTAAGCACTGGCGTGATGTGATCACGCCGGCGGCTGCCCTTAATCAGGCGAGCCGCCGCGTTCTGTACCAGCTGAAGCTTCCGGACCGTCTTCAAGGGTAACCCCACGTAGAGCGCATTACAGTAGTCTAGGCGAGAGGAGACCAAGGCATGAACCACTGATAATCTTGTTCTCTTATACTTTTTAAAGCAGGGGTGGAGAACCTCAGGCCTGAGGCCAAACTAGGCCCTCCAGGGTGTCCCAGTCCAGCCCTTCAGGGTCCCTAGCAGGCTACTCCCTTTCCCCCGACCACTGATTGTTGACAGTAAGAGCTTTCAGCCAAACTACGCTGGTATTTTGGGGGGTTTGGCCTCATCCCTTTGGTTTTTGGAACGTGGCCCTGAAGAGCTTCTCCAAGATGCAGTTTGGCCCTCGGGGTGAGAGACGTTCTGCACCGCTGTTTTGATGCCACGTTGGTGACGTTATAGAAATACGAGTGATTATGATTATGATGATCTGTACCGCCAATGACTAGCCTTTGTTGAGCGCACGTTGGTGGGGGTATTTGCCTAGACCAGCCTTTCCCCAACCTGGCGGCGTCCAGATGTGTTAGACTACAACTCCCATCATCTCCAGCCAGATAGGAGCTGTCCCAACACATCTGGAGCATGCCAGGTTGGGGGAAGGCTCAGTCTGGTTTTGCTCTGTGGGACTTGCAGGCTACCAAGCTGTTAACCCCACTGAGTATACAGCGCAAGCGTTGCCCAGATTCACGTGGACACACGTACCTTTAGTGCACCTTCTAGCTGCATCACCAGTTAAAAGGATCTCTGCCAAGAACGTCCGAACATATATCACCCGATTCTGGCCCACTCGCACTGGCTGCCTGTATGTTTCCCGAGCCCGATTCAAGGCGCTGGTTTTGACCTATAAAGCCTTACATGGCTCGGGACCACAGTACCTGACAGAGCGCCTCTCCTGGCATGAACCTACCTGTACACTACATTCATTGTCTAAGGCCCTTCTCCAGGTGCCTCCTCCGAGGGAGGTTCGGAAGGTGGCAACAAGGGAGAGGGCCTTCTTGGTGGCGGCCCCCCAGTTGAATGAACTCCCCACCGAGGTCCGCCTGGTGCCAGCATTGTTATCTTTCCAGCACCAGGATAAGACTTTCCTCTACTCCCAGGCATTTGGCAGCATATGATAGCTTTTTAATCAGGTCATGGATATGGATGACCTGATATGTCTGTGTTTGTGTATGTGTGTCTGCTCTGTTTATATGTTTGTAGCTAAACTGTTTTTATATTATGCATAATACCGTATTTTTAAGGTTTTTCATCTTTGTAAACTGCCCGGAGAGCCTTGGCTATTGGGCGGTACGGAAATGCAATAAATGAAATGATCCCAAAGCTGGAGAAGGCCCCCACCTAAGACTCTGGAGAGCTGCTCCTACCCCGAGTACACAGTATTGGGCTAGATGGACTGATGATCTGACTTGGTATAAGGCAGCTTCCTGTATTCGGAGGAAGGTGTTAGCCCAGTAGGTAGACACATCTTTTGCGGCAGAAAGTCCCCAGTGCGACCCCCAGCACCTTGAGGCTCAAAACATTCATTTGCAGACCCACTTCTTAATTTTTTACCATATATTTTGTGTGGCGGTAGTGCTGTCGTTACAACCCAGTCGTGGGTCCTGACCCGCCGGCTGGAAACCAGTGCCAGAGCTGTAGTCCGACAGATTTGGAGGGCCCCAAGTTGGGGGAGGCCGCTGCAAATGAAGCTGCATTTTGCCTCTCCGTACCTTTTGCCCTTCTTCAGGAACCTGCGGAGTCCAGTGCTGTTTCAACGACATTCCACTCGGTGGTGCTAAAAGCAGCCTTCCTGGCTTGGATAGAATCCCCTTTCTACCTCTTCCCCCAGCGTGACAAGCTATAAATCTAGCCAGACCCATTTAACTCAAAAGAAAGAGAAAGCAAGTGGAGATGCTCACAAGCTTTAGTGGGTTAGAGAGACTGAAAGAACCCAGTGGTTTCACTTTCATGTATATATTAAATGACATAGGGGACAAGATAGAACTCTGCTGGACACTGTAGGCTGATGGCTGTGGTGACGAACAGGAGTTCCCCAACGCCACCTTTTGGACCTGGCCTGACAGAACTGAGATCAGAACCACTGCAGTACAGTGCTCCCAAAGGGCCAACCCTGCCAGGTGATCCAGAAAGATACCATGACCTGTGGCAAGGGTGGGCAACTTTTTGTGGCGTTCCAGATGTTTGACCTTCAACTCCCATGGTCCTTCATCATTGGCTGTGCTGGCTAGGCCTGATGGGAATTGTATGCCAAAACATTTGCAGGGCCACAAGTTGCCCACCCCTGAACTATGATATCAAAAGCTTCCAAGAGGTCCAAGAGAATACTACATATTTGTTACCTTATAATTTATGCATTGCAATCCAGGAATTCTTTTGGTGTTTTTTGTGTAGATTTGCTCTAATTTACTGTGCATTTGAATGAGTGGATCTTTTTACACTGTTTTTTTTTTAAAGTTAAAAAGAAAAGAATTTGCATATTGCATTTAGAAATTTTAAACATAACTGTTAAGGTTTTGTTTTTTTTAATAAACCACACAAATACAGCTACTGAGTGAACTCATGCTTCCTTTTTCCAGGCACCCGGTCCGCCACATCTGGTTCAATGCCCACAGCCTCATCACCGCCAATGTTCCTGATGAAAAAATACCTCGAGGGGCCAGCATCATGGATGATGACTTGACAGCTCATCGAAGGTGAGGACCAACCCCACCCAGTTGTTTTATTAAACAGAAAGTGGGGGAAGAAGCCAGGATGCAGAGGGGTGAGTGGGCAGTGCCACTGAACGTGCAAAGTTGAAGGGTTGTCACACAGAGGAGGGCCAGGATCTCTTCTCGATCATCCCAGTTTGCAGGACACGGAATAATGGGCTCACGTTACAGGAACCCAGATTCCACCTAAACATCAGGAAAAATTTCCTGACTATCAGAGCAATAAGACAATGGAATCAACTACCTAGGGAGGTGGTGGGCTCTCCCAATCTGGAGGCATTCAAGGTGCAGCTGGACAGCCATCTGTCAGGGATGCTTTGACCTGGATTCCTGCATTGAGCAGGGGGTTGGACTCGATGGCCTTGTAGGCCCCTTCCAACTCTACTTTTCTATGATTCTATGAAAGTGGTGGGGTACGGGATGGGGAGAGAATTTGGCTGATGCCTGTCCACAGGGGCCGTAGCTCCCTGGCAGAACCCATGCTGTGTATGCAGAAGGTCCCAGGTTCAATCTCTGGCATCACCGCTTAGGAAATCCTAGAGGCCTTGTGCCGGTGAGAGAAGACCACACTGGGCTAGGTGGATCAGTGGTCTGACTCGGCATAAGCCAGCCTCGTATGTTCAGGAGTAGCAGGGGAGCGAGTCTGCTGAAAGTCAGTTACTCATAATAGTTGGTGGCAAAACTTGCAATGTCTCCAAAGTTCATGATGATCTGGTTCGGAATACGAATTTGACTGGTTTGTTAATACCCAGCCAATTCCGAATCGAGGCAAGGGAACTTTGCATGTCCCTTGGCCAAAACAAACCCAGTGGAACCCGTAGGGTGGTGTTCTCCAACCTTGGGTCCCCAGTTGTTTTTGGCCTACAACTCCCAGCATGCCCCAGCCAGCATAGCCGGCTGGGGCATGCTGGGAATTGTAGGCCAAAAACATCTGGGGACCCAAGGTTGGAGAACACTGCTGTAGGGGGTCCCCTGTTAGCTCTCTCCCCAGAATCCCATCTAATTGGTAGAGGGTGTAGAGCTCCCTGGGATATGCTGGGTGCACCATTGCAAACACCACGGCTTCCTCTCCTTTGTATTGCTTTGTGCTTAGGAATATCGGAAGTTACCTTCTATCAGGCCAGACCCGGGGTCCATCTAGCTCTGTATTGTCCACACTGACTGGCAGCAATGGCTCCCCAGGCTTTCAGGCAGGAGTTTTTCCAGCCCTACCTGGAGATGCTGGGGATCGAACCTGGGGCCTCCTGCATGCAGAACAGCTGCTCTACCACTGCTCTTTCTCATTTAGTGAGACGGGATCTAAGATGCATCAAGGGAGAGCGGTGGCTGATGTGGCTGTCCCGTCGAGCTTCTCCTGGAGGCGTGGTCCTTGTCTGAACACGTTTTTTCACCTTTGTTTTCCAGGGGGTTGGGGGTGGCTTAGCGGTTGTAGCAGTGCCTGGGGTAGTTCAGACTGCTGAGAGTTGAGTTCATTCAAAATCAAGAGGCATATTTTGTCGGATCTTCTCCCTCCTCTCCCCCCCCCCACACTTTGGTCAGGAATCGAGGAATCATCTATGCCTACGAGTTCTCCGTGGACCAGTTGACGGCAGAGAGCGTCCTCCCTATTTGCCGTTCCTCTTATAACGAAGTGACTGGTTACAACTACAACATTGGCCTGGCGGTCCCCTATGATGACGTCTAGCTGGATGGGAAGCCAGAGGGTGCTGGTCAAGGCCAACCAAAGTGGATTGGGAAGGACACGTCTCTCACTGCCCGGAGGCAGCGAAGGGCGACGGTGGCCTTGTGCCGCCCCACTTGGAGGAGGATGCAAGGATGGTGATCCCACCCGGAGATTGCTCCTAGATGCATTCTGATGCAGCAGGCCAGAGGAGAATGAAAAAGCAGCAGCCCGAGGCAGCAGCAAATACCAGTGCTATGCAAAGCCCTGATATGGCACAACGGCACTGGAGATGAGGTGCTGGCCCCAGGTAACCATGGCGTGGAGGAGGAGGAGGAGGAGCAGCAGCGTCAGAAGGGAGCTGCCACGCCAGCAACCCAAGTGGGCAGGGAAGCCGGGATTTGTAACCTTTTCCCCTGGCCCAGAGAAGTATCTTAAAGTTAGTGATGAGGGAGAAACGGAGCCAGGGGCAGAGCTGGAACAAGGGAAAACCAGGTGAGCTAGGGAATCTCCGGAAGCTACATGAAGATCACTGAAAACATTCACCAAGACCCTTCAGGGGCGAGTGTACACCTCCCCCATGAAATTGCACCTGAAATGCAGTTGTGAAGATTAAACTTTCCTTCTGGACATGTTTACAAGACAATCTTTTTTGTGGGGGTGGTGGGGGTAAGGAAACATCCTTTATTCCATTGTCAGTGGCTCTCTGCAGCCTTTGATGAGGAAGGTCTGCCTGCCCCAGAGTGTGAAAACTGCTGTGACAGGCTTGGTCATGGTTTTTGATGTTCTTGCTTAATAGTAGGAACCCAAAACTTGGGAGGAGGCTTCACTGCCTAGAAGGGGAGGATCATAGAGTTGGCCATCTCTACGAGGCCATCGAGTCCACCCCCCTGCTCAATGTAGGACTTTGGATTGGGGAGGAATTTTTGGAAGCTGGGGCACCTCAGTTATTGGGAAAAGAGCAGTGATTTAGGCAAGGTGGGGAAAGAGGAAACTGCCATGCCAGTCAGTCGCACACACGGATGAACGTGGTTGGTGTATGTCACGGATTGTAGTGAGAACTTTTGCCATGCCAGCTTGGATCCTCAGTGGCAACAGTCCTCTAAATCAGTGTTCTCCAACCTTGGGTCCCCAGATGTTTTTGGCCTACAACTCCCAGCATGCCCTGGCTGGGGGTATGCTGGGAGTTGTAGGCCTTTTCCTGTCTGTCTAAACTTGCATAGGATTGTGCCCTAAAGCATTTTATCCCCCTCTTCAGCCAAAAAGGCTCCTAGAATAGCTTACAAACACGCACACCCTATCTACACATACACTATAATACATATAGATACACACACATATATTTACATGTTGTGTGATGTTTGTGTGCATGCTTGTATATAGCTAATAAAGCAATTGGCAAAACAGGAATAAACGTATATTTAATTTTTATCAAATGTTTCAGCTTCCACCTTCATTACGGTCACTGATGAAGGCGGATGCTGAGACGTTTGATAAAAATTAAAGAATATACATTTATTCCCATTTTTGCCAATTGCTTCATTAGAAATACTCGTTCTTAATGTGCTTGGTCGCATCCCTCAGCGATCCAGGCACTGCCCGATTGTATTGCTGTTTAGTTGCTTTGTCTATTATTATACTGTGTATGTGTGTATAATACAGGCCTGTGGCTTATGCTGGCTCAGCTTGTCTGAGTGTGGAAAGCTAAGCAGGGTCAGGCCTGGTTATTACTTGGATGGGAGACCCCTCCTCTAGTTTCCTGCACTGAGCAGGGGGTTGGACTCGATAGCCTTGTAGGCTCCTTCCAACTCTATGATCTGTGAAATCTGTGTGTATATATACCTCTCTGTGTGTATATGAATGTATGTGTGTGTATGTATGTATGTGCCAACTATGCCCTTATCAGGACAGAGATAGCCTAGCTACAGTTATCCATGCTCTGGTAACCTCTTGTTTGGATTACTGCAATGCGTTATACGTGGGGCTGCCTTTGAAAATGGTCCGGAAACTGCAGCTGGTCCAAAATAGGGCAGCGAGATTGTTAACGGGGACTGGCCGACGAGAACATATTATGCCAGTGCTTTCTCATCTGCACTGGCTGCCAGTCTGTTTCCAGGCCCAATTCAAAGTGCTGGTACTAACATTCAAAGCCCTAAACGGCTTGGGGCCAGGGTATCTGAAGGATCATGATCATCTCCTTCCATATGTACCTGCTCGGACACTAAGATCTTTGTCAGCGGTCCTTCTGTGAGAGCCCCTGCCAAAGAAAGTAAGGCAGGTGGCTACCAGGAGGAGGGCCTTTTCTGCTGTGGCACCCCGGTTGTGGAAGGAGCTCCCCATAGAGGCTCGCCTGGCGCCAAATTGTACTCTTTCCAGCACCAGGTGAAGACCTTTCTATTCTCCCAGGCATTTTAATCATTTTAATCTTGTAGTTTTTAACTGTTATTGTAACTGCTGCTGCTAGCTCTGCTGTTTGTTTTTAATCTTTGTTTTTAAATTATATATTTTTTATTTGTGGTAAACCACCCAGAGAGCTTCGGCTATTGGGTGGTATAAAAATGTATTCAATAAATAATGTATACACACACACGCACATATACACACACACGTTCATTTACACGGATATATATACATACACACACACACATTTATATATACACAGCTATAGCTATACATACATTCATATACACACACAGAGAGACACACACAGATATATATATCTGTGTGTATAAATGTATATCTATATATGAATGTACATATACATGTGTATATATAATTATATATGTGAATGTATATATATCTGTGTATATGAGTGTGTCTGTGTATAGCTGTCTGTATGTGAATATATATGTGGGTGTGTGTATGAATGTCTATATATATACATCTCTGTCTGTGTGAATATATACTGTGTGTGTATATCTGTGTATATGAATGTATATGTGTGTGTGTATATGTTTGTGTATATATGTGTGTGTGTGTGTGTGTGTACAAATGTCTGTTTATATATACATATGCGTGTGTGTGTGTGTGCATCTCTGTGTGTGTGTATATGAATGTATATATGTTTGTATATGTGCGTATGAATGTCTGTGTTTTATATATATATATATATCTGCATGTGTATGAGTGTGTGTGTATATGAATGTACATATGTGTGTCTGTGTGTGTATATTTCATTTTTATTTCATTACATTTCTGTACTGCCCAGTAGCCAAAGCTCTCTGGGTGCTTTACAAAGATTAAAAACCATAAAAATACAATACAATGTACAGATAGGAATTTTAGTCAGGCAGCCACATGAGTAATGGACACTCATGGCCGAAGAAAGTGATCCTCCATTACTGTAAACTCTTTATTCATAGAAAATAGTAATAAAACTATAGATACATGCATGTATGTATATGTATATATGTACACATACACATATGTATATATCACATACATACATAGGATAGTATCCAGTGTTAGTCCTATGTAGGGTAGACCCATTGAAATGAATGGGACTTATGTTTAGTCATGACTAGCTTAAGTCCCATTCATTTCAATATGTCTACTCTGCATAGGACTTACATTGGATACCACCCATTTACAGATACACACACATACACGTGTGAGTGTGTATATAAATAATTATACCTGTGTGTGTGTGTGAGAGAGAGCGAGAGCAAGAGATACTTATACATTAGAGTAAGTGCCATGCAGCTCAGCGGGACTAGTGGCTGAGTAAACGTGTGTAAGGTTCCACTGTACATGTAACTTAGTTTAAATACCTGTGGAGGCAGTCATTTAAGATTTCGAATAGGTTAGGCATCCATCTCAATTGCAAGGTGGTCTGTTTGTTTGGATCAACAGAATAGGAATATCTGGTGCTGTTCAAGTTGGCTACTGGATACCACAGTGTATTAGACTCAACCAGACCACCGAGGAAGAACAGGGATTGGAAGATTCAAAACAGTAGGAATAAGCATCCTCTTTCCAGAATTAAAAACAGAACCTGCTTTTTATTGATGAGTTGAGGCTTCCTATATAGACAGATCAAGAGAGAATCTGTAAAGCTAGGCCAGAGGTATCACCTCTGAGGACTGCCAGACGAGTGAAACAAACTGCCCTGTTTCTGAGTAGGCCTGGGCGGTGCAACCCCCCCCCCTTTATACCCGTATCGTCGACCACCTGCCATTTTGTCCCAGGTCAGGTCGCTCCAAAGGCACCGGCGTCTCCATTCCGACTTCTCTTCAGTCAGTAGCAAATTGCAATAGGCTCCATGGTTAGGAAGCGGACATGCATCTTGGTCTCTATGTCGATTCCTTCCCATATCTGTCATTGGAAGGGAGCAAAAGCAGACAGAGTTGAGAGACGGTCTAGTCATGCAACTGATCTAGTACATGCTACGCAGGAACTTGGAATCATTGGGTTATAGGCCATTTCCTCCAGCCCCCTGTTTGATGCAAGAAAATCAGAGTTCGGAACATAGGAAGCTGCTTTACATTGAGTCAGACCATGGGTACATCTAGCCCATGTGAATAGGGCCAGAGAGAGCTGGGTTCAAATCCCCACTCAGCCATGAAGCTCTGTGGGTGATCTTGGGCCAGTCACCATCTTTCAGCCTTACCTCACAGGGTTGTTGTGAGGATAAAACGGGAGGGGGACCCATAAAGTTGTTTTTACATATACGTGTGCCTCTCTCTGTGTTGTATGTTTATGGTTTTTATAATGTATTTTTAAGGTTTTTAATCTTTGTGAAGTGCCCAGACAGCTTCGGCTATTGGGCGGTATAGAAAGGTAATAAATGAAATGAATGAAATCTGCCACGTTGAGCTCCTGGGAGGAAATGTGGGCTATATACATTGGGACTACAATCTAGATTCTAGATGGTCACATATTCCACACCACTGCTGTAATCTCCCTTATTGCCTTTTCTTTCTTTTTTTTTGTAGCCCACCCATTTCCTCACAACAACCCTAGGGAGGTAGTTTAGGCTGCAAGCAAGAGTGATTAGCCCATGGTCACCCAGTGGGCCTCCTGACTGAGTGGAGACTTGAATCTGGGTCTCGCCACTTTTCGTCCAACACTTAACCACTGCACCACACTGTCGTTTTGGTCGTTTGGGACCTGTGTGTTAGAAATGTGCTAAATTCCTCCATGGACGCCTTTTTGAAAGATTTCATTCCTGTGCTTTTTGAAATCAATAAAGTCACATATACACAGAGACAGAGAGAGGGTGGAAGGCCGGTCTCCCTGTGCCAGCACTGTGCCCTCCACCCATCAGTGACCGGCCTGTCTTTGTGATTGCTGTCCCACTGTCAGTGTTGGCCTTCATCACTACAACTGAGTAAAAAAACCAATCGATTCCAACCTTTAGGAAGTCTTCAAATGTGATCCCCTCGTATACTTGGTCTGGCTCCTGAAATTCGAGAAGGAAAACGTTACTTGTAGAGCTGAAACTCCTACAAAGGGAGGAAGCACCGTTCTGTGGTGTGGGGAGACACTCAGCTCGGATCCAGACATCTTGTCCTATACAGGCCTCACGCCATGCAGGCAAGTGAGGAAGGTTACATCCTTGTTCTTGTTATTTATAAAGCTCAAGTTTATAAATCCTTGTAGGTGCCACACAAGGATGTAAACAACAGTCCCCTACACTGGGTACCACGGCCCACACCTTGAGGCTAAAGCTCACCGTACCATTTGTCCAACACAGATGCCGGCAGCCTCCATCATGGCTCCGTCTGCTATGGACCTCACAGATTCCTTATCCAGGTGGGGGTTCCCCGAGAGCATCTCTTGCACCACCTGGCAAGGAGAAGCAAGTAAAATCGGTTGACGCGGCGGCGGCAGCAGCAGCGGCAGGTCATACAAAGTGCAACTGGGAGAGCAGAAGGCCAAAACGATACATTACATTCCTATACTCCTGAAGAGTGATCTTCCCATCACTGTCGGCATCGTACATGTGGAAGAGGACTGGGAGACACAAGACAAAAACAAATCCGGGTCAGACAGGGCACCCTTTGCCTGGGAGCTGGGCTGCCAACAGCACAATCCTATGCATGTTTATTCAGAAGTAAGTTCCGTTGTGTCTAATGGGGCTTACTGCCATGGTGTGTTTAGGATTGCAACCTAAGACTATGCACGTAATCTAAAACAACTTTAAACAAACAATAAGAAAAAACAGGACCTGTTTAAAACCTCATCATATTTATTATCTTTTTTTAATATATTATATGCTGCTAAATGCCTGAGAGAAGAGGAAGGTCTTAGCCTGGTTCCGAAAAGATAGGAACCAGGCTAAGATGGAATGATCTCCTTGTCTGGGAGATCATTCCATAATTGGGGGGCTGCCATCAAGAAGGCCCTCCCCCCTGTTGCCGCCTTCCGAACCTCCCTCAGGAGGCACCTGGATGCCTCCTCTAAGGGTATACATTGGGACTACAATTCCTATAATCTGGGAAGTTGCAGTCCAACACATCCAGAGAGCACCAGGTTGGTGAAGGCTGCATCGTATGCCCATACAAGAGACAGAGATGCACATTTTAATCTCTCAGTCATAGTGAATTGTTGATTTTCTAAGAACACGCATTACATTTAAAGGGGGATTTAAATCCTATAATGTCCACTCAGAAGTAAGTCCCTTTAAGTTCAAAGGGGCTTACTATCAGTTAAGTCAGAATAGGATTACATCAGACAAATTCATGGATGAATGGTAGTTCTGTCCTGATCTCTTATTTCTCCTTGACCACAATAAAACCTCCAGGTTCAGCAGTAGTATACCTCTAAATACCAGGTATGGAGGGATGGAGGCAATAGTGGGAGAGGCCAGTCGACCCCATGCCCTGCCTATAGACTTCCTAGGTGCATCTGCTTTGCCACTGCAAGAAACGGTGCTGGTCTAGATCTGGGCCTTGGTCTGATCCAGTAGCTAGGCGCTTCTTCACATTCTTTGTTGAGAAGAATCGCTGAGAAGGACAATGTTGCAAAAAGCGCCTTTGCTTGAACATGCATCACTGGTCTGTAAGTGTTTATCATATTAAATAAAGAAATACCGTGATCATGTACAGTTTTACTGCGATCTTGGATTTTTATATTTGTTAGCTGCCTTGGGCTAACAGATCACAATCTTTGTGATTAACAGGCAGGATATAAATATTTCTACCCTTCATGATCCTCAGCAATGCACCTCATACCAAAGGGTTGCAACACGTGGAACGGCTAGAAAATCAAAGATAGAAAAGCTTAAAGGCGAACTTTTAAATTGGGAGATGGGAGCGCACACACAAGCAGATGTGGGTGAAGTGGAATGGATAACCTCAAGGTATACTTCTCTTTACACCGACTTATTGGCTGGGTTCACACAACATGACAAGCTAGAGCAGTGATGGTGAACCTTTTTGAGCCCAAGTATCCAAACTGCAACACAAAACCAACTTATTTATTTCAAAGTGCCAACACTGCAATTAAACCTGAATACCGAGGTTTTAGTTTTAGAAAAACAAACTCAAAAAATTATAGTACTACGTTGTACACATAGCCTGAAGGGAATTTTTACAAACTTTTTAAATAATTAGGCACATGTATTTTTGGATAAGCGATTCTCAACTTGTAATATGATTATATGCCAGACTGAAATTGTATGGGGCAAGCTTTACTCCGGATCCTTTCCCTGCTTCTACAGGTGTCGGATTAGTAAAAGTAAAAGTCAACCTGAACTAGGATGACCAAGATAAACAAGAAAACTAAACGTGCTTAACACATTTTAAACCCTTTATGTCTTGGACTGCAAACACTGCATTAGGTAAAAGTTTGCATTGGGCATGCTTTTGCACAATTAATGTGATTTTTGCTATTGCATGCATGCTGATAATTTGTCAAACCTTGGCTCATACTCCGTTAGTTTGAGAGCAACACATGCAGCACTCAGGTCAACTGTTAGGGCTTTACATCCAAGCCATGCTCTGTGCATCATTCTTCAAAATCTTTTAAATGTGATAACAATGTAGAAAAGAATTCTGTAACAGGAATTCTAGAATAAAATCATTCTGTTCCACACTGTGAGAAAGAACAAGATCATTAGTGTTTTGCAGAAGGGGACGGTCTTTTCGCGATCTGGTGATGACCAATGGCTCGAGTGCCAACAGAGAGGTCCCTGCGTGCCAGCTTTGGCACCCGTGCCATAGGTTCACCATCACTGAGCTAGAGTATGAGTTGTCACTGAATCATTAGTTTCTGTGTTGTGTGAACCCAGCTGCACTAACCATGGTTTGTAAACCATGAAGAGAACCATAGTTTGTTGGTAGGTTGTGAAATGTGGGTTATTTGTGGTTAACAAACCATGGTTTGTTGGCATGGCTGGGTTCACACAACATAACAAGCCAGGATTCACTGATAACCCACACTCAACCCTAATCTGGCTTGTGTTGTGTGACCCAGGACAATATCTTTTAACGCAGGGCACCTAAGGCATCCCAACCGGTCTCTCCCCCCACCCAGCTGAAAACAGCAGGCTTGACCCTCCACTTACATTTCAGCTTCTGTTTCCTGAAGCGATCTAGCTGCTCTTCATCCATGTTCATCTCAATGGGTCTGAAATTGGACATAATAGTCAGGAAGTCCTCAAAGTTGATCTCATCCACCAGCCCCTCGGATTCTTCTTGCAAGTTCCTGTAGAGACAAAGGATTTTAGTACCAATTTTTCTACCCACATCAGCTGCTGTCCGCCTCCCCACCCTAGAAAAGTGGGCTGGCAAAGAACAGCCTCACTGAAAAGGGGGAAAGCCTGCTATGTCCCACCCACAGTATTTGTGGAATTTATAGCCCCGCCATTTGACAAATGCCCTACAAAGTAAATCCATCTAAATGTGCAACACATCACACATCTGTTATATCTACTGCACCTTTCTGTTTAAAGGTGTAAAAGGAATAGTAAAGTGGACAAGCGCTACAAAACAACCATCTTTATAGGAAGAGATCTTTATAGGTGTGGAATAGCCATCTCTAGCTGCATTCCACAGGATAGGCTTGTGAGTTGGGAGAAATGCCAGAAGTAAGCAATTGTATTACTTTATATTTTTCACAATTTTGCAGAGGCAACTCAACAGGATAGTAATACTCTGTTCTAGGTAGTTCCAAATCTGACAATAAGACAAGGCTTAGGTGGCACCTAAAAGCAATAAAGGTGCCAGGAAGAGAGTGCCAGTGTTTGGTGCCATTACATAAGGCTTCCAGCCCTGGCTCTTTGACGGAACGTATCTGCATTACATAAACATTTACAAACAAGTTTGTGAAATCCACACTTGATATTTGTAGGCGTATGTTTCAAAATAGCTCAGGTATGTAGAGGTTGCTTTGGAGAGAGCAGCAGCAGCTGTTGTTATTATTATTATAAAGGATTACCCCAAGGAGATGAATTTCCCACCACTTTACCTCTTGTCAAAAAAGGCACGGACGATTTTAGACCTAATTGGATTGAACTCCAAGTCGGGGATGCGATCAAAGTTCTCCTTGCTGTAGAGACAGAAAGCACGAGAGGGTGAGAAATGCTCACCGAGACAAAATTATGTGATGGTTTGCACTCGGAGGGGAATCCCAGGCTCACGATACCTCTATACATATCAGGGCTTGTGCACCTCCTCATGCCGACACACACGGCCTACAGCACATTGTGTGCGCTCTGAATCCCTTCCTTGGCTTCCTGGATCCTACACCTTCAAATCCTCCCCCCCCCCCAGCTTATCACTCTGCACTTACATCTCAACACATCCCTTCCTGTAACTTTTGCTTGTCCAGCCGCGCCACCCTTGGCTAGTGCAGAAAAGGGCAACTAGAACGATCAAGGGGCTGGAGCAACTCCCCTCTGAGGAAAGGTTACCACAGCTGGGATTGTTTAGCTTAGAGAAAAGGCGAGTGAGGGGAGACATGTCATAGAGGTGTACAGAATTATGCACGGTGTGATGAAAATGAATAGAGAGACATTTTTCTCCCTCATAATACTAGAACCCAATGGGGGTCATCCCACGAAGCCGATTGGGTTGGAGATTCAGGACAGACAAAAGACTTATTCACACATCACATAGTTAAAGTATGGGATTCACTTCCTCAAGATGTAGTGATGGCCACCAATTTGGATCGTTCTAAAAGGGGATTGGACAAATTCATGGAGGAGAAGGTTATCAATGGCTACCAGTCCTGATGGCTATGTGCTACCTCCAGTATCAAGCGTCAGTATGCCTATGTACACAGGGCCGGTGCTACCGCTAGGCAAACTAGGCGGTTGCCTAGGGTGCGTGGCTGAAGAGGGCGCAGAAACGCTGCGCTCCTCTTCGCTGCCGCCGCCCCCCCTCACCACCACCGCACTGCCGCCACCACCACCCCGCCACCTACCTTCTCCGCGCCGCTTCCAGAGCCCCACCCGCGCTGTTTTGGTGGGAGGAACCAGGGCAACAGGGCTTAAACAGCCCTGTTGCCCTGGTTTCCCCGGCCAAAAACAGAGCACGGGGCTCCTGTCGCGTCACTTCCTCCTCGGAGGAAGCGGCGACCAGGGCGGGGGGAAGGTAGGTGATGGGGGTCCAGCGGCTGCGGCGGGTTTTTTTTTGCAGAGCAGGGCTGCTTTGCTCCGGAGGCCCCCCCACGGCACGAGGGGGGGCGCTAAATATAATATCGCCTAGGGCGCCAAACTGCCCTGCACCGGTCCTGTATGTACACCAGGTGCTTGTGAGTTTCTCGTGGGTAGCTGGTTGGCCACTGTGTGAACAGAATGCTGGACTAGATGGACCCTTGGTCTGATCCAGCAGGGCTCTTACGCTCCCTGAAATAACTCTGCTTATTTCCCTTGTTCCCCCTATGTCATGGGGCTCCCTCCCAGGAAGGCCTCCATGCAACCTACCTCTCTTATCTCCTTTTACATCTCACCCTCTCCTGAAGCCTTTGGATCATCCCCCCTAGTCCAGTTTTTTTCCTGTCTTTTATCCTCGGGGATAAACTGTCAGGGGCCGCATGCCAGCACTGGGCTAGGCCAGAGCCAAAAGGGGCTCTATTAACTATGAAACCGCCAAACTAGCATCTCCTCCAAACATATGCCAAAGTTTGGTGGCTGTCTTGTGCTACAAATCCTGAGTTTTGTGCCACCATGCACAACTGTGTACTGACCGATACATCAAATGTGGGGTCATAGTTAACACACACAAAAACCAATACAATATTAAGAGTGACAAAAACACAACAAAACAGTAAGAAAAACAATAAAAACAGGGAAACCTAACAACAAACCAGCAACAATAATCAGGAGAAGGCCAGCGTGAAATAATATGTTTTCAAGGCCTTCTTAAAAGCCTGCAATGATGGAGCACGGCAGACCCCTGATAGCAACTTATTCCAGAGGTGTGGGGCCACTGCAGGAAAGGCCCTCTCAACCCACCTAACCCTGTGTGCATAGCAGGGCAGGCAGACTGGCTGGCAACCGTGGGCAGGAAAACTCTGGAGGAAAATCAGTTGGCCATATAGAAAATATTTACATTCATGAGTAGTTATTCCATTTATATCCCATCCTTTTGTCCTCTTGCAAAGAACCCAAAGTGGCTAACATGGTGCCACTCCTCCTCTCCATTTTATCCCCACAACAACCCTGTGAGGTCGGTTAGGCTGAGAGTCAGTGACTGGCTCAAAGTCACCCAGTGAGCTACATGGCTGAGTGGGGACTAGAACCCAGATCTCCGGAGTCCCAGTTCAACACTCTGAACCCAGGGCTCTCCAACCTTGGGTCCTCAGACATTGCTGGCCTACGGCTCCCAGAATCCCTTGCCATTAGCCATGCTGGCTGGGGCATGCTGGGAGTTGTAGGCCTTTCCCCCCCCCTATCCAAACATGTATAGGACTGTGCCCTAAAATGGTTCAATCTGGAGCAGGGGTGGGGAACCCTCTTTCAGCCCAAGAGCCTAATTAAAATTCAGAGAAGCTCTCGGGGGCTGCATTCCAGTGGTGGGGAGGGGCCAAAGGAAAAGAGGGCGGGGACGAAATCCTAAAATACCAGGGTAGTTTTGCTTAAAGCGCTTAACGCCTGTAATTTAAGCCTTGGGAGAGACATTTCAACTTTCTAGAATGGTGGCGGTGGGGGGGGGGAAATTGCACAAAAGCCAGAAACCACCAAACTATTGGCAGTTGGGGGAAAGGGGGTGAGGTTAGGGGGAGGGCCGTGGCCAGCTGGGGAATTGGGCCTCCGGGCCGGAGGTTCTGCACCCCTTGGCCTGGAGTTTCGCCGGATTGGGGCCAAAACCTGGCCCTCCGCTTCTCACCCTCGGTGACTCATCCCTGAATTGTCCGCAAGGTTCTTTGGCAAACAGAGGAATGGCGGGTTCAGTTGCCTGCCTTGGCAGCTCTCGCCTGATCACCTAGGGAAGGACAAGGCGATGCAAAAGTGGCCTCCCGCCGGCCTCCCTGCAGGACGTCTGCCGCCTCGAAGAGATGCTCATTGGCCTTGGCGCTGCGACTCTGTGTGAATCTCCTGCGGAAAGGTCAGCCAGCCGTTTGGCACTGCAAAGCGCAGATGGCCGAGGGGGGAGGAGAAACAAGAACCCAAGGAGATAGTTTAATGTCTGGTTTGAAGGAATATATACCATGATACAGAGAGAAGTTGGGCACCACCATCTGCAAAAATTCCCCCCCACACACACCACCTAAACATCAAAATTGTAATAATAAAACCGATTATTACAACACGCATCTGGTGATTTTAATTGTAATTTGAAATGGTGTGTGCAAACTACAGAGCAGAGCTGTTGGAACTCTTTCAGCCTGAGGGCCACATTCCTTAGGAGAGCATTTCAACCTTCTAGAACGTGGGGGAAATAACTGCACAAATGTCATGAGATCACCAAACACAGTTTGTTATTCCCAATAGTGTACAAGCAACATAAAAGTAATGATCTCTCTCTCTCTCCGACTGGGTCCAGGCAAGCGCAATAACCCACACTCAAGGGTTGAGTATGGGTTGCGTGTGGGTTGTCGTTGAACTGTGGGTTGTCGTTGAAACATGGGTTATCCTATTGTCTGAGCCCAGTCAAGATAACAAATCATGGTGAACAACCCACAGTTCACAATCCAACAACAAACCCTGAATTCTCTTTGTGCGTTGTTCATGGTTAACAAGCCATTGTGTGTTAGCACAGCTGGGTTCAGACAACACGATAACCCACGTTTCTACAATAGCCCACGGTTGGAAGTCTTTTTTCTGGTAACAGTACTGCTAATTTGCTATTTTTGTCTTTGTGGGGTGGCTTGTCAATAGAAGTACGGTATACAGCCCCTTTGTTCATTTTTAAAGGGACCTTAAAAACATTCTCTTAAAAGTGTTTGGAGTTGGATTTAAACCACTGCTGTTTGGGTTTTTTTTGTAACTGGATTTTGTATTTATTTATTTTTAAAAAAGTACACTTTATGGTTTTAATTATCTTTTGTAAGCTGCCTTGGAGGGCTTCACCCCCAAAGGCAGCATATAAGTGTTTTCAATGAATGAATAAGTGTGCAGTGCCTATGCATGTTTACACAGACAAAAGTCCCACAACTCCCAGCATTCCCCAGCCAACGTGGCTGGCTGGGGAATGCTGGGAGTTGTAGGACTTTTATCTGTCTAACCATGCATAGGATTGCACCCTAAATGAATCAAGTTTTGTTGGTGAGAGTTGCTCGAGTTGTTTTCAGTTTGCAGGGTACAGCCCCCTCTTCGAGATCTCGGAAAGTGAAATCTGAGAGTGGGAAAATGAATACATCAGAGAATTGCAGAGTTGAAAGGCAGCTTGGAAGTCATCTCATCCAACCCCCGCTGTTCAATGCAGGATCTGCGAAGCAGGATACAGGTACAGCAGCCCTGCCAGATGGCTGTTGGACCTCTGCTTTAAAAAACCTTCAGCAAGAGAGAGCCCACCACCTGCCAAGCCAGACTGTTCTACTGTCAAAGAAGCTCATACTGTTAGGAAGTTCATAGAATCATAGAACAACAGAGTTGGAAGGGGCCTATAAAGGTCATCGAGTCCAACCCCCTGCTCAGTGGTTAAATCCTACCATCTCTAGTGTCAGGAAAGCAGACTTTGTGTGGGTTTTGTTTTTTTTTACTAGAAGCATGAGATCCACCAAATGGACCCTGGCGGAAAAGAACCCCTTTCCCCCTCCTGTGTTTACATCAGGCACTGGGTCAAGGGTGGGCCTGATCAGGCAGCTGCCAAGGGCTCACACCCCACTGACAAGAGCCCCCCGGGCTTGCTCCTGTTCTTCACCACTGCAATTTGCTTGCTCACCTGCCTCTCACTCTGGCCCATGCGACAGTGATGGTGTAAGGGTCCAGGGCGTAGGTGGCAAGGTGCAGAGCGGAACATCGAGGCCAGGAGATGATGGAGGCAGGAGCAGGTCAGAGGTGAGCCGGATCCAGAAGGCAGACTGAGGTCAGGGCAGGGTTCAAGCATGGGGCCCAAGCAAGGGCCAGAGGCAGAAGGCGAGTCACAAGAGCAACCAGAGTCCAGGCAAGGGCCAGAGGCAAAAGGCAAATCAAAAGAGTAAGCAGGGTCCAAGCACATACCAGGCAGAGCAAGGGCCAGAGGAAGAAGCATAGGTCAAGAGCGGTCAAAGGCAAGGCTCAAGGTTGGTTGCTGGAAACAGGAACCAGCTGCAGACAACACAGAGGCTTGTGTTGCTCTGTCAAAGGCTGCCTTGCAGAGGCTGTCTTTATATAGGGCTTCCAGCAGCAACCAGCTGGGCTGCATTAGCAGACCTGGGACAGCTGGAGGTCTGGGGCAGGATTCTGCAAAGCCAGCAGGAGGCTGGGCTGCTATCCAGGCAGCAGCCACTAGATGGTGCTGTGGCGCTGCATTTGGCAGAGCAGATCCTGACAGAGGAGGAGGAGCAGGAGATGCCACTGGGCTGGCTGTGTGCTCACCGGTTCTCTGTCTGGCCTGCAAGCAAGTGGTGGCAAGGATGAGAAAGTGGATGTGGTGACAACAATGGCAGTGAAAAGGAACACTCACAGAGAGAGGTGGGTCCATCGAGGGTGTCTTTCCTAAGGGCCCTGGAAGACAGTACTGTTTTACATGCATCTCTAGACTCTCCTGCATTTTTTTTGCAGGAGGTTTTTTTGTGGGGTGGGGTGGGTGTGTGTGTGTGTGTGTGTGTGCAGACCCACAATCGGCTCTCTAAGCACATTGGATTGGTAAGGAACAGCTGCTTTTCCTGCAGTGTAAGCAGGTGACAGGGAAGTCATCCTCTCCTGACCGTGATGCCTCAATGCCTCCGTCAAAGAAGCAGCAACCTTCTCGCAAAGAAACACATTGCCAGGCGAGAACAAAATTTCATTTTGAGAGAGAGAGAGAGAGAGAGAGAGAGAGAGAGAGAGAGAGAAACAGGGCTGCTGCAGCTACTTTATTAGCAGCCCATTAACTGGCTAGTCAACCAGCTGCTCCAACCCAGGAAGAAACCTCACCGACAAAGCGGTATCAGGTCCAGCCTCCACATGTTAGATCGGGGGGGGGGACCTGTGGTCCTCCAGATGTTCTTGGACTAACATCTCCCATCATCCCTGACCAATAGCCGTGCCGGCTGTGGCTGATGTGAGATGGAATCCAAGAACATCTGGAAGGTCCCAGGCTGCCCACGCCTGGGTTAGCATGTTGTCTAGAACTGGAGGTACCCAGGTTCACTGGGCGACTTTGCTGCAGACATTGACTGAGCTCAGGCAACACGATAGCCCACACTCGAGGGTTGAGTGTGGGCTGGGAATTATGGGAGTTGTAGCCCAACACATCTAGAGAGCTCTGGGCTGGGGAAGGATGGCGTAGACAAGGGGTGGGCAGAAGGTAGATCTCCAGATGTTTTGGACTTCAGTTCCCAGAAGCACCTGCCAGCATGGCCAATGGTCAGGAATGCTGGGAGTTGAAGTCCAAAACATCTGGAGATCTACTTTATGCCCACCCCAGTGTAGGTGGCCCTAGATGGACCAACAACAGCTTCCTATATTCCAGTGTGGCCTAGTGGTTACATTGTTGGACTTGGACTTGGGAGATCCGGATTCTAGTCCCCGCTCGGCCATGAAGCTCACTGGGTGACTTTGGGCCAGTCACTGACTCTCAGCCTAACCCACCTCACAGGGTTGTTGTGAAGATAAAATGGAGAGGAGGAGGATTATGGAAGCCCCCTTCGGTTGCTTGCAAGAGGAAAAAAGGGATATAAATATAATAAAATATAAATGAATGAATGAATGAATGTAGCATTAATTATGAAGACCAGGAGTCAGAAAGATGGGTTGTGGCATGTTCCCTAATAAAAATAACAAGTGGGAACTGCAACAAAATGTCGCAGCGTAGAGTGCTCCTGTTCAGGGTTCCAGCCAGCCATGCCCTCTTTCAGGATATTATATTCCACACCCCACCCAACACTCACCCAGCATTCCACATCCACTGAGCATACTTAGTCCTCATTGCTAGTGCAAATAGGTAAATTTAGACCCCGGACTTAATGGTCTTATGGGGAGGGAGCTTTATACAGCCTTGTGTATTATTTCAATTCTGATGCACACAACTAAAATGTCTCTCCCCTCCACCATTCCATGCTTTACAAATGCTTCTACATTCCGTATATGTAGAATGTTTGCTAACCCTGCTTTTATACATTCTGAGCATGTTCAGTTTCGCATTTGAAGCTCACTCAATTCATATCATGACTACAGGAATAAAATGGGACTTGCTTTCGCTGCCCTCATCATTTGTCACTCTCTGGGTGGTCATTTAGAGGTCTGTGGGGCCCTGGACTTCAGCCCCAAGGTGCAGGTCTGGCTGCACCAGTGGTCCTCATGGGGTTGTTTTGGGGGATTCCAACGACCCCTTGGATTTGTTTTTCTCCTAAAGATTTTTTTGTACTTCTGCACACCTTGGCCTTCCCCTGAGCTTATAGATTCCTTCCCACTGATTCCCACTGATGTGTATGGATGGTGCTGTTTGGCTACATAAAGACCCACACTCCAGAGAATGTGGACTTAGTATATGCTAAGGATTAAGAAAAGGAATTGGTAATACTTTACCGGATGGTTGGCTGGTCCCCACTCAGCTGCTTGAATCTCCGGTGCAGATTCTCAATTTGATCTGAAGTGACTATCAAGAGAAGACGGAGAAGCCTTTTTCATTTATTTATTGTTGCTGTTGTTGTATTTAATATGGTATGCAAAAGTAAGAAAGTTACAAAACAAAACAAAATTTCGCATACAAAAGTTTCTTTGCCATTATTACAAAGGCTTGAATACATTTGCAATCAATTGGACTGTTTGTATAGTAACATTGCATTAACTTGTTTTAGCTATTTGTGTCATTGTAAATTTGGTTTTAAATTTTTTATAATGTTTTTATTATGTATATTTTATATTGTATTGTTGTGTTTTTTATTGATTGTTGTAAACCGCCCAGAGAGCTTCGGCAGTATATACATAAAATAATAGTAATAATAATAATAATAATAATCATCCATTCTACTTCTGAGTAAGGCTGCCTCTCCAGAATGAAGAGTGACCTTCGGGTGTTCTAAGAACAGTTGTTTCATTATTGATATACAATTTGAAAGGGAACCAGTTTTCAATGAATAAATATTTCTTAATTACCCCTCTAGAGACTCTTGTTGCATTAAGTTTGTTGGTCGCTGCCGAAAACACATAAAACTAGAGTATTTTGGTCGTATAATGAGAAATGAAAAATATAGACTGTTGCAGCTGATTGCTGATTGTACAAGGGAAAATAAATGGGAAAAGAAGTGTAGGAAGGAGGACATTGTGGCTGAAAAACCTTAAGGGATGGTTCGGGGGCAACACAAGATCATTGTTTAGAACTGCCATATCTAAAGACTATTTAGCCATGATGATGTCCAACCTCCGGTATGAGAGGAACAACAACAAGAAGAAGGTTGTTGCCATTTGCCAAATTCTTGCAAACCAAATTCTTGCATCAATTGTATATGCTACAGACGTTTCCATCTGATTGCAATCACCATTCCAGCAGCTCTCATCTAATAAGATCACTTTGATTGGAAGATGGGTTGGAAGATTGAGAGTAATGCTAGTTGGAAGGGGGGGTGTCTGGAACTATGTTGTGAAGAGTAATCACTGACAAAATCTTTGTGAAGGACTGCCAACCGGTCCTTTCCTCAAGACCAGAGATCAAAGGCGCCAAACTGCCAGCCTTAGCTCTGCCGTCTTGACCTGATTCTCTCAGGGCCTTGCCCTGGGTCTATACACTGGATTTAGCACTGAACCACAGAGGAACCACACACTCCGTGTGGGGTAAAACCAGGAAAGTTTATTTACGGTAAACAGATTACAATAAAAGATGGGAAATGAGGGAAGAGGGAGAAAGGTGGGGGAGACACTTTGATACATACAAGTAGAGCTACAGAACAACAAAGATAGTCCCTTACTATATAAATACCCAGGCACTTACTCTCTTTGCCTGGGGGTTGGTCTTCTTAGGGCCTGCCTCAGCAAAAGCCCTACTCCGCGCTTCTTCCTGTCCAGACAAACAACTCTCAAAAGCCAGGGCAGGCAGTATAGATTCTCCCCCCACCCTTCCTTTCAGCAGCCTAGCTATCTTTGGCCAATCAGGATGAACTTCATCTAGGCTAGGTAAGGGAGAGGTGACTCTGATCTTGAACAGAGTGTGCTTACATCAAAGGGACATTGTGCATATTTGCAAGAGGCCTAGAGTCTTCAGAAAACTATGTACAGTTTGCATGGGTTTCTCAGCCTCCAGCTGGGATTACCTTGTTCACACATATGGAGGGGTGTGTGTGTGTGTGTGAGTGTGGTGTAGGAAACTGACACTTTTCTTCACAATCTTGAACACAGAACCCCAATATTTTGGGGGGGCTGTAGATCCCAACACATCTGGAGGGCTCCAGGTTGGGGAAAGATGCTCCTGGCCCGGGCGTCGTCTTTTCTCTCCACACCATTTCTACGCCCCTTGTGAGGTTTTCCAAATCCCCTACCCCGTTATCCACAGCCTGAATGACTCTCTGGCCATCAGCCTTCCTCCTCATCCGGCCTCTCCCCCCCCCCTGCAGCACAAAGCCCCTTCTTTCCCTAGTGAACCTTCCACAGCAGCAACTTTACACAATGGATTCCACCTCCGCCTGCTCAACGGTTAGAATGTTCGTGAGCATTCTCTGTGATGTCACAGCAGCTCAGCCAATGACAAGACACAGATCTTACATCCCGATGTCCAAACAATGCAGTTGGCTTGTAACAAGGACGACTCCTGGCCGACGCATTCCATTCCATTTCTCTCTTTTAGAAAGAAGGAACCTGCCAGCAGATCGTTCACACATCTCCTGCATAACACATAATTTGGCCCCGATACAAAATGCTGGGAAGGAACAGCCTGTCCCGGAAAATCCAAAGGTGCTATTTGCATTTCAGCGGAAGCTCTCATTGGTGCCAATGAAGCGTTTTCCCTTGGAAGGTAAACAGCAGCTTCGAAGCGGTGATTTCTGTCTGGACTGTGATGGGGAGAGCAGAATTAAACCCTCCCTCCTTGCCGTACCCATGGCCCTGAGGCTGCTCAGACTCACCTGCCGCTACTACTTTACCTAACAAAGGACGTGCATGGAGATTGCATTCCTGCCATTAACATCAGGTCCAGTTTGGCCCTTTCTCTGGATTGGGGCCAGGGGAAAGGGGTGGGGGGGCGTCGCCTCCCAGAGAACCACAGAGGGCCGGATCTGGCCCGCCGACCTGAGGCTTGACACCTCCCCAGCTGTACACCAAGTTTCCCCAATCTGGTGCCCTCCAGATGTGTTGGACGCAGTGGAGGCTGGTGACTCCAATGACAGAGGGGCCGCGTACCCACTCTGGATTTAACTCCAAACTTTTAAGGAGCTATCCATGGTGCCGAACCTATTTTGGGGATAGCTCCTGTAAAGATGGGAGTAAAATCCAGAGTGGACACTCAGCCCCACTGACTTTGGAGCCACGAGCCTCCACGGGTTGGACTACAAACCCCATTGTCCTCAGCCCGCATAGCCATGCGGGCAGGGATGATGGGACCTGTATGCCAACATATGTGGAAGGCACCAGGCTGGGGAAGACTGATGTGTACATATACACACACACACACAGCCAGCTTGGCCTAGTGGTTAGCGTGTTGGACTGGGACTCTGGGAGATCCGGGTTCTAGTCCCCGCTCGGCCATGAAACTCACTGGGTGACTTTGGGCCAGTCACTGACTCTCAGCCTAACCCACCTCACAGGGTTGTTGTGAGGATAAGATGGAGAGGAGGAGGAGTAGTATGTAAGCCACCTTGGGTTTCTTGCAGGAAAAAAGGCGGGGTATAAATATAATAAATGAATAAATATTGCTTGGATTTACTGATTTCTGGGGGGGGGGGTTTGCTCCCTTTGCCCTGCTGTTAGCAAATTAGTGACACAAGTGGGACCTGCAACAAAATGCTGCAGCGTGGAGTGTTCCTGTTGAGGGTTTCATAGATTTCATAGATCATAGAGTTGGAAGGAGCCTACAAGACTTATCGAGTCCAACCCCCTGCTCAATGCAGGAAACTAGAGGAAGGGTCTCCCATCCAAGTAATAACCAGGCCTGACCCTGCTTAGCTTTCAATGCTCAGACAAGCGGAGCCAGCGCGAGCCACAGGGTTCCAGCTGGCCATGCCCCCTTCCAGAACATTCCATTCCATTCCCCACATTTGCTCCTTCTTCCTCCTCCCCCTGAACACATTCAGCATCCTGTGACCACCGAGCACGCTCAGGCTTCATCGGGCAGTTTTAGGGTTCCTCTCCGCTCTATATAATTTTGTTGCACTTCTGCAAATAATGTAAATGTAACAAATAAATATAATATTAAAATAAACATTGGAGTTCCTCCACGCCAACCGATACCTCCCCTCTTGTGCAAAAATGGGTCAGGTGTCATTTTGGCTACATAATGATTCAGATAATAAGTTTGCCATTAGTACATATGATAACAGAATTGAACAAAGGCCGCCTTGGAAATGAAGTTGAGCTTCCCGGCTAACAAAAGGAATGAAATCTAAATCTCCCTTCATTACAAATCACAGTTTCCCCTCCCAATTTCAATTTGTATCTTGCTTCTAGCTTCAGCTGATCTAATAAGCGAGAATGAGCAAACAGCTGATTAAATGAATCCTGGGGTTGTACTTGCATGCATGCATTCTCTCTCTGTCTCTCTGTGTGTGCACAAGTAAAGAAAAAAACAAAAAAATCTGCCCTTTTTTCAGCAGATAAGGTGATTAACTGCTTTGGTCAATATTGGTGGAGGATATTTGCTAGGTACCTGGTACAGGTCCAGCTGATACGGATGGGAGTGCCTGGTGATATCACTGCCAAGAAAACACCTCCCCCCCCCCCGAGACCCAAGAAGGTATTTAATTTTATTTATTTATTTATCTATCTATTTATTTATTTATTACATTTATACCCCACCTTTTTTCCTGCAAGGAACCCAAGGTGACTTACATACCAATCCTCCTCCTCCTCTCCATTGCATCCTCACAACAACCCTGTGAGAGAGGTTAGGCTGAGAGTCCGTGACTGGCCCAAAGTCACCCAGTGAGTTTTATGGCTGTGCGGGGACTAGAACCTGGATCTCCCAGAGTCCCAGTCCAACACTCTCACCACTGCGCCACACTGGCCCTCCATCTCGGCCGCCTCCATTTAATCCTCCATCTCGGCCACTGATTTAGGCTGAATGCCTTCCTTTAAGAGTAGTCAAGTTCCCGGGGCTCAGAAAAGAATGAGGGCTCAGATCAGCTTGTGACTCGGGTGGCCACTGATGAATTAAGACCAAAAAGAGAGAGAGGACAGATTTGTATATAATTTGCATATGATAATTTATATCTATAGATGTAAATTTAGAAGTTATTATAATTTACATAGAAATACAGTACATCTCACCACGGCGGGGAAGATGGGGACCAGAAGCCTGCCTGTTCAGCCTCTCGTCCAGGCTCAGTGTGGACGGGCAACAGCTCTTTTGGCCCTTCATCCTTCAACCAAAACTGGATTGGACAGCCCTTCAAATAGAGGATTGTCCTCTGTAAAAGAGGACACATGGTTGTTGCTATTATTAGAGAATTGGGAGTCTGAACCCCTTGCCAACCTACTGCAAGTCACCCAGCGATCTATCAGTAGATCCTGATACACTTTCTGCCCATCCCTGAGTCATCGCCATTTCTCAGAGCACACAGGGCTCTACTTTGTAGAGCGGGGATAAAGAACATGTGCCCCCCCCCACGTGCTGCTGGATTATAACTCCCATCATCCCCCACTATGCTGTCTAGGGCTGGTGGGAGTTAGAACATAAGAAGAGCCCTGCTGGATCAGCCCAAGGGTCCATCTAGTCCTGCATTCTGTTCTCACAGTGGCCAACTAGCTGCCCACAAGAAACTGAGAACTATGAGTGCAACAGCACCCTCCCACCCATGTTCCCCAGCAACTGGTGTACACAGGCATACTGCCTCTGTCACTGGAGGAAGCATATAGCCAATCAGGATTAGTAGCCATTGATAGCCGTCTCCTCCTCCGTGAATCCAGTCCATTTTTAAAGCCACCCAAATGGGTGGCCATCACTATATCTTGTGGTGGAAGTGAATTCCATGGTTTAACTATGCGCTGTGTGAAGAAGTCCTTCCTTTGATCTGTCCTGAATCTCCAACCCAATCAGCTTCATGGGATTGACCCCAGTGGGTTCTAGTATTATGAGGGAGGAAAATGTCTCCCCGTCCACTTTCTCCACACCGTGCACAATTCTGTACACCTCTATAAAATGTGTCTCCCCCGTCCTTACTCGCCTTTTCTCTAAGCTAAACAGTCCCAGCCGTTGAAACATTTACCTGTGCTAATTCCTATGTATGGATGCAGATTTAGAAATAATTATCATAATTTAAATAGAAATACAGCACCTCTCACCACAGTGGGGAAGCCTGTGGCCAGGTGACCTGTGTCCCTTGCTCAGTCTGCTGTCCAGCTGCTGGTGATGGGTGACTTCGGACGCCACTTTACCTTTAAACTGGACTTGGACTGGGCAGCCCTTCAAAATTGAGGACTGTCCTCTGTAAAAGTGGACACGCAGCCACCCTAGCTCCCGCCACCTGATCCGTTCGCAGGGCCAGCCCTACCGTAAGGCAGAGTGAGCCGACCGCCTCTGTCGGTAAATGCTGAGGGGCGGCAGCAAGGCATCGGAGGGCACACAACCTGCTCTTCGCCCCCATAAATGGCCTGCTGTCACAATTCATGAGGTTCAGCTGCCAGTCTGGTCGGCTCTTATAGGTGGTACCGGGATGTGTGGGTGTGGAGCATCTTGCCCTATGCCTCCGGCAGCAAAGTTGCCTGGGAGAGCCCCTGGACGGAGCTCTGCCGCCCTGCCCCGCCCAGCTCATTCCCCAGGGCCTCTTTAGCAAACAGGCATTTTTAGACCTAGCTGGTTATGGCGTGTTATGGGTGTTCCATTTTTGGTGTTAGTGTGTGCGTGTTGTCGTTGTTGTTAACAACACAAATTTTAAATTTATCCTGAGCTTGTTTGTTTGTTTGTTTAATTTATATACCACCCAGTAGCTGAAGCTCTCTGGGCAGTTTACAACAATTTATTTATTTATTTATATTTCTATCCGGCCTTTTTTTCCTGCAAGGAACCCAAGGTGGCTTACATAATCCTCCTCTCCATTTTATCCTCACAACAACCCTGTGAGGTAGGTTAGGCTGAGAGAGAGAGAGAGAGAGAGAGAGAGAGAGAGAGAGACTGGTCCAAAGCCACCCAGTGGGCTTCATGGCCGAGTGGGGACTAGAACCTGGATCTCCCGAGTCCCAGTCCGGCACTCTCACCACTACAATTGACGAAAACACCAGCTTCCCTGTGGCCCTGCTTCTCCTCTCATCTCCCAGGGTGGACAGGGGGGCAGTCCAACTGCAGCAGGCCTGGATGTTCCCTTGGCCGGCTCCTGCCTCCCTCGCTCCTCCTTCTTCCCCGCAGGGCCCTTGAGGTCAGTTAGCCCTGTGGCAGGGGGCAATCCAACTGGAGCAGGCCCCGATGTTCCCTTGGCCTTCCTCGCTCCCACAAATAACACCCCAAATTCATCGTATATGATTGGGGCTAAACTGGATTCTCCCCTCTGCTCGGCCTGGGAGTGAGGCGGTTTTAGCAATATTCCCCTCCCTTGCATATTGCTAGTGAGCGGGCCACAAAATAAGGAAAGGAGATTGCTTGAGAGGGTTTGTTTTGTTGCTTTGCTTCTGTCTGTCAACCCGGGACACGACACCCCTTCCCACCACCACCGCCACCAGACCCTTTCTGGAACCTCACTCGGTTACACATGCCTCAAATTCCAACCCAGGACCTTTGAGCCGTAAAGTGATGCTAATTTTAAACGTGATGCTAATTCGGCTACAGTTCTCCTCGCTCCTTGTTTTCACAAAAATTGGGGGGGGGGGGATAGTTTTCCCTGCATCTTACTTTCCAAGTCTTCCGCTGTCAGCGGCTGACTTCTCTGACATTCTCACTGGCTGACATCATGATTGTCATGGAAACTTACGGACCAGTCAACCTTTAAACAGCTGGAAATTTAATTTAGCCTTCTTTCTTTTTTCTTTTAAAAACAAAACAAAGCATCCCCTTATAAACTTGGGGGAATTAATACTGCAAACAGGAACTCCCTACCTTGTTCTGAGGCTGAGAGTTTCCCCCCCCCCCCCGAGGAGCGTGTGTGTGTGTGTGTGTGTGTGTGTGTGTGTGTGTGTGTGTGTGTAGGATGGAACTGATGGAGCTATGGGAGACTGAACTCCTATTTGGCCTACAACTCCCAGCATGCTATGCTGGCTGGGGCATGCTGGGAGTTGTAGGCCAAAAACATCTGGGGACCCAAGGTTGGAGAACACTGTCTTAGCTCTTCCTTGCCCCGGGGGACAATATGCTGAGCAAATTTAGGTAAGGCTTTCTCTGAGCCTCTACAAAGTGATGAAGCTGTGGCTGGACCTTAGTCCACAGCCCAAATGACAATACAGAAAGTGATAGGCGATGGGGCTGTGGCAAACCGGGCCCCTAATCAGCACCTGAGCTGGCACAGTTGACGCTGGGCCCGCACAGGATCGATGCCTTTCACAGCGGCATCCTTTCTTATTTAAAATAACAACAACAATTTTATGGTCGGGGTCTGGCCGGCTGGGCACGTATATGGGCACAGACGTTCATTCTATTCATTTTACTATCTCTACAGATCCCCTTTTCTAAAACAAAATGGTGCGTAGTGGTGAGAGTGTTGGACCGGGACTCGGGAGATCCGCGTTCTAGTCCCCGCTCGGCCATGAAACTCACTGGGTGACTTTGGGCCCGTCACTGACTCTCAGCCTAACCTACCTCACAGGGTTGTTGTGAGGATAAAATGGAGAGGAAGAGGATTATGTAAGCCGCCTTGGGTTCCTTGCAAGAGGAAAAAAGGCGGGGTATAAATATAGTAAATAAATAAATAAAGGTGCAATCCCATGCATGTTTAGACAGAAAAATGTTGTACAACTTCCACCATTCCTCCAACCAGCATGGCTATCCTACTGAAGACCCATGCCTTGGTACATATATAGACAGGTCTAGTCAGCTTTGCGGTTTCGCCTTGCAAGTACTGTTTCCAAAGATTGCTCTGTTTCCTTATATGTTAGTCCCTTTCCCCTTTTGTAAATAATTTTTTCACCTACCATAACTAAATGCGTGTGCTTTCTTCCAAACTAAGCCTTGGCACGAAGTCCAGAGCTTTCTGCTGGGTTAATGCTAGTGCTTAAGGTTTCAGGCTTACCCCTTAGAAATAGAAGGTGCTAGTTTGGCCCCCTATTTCATCTTTGGGTTGTCCTGTAAGAACTGAAAGCCCCCCTGGCTCAGGTTGAATAGTACAGTTGGACGGGGCCTACGAGGCCATCGAGTCCAACCCCCTGCTCAACGTCAATGCAGGAATCCAAGTCAAAGCATCCCTGACAGATGGCCGTCCAGCCGCACCTTGAATGCCTCCAGAGTGGGAGAGAGCCCACCACCTCCCTAGATAGTTGGTTCCTTTGGCGTATTGCTCTAACAGTCAGGAAATTTTTCCTGATGTCTAGGTGAAATCTGGCTTCCTGTAACTTGAGCCCATTATTCTGTGTCCTGCAATCTGGGATGATCAAGAAGAGATCCTGGCCCTCCTCTGTGTGACAACCTTTCAAGTACTTGAAGAGCGCTATCATATCTCCCCTCAGTCGTCCCTTCTGAAGGCTAAACATGCCCAGTTCTTCCAGTCTCTCCTCATAGGGCCTTGTTTCCAGTCCCCTGATCATCTTTGTTGCCCTCCCCTGAACATTTTCCAGTTTGTCTGCATCCCTCTTAAAGTGTGGTGCCCAGAACTGGATGCAGTACTCAAGATGAGCCCTAACCAATGCTGAGTAGAGGGAAACTAGTTCCCGCGATTTGGAAGCTATACTTCTATTAATGCAGCCTAAAATAGCATTTGCCATTTTTGCAGCCACATCACATTGCTGGCTCATATTCAGCTTGTGATCTACAACAATTCCAAGATCCTTCTCACTTGTAGTATTGTTGAGCCAAGTATCCCCTGTCCTGTAACTGTGCATTTGGCTTCTTTATCCTAGGTGCAGCGCTTGGCATTTATCCCTATTAAATTTAATTCTGTTGTTTTCAGCCCAGCGCTGAAAGCAACAGCCTATTTTCAGCCTATTGAGATCACTTTGAAGTTTGTTCCCGCCTTCCAGAGTATTAGCTCTTCCACCCAATTTTGTGTCATCTGCAAATCTGATAAGCATTCCCTGCACCTCCTCATCCAAGTCATTAATAAAAAAATAACAGGATTGCGCCCTAAACATTTAGGGCATTAGGGCAGCAGGAAGGGACTCTGTTTTATTCCTGCAGTCGTGATGGTGCTATTATTTCAGTTTAAATTGTGAAACTGCACATCCTCAGGTTATTAAATCAGGACTGGGAAACAGAGGGTGGGGGAGAGGAGAAATGCTAACTGTATGCTTCACAACTGAAGTCACGCACGTAGTGGTCTAAAGGGAGCACCCCATGAAACCATTGCGCCGGGATCTAAAATGCCCTAGCTGAACCCAGGGAGGTACAAGAATTTTGTTTCTGTTCCAAAACCATCTGAACATGCCCCGCTCGCAACCCCAAACACAAGTGAAAACACGGTCACTTTTTTCCGAAAAAGCTCACCCATTCTTGAGCCTGCAATCACGTTCGCAAAATGCACATTTTTCAAACAGGAGGCATATTCACACTTCAATCAACGTGTGTGAGGGGGAGTATGCATTTGGGTGCACACTTGGTGGAAAGGCATGCTTTTCCTGTTCGAAAATGCATACTTCTCCTGTTTGGAAAAAACACACACACACATACCACCATGCTCTCATTTGGGAAGGAGGCGAAGCAAGCATCAAGGTGGAAAACAGAGAACGGTGTTTGACCATCCCTAGCAGGCCGCTGCCTGCCTCAACCCTTTCACCTGTGAATTGGAGAGAAGGTCTGCTTCCGCCAAGAGAAATACAGTTTAGCACTTTCACAAATCTTGAAAGAGATCCTTCTTGTAGTGACTGCCTCTAAGCACGCAATCCTCTGCATGTTTAGGCAGCAAAAAAGCCCTACAACTCCCGCATGGCTCAGCCAGCCATGCTGGCTGGGGTATGCTGGGAGCTGTAGGACTTCTTGCTGTCTAAACATGCAGAGAGGATTGTGCCTTTAATGAACTTCTAGCTGCCTCATCTGTGAGACTTTCCTCAGGGGAATGGCGGGTGGCTACATATTTGCATACCCCCTCATTAGGTGGACCATATATATTAGGTGGACCTATATATATATATATATATATATATATATTAGGTGGACCACTCCTCATTAGGTGGCCATATATTCCCACCACACCCAAGTATCTGTGTATATTTTACAGCGCAATCCTACGCATGTTTATTGAAAAGGATGGGGCCCATTGAGTTCAATGGGCTTTGCGGCCTGGCCGGAGGTGGCTGGTGACACTTGTGTCTGTGGGGCTCCTTATCCATTGCAGCGTTTATTCTGAGCTTTATGGGAGCTATCCATAGTCCTGTACCCCATCCCCAAAATAGGCGCACCACCATGGACAGCTCCTATAACGCTCGGAATAAAAGTTGCAAGGGATAAGGAGCCCCACTGGCACAGGAGTCAGCGGCCTCCCTTGTACCCTGGCAGCCTTCGTGTCTAGAACAGCTGAACACCAGAAAAAACATCTAACTCAAATAAGAACAGTTAGTTCAGAAACATTTAATCCCTGACAAAGAAGTTCAAGCGTTCATTATAACACCTAAATCAACCATACTTCAATTAAATAATATGTTCCCTAAATTACCCCTTAGGCTCGCTATAAAAGTACCAAAGGGGGAGTTTTCCAGGATCACCTAAGGGCAACGGTGATCTTGAAAAATAAATAAATCCCTGGGATCGGATAATGAGTGGGAAGATATGGGGAGAGGAGAGTTCGAGCTCTTCCAATTTGGGGGGGGGGGGGAAGAGCAGTTACCACTGCTTTTGAAAAAAATATCAAACTTCCCCTCTATACGAAAGAAAAGCTCTTTTTCATTTAATGGACAGATTACAAATTTGAAAGCCTGGAGGATTTAAATATATATATATATATATATATATATATCCATGGGGCAAATCAGTGCTCCAGGAGGGCCGGGCAGTAGCCCCACCCCACCCACCCGGCCCCATACGTCATGCCAGGAATTCTACGCTGCTTGGGCAGGCATGCTTTTCTCTGCAAGGAATCCAGGAGCGCCAGCGAGGCACGGCAGGTTCAAATGTTGGACTAGGAGCCGGGAGCACGGAATTCCAAGCCCCAATCAGCTATGAAGCTCTCTGGGTCACTTTGGGGGCACTTGCTGCTTTTCAGCCTAACCTAGGCAGCCGTAGTAGTAGTAGTAGTAGTAGTAGTAGTAGTAATAATAATAATAAAATTATTATTATTATTATTATTATTAATTTTAAATATGCATTTAAGAAGGGCAGGGCTGGGCAACTTGTGGCCCTCCAGATGTTCTGGCTTACAACTCTTACAAAGATTTATGGTGCCACACAGCATGCATTGTTGCTCTTCCAAGAGGTCTCTGTCCACCCTTGGCCAGAAGACCTCCAATGATGGGATTTTGTTCAGGTTCTGAACTGATCTGTTATAACTAAGATGCTTCTGCTTACACTAAACCGGGGCCAGCATCAAAGGTAGGTATGGTCGGGCACCTGCCAAGGGCCTACACCCCAGCAGGGGCCCACTGGCAAGAGCCCCCTGGACTTGCTCCTCCTCACCATTGCAACCTGCTTGTCCCCCTGCCTCTCTTTCTCTCTCTCTGGCCCAGGCAGCGGCGGTGGTGCAAAGGAGGAGCAGCAGATGCCAGGGCCTCCTTGCTCACTGGATCTCTGCTTGTAAAGCGAGCAAGAGAAAGAGGATGAGGAGCAAGAGCGGCTGGTGGGAATGGCAGTGAGAAGGCAGAATCACTGAGGGAGGGGACCTATGGGGGGGGGTGACTTGCCAGAGGGCATTCGGAAACCTGGAGCCAGCACTGCTGTAGGGGAAACAAATGCCCTGAGCTCCTTGGGGAAAGGGTGGATTAAAAAAAAAGCCATAAATGGCATTTGATTGCTTTTTTAATTTCTGCTCTTTAAAAAAAAAAAAAAAAGAGGGGCAAGAAATAGCATTGTTATACAGGAGATGGATCTGGAGGACTGATTTCCAGCAGAGAGAACACAGCAGGATGTGCTCCTGCTGCCTTCTTTCCTACGCTTTCCTTCCTGTGCCTGCGCGGCAGCATCCTGTCCTGCTTGATCTTCCAACCATCTGCTCTTCATCCGGAGGAGGAGGAGGATGCGACAACAAGGCCCAGTTGCAAGCTCATTCTGAAAGGGTTTGCTGCAGAGCAAAGGGGGCGGGACTCCTTTCAGCCCTGAGGGCCACATTCCATTATGGAGAAGCTCAGGAGGGGGGGGGGCTGCATTCTGGGGGTGGGCGGGACCAAAGGAAAAAGAGGTGGGGCCAACATCCCCAAAACACCAGCCTATTTTAACTTAAAGCTCTTACTGCCAGTAGCTAAGCCGCTAGAAGAGCAATTCCAACCATTCAGAATAGGGGGGGCGGAACTCAAAAAGCACCAAATGATTGGAGGTCAGGGAAAGGGGTGTGGCCAGGGAAAGGAGGCGTGGCCATTTGGAGGGCCAGACAGGGACCCCACGAGGGCCAAATTGGGACCTTGGGCCTAGATTTAACAGGTCTAGCTTCACTAAAATTGTTGTAGCGGTTAAATTGTTTTTAAAATTTTGTATATTGGGGGGTGGAATAGGCTGCTTTTATGCTATTCTTACTGTATTTGTGCCCTGTGTTTTATGAATTGTCGTGGACTACCCAGAGAGCTTTGGCTCTTGGGTGCTATAGAACTGAAAATAATAATTAATCATCATCATCATCTGAATTAGCAACAACCTGCCAGTTAATGAGCACCCATTAAGGTAGCAAGGATGCTTCTTCAGGTGCTGAAGGCATCCAGGTTGCAGAGCTCAATGTCACGCCACAAAATATAGCTTCTACTGTAGAATCTCGTATTGGCTATTTAATTACAAGAACCTGAGGGGTGTGATGTGTCCTTCAATTTAAAAAAAGGTTCCTAGCCCTCATGGTTGTATATGAAAACCAAATTGCAGGTTGGGAAGGGGTGACTTGCGCAGAGATTTATGCCATTATGGAGGCAAGATGAACTACCTGCAATGCTCCTAATAGCAAGGTATTGCCTTGGGCACAGAGCCATCGTTACCAAAATGGAAACGAGACCACCAACACTTTCCATTTCTTTGAATAACTTCTTTGAATGTTTCTTTTCCGCTTCTGCCCACCTTGGATCAGGTAACAGGGCAACATCACGGAGATGCCCGCTCCCATCTTTCCAACATTTTAATTTAATGGGAGGCCTGGCAAGCAGAATCTCTTCCGGATATGCAAAGCTCAGGCAGTTCCAGCTGCAGCCAGAAAGGCCCTGTATTTAATCCAAATTGCAAATGTTTGTAATGTTTCTAATCCAAATTACAAACATTGCGTGCTATATTCGCAGTGGAACATTTTGCCTCACCGGATGATGGAGCTTGGAAGGCCAAGGAATACGGATGAATGGATCTTGTTAAATCCGTTCCATCTGTGTTTTGTGGATTGTCAGGCATCTTTCCTTCCGCTGTCCGCTCAGTGATGGGAGTTGGATTTTTTTTAACCAGAATTCCATTCTACTTGCAGGAATTCATATTAGCGTAAATCCCCCCCCCCCCGCCTCCACCTGCAGAATCCGTGCAACTCGGGAAAAGCTGGACCGCTGCAGAATCCACAGGTCAGATTCATACAAATCTGAACTCATTTGAATCTGTTGTGTATTTCTCCAACGTTCCCATCAAGGAACTTTTCTATTGGAGCATTTCTGGGACGCTGCCATTTCAGTTCACATCCCAGATAATGCCTATAAATCCAAACTTACTTAACTGCAACCTTGCAATTACCTAGTTAACAGTTAGGTAATGCAATTCCTGTTAATTAGGCAGGGCAGCTAGCTGATTAATAGCCCCAGTGCAGGCTAAAAAACCACAACAGCAGAACACTGGGTCCATCAGAACCTGTCACCTGGCTGGGATCCTCCCCTTTCCACCTAGTCAGCTTCACTCCTTCATGCCCCTGGGACAAGAGGCCTTCTCCATGTCTGGAGATCTGGAACATCGTGATGCTGATGAATAAGGTCACATCTTATAAACAACTATGGGAAGGAAGAAAAAACATCTCGACAGAAACTTGCTACAGAAATCGGACTCCACTCATCCAGTTTCGGAATAAATACCAGTCAAATGATTTGGCATTAATGGATATTCTGATTGTGTAAAAAGATCAATGCTGGGTCTGATTGTAATACAGGCAGGGATGTTGAAGAGTCCTTGGTCTCGAGTCACGAGTCGAGTCACGAGTCTTTGGACCCGAGTCTCGAGTCCGAGTCCTTGGTCCAAAATGGTGACTCACGAGTCACAAGTCACTCCCAAAGCTGACTCCATGAGTCCCTATTAAAATCAATGAGGTTTTTTCCCAATAAAATAAGGCTACTTCACACTCAGAGCAGCCACACAGAGTAATCTCAGGTCCTTCTTCTGCCTCTCCCAAGTACGCAACACATCAATCACAATAAATCTTGACACACTGTTGGGGCTGCACTCCTGGTAGCCGTCCATAGTGGCCGAGCAGCGGCACACCTCGCTTCCATGCGCTCTTCGCCGGCAATCACGCTCCTCTCCACTCCTTCTGGCACAGCCCAGGGATGTTGAAGAGTCCTTGGTCTCGAGTCTCGAGTCCCATTAAAAATTAATACAGGTAATCTTATTTTACTTTATTGACTATATAAATTATACACACACACAAAGAAAAGAAAGAAGAGTTACTTGTTCCTTACCCACGTGAGCCTGCTGGGTGGGAAGGAAGAGGGAAAGAGAAGTACCTCCCACTTTTGGATCTGTCCCCCACAACTGGCTTCTTCCAGGATTTGGCTTCGGACAGATTACCCTGGAGGGAATGCAGAAAAGACAAGGCTACCCGCCCCTGGTCTCAGGTGTTCCTAGTCCACTCTTCCACCCCAGAATCTGGGGATTCTGACATTCCAGGATACCTGCTGGCTCATCATGCCTACACACCCATGCTCACAAACTGCATCCCATCAGAGAGATTTATGCATATCCTTCATCCAACGGGCACTCCTTTTGGTGTTGCTCATTTTTCACAGAAACTTTAAATCAGCAGCAGGTACCTATTAGGAAGGTTGAAGCTAAGCATTAAGCCATTCCCCCATGCAATTACCTGATTTACAGCTTCACTGCGGGTTTGGACAACTGGAGCGCTGATAAATAAAAAAAAAAACTGGCAGCAGCTGGGTTTTGTCTGCCCATTTCTAACTGATCAGTTCCCCACCCCTTCTTACTCCGGAGAAACAGCAACTGAATGCAGCCTTCACCAGCTCATCCGTCCCCTTTCCACCATCACCCACACGGCTGATTTTGTTTTGGACATCCTGCACTGCCTTTCTGTGTACTCACTTCTGTGCCCCCCTGTCAAATGCCTGCTCAACCTGAACAGTTGTAAAACAAGAAGATCAGAGACACCGCAGAAGTTTCCCCTGCTCACTCTTCTCCAAAGGAAAACTACCTCCTCAAAGCTGCTACAATCTTTTCTTTAGTTGGAAAAGAAGGATTGTCAAGAAATAGTTAACAACTGAAAAGTGGCACAAAAGAGTCTGGGGCACTGATGCCACCCATTCCAATTCCCAGCAGCCTCCACCAGATGTTGCTTACATGTTTCCAGCTTTTCCTTTGCAGTCATGAGGGCTAGAAACTTAAGGAAAATGAAAAGCGCAGATCCTCAGATAACAGAATGCTTTTCCGTTCCGGCTTCTGGTGCACGGCATACGGTTTTCGCTATCGAGATGCCAAGGTCTGCCTACAGCAACCTCCCTCAACCTGACACCCTCCAGATGTTTTGGACTACAACTCCCATCAGCCCCAGCAAGCATGGCCAATGGCCAGGAATGATAGGAGTTGCAGCCCAAAACATCTGGACGGTGCCAGGTTGAGGGAGGCTGGTCTAGAGTGATGCCACTGCGTCCATAAAGAATCATGGCCAATAGCACCTTTCCATTCTTATCTGATGTTCAAGCTGTGCATCACTCTAACTTTTCCCTTATCTGTGTGGTTTGGAACAGCTGAACTCGTTTGGCTGGGGACATCGTACACTATTACACAGTCAAGTGTTTTTGTATGCACCGCTCCCTACTTCCCTGACCACTTCAAGGGCTCTTTCTTTGTCAGGAGGGAGCATGCTGGTGGCGTACGCCATTCTTGTTCACTGTAATTTATTTACACATCTACAAACTGAGCATGGGGAGCTGGCAGGCACCCAGACATGATGCTGCTAGTCCATAAAGAAGGGTCAGTTTCCCAAAAGCAAAATAGTCAGCCCTGAAAGGCCTCTCCAAGGATCCCCACTTCCAGCCAGGTGCTATAACTCAGACAGACTGTCTTCCTCTTCCTGGCTACGTTGCAACTCCCAGCTGTTTCTCTCCTGACCTCACCCGAGAATATGGGCTCTGCCGTCACTAATAGCCACCAACCACCGGTGCTCATTAAAGAAACATTTTAATAAGGGTTTGTCTAAGTCTAAGGGTTTGTATTGGAGCACTCTTTAATATTTACTGATGCATATGTTCTTTTAAATTATCTACCTGCTTCCCGGAAGTTAACACATGATCAGTGTCAATGGATTTTCCACACCCTTTCGACAGCTAGAAGACCAGTATTAGAAGATTGGGAGGATAAACGTTCACCTCCTGTAATGCAATGGACCTAATGACGCTTTCGACATTTGAACAGGTGGCATATAGATGCCACTCTTGTATATATTATATATATATATATAATTTATTTATTTATGGAGATTTGGTCTGCCTTTGTTGAAGTTTATGTATAACTGATACATTCAAATCTATGTAGCCACATATATATATATATATATATATATATATATTCTTTTTTACGGTTTTGTTTTGTTGAAACTTATAATAAAAATATATATTTTTAAAAAGCAACATTTTCGGAGAACATTGGGTGTGTCCTTGTTAGTAGCCACCAACCATTAATACTCATTAAAGAAACATTCACTAGTCATCAAAAGCCATTGAGCAAGTATATCCAGCGAGCTGTAGAAAACGTCACCTGACCATGACCATCAACAAGTAATTAACGCATACAAAACACAGTCCCCTCCAGTGGTGCACTTGTACCACTTCTGTACATTCTGTGCTCATTATCACACAGGTCCCCATGGCCACGCCCCTAGAGAGAATCAGAAAATTCAGGCGGCTGGTTTGATCTATATCAACAAAGCGCTTCTGCAGTAATTTTCATCTCCACCAGGAGCAGGTCTTTTTGCAAAGCTTAATTGGCCACTGAGGACCAAGCTGCCCACCTTTAGGAAACTTCACATCGCAACCGAGAATACTGTATCTCCTGGCTGAGAAAATTCATTTCCCCAGGATGGGAGACCCCTCCTCTAGTTTCCTGCATTGAGCAGGGGGTTGGACTCGATGGCCTTGTAGGCCCCTTCTAACTCTATGATCTATGAATCTATGAAACTAGTGTAAGGATTGCAGTTAAGCTCACAGAGAAGGAACAGGGAACTCTGAGGGGGGTTGGGGATAGATGCCATAATCATCCCTGCTCATAAAAAGGTAGTGGCACTACATCCCTGTGAACCATATTTCCACTACACCACTGGTCCCCTCTTCATTTAGCACAGTGTTCTCCAACCTTGGGTCCCCAGATGTTTTTGGCCTACAACTCCCAGTATGCCGCGATCCTTACACTAGTTTCATAGATTCATAGATCATATAGAGTTAGAAGGGGCCTACAAGGCATGCTGGGAGTTGTAGGCCAAAAACATCTGGGGACCCAAGGTTGGAGAACAGTGATTTAGCACGACACAACAGCATTTCCCTGGCTTATAAACTAGGTCTCCTGACTCCCAGAGGGACGCCCTGCCCACTGGAGAATCCTGCCTACGCATCCACATCCTACCTGTTTTGGATTTCACACCCTGCACCTGTTGTGAACTGAGAAGACCGCTGCAGTTAATGGGTCAGCGCAGAAAGAGGCAAAGAGCGGGTGTTTTTTGTCGGGACCAAAGCAGGGAGAGAAAAACTTCCCCTCCACCTGGTCCTGAAGGATACTCAGTCTCAGGCTTCCCTGGGTTTGGCCTGAACATGCCTACCTTCTGTCTTGACGCCAGTCCTGTTGACAACAACTCACACGCTACCCACTCACTCGTGGCTGGTTTACGGAAGACGTCAGTTTGATTTTGACCAACAAGCACCTAAGAAAGAATTCACTATTTAGAGTCTGTTGCTTTGCTTGCTCGGCTTCTTTCTGAAATGTCGCCATCAACTTGCCTCAGCAAATATGGTTCTTTCCCATGGGAGAAAAGGATTAAAATAAACTCTTCCCCACTGCCCAAAAGAAGCTGAGTACGCCATCCTTTCACAAGAAAAGGGTCAACCATGCCTCCAGATCAGCATTTTAAGGCAGGGGAAGGAGGATTTGCAGGATTGACTTTGGTTTTTTTTTTTTACTAGAAGCCTAGTAAACTGGAGCCGGGTGCAAAAGACGTAGAATTACATCTTAGAATGAAAGAATTCTGAGTGCAGGAATTTGTTGTTGATTTGTACCAGAACTGAACAGAGTTCATGGTCCTTCCATGCAAAAAATCCACTCCTGGTTTCCCACAACCGCCTTTCCTTTCAGCAGTACAATTAGGGAGGGAGAAAAATTATTGCGTTGTGTGTTGCTCATATTGTTACACAATTAGAAGTCAGAAATCCTTGCTGATCTACCGCAAAAGACTCTGGAGATCTAACAAAAGCAACAGAGTCTCGTGGCATCTTAAAGGCTAACAGATTTATTCTGGCATAATGACCACAATCATCAGATGCACAAAGTTTTAGCCTCAAATTGGCAGATTCGAGGTTAACATAGATCCAGCAATTTGCATCTTCGCACATCGGATGAAGTGGACAGCGCCCACCAACAGGTGTGGTGCTAGGTACTGAAAAGATCCCGGGCTCAGGCCCACAGGACAAAAAAAAAAAGAAGCACAAATTTGCATATGCTAATTTACATTTGTTCTTAAGTCTCTATGTGGGTCTTTAAAGGGCCCTGTCTCCTAAGGACATCCCTATTTGTAAAAAGGGACGTATAGACAGGAGAGAGGAGGGCATCTGAGTTCAGAAAAAAAACCTCAGGCAGAAAGATTCAAGAGGGGGCAGCAGGAGGTGAAGCGCATGTGGGTAAAAAGCCAGCTCATCCAGGGGGATCAGATGCAACAGAGATTGTCAGAGCCCCTATGCCTTTATTTCAGCAAGTGGTGGTGTGTTTGGGAAGAGAAGAGAAATGTTGATTGTGTGCTTCACAACTGAAGTCATGCACAAGGCTGTTTAAAAGGAGGGTGGTGGCGGTGGACATAAGACCATAAGTCCAGGGTCTAAACTGACCTACTTGCACCATGGCTTCTCACCACTGGCAGAAGTAGGGTGCATGTAACAATATTCCCCCCCCCCCCACACACACACATAACTTTCAATCTTATCTTTTGCTTTCTTCCTTTCCCCTGGTAGAATTACATCAGCCTCAAAAATGAAGAGGCTCGTGGCACCTTAAAAAAACTAACAGATTTATTGTGGCAGAAGCTTCCGTGGACCAGAGCCAACTCCGTCAGATGTGCCAAGTACATCAGATTTATGTATCCAATGAAGCGGGCTCGAATCCATGGGAGCGAATGCCAGAATGGAAGAGTCTTTAAGGTTCTACTGCGGTTGTTCGGTACTGTTTTCACGCCTTTCTGGTGCCCATGTTGCTGCAATGAAAGTTCATGTTTCTTTTATTATTGTAGGTCGAGTTTTATGCATTTTTTAAAATATGATTGCAAGCAGCCTTGTAGTTGAAGCTGGCTCAGCTTGTCTGAGCGAGGAAAGCTAAGCAGGGTCAAGCCTGGTTATTACTTGGATGGGAGACCCCTCCTCTAGTTTCCTGCATTGAGCAAGGGGTTGGAGTCGATGGCCTTGAAGGCTCCTTCTGATTCCGTGATCGATGAAATATGTGAGATAGAGCTGAGTATTTTTACATGAAACAAATCGAGCGTGTTCGGTGAAGTGGTTAGAGCAGGTGTGGGGAACGTCTTTCAGCCCGAGGGCCGATTTCAGTTTCGGATACACTTTTGGGGGCTGCATTCCTGTGGTGGGCGGGGCCAAAGGCAAAAGGGGCAGAGCCAAAAATACCAGCAAAATGCAGCTTAAAGCTCTTATTGCCAGGAACTAAGCCTTAGTGGAGGCACTTCAGCCTTTGAGAATGCGGGGGGGGGGGGAACTGTACAAAAGCTAAGGAATCACCCAGAGATCACTGGTTGTGGGAAACGCCGGAGGGCTGGATTTTGTTTTGAGCACCAGAACTCAAAAGGGCTCACTGTCATTCCACACAAAAATCCACTCCTGCGCTATTTATTTATGTGTTTGGTTTATACCCCGCCTTGTCTTTCCACCCCCCCAAAATAAAAAATAGTGCTCAAGGTGGCCAACGTTAATAAAAACCAAGATTAAAATAAACTTCATTAAAATAGCCATAAAAACAAAAAAACCCACAATTAAAAAAAAAAAACCAGCAATGAAAGCAGGGGCGGTGCTAGGTACCGAAAAGATCCGGGGCTGAGGCCCACGGGACCAAAAAAAAAAAAGCAGACATTTGCATATGCTAATTTACAGATGCTCTAAAGCAGGGCTTCCCAACCTTGGGTCCCCAGAGGTTGCTGGACTACAGCTCCCAGAATCCCTTGCCATTAGCCATGCTCTAAAGTCTCTCTCCAGCCCTAGTGGGCTGCCCCCTAACACTGCCTCTGAATAAAAGAAATAAGAACAGCACTCAACCTAATAGAACCCGCTTCAGTAATACACCAGCTTCCTTGCCAAAAGCCTGCTTGAATAATAAAGAAGTCTTTGCCTGCAGGCGGAAGGACAACAAAGCAGCCACTGAGGAGGCCCTCTTGGCATCCCCAGCAAACGTACCTCTGATAGTGGCAGGACCGAGAGAAGGGCCTCCCAAGAAGCTATTAAAACCCTTATCCTAAGCTTGCTTCATTTCAGTAGCATAATTTAGGGTAGGAGGGGAGTCGCTTTGGTGCTGCTGTAGTTAAAACAACTGGGAGTCAGAACTCCTTGCCACCAGAGGCAGTGTTAAGGGGCGGCCCATGAGGGCAGGAGCCCTGAATCTTCCATTTGGAGCCCTGAATCTCTGGGAAGCCATCTGCCCCACTTGCTGAAAGAAAGGTCCAGGGGCCCTGAGCATCTCTGTTGCATCTGATCCCCCTGGATGAGCTGGACTTTTTGCCCACATGTGCTTCCCCTCCTGCTGCCCTCTCCCCTTGAATCTTCCTGCTTGAGGATTTTTTCTGAAATCAAAGGCCCTCCTCTCCCCTGTCCCTACATCCCTTTTTACAAATACGGGTGTCCTTAGGAGACAAGAGTCCTTTACAGACCTTAGAGCATCTGTAAATTAGCATATGCAAATTTGTGCATCTCTTTTGTCGTATGGGCCTGAGCCCAGGATCTTTTTGGTACCCAGCACCTCCTGCTTGCCGCTGTACTGCAAATCACACACACATCAGGAGATCCAGCTCTGCCATCTGCCCATCCCTGCACTACGCCATTCCGGCTCTCATACTTGCAGCAGGAGCGGATGGAGTCATTTTCTCTTTCCATTTGTGACCTGGCCTCATATCTTCAGGACAGAGCAGGCAATAATTTAAAAGAAGCACTGATGAGATCTTAGCGGGGAAAGGAGAGCTAATGAAAGCGCCATCATCCTCCGCGCTCTCTCTCTCTCTCTCTCTCTCTCTCTCTCTCACACACACACACACACACACACACACACACAAGGGGCTGTTCCAGTAAATGGAAATTGCCCAAGCTATTAAAAGAAAAGAGCCAGCCCAACTTTTTAAACTCAGATAAGCTCCCAATTGCTTGAACTCCAGAGAGGCCAAACTCCTTTTACAGCTACCTAGAAGGAATGGATTTGTCTTGTTATCTCCATTTTACAGAAATGGGAAGACAAGTCAAGTCACTTGCTCTGAAGCTCACATGTGTTTTGTTTGACAGGTAAGGCTACAGAAAATGCTACGTTATGTTTTTATCTTTCCCTTTGTTTTATATGATGATTCTGTAGGGAACCCAGCAGGGGTGGTTCTAGGTCCCGAAAAGATTTGGCGCTCAGGCCCACAGGACAAAAAAAAATATATGCACAAATTTGCATGTGTTAATTTACACATGCTATAAAGTCTCTGTGTATGTGTGTCTGTAAAGGATCCTGTCTCCTAAGGACACCCCTATTTATAAAAAGGGATGTATGGACAGGGGAGAGGAAGACATTTGAAAGATTCAAGGGGGGAGGCAGCAGGAGGTGAAGCATATGTGGGCAAAATACTGGGCTAGATGGTCCAATGAGTCAGTGATTGGGTTCAGACAACACGATAACCCACACTCAAGGGTTGAGTATGGGTTGAGTGTGGGTTGTCGTTGAACAATGGGTTGCTGTTAAGATGTGGGTTATCGTGTTGTCTGAACCCAGCCGAGATCACAAACCATGGTGAACAACCCACAGTTCACAACCCAACAACAAACCATGGGTTCCCTTCATGGGTTGTCCGTGGTTAACGAGCCACGACTTGTTAGCAACACAACCACCCACGGTTCAACAGCAACCCACACTCAACCCTTGAGTGTGGGTTATCGTGTTGTCTGAACCCAGCCATTATGAGGCAGCTTTCCTATGTTCCTCAGAGAGGCCAAAAATGCAAGCAGCTGTGTTGATCCATAGCAACAAACCAGTTCTAGTACTTTTCTGTCATCTCCACCAGGAGCAAGTCTTTTGTAAAGCAAATGGGCCTTAACTGCCCATTCAAGAACAAGCCACCCAAAAATACTTTGCATCACAACAGGGAACAATATATAGTTGCTTGCTGGGAAATTTCATTTCCTTGTAGCTCAGTGTTCTTCTCCAACCTTGGGTCTTCAGATGTTTTTGGCCTACAACTCCCAGCATCCCTGCAAGCCCTGACTCCACCTCACGGCTGCTGAGGCAGGCTTGTTAGTCAAGTTTGTTAGTCTTTAAGGTTGTTGCTGTTTTTCCTGCAGGAAGGAGTTCCAGAGTGAGGGGGCTACCACAAAAAAGGACCAGGGAGACCCAGGTTCAGACAAGATATAATGCAAAAGATTTGGGAATAGTGTTGATAGCAGCACAGGGGTGGACAGTGCCAGCTCCAGAGGGAGGCAGGGTTGGGCATTTGCCAGTGCCCCAAGGTCAACAAAAGGCCCACCGCCCTAAGTGCGCTATCATTTCTGCTTTGCACCGAGTATCCAAGAAGAGCAGATGCAGTTTAAGAAGATTATCAGTTTGCATGCCTTGTCTCTTCCAGATTAGGGGGGGGAGGAGGCACTGAGGGGTACTGTGCTCATGCCCCCCCCCCCCAAATCCTGGAGTCCTTACTGGGGGGATCATATAAGGGGAGGTCAGTGATAAGATCAATATCTACCTACTAACCTACCTCACAGGGTTGTTGTGAGGATAAAATGGAGAGGAGGAGGAGGATTACGTAAGCCGCCTTGGGTTCCTTGAAGGAAAAAAGGCGGAGTATAAATAGAATAAATAAATAAAAATCAATATGTTACCAAAATAAAATAAAATGAATGTACTGAAAGCAGCAAATCTTTTTTTTTTTTTTTAAACAGCAGTCATGAAGATAAAACAGATTCGATTAAAATGTATTTACCCTTTCCATTCGTAGTTCACACTAGTTTTAAAATTAAAACAAACATGTTACCATTTTTAAAACAAAAGCAGAACAAAAAGGCCACCAACAAGCACAGCTAAAAGCAAAACTGGGCAGGGCAGAAGGGCAACTGAATTCCCGAAAGGCAACAAAATCAGCAAGGAGCGGCAGCCCAGCTAAGGACAAAAACAGGCCAGACAAAACGGTACGGTAATTAAATTCCCAAACGCCAATGGAAAAAAGAAAAAAGGTTTCACTCGCCTGCGGAAAGTCACCAGGGAGGAGGCTGTTCCAAGTTCCCCGGGAAGGTGAACTCCCAGAGTATCAGCCATGTTTGATGTAGCGAAGAACAAAACAAACACGCCCTGCAGCACCTTAAACACACCGGGGAGTTGCTACATGCTAACAGCGAACTCATTCTCCAAATGCCAGTCCTCAAATAGCCAAAACAGCACCACCCACGAGAGAGAGAGAGAGAGAGAGAGAGAGAGAGAGAGAGAGAGAGCGCTAGCTATCAGCAGGCTTGGTTTGCAGGAGTACAAAAATCCTGGTGGGGGGGGGAGATGAGAGATGTGGAGGACAGCTGCCAACACCTGTCCTACAAGGTAGGTCAGTGGATATCAAAATATCCCAAAGCCTCCGCCCACCTCCCGGTTCCTTTACGCTTAACCAGTGTAGCAGCCCAGTCCCTGGAAGACCAATGATCAAGCACACTCTGAGAAGATGGAGACTTGATTAGAAAAGATAAAAGTTGGGCAGTGTAAGGTCTCCAATAGGCTAAATACATATAAAAATCCCTTCAACAAAAGGAAGAAGGGCTAAAACAAGGATTGGGGAAAGGTAGGAAAGTGTAGGGGAAAGGGAAAGGGATAAAAAGGGACACTCAAAGGAAATCCAATCCAACCCCAGTGACACCCCCACCCCACCCTCAGATGGCTGAAACCTCCCAGATCAAACCAGGCCTCGCTAAAATAGCTACCCTATTCACCTTGGCCATACCTGCCAAGAAAGAACTCCAAAGACGGGGATCCCAAGGAGAACAACCCCTCCCCTCCAACTAGACTCTTTATGCTTTTTACGAGCAAGCCGTCTCAAGCCCGGCCCCAACCAATCCCTGCCTTCCACCCAAGGGACCCACCCTTAACCCAGCTGTGGGCAGTTTCTCAGGCTTCTCCCAATTAGCCACGGCCTTGGGCCTCAGCATAGCCAGGTAACCCTTACTCCCAGGTGTTACAGATAATTGCCTGTCATCTAGTTCCCAGGCTGGAGCAAGGACACAGAATAAAGAAAATAACAAGCAAAGGAAACTGCTTAACCTAACTGCTGCCATGTTCTTTCTTCACAAGAGACACCACCCAACAAACTGCCCAATGAGGAACAAGCTCAGTGGCCACAGAATCCCAAGTATCTATTGGCGAGGGGAACAGAAAAAGGGAAAGGGGAATGGAATGGAATGGAATAACCTGCATGAGGGAGTGGCTGGCTGAAACCCTGAACAGGAGCACTCCACACATTTTATTGCAGGCAGGTCCATTGTTTCACCTATGTCATTTTCTGCCCTTCAGCCCGAAGGCTTTAATTTTAACAAAAGAACAGTGCACTAGACAGCGACAACAAAACAATACAAAAAAACAAGCTGACCAGCACAACATACAATTACTGGGTTTGGACAACATGATAACCCACACTCAAGGGTTGTTGATGAACTGTGGGTTGTTGAACTGTGGGTTATCACGTTGTCTGAACCAAGCCGTGCTAACAAACTGTGGGTTGTTAACCATGAAGAACCCATGAAGGGAACCCATGTTGCTGGGGAACATGGGCGGGAGGGTGCTGTTGTACTCATATCCTGCTTGTGGGATCCTGCGGGCAGCTGGTTGGCCACTGTGTGAACAGAATGCTGGACTAGATGGACCCTTGGTCTGATCCAGCATAGATTTCATAGATCATAGAGTTGGAAGGAGCTTACAAGGCCATCAAGTTCAACCCCCCGATCAATGCAGGAAACTAGAGGAGGGGTCTCCCATCCAATTAATAACCAGGCTTGACCCTGCTTAGCTTTCCACACTCAGACAAGCTGAGCCAGCGTAAGCCACAGGCCTGTATGACTCTTATGTTGTTGGGTTGTGAACTGTGGGTTGTCTTTGGTTAACATCTTGTTTGTTAGCATGGCTGGGTTGTGTGAGAATTTTTGGAGAGCCATTCAGCAAGTGCGAACTTGCCTTTTTTCCTCACGCGATCTTGTTCGGCGCTTGCTGGTTTCATGTGACTCCGTTCGCGATCTTGTTCGTCTCACGGGAGTCTGTTCCATATCGTTCTCCCTTTAGCTCTGTTTGTCTCAACGTTTGCGAACGAGATTCGATGATGTTCGCCTGCTCCAGCCAAAAAGAGCTCAGAGAGAGATGTGCTTCTTTTCTTTCTCTCCCGTGTGCATCATTGCACGAGAAGTGGGCCCTGTCTTCCGATTGAGTCTCTTTCCCACGCCGCTCACATTGATCTGGTTTCTCCCCCGTGTGACTTCTTGCATTTTGAATGCGCAAGTAATGGACCAATTATGGGTGTGCAGCAGTTAACGAACAAAAACTTGTTTGCTTACACTTGCAAAAAAGTGTGCGGGGGGGGGGGAGGTGAAGCTCGTGAGCTGTCTGTGAACGCAAAAAACCCAGAAGGTTGGATGATAACATGTCAACAAACACCCACGGTTTAACGACAACCCACACGAGGTGAGTCGAGTGTGAGTTATCGTGTTGTCTAAACCCATCAAATGAAGGGTGGGGAAGTGTCACATCGGGTAAAAACAAACCTAAGTGCTTAAAGGTTTGGACAAATAGCTTCACCTGGTGCCAAAAATACATGAACGTGGGCAGGACCCTGAAGAGAGCATTCCAAAGATTGATGGGAGATGCCAAAGAAGGGTTCTCAAGTCAAAGCAGATCTTTGCATGTGGGAAAAGGCAGTCCTTAAGGTATACTACTGACCTCAGGCCATGTAGGGCTCTGAAGGTGAAAACCAGCATATTGAATTGTGCCCGGAGCTGAACTGGGAGCCCAGAGCTTAAGACTGGCAAGGTGAGTTCCCTTTGCCCGGTCCCAGTCAGGACATCTCCAGGGTTTCAGACAGGTGTCATTCCTAGCCCTGCCTGAATATGCCAGGGGTTGAAACGGGGACATTCTGCATGCAAATCAGGTGCTCTACCAGTGAGACCGAGCCCTTCTCCTGAATGCTCAAACACAGGGAGCTGCTTTGTACCAGTACGGACTAATGGGCCATCTAGCTCAGTGAGGTTGGCTCTCCAGATGTTTTGGACTACAACTCCCATAATCCCTGATCATTGGCTGTGCTGGCTCGGGCTTATGGGACTTGTAGCCAAAGCATCTGGACAGCTTAAGAATTTATTTATTTATCTATTATATTTATACCCCACCTTTTTTCCTGAAAGGAACCCAAGGCAGCTTACATAAATCCTCCTCCTCCCCCTCCCCCCCATTTTATCCTCACAACAACCCTGTGAGGTAGGTTAGGCTGAGAGTCAGTGACTGGCCCAAAGTCACCCAGTGAGTTTCATGGCCGAGCGGGGACTAGAACCCGGATCTCCCGAGTCCCAGTCTAACACTCTCACCACTACGCCACACTGGTTTGCATAACTATATGCAAACCACACTGGTTTGCATATAGTTATGATGCAATTCATATAGTTATGAATTGCATCATAACTACCGTATATGCAAACGTAGTCAAAGGTAAGCCATATGTAAGCAGCTGAGTTAGGGCAGAGTAGCTCTCTATAACACTGCAGTATTAGTTCATGTCATTGGCCATGAAGTTAAAATATCTTGCCTTTTAATTTTCTACACACACACACGTAATATATGTAAGCCAGTGTGGCGTAGTGGTGAGAGTGTTGGACTGGGACTCGGGAGATCCGGGTTCTAGTCCCCGCTCGGCCATGAAACTCACTGGGTGACTTTGGGCCAGTCACGGACTCTCAGCCTAACCTACCTACCTCACAGAGTTGTTGTGAGGATAAAATGGAGAGGAGGAGGATTATTATGTAAGCCGCCTTGGGTTCCTTGCAGGAAAAAAGGCGGGGTATAAATATAATAAATAAATAAGTGCTGTGCCAAAAGTTTCTTCCACCTTTTTTTCTGACCCTTCTCATTCCATTTGACAGAAAAGAAATTGATTTCGAAAAGGGATGCAAAGGTAAAGAATATGGATTGGTTTCTGGATTCTTGTGCTTGTCTTTCTGATGAGGTGGCCAAGGAGTGTGCATGACTGTCCTGCCTTTCGTTGTACAATCATCTCTCTGGCACCGTGTAGCATCCTCGGCTGCCCGCACTTCAATTAAAGCCCAGGGGAAGCCATCATGAAGTAATTCCTCCGATTGGGCTTTTCCAGATGGGAAAAGTGCAGGCAGCCTGGGAGGCTGCAGAGCTACGGAGAGACATGCAATAGAAAGATAAAGCACACGCACAGCACCCTCGGTGACTTTGCAGGGATTAGGTAATATCAAAAACACCACAAAAAGGAATCCAAAAATAAAGTGTAGAACACCCTGAGAACGAGGCAGAAAAATGGAAGCCTCTTTCATGGGGGAAGAAAACATTCAGGAGATTGGAGCAGCGTTTTTGGCACAGCACGCTCCGCCTCTTCCCCGGAGCTAGACGCAACACCGCTCCCCTTGCACCCGCCTTGTGGAGGATGCAGAATGGGGGCTAGGTTGCCAATACTTGGATTCCTGCGTTGCGCAGGGGGTTGGACTCGATGGCCTTGTAGGCCCCTTCCAACTCTACTTTTCTATGATTCTATGACAGTGTTCTCCAACCTTGGGTCCCCAGATGTTTTTGGCCTACAACTCCCAGCTACACTGGCTGGGGCATGCTGGGAGTTGTAGGCCAAAAGCATCTGGGGACCCAAGGTTGGACAACACTGTTCCATGAACACAGCTGATGCTGTTGCCGCTTGCAGCAGCAGCAGCACAAAACCTTCCAGAAACCCTTAGGGGAAAGAAAAGGTAGAAGCTGTGCTACAAGCCCTGCCAATGGTGAGCCCTCCCTCCGGGAAATTGGAGGTGTTTCAAATTTCTCCCCTTGGAGAAATTTGGTGAAATTGTCCCCTCCAATTTCTCTGCTCGCATATAGGGTGGAGAAATTCCAGAGGGAATCTGCACACAGCGTGCATGTACAGGCGCATACCGCGCTTTATTACGCTTCGCAGATATTGCGGTCTTTACGAATTGAAGGTCTGTGGCAACCCTGCGTCGAGCAAGTCTATCGGCGCCATTTTCCCAACAGCATTTGCTCACTTCGTGTCTCTTGTGTCACATTCTGGTAATTCTGGCAATATTTCAAACTTTTTTCATTATTATTACATTTGTTATGGTGATCTGTGATCAGTGATCTTTTAATTAAGTGATTTTTTAATTAAGGTATGTACATTGTGTGTGTTTTTTTAGACATAATGCTATTGCACATGTAATAGACTAGAGTATAGTGTAAACCTAACTTTTACATGCACTGCAAAACCAAAAAATTGTGTGTGACTCATTTTATTGCTATATTCACTTTATTGTGGTGGTCTGGAACAGAACCCGCAATGTCTCCCAAGTACCTGTGTGTGTATGAACAATTGCACAAATATATGAACATCACCCCTTACTGGGTGGGGGGAAATAAACATGAGGAAGGAACTATAGAGCTTGGAAAGGAACAAATTCCATGACGAGATATGAGAAATGAAACAGCAGTTTACCAGAACTGGTTTGCTATCCTTAAATGTCATGACTGCTTTTTGCAAGGAAGGTAACCTCTCTCATCTGAATACCTTGCCACACAGTGTTCTGGTCACTCATTTAGGAGGAAATTCCACACTCTGCACACGTTCAAAAGTAACTATTTCCCCCATGGTTTGCGTATCACAGCCCTGGCAGAGAAAATGCTTGCCAAAATGCCGCTCCAACTCTGGAATGTACAGCATCGTGTGACCGCCATGCTGTGACAGTCGTGCTGGCACTGTCTAGTGCTCTGTCCTGTCCATTCCTTCACTGGTTAGCTAAAAGGAAGGATACTTTAAAATGCTTTAACTGTGGTAGGAGGTTGGACTGGATGACCGTCAAGGTCCCTTTCAACTCTTATCATTCTATGTGGATGGTATTAGTTGCCAGCTGGGTACCGGTACTTGTAATGTGGAATGGTAGCTTCAGTTGCCTAGCCACTATGGTTGGGTTCAGACAACACGATAACCCACACTCAAGGGTTGAGTATGGGTTGTTGTTGAACCATGGGTTACTGTGTTGTCTGAACCCAGTCGAGCTAACAAACCACAGGTGAGCAACCCACAGCTCACAACCCAGCAACAAACCATGGGTTGTCTTCATGTGTTGTTCATGGTTAACAAGCCATGGCTTGTTAGTGTGGCTGGGTTCAGACAACATGATAACCCATGTTTCAACAACCCATGGTTCGATGACAACCCACACTCAACCCATGCTCGACCCTTGAGTGTGGGTTTATTGTGTTGTTTGAACCCAGTCTGTGTGTCCATTTCAGCAAACAGAGAGCTTTGGGACTGGCAGCCATCCAGCTCCAAGTAGCACTTGTAGCAGGAACTAGTCGCAGCATTGGATACCATATCATATCCAGAATACCTAAATAATGCATCTGTTAAGGGCATGACTTAACAGCTGAAATTTACCAACATTTTGGAGCTTGAGTGAATGCAGAAAGCCCTTAATAAAAAATGTTAAACTCAAAGAGTTTCTTGTGTAGACAAGTTGGACTTGTTCAGGGTTCCAGGCTAGCCAGCCATGCCCTCTTTCACGATACTCCAATCCAACTCCCTCCCCCCCAGGTTTCCCATCCTGCTCCCCACAACAATAATCCAGCATTGCATGGCAATTGAGTGTACTCATTCTTTATTGGGTTTTTTTTGAAACCCTTTTGGTTTCTTTTCTAAATTGCTTTTTGTACTTCTGCAAACCTTGGCATTCCCCCAAAGCTGCCAATACCTCCCCTCTTTTGCATGGATAAAGAGATAATCGAGTTGGATAACGAGTTTGAAATGAGTACACAGGATATTGGTGCGGCAGTTGCAGCTCTAGAAAGAAAGAAAAAAAGTGAGCCGAAGGCTTCCGCACTTGCATGCTAGTTCTGATAAGCCCACAGGAAAGTCAGAGCTGCAAGTCTGCAGACAGAAAGGGTTCGTGCGTCAGGAGGTCTTGCTCCTTTACAAACTTCCTTTCTCCTCCCCGCCACGCTGGGCAGAGTCTGCCGATTAATGTCATCATACATAGCCCGCACGCGTGAACACACGTTAGTGTGTTTCAAAAGCTTCCCCACATTGCGGAAAGATAAAGAGATGCGCGCAGAAAAAGACAAGAGTTGCTCAAGCAGTTCTTCAGCGGCGTTGTTCCGCCAAGGAACAACGCTGCCCTTTGGAGATGCGTTTGGCAACCAGAAAAGAAAGAGAGAGAGAGAGAGGCCAATGTTAGAAAGATTATGTGAAAGTGACGAGGGCAGCTTGATGTACTTACATCCCGTCTTGTCGGCAAGCTCCTGAATTTCCTCCGACATCGAGTGGGAAGAACCCATCGCTCTGCAAAATGTGGGCGCAAGCTTTGGCAGAATCCAGCTCACTCCAAGTCAGGGCCCAGGCGGCGGAGGGTTGATGGGCAGCAGACGGGAGGAAGAGGGCAAGTGGAGGACCACGCACATCACAGGGCGGCACTGCTGGAGGAGCAGAGAGGAGAGAGCTACTGCAGGTGCTGGCTCAGCAATATCAGCCAGACTTCTGTACACAGAGGCAGAGTTTAAATCTTGAGGAAGCATGAACCACTAATTATAATATAGACAGACAGAGAGAGGAGAAAGGCTCCCCCAGGGTCCAAGAGCCCTCTGCGTTTGCAGAAATACCTAATTGAGAGGGCCATATGGATTTCTGATCAACATCCGTGCGAACTGCTTGTAACTGCCGCTGCTAGCTTCGCTGTTTGTTTTTTAATCGGTGGTTTTAAATTTCATATTTATAGTGTATTGTATTTTATGGTTTTCACTGTTGTAAACCGCCCAGGGAGCTTCGGCTATTGGGCGGTATAAAAATGTATTAAAGAGAGCCACTGTGGCGTAGTGGTGAGTGTGTCGGACTGGGACTCGGGAGATCCGGGTTCTAGTCCCCGCTCGGCCATGAAACTCACTGGGCGACTTTGGGCCAGTCACACTGACTCTCAGCCCAACCTACCTCACAGGGTTGTTGTGAGGATAAAATGGAGGAGGAGGAGGATTATGTAAGTCCCAGTCCAACACTCTCACCACTACGCCACACTGGCTTACATATATTACGTGTGTGTGTGTGTGTGTGTGTGTGTAGAAAATTAAAAGGCAAGATATTTTAACTTCATGGACCAATGACATGAACTAATACTGCAGTGTTATAGAGAGCTACTCTGCCCTAACTCAGCTGCTTACATATGGCTTACCTTTGACTACGTTTGCATACGGTAGTTATGATGCAATTCATAACTATATGAATTGCATCATAACTATATGCAAACCAGTGTGGTTTGCATATAGTTATGCAAACCAGTGTGGCGTAGTGGTGAGAGTGTTGGACTGGGACTCGGGAGATCCGGGTTCTAGTCCCTGCTCGGCCATGAAACTCACTGGGTGACTTTGGGCCAGTCACTGACTCTCAGCCCAACCTACCTCACAGGGTTGTTGTGAGGATAAAATGGACGGAGGAGGAGGATTATGTAAGCCACCTTGGGTTCCTTGCAGGAAAAAAGGTGTGGTATAAATTAAATAAATAATAAATAAACAAATAAATAAACAAACAAACAACTTGGGAATAGGATGTTTTCTATTTGTTCGGCACGACAAACTCCTGTGTGTGTGTGTGTGTGTGTGTGTGTGTGTGGCAGCCAGAGGGCTGAGATGGGGTGAGAACAGAATTACCGCATACATTTGTAGACCTTTCTCTTAAAACTTGCCAAAGCAAGCAGAGCAGGGGTCAAGCTGTGCCCCTGCCGCCCGTCAATAAAAAGGAAAGGGGGACCCATTCACGCACGAAGTGCAAAATGTCACTCTCTCTGTTCTCTTTGGCTGCTCGTAAATCGTTATTAATTAAGAATCACATTTGGATGCTGCCCAGGGCCGGCCCTGCCATGCAACCGGGTGGATTGTCCTTGCCCTACTTCAGGCAGCATCATAGGGGTGGGAGGCGGAGGGAATAGATGACGGTTAAAAACTGGTCCCTGAATGGTGCAGCAATTTTTTTTTTAAAAAAAGTGTTAGCCCTAGCGCAGGAGTGTTGAATCTCTTCCAGCCCGTGGTCTGAATTCCATTTTGGAGAAACTCTCGGGGGCCCACATTCCAGGGGTGGGCGGGGCTGAAGGCAAAAGGGGTGGGGCCAAAGATACCAGCACATTTTAGTTTGAAGTTCTTAACCTCTAGTAAGTAAGCTTTATGGGAGGCATTTCAACCTTTTAGAATGGAGGGGGGGGGGAAATGGCAGAAAAATGGGTGGTCAGAGGAAGGGGCAGGGCCTGCAGGAAGGGGCGGGGCCAGCTGGGGAATTCTGAAGGGGTGGATTTGGTCCCTGGGCCTGAGGCTCCGCACCCCTGCTGTATGGTTGTGTGTTTTGCTCCATGAAGCTGATAGGCAAGCAATATTTCACCTCTGGATTGGCAAATCTTTGTATCAATACTGCCTTTGCCTTGTCATAAAATCATAGAAAAGTAGAGTTGGAAGGGCTCTTGGACCCTGGGGGTTTCAGCACCACGGACAGGTCCTATAAGGCCACCGAGTCCAACACCCCCTGCTCAATGTAGGAATCCGAGTCAAAGCATCCCTGACAGATGGTTGTCCAGCTGCACCTCGGAAGCCTCCAGTGTGGGAGAGCCCTCGACCTCCCTCGGTCACTGGCTCTGTTGTCGTATTGCTCAAACAGTCAGGAAGCTTTTTTCCTGGTGCTCAGCCGGAATCTGGGTTCCTAGATGGTCAACAGAGTGTGCTTAAGAACACCAGCCCTGCTGTTTCAAGCCAAAAGTGCATTTACCGTAGTTCAGCAGCACCCAGTGGCTAGGCAGACACTTTCAAGACGACCACAAGCAGCAGCCCTCCTACGCGGTCCAGCACTCTGCTTCTCATAGCACCCAACCAGGTGCCTCCGGGAAGACCATGAACAGGGCTCAGAGGCAATCGCCCTCCCCTACCGTTCCTCCCCAGTAACTCAGTGGAGGCTGGTGACTCCTATTTCGGTGGGGCTCCTAATCCATTGCAGGATTTATTTGGAGCTTTATAGGACCTATCCATGGTGGTGAACCTATTGGGGGGGGGTTCCAGCTCCATGGACAGGTCCTATAAAGCTCCACATGAAACCTGCAATGGATTAGGAGCCCCACCGAAATAGGAGTCGCCCGCCTCGAACTCGTGTTCAGTGGTATACTAAATGGAGGTTCCATTTAGCCGGCACAGCTAACAGCCATTAACAGACCTCCCCCCCCCCACTCCATGAGTCTGTCACGGAGCCAGCGGAGCCATCACTACCTTGGAGCAGCTTTGCGCAGCATTGCTCTCGGAGGGCTCTCTTTGGTCTGCCCTCAATCTACTGCTCATCCAGAAGTGTGGAACCATTTCAGCCCGAGGGCCGAATTCAATTCTGGAGAAGCTTTTTTTGGGGGGGAGGGGTCGCATTCCAGGGGTGGGCGGGGCTGAAGGCAAAATGGGGCGGGGCCCCAAAATACCAGCCTATTTTAGCTTTAAGCTCTTATTACTGCCAGTAACTAAGATTTGGGAGAGGCATTTCAGCATTTTAGAATGGGTGTGTGTGTGGGGGGAAACCTTACAAAAGAATTAATATTCCCCCTTCTTCCCTCCCCATTCCTTTTTCCTTGCGTGTCGTGTCTTTTTAGATTGTAAGCCTGCGGGCAGGGACTGTGTTGTTAATTGTTGTACAGTCATGCCTTGGATTGAGAGCATAACTCGTTCCTGGAAACGTGCTTGTAATCCAAAACACTTGTATATGAAAACGAAATTCCCCCAAAAAAAATCTGTACAGAGATTTTTAATTTAAGCCGTACTACAGTACTTGTATTGCAAGACGTCGCTTGTATATCAAGTCAATTTTTTAAAAATTAAATATTTAAAAATCTGCTTGATTGCAAAATGCTCTCAAACCAAGTTACTTGCAATCCAAGATATTACTGTAAACTGCCCAGAGAGCTTCGGCTATTCGGCGGTATAAAAATGAAATAAATAAATAAATAAAAGCTGGGAAACTGCCAAATGATTAGCAGGCAAGGGAAGGGGGCGTGGCACTCTGGGGAACCTCGCGGGGGGGGCAGACTGGGACTCCAGACAGGTCAGATTTGGTCCAGAGGCTTAACATTCCTGGGCTAGTCTGTTTCATTGGGTAACCCCAAGTTCTAGTATCCAAGTGACTGCTGGAGTTTCCAGGCTCTCTCTTCTTTCAAAACAGAGGCACTGTTATGGGGTGGCCCACTAGGGTGGGAGCCCCAAACCTCTGGGGGGCCCTCTGCCCCACCACCCTGCTGGCACTTGCTGAAAGAAATGGACAGGGGCCCTGAGGATCTCTGTTGCATCTGGATCCCCCTGGATGAGCTGGCTTCTTGCCCACATGTTTCCCCTCCTGCTGCCCCCCCCCGGAAACTTTCTGCCCGAGGGTTTTTTCTGAAATCAAATGCCCTCCTCTCCCCTGTCCATACTTCCATTTTTACAATTAGGGGTGTCCTTAGGAGGCAGGGTCCATTAAAGACACACAAACAGACTTTAGAGCATATGTAAATTAGCATATGCATATTTGTGCATTTTTTTTTTCATCCTGTGGGCCTGAGCCCCAGATCTTTTTGGTAACTAGCGCCTGCCCGCGTTTCAAAGGCTTCCCTTGGGGATGCCAGCCTGGGGAACTCATCCTTCCATCTTGGAGCCAGTTGTGGCTGCTCACGGTTTTTGTTCGACCCTAGCTTTGCTGTAGTTCCATGGAGAAAGTCCCAAAAAGTTGCCCCCATGCCACCTTTGAAGGGATAGGAGGGAGGGAGGGAGGCAGAGACATTGCACACTCCAGAAAAAAAACAATGTGTGCCCCGTAGATGTACACAGCTGCATTTTGTATGTATGTTCACCATTAATCTTTCTAAAAACACCAAAGATCAGCCCCCAGTACCAAGAAGTGCCTACGTAGCAGCGCAAATGGAAAAAGAGCAACATGGGGACAATGATGGATAGGAAGGGATTAATTAAGAAATGAAGACAACGAACTGCAGCATGGGAACCACCGTAGGCCTAATTTTATTTTTATTTTTTTTTTCTGTGTCTGCTGCTACAACCTCCCCTGCTATCCAAGGACAGCCCTGAATGTTGTGGTGCCATCATGCACAACCAGCAGTGCTGCTAGGGGTCAAAGTTCAGGGCCACACAGCCGAGCCCCTGCCAAATGACCACCCAGAGAGTGACGGGTGGGTGAGGAGGGTGTCGGGCAGCAGAAGCAAACTCCATTTTATTCCTGGAGAGATGGTGGTGCTATGATGCCAGTGAGTTTAAAATGCAAAATCATGGGCTATGTTGGCTTAGGGCTGCTGGGAGTTCTAGGCCAAAACATCCGGAGGGCCACAAATTGCCCAACCCTAATCGAGAGGCAGCGGAGGCTCAGATTTTGGATACAAATTCATTCACTAATGCAATTTTTTTTTAAAAAAAAGATTAATATTCAACTGAAACCAGAGGCTTTTCTCTTGCGAATAATGGATAGTCAGTTGGAAAGAAGTTATGGAACTTTGTTTTTATATATGGCAACGGCAGCGAGACTATTATATGCAGAAAAATGGAAAGTTCCAGCATTGCCTACAACAGAAGAATGGTTGGTCAAGATGGTGGAGCTGGCAGAGATGGCCAAACTTAGGTCATTAATTAGAGGAAAGACAACATCTACATTTACTGCTGAGTGGAGGAAACCTCTAATTGACTTTTTGCAGGGTTTAGAAAAAAAAATGATTTGTTTATCTGTGGTTTAAGAGGATAAATGTGTGACAATAGAAAAAAGAATAAGAAGAATGATAAATGTGTGACAATAGAAAAAAGAGAACTTTTCTTTTTGATTATCAACTAGAGAAACTATGTTACTTGTATTTGCTGTAGAAAAATTCGGAAGTCCATTTTAGTTTTGTTAATTGTTAACTATTGGTATATGTTTTGTGTTGTTTTTGTCTTTATATAAATAAAAAAGTTTTAAAAATGAGAGGCAGTGGGGCAGTGTATCCACTCCGGGTTTCAGTCTGAACTTTTAAGGAGCTTTCCATGGTTCTGAACCCTATCCCCCAAATAGGGTTGACATCATGGATAACACTTTTAAGGGTTTGGCTAAGTCAGCTAACTGTTGGAGGTGTAATACTGTGAATGCTTCTTTTACCCATATGTTTTCATAGAATCATAGAATAGTAGAGATGGAAGGGGCCTATAAGGTGCATCGAGTCCAACCCCCTGCTCAATGCAGGAATCCAAGTCAAAGCATCCCTGACAGATGGCTGTCCAGCTGCAGCTTGAATGCCTCCAGAGTGGGAGAGGCCCACCACCTCCCTAGGTCGTTGGTTCCATTGTTTTGGCTATGCCCAGTGGTTGCTTCTTTGAGGGTTGAGGTTATAGTACAGATAAACTTAGTATTAGAATACTCTTTAATATTTACTGAGTATTAGAATTACTACTTAGAAGTAATTTAGAAGTAAGTTCTAATTTACTTAGTATTAGAATAATATTTACTCTTTAATATTCACACGTTCTTTAAATTATTTACCTGCTGTATGGAACTTACCACAAGGACAATGTAAGCGGATTTTCCGCACCTTCTTGACAGCTAAAAGACTGATATTTCAACACTGGAAAGATAAACACCCACTTCCTATAACACAATGGATTGACGTCCAAACAATGCTTTCAATATTCAAATGTGTGGTATTTAGACGCCACCTGCAGATGGATAAATACGTGGATATTTGGTCCGCCTTTTCTGAAACTTATGTACTGTATAACTGTTTCTATTGATAGCTATATTACTACATACTTATATATACTTACGGATATACATTTCACACACACCCATAATAAGTGATTCATTTTAATTTCTCTAAGAAAATTGTATTTTTCTTTTCTTTTATATGATTTTCTTTGTTTTGGTGAAATTCACATTAAAAAAAAATATTGCATAGCTCCTTTAAAATTCAGACTGAAACCCAGAGCGGATACACAACCCCACTGACATTGGAGCCACCAGCCACTGCTGCCGAGTGGGAGGATGGGCTGTTCCTCACCAGAGGTCTTCAAGCAGAGACTGGGCAGCTCTCTGATGCTCTACTTTAGGATGGCCCACGGGTGCCTTTGTCAGCCTAAGGTTGGCGTGTCTTCCTGGCTAACCAGCTGCAGGGCACATGCCAGTGGTGGGCAGGGCTGAAGCAGAAGGTGGGCAGGGCCACCCTCACTGCCTCTCATTTATTCATTCACACACACAACACGTGGCGGTTGGCTCCGATGGGAGGTGTTTTTCAAGCCTGATTGCTGGGTGGGGGGGAGGGGCCAGGAAGGGAGTGTCGGATCAGATGGGGAGGTCCCGTGGGCTGCATCTGGTCTGCGGGCCAGAGGTTCCACACCCTTGGTGTGCAACGCCACACTCAGCTCTATGGTTCCACAAAGGGGTGTGTATGTGTGGGGAGCTAGGTCAATGGATGATACCATTGTGACTCGTGTTGCCACATCTCCAAAATCCCATATCTTGAGATTCACGAGGCAGGGCCTGGTTAAAATCTTAGGCATGGATTGGGCCTAGGAGCGTGGCCCTGTGATAAGAGTCCAGTGCTAAAGGATCTAGAGTCGAAGTGAAGGGCATGGCGTAACTCAGGGATGGGGAACATGTGGCCGTCCAGATATTGGACTGCAACTCCCATCAACCCTCACCACTGGCTATGCTGGCTAAGGCTGATGGGTGTTGCAGTCCACAAAACATCTGGATGACCACACATTCCCCACCCCTGGTGGAACTCATTTGAGAGAGAAGATAAGCCCTGATTTGGGGGTTGATGCCTACCCCTGCTTTGTTGCACCACTGCTCCCTTCTTTCTGCATCTCCAACATTTTCTTTTTCTTTCCATTTGCTGCTCTTGGAAGTACAATCACATTTTTTTTTAGGAGAACCCCAAGAAGGAAGCAGATGAGCAAAACTCCACCAGTGCCAAGATCTCTTCCTTTGTGATTCATTCGTTGGCCTTATGCCTGGGCATCTAGAGTGAATTCTGGTACATATTGTTGCTGGCGCAGGAGTCTGAGAAACGCAACTTCACACTAGGGTGGCCAGGTGTCCTGGTTTGCAGAGGACAGTCCTCTGATCTGAAAAGCTGCCTGACCCAGGTCTGGTTTAAAGATAAGGGACCCTAAAAAAAGGAGCATGGGAGCCTTGAAGTAGCCTGTCAATTGTTAGAAGCACCTGGACAGCAGACTGAGCAGCCCGGCACATGGGCATCTGGTCAGGCTGGTCCAAGGCATTTTACTGCCGGAAGCAGAGATTCTGCATAATGACTGGGACCTGGGTTCAGACAGTACAATAACCCACACTCAAGGGTTGAATGTGGGGTGTCACTGAACCATGGGTTGTTGTTGAAATGTGGGTTATCGTGTTGTCTGAACCCAACCGAGATAACAAACGATGGTTTGTTATCACAACCCAACTACAAACCATGGGTTCTCTTCATGGGTTGCTCATATTTATGGTTAACAAGCCATGGCTTGTTAGCGTAGTTGGGTTCAGACAACACAATAACCCACGGTTCAACAACCACCCACACTCAACCGTTGAGTGTGGGTTATTTATTATGTTGTATGAAGCCATTCATAGAATCCAACTGGACTGGTGGTTGAATCTTACTTCAACAGTGGTGACGGGGCAGCATCTTCCACCACACCTGAGGACAGGAGGCTAGCTTTTGGGTGCACAGGGAGAGGCTAGCTTTGGGGACTCGGGGGGAATGGTGGGAGGCTGCCCCCTGCCCCTACATCTGCCAGCCTGAGCCCGCTGTGTCACCCTACCTAATGGTAGGGCTGGCCCTGTACCAGGTCACCGTCTTCTCCACTATAGGGAGAAGGATTGCATTTCCATTGAAATCATAGCCATTACTTCTAAATGTGCATCTGCACCCACTGAATTAGCAAATGGAAATGTGATGCAAATCGACCACTCTGGTGTTTACCTGCATGCAAATCAGAGAGAAGAGGTACCTACAGACCCCCATGCTCATAGATTTAACTTCTACAGACCCCGGGGAAGTGAGCTGAACCCTGAAGAACAAAAGCTTTAGGACCTCATGTTGTGATATGAATCACATTGACCAGCTGTAGCACAGTGTTTACACTTGGAGAGGAACAGAATGGCGGTAAACAAGTGTGTTGTGTCTTTCTACTTTCCCGTGTTCTTTCTCATGGGAAAGTTAGGCCCTGGGATCATTATGAGCTAGTCACATGGTTTGTATGTTCTGATGACGTGCTAACTTTTTTATCTGTCTGAAGCCATTTTAGAGAAGAGCAGGACTGCTTTCTCTATTCTTTCTCTCTTCTGGCTATCGCTTGCTGGACTTTGCAACAATGTAATGTCTTTGCTGAAGTGGAGTGAAGCTCAACCTACTCCACTGGAATTAATGCTTGCTATGCATTGTACTCTGCACATGGACTGTAACTAGGAAATGTATACTCTGTAGAACTTTACTTGCTAAGTGAATAAACAGGTAGAAATAGACCTGTGGTGTTACAGAGTGTTTCCTTGCTACTTGGATTAGTCTGCAGACCGGGGAAGCTAGAAGCTGGAGTCGGATTACAGGCAAGCTGGCTGGCAGCTTCAAACCGACACGCTGCGCAGAGGGGGGTGAGATCTGGAAGATCTGTGTGTGGAATAATGGGCCTCTATGCACAGACAGGATTATAAATCTCCCATCCAGCATACGCGGGGCTCTGCTGTCACTCATGCGCCATCACCTCAGTGGAACAACATTTTAAAACTGGGGTGCACAATCCACAGGCCCCCGATTACGTGCTGTGCAGCCCCCGTGCTCCCTCATACCGCCACTGAATTCCTCACTGTTCCTAGCTTTTATAGCGGCAGTCAGCCCCATTGTCAAAAAACACAAGCAGCCAAAAATGTCCTACTACACCAGGGATGCAGAAGCTCTTTCAGCCCGAGGGCCAAATTCCATTTCAGAGACGCTCTCGGGGGACTGCACTGCAGTGATGGGCGGGGCTGAATGCAAAAGGGGGGCAGGGACGAAAATACCAGCATATTTTAGCTTAAAGCTCATACTGCCAATAAGTAAGCTTTAAGGGAAGCATTTCAACCTTTTAGAATGTGGGGAAAACAGAGGAGGCTGGTGACTCCTGTGTCAGGGGGGGCTCCTTATCCATTGCAGCTTTCCGTTTGAGCTTTATAAGAGCTAGCCATGGTGCTGAACCCCACCCCCGAAATAGGGTCGCCACCATGGAGCACCATGGATAGCTGCTAATAAAGCTCAAGCAAAAGGATGCAAAGGATAAGGGGCCCCACTGACATAGGAGTCACCCGCCTCCACTGCGGAAAAATGAACAAAAGCCAGGGAGCCCACCCACCAATCAGTGGTTGGGGGAAAGGGGCGTGGCCATGTAGGGAACCCCAGAAGGCCAGATTAGAACTCTGGGCGGGCTGGATTTGGCCCCAGGCCTGAGGCTCTCGAGCCCTGTCCTATACCATTGCAGAAAGAAAACGCTGCCGGCAAGCTGAATGCACGTAACTCAATGCACACTTGGTTTGCAGGGCAAACGAAGCATCCTTCCTTTCTCCCTGCCCATCAACTGAAGCTGCTCTTGCTGCTGTCTGAACAGACGCCAGGGGAGCTTGTGGCAAGAATAAATGGAATTGCCGCAGCAGGATTGGAAAGGCCCTGTAATAAAAAAGAACCCTGTTTAGACAGGAAGTGTCCACAAGATACCACTGTCTGCAACCCATTCTCAAGACAGCCGGCGGGGTTGGGGCCTGGGAAGTAAAGGAAATCGGTTCCTTGTTAGGGTTCCCCAGCATGGGAGAAACATAAGAATATCACAGAAAGTTAAGAGCTGGAGGGCATCCTGAAGGTCATCTGTTCTAACCTCTTGCTCAATGCAGGATGCAACTGCTCCAGCATCCATGATAACCCCCCCCCATCTTCTGCTTAAGTACCCCCAGCGATGGAGAGCCCGCCACCTCCTGAGGCAGTCTGGTCCACTGTCAAGCAGCTCTTACTGTTAGGATGTTTCTCCTAATGTTTCTCCCAAGATCTGCTTTCCTGCAGTTTTCCACCCTTTGATTCTAGTCCTGCTTCGTCTTCTGCATGACAGTCCGTCAGAAATGTGAAGCCTGCTGTCATGTTCCCCTTAATCTCTTCTCCTCCAGGTTAAACATACCCAGCTCTTTCAACCGTCCCTCTTGACTTGGTTTCTGGATCCCTCCTCATCCTGGTTGCCTTTCCTCCAGACATGCTCTAGTTCAGTGTTCTCCAACCTTGGGTCCCCAGATGTTTTTGGCCTACAACTGCCAGCATGCCCCAGCCAGCATGGGGCATGCTGGGAGTTGTAGGCCAAAAAACATCTGGGGACCCAAGGCTGGAGAACACTGCTCTAGTTTGTCAATGTCCTTCTTAAGATATGGCACCCAGGATGGGGAGAGGAAAAAGAAGAAGGCAGCATTAATTTTGAAATATTAGAAGCCATATTTCTATGAGGCACACTTATCTATTACGATAGTGAGCTCTGTTGTTAAACATAATGACTGCGTTCAGAAAACATGATAACCCACACTCAAGGGCTGAGTGTGGGTTGTCATTGAACCATGGGTTGCTGTTGAAATGTGGGTTATCTTGTTGTTTGAACCCAGCCAAGATAGCAAACCATGATGAACAACCCACAGTTCACAACCCAGCAAGAAACCATGGGTTCTCTTCATGGGTTGTTTGTGGTTAACAAAAGCTTATTAGCACAGCTGGGTTCAGACTACACGAAAACCCACATTTCAGCAGCAACCCACAGATCAATGACAACCCACACTCAACCCATACTCAACCCTTGAGTGTAGGTTATCATGTTGTCTGAACCCAGTCAATGTGGACGACTCAGATTAAGGAAAAAGTCAGGAAAAAGGCTTGGCTCCGCATTGCGGTTAACTGCAGACTCACCCCTGGAATAGGGAAGTGTGCTTTTGAACATGGGTACACCCACCACCCACTGATTTCAGATTAGTGCAAAGCACAGGTCCCTAGAGGGAGATGGATAAGTTCTCTGAAGGGGAGATGGGGACCCCTGAAAATCTGGTGCAAAGCCAATTCTCCTTGCCCTTGTTTTCTCTTTCTTGCAGCTCCCTCTAACAGCGAACGCAAGCGGTGGGTGCCGACCAGAGTGGAGGCAAAAAGGGGCTACTGAGAAACAAGAGGGATTGGTATGCTCAAGGAAGCCCTGAGGTTTGTATAAGTACAAAAAAGAAAAAAGAAAAAAAGAAAGAAGTTAAGCAAGCAAACCTAAGGGGGCAAAAGACGTATTTAAATACTTTAAATTAAAAAAACAACTTAAAAACAATTAGCAGATTAATGCAGAAAAGGGATGGAATGAATTCATGCATTAGTTCTGGAACCAGATGGGCCCGTTCGCTAACATTTTTCAGTCGTTCCAAAACCAGCGCATGCCCCTACATCGGGCTTCTTGGAGGAAGGAGAGGAATCCGGTAAATCAATCTATATAAAATTGAATAGGGCTGCTGGAGCCAGATCAAATTGTTTCAGGGGCCAGATCAGGTGCACAGACTGGCGACTGGCCACTTCAATCTAATCAGTGAAGGAACACAGCTCACCACAGACAAGTGTGAGAACTCAAGGGGGCCCATCTTCTAGCAGGGGAGAGATCCAATTGCTGGTATCTCAATTTTTCCCTATTGTTTTGCATGCACAGCAGGGGTGGTGCTGGGTACCAAAAAGATCCAGAGCTCAGGCCCACTGGACAACAAAAAAAAGAAGCACAAATTTGCATATGCTAATTTACAGATGCTCTAAAGTCTCTCTGTTGAGCGTGTGTCTTTAAAGGACCCTGTCTCCTAAGAACACCCCCATTTGTAAAATAGGATGTATGGACAGGGGAGAGAAGGGCATTTGATTACAGGAAAAAAACAACAGAAAGATTGGGCGGGGGCAGCAGGAGGTGAAGCACATGTGAGCCAAAAGCCAGCTCATCCAGGGGGAGCAGATTTAGCAGAGATCACCAGGGCCCTTGCCCCTTTATTTCAGCCAGTGTGGCGTAGTGGTGAGGGTGTTGGACTGGGACTCAGGAGATCCGGGTTCAAGTCCCCGCTCGGCCATGAAGCTCACTGGGTGGCTTTGGGCCAGTCACTGACTCTCAGCCTCACCTACCTCACAGGGTTGTTGTGAGGATAAAATAGAGAGGAGGAGGAGGAGGAGGAGTATGTAAGCCGCCTTGGGTTTCTTGCAGGAAAAAAGGCGGGGTATAAATATAATAAATAAATAAGGAAGTAAGTACGTACGGACAGCAGGGTGGTGGGGCAGATGGCCTCTCAAAGATTTGGGCCTCCAACCCTAGTGGGCTGCCGCCTAACAGTGCTTCTGATGCACATTATTCTTCTCTCCTCCTACCTTTGCATCCAAGCACAGCACTTTTTAAAAGCTACTTTGCTCACAAAAAGATCCCCAAACTAGAAATAAGAAATTATACCATCTAAACGTGGACATCTGCCTGAACAAGGACAAGGAGCTTGCCTGTCTGTGCTTCTGAGCAACATTGTGATAAGACAGATTTATTTATTTTTTGCGGGCGGGCGGGGGACGACGACAAGGCAACCTGTCTAGAGAATCTGAGTTTCGCGGTGGTTTATCTAGGGGTGTTTCAACAGGGGAGAAGCGTGAAGCTGTGTTCCTGTTTTGATCTGTCAGGACACACAAACAATCCATCAGCTGCTGCAGTCAGATGCTGGCTTCTTCCCTTCCTGGAGTTCCCTTATCTTATCTTGCCACACACTTGTGGCATGCAACACTTCCTCGTGTTGTGGTCCTATCAGTAAAGCATTCCCCTTCCCTAGTCAAATAGGAGGGTGAAACTCTGCACACACACACATTCCGCTGGAACCAAGCAACAGCCTTCCTTTTGCCAGAGTATTCATAGTAACGGCGGCGCAAAGAAAACAGCAGGCACCTGTTCTCCCCAGTCTCCTGCAAAGGGCTACACTTCTTTTAGAAATAGATGTTAAAATCAACATTTAACAGAAGAAAGGCTGTGTACAGAGGAAGTGCCGAGTAGTACACTGAACATCCTGATCTTGTCTGATCTCAGAAGCTAAGCAGGGTCGGGCCTGAACCACCTTGGAATACCAGGTGCTGGAGGGAGGGACCAGAGCTCAGTGTGAGAGAGCACCTGCTTTGCATGCAGGAGGTCCCAGGTTCAATCCCGGCCTCCAGGTAGGGTTTGGAAAGAATCCTGCCTGAAACCTTGGAGAGCCGTTGCTGCCAGTCAGTGTCGACAGTACTAGGCTAGATGGACCCACGGGTCGGAGTCTGTATAAGGCAGCTTCCTAAGTAGAGTGTCAAACTAGGACTGGAGAGATCCAGGTTCAAATCTCCACTTAGCCATGAAGTTCCCTGGGTGACCTTGGACACCTCTCTCTCTCTCTCTGCCTAACCTGCCTCACAGGGTTGTTGTGAGGATTTTTTAAAAAAGGGGGGGGGAGAACCATGCATAGTACCTTGAGGTCCTTAAATTATTCAATTAATAGTATACAATTTGGACAAATTAAAACTGCACTTACATTGTTTCAAAGAAAGGAAATACTGTGAAACAGTCTTATTTCTTTTTAAGAATACTGTCTGTACATCTAGCACCAAACTCTCTCTCTCTCTCTCTCTCTCCACACACACACACACACACATGGTGTGTGTGTGTGTATATATAGTACAGAGCACACCAGCAAAGCAACAAGGAGCCTCTGGATCCACTATGGGTGCAGTCAGTCTTAACTTAAAATATTTAAGAAAAATAGGTAGACTAACAACAGAGTAATTTCAAAACATATTTAATGCTAAATGTTTTGGCTTCTGCCCTCATCAGTAGCTGGGATGTTAAATGGATACCAAGCATGGCAGTTGGGAGATGAAAATGCCCGAGTTAAATTGTCTTGCAACAGGTTGCTCTAGTTTTGGGGGGTCTTCTTTTTTTCTTTTTCTTTTTCTTAGTAAGAAATGCTGATTTGTGGGTATGGAATCTTGTTCTCAGGCCCATTGTAGTTCTTCCTACATATTGCATATGACATTCTCCCTCCGCCCACCTTTTTTTTTTACATTCAATTAAATAAATTGAATCCGTGGAATTGCATCCTGTCATCCTTCACCATTGGCTATGCTGGATGGGGATGATGGGAGTTGCAATCCAAGAACACCCTGAGTGATAAAATAAACCAAGAGAACTTACCTCTGGGCTCTTCTAGTATCTTATGAAAAGGACCAAAATGCACACTGACCAAGTGTTACCAGGTGAAGTCAAAGAGACACAGGTGAGGGAAGTGGAGTGGGTTGAGAGGAAAAGAGAATTAACCTTATGAGGAAAAGAGAATTAACCCTACAGTTGCAGACTAGCACTCTTTTACTCGATCATGTGACTTTTGGAAAACACTTCAGAGCAAATTTATGTTTTTTATGCAAGTCACCTTGTGCCCTTTTTGTGAAGAGGCGGGGGGGTATGAATGAAATAAATATTTTATCGTCGTCAACTAAGAATAATGCTGAAAGATTCAACAGGAGAGGGTTAATGAATGCTTAAAGTTGATCAAACCTCCTGCCCAGGTCTGGCCCCAGCAGCACACCCTTCCTTAGGCAAATGCAGGCAATATGTTGCCATGGGATCTAAATAGTTGTTTATTGATTGTTTCTTGCTACAGGACCATTTGGGTGTGTGTGTGTTCTAAATAGGAAGAACCAGGGCCGGATTAAGAGCATTATGGGCCTGGTGCTGAGGATTTTGGTGGGCCTTTTTATGGAAATAAATAAAATGAAGACGCAATTTTATATTAAAACAAATTAAATATTTTAATTACCATTAAAGTGCCAAAACTCAAAAACTCCTGCAGCTCATCAGTAAGGGTCTTCCCAATTTCCCCCAAATTATTAATTAAAAAAGAATAAGCAGCCACAACAAAAAGCCAGGAAGCTTTGCTTGACCAAGAATAATTGTGTTGTTCTTGTTGGTTTGTTTCGTTTTTGTTTTTGTTTTTTTGTTAAACTAGCATTTGAACAATTGAGCTGCGAATCAGAAAGATCTTTTGCTCGAGGCTGGAGAGAGAGGTCCCTTCTAAATCTGAATATTACAGACCCTAGCAAGCCCCCCATGTGCTTCAAAGAAATGTAGTAACAGTGATTGAAATGCAAAAAGCTACCGAAATGCTAATTTGAGAACAACAGTTCTTGCTAGGTCTTGCCTCAAGCCTGTAATGCAGATGTGCTTAGAACACCTTTCTAATCTTGAAAAAATCATTAATTATGCTGAATGATAACGATCAGAGCTTACTCAAATCCTGCCGGAAGTCCCTATATTGTGGGCCTATTTTCTGTTATGGGCCTGGGGCTGCAGCTCCAATAGCCCCTATCTTAATCCGGCCCTGGGAAGAACCACCTAAGGAAAAGGTAGATCTTCTTCCTGCCTCCCAACTAAGGATGCGGTAATCCAGGGGTCTCAATGGGAACAGAAAGTTCAGTTTGGAGAATGGAACTCAGGCACAAAATTTTGGACTCTGAAAGCTACCAGCATTTTGAGATGCTGTCTGACTCCTTAAGAGATCTGACATGGGAGCAGTGGATTTGGGGCTGTCTCTTGGGAGTGTTTAAGCTATATGCCTTCACCCATGCTTAACCTGCGTATTTGTAAATAAACACAAATATTACAGAATGCTGAGAAGTCTCCAGCGACCTCCTTCCAAAGGGAATCAAACCTGGGTAAGTGCTGCTGTGTTGCCCCAAAGCCCAAAAAACTGGAGTCAGCAATGCATTGCCATCTAAAGTGCACATCCCCCCGCAAGACCATTAAGTACAGAGTCTAAAATAAAATTACTTAACTGCAGTCTGCAGCGCGGACTGCCAAGTGGAGTCATGGGACAGAGGTAGCATTGGCTGTACCCGCTCTGGGTGTCTTGGGGCATTTAACAGGAGAGGCACTATGTGTCAAGCACCTAACGTGCCTTATCCAGCGGGGTCAGAGATGGTTGCAATGACCTGAGAAGCAAAGATCCGTTGGTCAGGGCCACTGACCTTTGGATTCCTCAAGAGTATTCACTTATCATTCCCAGGTGCCTCATTTCTGTGCTGCGTTTCATTTCAAAGGTGTTTCTTCAAAGACCACATCTGGAAAGTAACTGTTTGCGCGTGGCCTGCCTTACTTGGAGTTTCGTAGCAAAGTGTGCCGCAGCCGCCCCTCGCAGGTGACTAGTACAGCAAAACTGCCTTATTGGAGAGGTGGACATTTTAATCATCATTTTAATCAGGGGTGGTGCTGGGTGCCAAAAAGATCCAGGGCTCAGGCCCACAGGACAAAACCAAAACACCACAAATCTGCACATGCTCTAAAGCAGTGTTTCTCAACCTTGGGTCCCCAGATGTTTTTGGCCTACAACTCCCAGCATGCCCCAGCCAGCATAGCTGGCTGGGGCATGCTGGGAGTTGTAGGCCAAAAACATCTGGGGACCCAAGGTTGAGAAACACTGCTCTAAAGTCTGTGCATGCGTGTCTTTAAAAGGGCCCTGTCTCCTAAGAACACCCCTATTTGTAAAAAGGGATGTATGGACCTCCTGCAGGTGGCCCCTGGAGCACATCATGCAGGCCACATGCTGAAGCTAAGCAGGTATGAGCTGGACAGGCCAGTGCTTGGCTGGGTGACTGCCTGGGCTGCCCACGTCTGTTCTGCACGGAGCAGGGGGTTGGACTCGATGGCCTCATATAGGCCCCTTCCAACTCTACTATTCTATGACTCTTATGACAGGGGAGAGGAGGGCATTTGATTTCAGGAAAAAACCTCAGGCAGAAAGAATCAAGGGGAGGTAGCAGCAGGAGGTGAAGCACATGTGAGCAAAAAGCCAGCTCACCCAGGGGGATCAGATGCAACAGAGATCCTCAGGGCCCCTGTCCCTTTCTTTTAGCAAGTGACCATGGATAGCAAGGTGGTGGGGCAGAGGGCCTTCCAGAGATTCGGGGCTCCAGCTCTAGTGGGCCACCACCCCCTAACAGTGCCTCTGATTTTAATCACTTCAAGTTCCATCATCCATCACCACTGGTTATGTTGGCCAGGGCAGATGGGAGTTGCAGTCCAGCAACATCTGGAGGGACGTGTGTTGCCCGCCCCCTGCCTAGTGGGTAGATCAGTTTCATTATAATGTTTATAAGAGCTTCACTCACTTCACTGTAGGTTTTTTTTTTTTTAAAGGAGCACCGACATGAATATGCTCCCAAAAATTCTCTGTGGATTTCCTATGTCAATATTCTCTAGATACTGTCTGAATGTGTGTATATTTACAGAGCATTCGTTCGTATGCCCTTGAATACATTAATATTAATAAATTCACCAAATATACAGATATTCAATTAACTTTAAATACCCCTGTCGGTTTCACATGTTGGTTAAGGGCTTTCCATGTTCACACAAGCTCCAAAATACTGGGAAATCACAGCTGCTAAGGGCCACACCCTTAACAGATGTTTCATTTAGGCAATATGGACATGGTGTCCTATGCTGTGGCTAGTTCCTGCTTCATCACTACCTTGGAGATGGATGGCTGTCAGTGGCAGAGTGGCACACCCAAGTTCCAGATTTCTCTAGAATAGACATATGGACCTGATTCACACATAACACTAAACCATAATTTATTTAACCCATGGGTTGTTGAATTCCGGGTTGCGATGTGCAAACTGAGCTGTGCATACAAACCATGGTTTGTTAACCACAAACAACCCAGAAAAAGAACCCTTGGTTTGTTGTAAACTCTGGGTTGTTCAATCATGGGTTGTTATGTGCAAACCCAGAACCAGGGATTGTTCATGGCTTGTTTATCCAGGCTACAGAGGCAATGGACAAGAGTGGTACATGCCAGTACTACAGCACTGCAAAGGCATTTGGGATACAGGGAGGGAGCAGGCGAAGGAGGAGGGAGACAGACAACCCAGGTTTGAGAAAACAAACAGAGGTTTGTTTGATCATCAGTCAGATAAAACCCTGGCCAGGGCTACAAACCATGGGTTAAATAAACCATGGATTAGCATTATGTGCAAACCAGGTCACGGAGCCTACACAACTGAAGCTACCATTAGCTCTGCAATCATGAGCTTTATTAGCTCATTATTAGCTCTATCAGATCACAGCGAGCCACATCCTTAATGTCCCGTCAAGCAACTACAGTAATACCTTGGTTTGAGAGTAACTTGGTTTGAGAGCGTTTTGCAAGACAAGCAAATTTTTAAATATTTATTTAATTTTTTTTTACTTGATATACAAGCGACGTCTTGCAATACAAGTACTGTAGTACGGCTTAAATTAAAAATCTCTGTACAAATTTGGGGGGGGATTTCGTTTTGATATAAGAGTGTTTTGGATTACAAGCATGTTTCTGGAACGAATTATGCTCTCAATCCAAAATGTACAATGACTGTACATTTTTCCTGATTCAAGCTGATTTGAAAGCCTCATAATGGTCTTCCACAACCAATCTGGCAAGTCATGCATAATGCACTCTTACCTAGACACTAACAATTACACAAAACTATTATTTCATGAGCAAATGGAGCCAGATGCCAGATGATTAACACCCCCCCCCCCCGTATCCCACTGTCCAAGTGAGATGTTCCTGCTTACGTACCTTCAAAAATGCTACCAATGAAAATAAAAAAATGCTCACAAACACGTCATGAGGCACATATTAACACTGAAGACTCTACCCTACCAGGGCTGTCTTGAAACGACAGTGATCATCACGTCAAAATGGGTTATTTTGATTCGATTTTTAGCAAAACAAGTAAGAATGCCTTGCAAAATCCCAAAGGTGCTTTACTCGCCAGCAGCCCCAAAGGTTTGAGTGGTGACCCATACCGCATGTTTGTCGGGGGGGGGGGATTGGAGATTGACAGTGCAGCCTTATACACGTCTAATCAGAAGTAAATCTCATTGAGTTCAGTGGGAGTTACTCCCGAGTAAACACACTGACGAATCAGCAAAAGGAATCAGTGAAACAAACGAGGGTCTGGGGCAGTGATGGCGAACCTATGGCACGCGTGCCACAGCTGGCACACAGGGACCTCTCTGTGGGCACTCGAGCCATTGGTCGCCAGATTGCGAAAAGACCGTCCCCTTCTGCATTCAGCGTCGGGTTTCCATAGTAACTCCTCTCCACTCATTCCTTGCTGGCCTCCACAGGCAGCCACACACTCCAACACCGCCACCCCCAGAAGCGGACTGCGCAGGCACCCAGCCCTCCTTCTAACTGAACAGACAGCTCAGAAGCACAGCGCGCGTGCGTGCCCCTGAATCTTTGCGCGCCCGGTGAAGAGCCATGCCCTGAGACAGAGCAGAGCGGGGCGCAATTAGCTAGTGCCCCCTCCTCCTTCCTGTCAAATTTAAGGCACTTTGAAATAAATAAGTTGGTTTTGTGTTGCAGTTTGGGCACTCGGGCTCAAAAAGGTTCGCCATCCCTGGTCTGGGGGATATATTTCACAAAACCATTTCTCAATTAATCATTGGGTCAATTTCACAAATTGCCTCTCGCCAGCTCTAGCTCAAACCCGCCTGCTGCAAGTGTTGAAGGGAGTTAAAAAAAGGGGGGGGGGAGTTAAAAAGGAAAGGGTTAAAAATGAAAACAACAACAAACCCTTCCCTGTGCGCTGTGCAGTCCTGACCCTGCTAGCCTTTTCCTACCTACATGTGGGGGGGGGGGGAGATGTGCATGTTAATTTCCTTCACGCCCCCACCATGGAATCTTTCCCCATGTAATTACATCAATTTAATGGATGCAGGAGTTTAAATTTCCCTGTGGTTTAAAACATCGCCTGCCTAGCCCATAGCATGAGGGCTAAAGATCCCTAATGTGGGAAGGCAGTATCTGGATGGCCACTCAACAACCGAGCATTGCTGATTTTAGATGTGTGGATACTGACTAGGGCTGCAAGCCCAGTGTTCTCCAACCTTGGGTCCCCAGAAGTTTTTGGCCTACAACTCCCAGCATGCCCCAGCCAGCTATGCTGGCTGGGGTATGCTGGGAGTTGTAGGCCAAAAACATCTGGGGACCCAAGGTTGGAGAACACTGCAGTAATCAACCAAAGCTTGAGTTGCTTGATTCATTAATGGGGACATTTAAACAACAGACTGGTTGCGACTGCTAGCTCTTGTTACATTCCTGTACCCCGTTTCTGAGAGGCAAGGAATTTCAGGGGCTCCAGCACTTACTCAGACATCAGTTTCCTGAGGACGACCCTGGAAGCTTGTGGCATTTCTTTCATGAAAAGTTTACACTGAGCTCAAGATGAGGGTGCATGAGTTTCCCAGTCCAACAGACCTCTGCCTCCAGCTCAGCTGCAGTTAGGGATTTTTCTCCAGAGATCCCATGTCAGCTCTCTTCTCCCACTTCTATCCAAAACTCTCCTGCCTGACTTCCTGCTGCCCCCCCCCCCCCAGGCCTAGTAGAACAAAAGCTACCAATTCAAGAGCTACACAGTGTGTGTGGGGGGAATCCTGAATCAATTTGTAATGAGACACTGAAGGTAATTTAGACTGACCCCAAGCACATAACGGTATATCGTTGGGTTTTTTTTCTTTTTTCTTAGACATGTTTCTACTGGTAACTAAAGAGGAAAGAAGATATCAAAAATGTTCTTACCTTCCAACCACAAGTGAGAGCTTTAGGGTGCAATCCTATGCATGTTTAGACAGAAAAAAGTCTGGCTGGGGAACGCTGGGAGTTTTTTTTTTTCTGCCTGAACATGCATAGGATTGCACCCTTGTTTTCTGCGGTGGTGGCAGCATCAGGATTGCAAGGACTGAATGCAGCTTAGCCTAGTGGGGACATAGATTTATTTATTTATTTATATTTATATCCTGCCTCTTTCCCCTGCAAGGAACCCAAGGTGGCTTACATAATCTTCCTCTCCATGTTATCCTCACAACAACCCTGTGAGGTAGGTTAGGCTGCGAGTCAGGGACTGGCCCAAAGTCACCCAGTGAGCTTCATGGCCGAGTGGGGACTAGAACCCAGATCTCCTAAGTTCCAGTCCAACACTCTAACCACTAGGCCATGCTGGCTCTATAGTGCCCACCCCTGCAGGGCCCACTGTAATCTAGGTGTCTTTCCCCTGTGCTGTGAAAGGCATTTTGCTAGTATCCAGTATGCACAAAGCTGGAGAGCAAGCTGGAAGTCTTCAGAACCGAATCGAAAGATCTGCAGAGCAATTATTTGTAGCCCATACAAGTAAATCAGTATTCAGCAGAATGCAGGAAGCGTCAATCAAGGACACAAATATTTAAAACAGTAGTTAACTTTATTGAAATGCCCCCCTCCCCCAACTGTATAGTCTGTGAACAAAGAAGTGTCTCCAACCCCTATTACCCCCCTGCCCCCGCGCCCCAGCTACAAAAAACCTGAACTATAATCATGAGAAATAAGCGACAGGAAACCCGCAGCACTCAGAAACCCACAGCAGCACTCAAAAAGACCACATCGCTAATTCATCAAAGTAGTCCTATAATTCACAAGCCGGATGCAAAAGAGGCTACTGCTGCGCCAACCCAGTGTTCCTCCGCGCAAAAAGGCTAGATGTTTGGTGACCGGAAGAGAATTCATGCATTAAAAAGAGCACATTTCACTGCTCTGTTAAAAATGAGTATTTCCATCAAGTCAGTAGACCTTAATGATTTGTCACAAGGTTCAGCCAGGCCAGGCCAGGCCCATCATCTGGAGTAGCAGCATTCACAAAACAGTGTCCTACCCCACACTTTGTGCTCTAAAAGCAAAGATGCACCCACTTCGACCATCAGGGAAGGCTTTCCACTACCAATGTGCTGGCCATGGAAGCTCAGTGCTGTGCAAAGAATTCTGGGACATGTTCTTTGGTCACATACGCAGAGCTGGTGCCAGGTTTGAGGGGGCCCTAGGCAAAATGACCTCTGCTGGGCCCTCTCGTGCTTACCTGGCAGCGGTTAAGCAGCAGCACTCTGAGCAATGCTACAAGCAGCAGCTGCAGGCCAAGTCTACCTGCTCTTTTAACATCTCACAGTGCCACTGAGTGATGCTAAGCCAGGGGCATTCTGGGAAGTTAATATGACAGTTAAGCCCAGCTGCTCAGAAGTCCAGGCTGGATTTATTTCTTTAATTAGGAGTTCAAGACAGGCATCGGCAGCAAGCCCTGCCAAACTGATATATGCCATCCCAAGGATTTGTAGGAGATAATTGGGGGGGGGGGGAGATGTATAGGCCAGGATCAAATTTAAAAAAGAGAGAGAGAATAGTACAACTAGTTCCATGCACCGAGAAGAATTTCGGATTTGTGTTCCTCAAAACATTTGCATGCAACATCATTTTAAACAGTGGGGAACCTTAAAAGCTGTGCGCGGTGTGTGACACAGGGGTCTATGGTTCAAAGTGTGTGCGTGCGTGCATGGGGGGGGGGAAGTCAACAATTCCCACTGGGTGTGCCCAAGCAGTTGTTTGGATTATGAACCAATAATAATAATAATAATAATAATAATAATAATAATAATAATAATTTGCCTACCCATTGCTTTTTGGTGACCTAATTTGGGGTTTCCCATTTTCTTGGACGCTGTGTTTTTTTTTAAAACTTAGGAATGATGAAAAGACTTAAACATAGGTCTGTTAATTGACATGCAGCCTGATCCTAAGCTTGTTCACTCAGAAGCAAGTCTCACTGAGTTCAATGGGACTTGCTCCCGTACACAGGATTGCAGTCTAAAGCACTTAGGTGCAGGCCTGCTGGAGAACATCAAAGATCCTTCTTTGCCCGGTATCCTGTTTCCAACACTGGCCAGCTAGATTCCTCCATGAAGCCCACAAGGAGGTCATAAAGATTATGAGCTTCTCTTGCTTGTACCCAGATAGACTGCCTCTAAACACGGAGTCTTAGTTATCGTGGCTAATAGCTACTGATAGATTTGTCCACCATAAATATATCTAATTCTTCATAAGGATTTCCTCGCTGGATCAAACCCAATAACAATAAAACCCAATGAATTTATTTAAGGAAGCATCCAGGCAGTTTCTGACAGTGGCATCAGCCAGATGCCTTGGGGAAGCCCACAAGTAGGATACCAAATTTTTAGGGTAAGAATTAGATATATTTATGGTGGATTATTATTATTATTATTACAAAGAGGTTTACTGTTCCAAAGCATTTTGGACCTCATTTCAGGGAAATGTACAGAATATAAATAGAGTTTGTGTTTAAAAATGCACATGTATTCTTTAATTATACTCTTTAATTCTCTAACATGCCTAGAAACAATACTATTTTTACAAACAAAATTCCAGAAGTAATCTCCTTATAAACTGTACAAAACAGAAACATATATTTTATAACAGCATTCCACAGAAATGAATAGACTCACTCTGTATAGCCCAATTCGATCGTGCTTGCTCTTCAGTCTCCCGTGCTGTGATGAATCAAGGAGAGGTCAAACTAATTTGTGTTTTAGTCCTGATTGGAAACAGCTGTATCTCAAAGTAGTGTTGCAAGGCTGAGAGACTCATTAAAGGCCAAAGGGAGTCATTGTATTTAACTCTAAAATCTACCTGGCTTCTTTTTTTCCAAAAGAAACGTATCTGTTTATAACTTTCCTCTATTGCCCAGAAAGAAATTATCTCTTACTCTATGGGATTTATCTTTCCAATGTGATATCAGTGGTGCTCCCACATTTCAATGTTTGATGTTATTCATATGTTCTCCTTTATGAGGTCTGAAACACACACGAACAGTAAACCTCTTTGGAATTAAATATTTTTTTTGTCTACCCCATGGCTTTTTGGGACCTACCACGCCCAACTGTGCCTATTGTACAGAAAACATATCAATTTGGAAATAGCGTAAGATTCAGGGCTTGATTTGTTTTTGGTCTCAGCCCCATAAACTGTTTTCTGTGCCAAGGCTCAGACCTGGAATATACAGCAGTAATAACGAAGAAAGCACCTCTGGGAACGCGCAAAGTGCATTTCATTTTCAACAGAACAACCACAAGCAGTTCCCAAACAGCTGGGATTAGGTAGTGAGGCTTTAAGTAAGAGGGTTGCATTCCAGGCAGGCTTGAAGGCAAAAACCTTTTTTTCTTTTCTTTTAAAGGAACTTCACTACTGTGCATTAAATTCAAGAACTACTATATGAGAGCCAGTTATACTGCAATCACTTTTAATGCTCATAATTCACTATTACTGCGCAGTTGTTCCAATTCTACAGATTGGTAAATCACAGCCACAAAGGAACTTTCACATGACTATGGAAAAAATAAGTTCCATTAACTTGTTCCACAGGGCCAGAATTAATTCTATCTAAAAATATATAAAATGCCCAAGGAAAGATACACATTTATGTTTAGGAACCCCCTTTATAGCCCTGTCAGAATAGTTGAATACATAATATGTAGTTCCAAACAGTCTAGAAGATACATATATAAAGTTTGTAAGCTGATGAGGTTAAGGTTTATTCCAGAGATACCATCCAGTGCCAAAGGGGGGGAGGAAAGAGAACCCCATGCTTGAAACTCTCCTAAAAAATAGCTCATTTTGTGATCAAAACTGCATATTGAGTATCAGCTGTATAAATTCTAGTTTTTAAATATCATATTACTTGAATATTTATATATATATTTTATATAGCACCTTTCATAAGGAGGACAAGTTCTAAGAGCTTTAAATACATACATACATACATACATACAAACAAACAAACTACTGAGGACACCTTGAGAGGAGGGAGATACCACAGGCAAGCATCAGACTACCAATAGCACAGCTTTGGATCAAGGCCACACAACTAGAGTTAACTCAGGTCTAAGATCCAATGGCAGGAATCTTACCATGCTCAAGGAAACAGCAGCAGGCTAAAAGACAACGTTTGAGGCAGATGCACTGTTTCCTTAATAAGATAGTAGCACCCTTCCCCCCCCCCCCCCCAAAAAGAGGGAACACTCAGGCTATATACTGCTAAAGTTTGTGTCCCCCCAAGATAGATTTGGGTGCATGGTGCACAGACTGCATAGGATTTCAGCTTTCCCATCTGGGCCTTTGCAATTCAGATTCCATTCAGATTAGGTTTAATGCACATGTTTTCAGTGCTTCCTCGCTGCCCGCTTTTGTTACCATTTGCATTCTCTGCTTTCCTCTTGGTTTGCTTTCTCAGGGCGATTCAGATATTTACAGTGCTTGATTGTCCACGCAAACCATCTCCCAGTACACCAGAGGTGGGGGACCGCAGGCCCACAGCCAAAATCTGGCTCTCCTTGGGGCCAAATCCAGCCCTCTGTAGTTACCCGGATGGGCCTAGTCCCACCCTCTAGCACCACCTCCGATCCCCCCCCCCAACTGTTTGGTGATTTCCCAGCATTTGCAGTCCCCCCCCCCCCAATTCTATAAGGTTGAGGGTGCCTCTCCTAAGGCTCACTTACTGTCTGCAAGAGCTTTGAGCTAAAATATGCTGGCATTGTGGCTCTTCCCCCTTCCCCCTTTGGCCTCACCCACTCACCACCGGAAAGTGGCTCCCCTGAGAGCTTCTCCGAAATTGAATTCGGCCCTCGGGCTGAAAGAGGTTCCCCACCCTTGCAGAACACACACCCAAGTGTCACGTGAATGCGGGCGATCATGGTTATTGCCTGCAAACGCAGGGACACTTCTTTCAAGTTTATGCAATTGCAAGCGCTTTCAGGTCAGCAGTCATGATCGGCCACTTCTAAATGTGAAGTATGCATGCGAAAGTGAGCGCGCGCACACACTCACAGAGATGGCAACATGGCCTGTAGAAACAAGGCGTCCAATGCCTCAAGCAACTCCTTAGAACTGTTTCAAGTCACCCCAGCAGATATGTAGGATTTCACCGGGAAATGTGCTTGCTAAATAGTATGAAAGTACAGCATGCAGATCAACAGTCGCCCTGAAAAGAATGATTTCACGGCTACTAACAGCGACATTCAAAACGAAGATCATAGAAGTGTATCATTTTATGCTTCACAACATGATAATTACAACTTACCTGTAGTGCCACTAAGCAGGTAATCCAGTAAGTATCGACTGCACTCTGCTTAGAGACGCCAATTTAAAAATTACACGTTCTGCCTTTGCAATACATGTTTACAACGTCTAACGACATGTAGAAGGGGCAGGATCAGCCATTTCCCCCTGCATGCCTAGCTACCATTCTGGCAGCTGGAATGCAAATCAACTAACACTCCCTGATAACAAGGAACTTCAGACATTATGCCTCTTGGGCTTTTCTCCAACAGTAACCCTGCTGGAACGAGAGAAAACACAGGATTTGTGTTTTAAGAAATACACTACTGAATGTCATAGCACAGATGGATGCTGCGCCAGGGGAAGCTTACAGTTACCCGAGCAGCCTCTTTGAGACAAGACATAAGAGGTGCAGAATGAAAGAATGACACACACATCCAACCTGATCACAACAAATGTAGCATCCTCAGTAAGCCACCCTTGCTGTGGCGGGGTATGTGTGTGTGAGCATGTGCACGCGTGTACAGTGGAATGGGATCTAAGAGGCTTGTAGGAAAAAGGAAGGCTGACATAACCTTCCTATTTCATGTGATGATTAAGCTGTTTGTTTGAAGAAGTGGGAATCTCAGCACATCCTCAAGATCCTTTGGGCAAGGAAGTTTCTGTATACCTCCCAAGATTTTGGCACTGAACGCAAGAACATAAGAAGAGCCATGCTGGATCAGAGCAAGGGTCCATTTAGTCCAGCCTTCTGTTCACAGTGGCCAACCAGTTGCCTGTGGGAAACCCACCAGCAGGACATGACTGCAACAGCACCCTCCTGCCCATGTTCCCCAGCAACCTAGGCATACTGCCTCTGATACTGGAGGTAGCATATAGCCATCAGGACTAGTAGCCATTGATAGCCTTATCCTCCATGAACCATTGGCTATAGGTAAGAGCATGGAAGAGGGGGGGGAAATCAGATCAGAAGAATATAATTTTGTGTTATATCCAGGGTGAACTTAAATTACTATGTACAAAACTCAGACCTTTAAAATATTGCAAATATGATAAACCCCATCCACAAAATGTCAACATTTTCCACCTCCAGGTCATCAAAAACGTCCTGGAGTAAAAAAACAACAACCATTTTTAAAGTCCAGCAGTGGTAAAAGGGACTAGGTACTTAATACAATGAGGTCATTTCAAACAAGCAACGTCTTGCCTCAACAACTCATGTGCCCCACATTATTTCACTAGTGTCGGCACAGCGTAACAGGATGGTCACCTAACACAAACACTTCACCAATAGTTATCAAAATGCGGTTCTGGTTAGGCCAGGGAACACTGGCTTCCCCACGATGCAATTCGGACAGCTGCTGTGTGAAGTCATCTTTTACCCTCACAAAGGGATAAAAAAAAGCTCATTCTTTGTTCTCGTACGTCTTTTGGACAGTCGCACGTGTCATCTCCAGATCTTCAGGGTATCGGATCTCCAACTCTGCGTTTGCTACGTAGTGAGTGCCGGCAAACTCGGTAAAGTAGCGGCCAATGTCCGGGTGAGGGATTTCATGAGGCTCCATGTTATGCGCCAGGTTCTCTGCAAGAGGAAGAAAGAGCAAGCTACTGTAGCTGTGAAGTGCTGGGAAGGAATGGCTCATGTCTGCTGCTATTCAGGGACTTTGCTGTCATTTAGAATTGGCGCCAGCTCCAGCAATATGCCCCACTTTGTAACTTAGCTCTGTGAGTTTGCTAATGACTAACACACAAATCTATGTAATAAAACCCTGACTGCTTCTTCTTCTAGGGCAGTGTTCTCCAACCTTGGGTCCCCAGATGTTTTTGGCCTACAACTCCCAGCATGCCCCAGCCAGCGTAGCTGGGGCATGCTGGGAGTTGTAGGCCAAAAACATCTGGGGACCCAAAGGTTGGAGAACACTGTTCTAGGGAAAGGCAGCTTCGGGAGAGCAGAGTATTCAGCAGAGTCGAGAACAACTGTGTGCACGAGCTTGACCTGCACGCGTACATTGGAAGAATACAATACTACATAACTTCATCTGTGAAAGGTTGCACGGTGCCCCAAACATGGTGTACTTCCACAGTAAGCTCAGTGCCAAAATCACATGTCTGCACGCACCCTTACATTCTTACTGCATCCAGGATGATTAGCTGAGCAGGATCCAAAGTATCACACAGAGTTGTGTCCCTCGCCAGCGGCTGGTTATGTTTGGGCAGCTTGAAAACAACATTCAAGAGAGGAAGGCTTCACGTATTTAGCTAGACTCGGCAGCCTGTCAAAGTTTGCCCTCGCCATAACCGTCCCCCGCCCCTGACAGGGCTGGGTTTTCAGGGAAGGGGCCGTCGCTCAGTGGTACGGCACCTGCATTGCATGCAGAAGGTACCAGTTTCGATCCTCGGCATCTCCAGGTAGGGCTGGAAAGTTGCTGCCAGTCAGTGTCGACAATACTGGGCTAGATGGACCCAGGGTCTGACTTGGTATAAGGCGGCTTCCTATGTGATGGAACCAATGTGATGAGGGGTGTGGGCTGATCCCTGTCGCACTGAACCTCAAACATATTGAGAAAGCAGCAAGAAATCTCGCTGCTTCCAAAGTGTCCCTCTCCAATGCTCAGTGTGGAATTGGGAGACCATTTCAGGTGTCTGCACAAGTTCAAGGGGACGCTGCCTGGAGATCCTCAAAGAGCAGGGGGATATCCAAAGCAAGTGCCGCATGAGGGAAGAGTCTCCTCTCCTATATAGGCTTGGTAAGGCTGGGGATCCTTCCTGACGCTCTCCTCTGGGCCTGAGCAAAAGATGCAGTCTCAAGTGGCAAAGCAGCAAGTGCCTCTATCGCTGGATCCCTTGCACAAGGCCCTCCGTTCTGGATTCATACTGTGTTGGCGAGGTGCCCCTGCCAAAGGAGGGGAGACGGGTGGCTACAAGAGAGAGGGCCTTTTCAGTGGTGGCACCCCCGTTTGTGGAATGCCACCCCCAGAGAGGCTCGCCTAGGTGCCTATGCTGTGGCCTTTTTCGGCACCAGAAGACCTTTCCATTTCCCCAGAATTTTTAGTTACATGTTTTTACCACCTCTTTACATCTTTGACACCAATTATCCCCCCCCCTCCCCCGGACTGGTTTTAGACATGCTGGCTTTGACCGATTTTATGCTGGTTTGGATAGTTATATGTAGTTGCAGCGATGAGGTTTTAATATATGCTCCCATTTTATTTTGATTATATGTGCTGTATTTTACTGTTTTCGCAACATTTGTAAACTGCCCAGAGGGCGCTGGTGATGGGTGGTGCAAACATATGGTAAATAAAGGTTGCTGAATCAATAGGTAAATGCCCAAGTGCTGCGCCCTCCAAATAACTACCAGGGCCCTTCACCCTATCACAGTGTTCTCCAACCTTGGGTCCCCAGATGTTTTTGGCCTACAACTCCCAGCATGCCCCAGCCAGCAGGCTGGGGCATGCTGGGAGTTGTAGGCCAAAAACATCTGGGGACCCAAGGTTGGAGAACACTGCCCTATCATATTTGATGCCGCAGTTCCACCGAGCAGACTCATTCTCAAGGACCTCTACCAGCAAGCAATTGCCAGCTTCAAATTGCATCATGATCTAGGTCTTCCTCCCTCATCACCAGCTCCCCCCTTGCAAGATTCCTCTTTCCGGAGCTCATCCTGCTTCCTCAGCTAAGGAGGGCATTCTGCAATATGCACTGTATTGTGTGCCTCTGAGGGCAAGGTTTTAGACTATGTGAGTCAGAACAAGAAGGGGAGGGGGCAGGCAGATTGGAGAAAAACACTTCCAGTCATGATTTGTGTTGTGGTACAGAGTGCCCTCTAGTGCAAGAACCCAGTATTATTTCTTCCAAGTTCCTAAGGCAGGGCTCTCCAACCTTGGGTCCCCAGATGTTTCATAGTTCATAGAGTTGGAGGGAGCCTACAAGGCTATCGAGTCCAACCCCCTGCTCAATGCAGGAAACCAGAGGAGGGGTCTCCCATCCAAGTAATAACCAGGCTTGACCCTGCTTAGCTTTCCACGCTCAGACAAGCTGAGCCAGCATAAGCCACACAGCTCCCAGCAGCCAGCATGGCTAATGGCAAGGGATTCTGGGAGCTGTAGTCCAGCAACATCTGGGGACTCAAGGTTGGAGAGCCCCCCTGTCCAAGTAAAGCAACCTTTCTCAACCTGGTCCCCTCCAGATGTTTTGGATGAAATTTCCCAGCATTACTGACCACTGGCCATGTTGGGTAGGGAACTGAAGTCCAGGACATCTGGAGAACACCAGGTTGGGGAAGGCTGGTGTTAAGACAGCTTGGTCTCCGGAGAGAATCCTGTGCCTCACTTTTCTAATGTGGGTGGGATACATGTTCCTGGTGTTGGAAGGAAGCCATAGGCTAGAGATTCTGTTGGTGTACCAGCCATCTCACTGCCCAGAGATACTTTGGCTGGAGCTCATCTAGGAAAAGGTGCTGAAATCACCTTCTAGGGCCTGCCCGACAATGAATCTGAGAGACCGATTCTCAAAACCCTTCTTATTGCCTCCCTCTCTCACGGTTTTCCGCTCCTCTGAAATAGTGGGCAATCCCTTGCCCAGCCATGTAGGTCCTTAATTATTTCAGCAAGTGCAGACCACACCTTCTCAAATCTATCTTGGCAATCAGAAGTGCCGAGGACCAGATCCTTCTCAAAATGAATGCTGACTTTGGCATGCAGTACCATATTCTGCAGCTTTTCTGACCTTCCACACAGAATGCATGTTCCTTTAGTTCTGACTCCGGTTTATTCTTTGGCTCCTACTTCTGGCTTGCTTCTTGGTTCTGACTCCTGCTTTGTTCCGCTGCTCTGACTCCCTGGCTTGTTCCTCAGTTCTAATTGTCCGGCTTCTGGTTCTGGAGTCCTGGCTTATGGCAGACAGCTGCCTACAGCTGGGGCTTGACAGCTATTAAATGGTTTGAACTTAATAGGTGGACAAACCTCTTTTTACTCTTGAGTAGGGGTGCAAGGCATGTATCCCTCGAGCTGTCTGGCAGCTCCCAGCTTCTGCTGCTGCCAAAAAAAGAAAAAAAGCGAGGGGGGGGGGGAGAAACACTATAGGAACAGGTTTTTTGTGGTTCCTGCTGATTCCTAGAGTGCTTTCTCTCCCCTCTTTTTTAGCAATCAGGTTGGGGTGGCTGGAAAAGGGAGGGGGCTTCAACACCCTGATGCTGCGACATGGAAGAGATGCTGTTCCTGCAAGACCAAGATCTGTGGCTGCCGGGGTGTGTACGGGCAGTGTGCCAACGTGTGTGCGCACGCACGTACGTACGGCCCCCGCCACCCCAGCAGACACCCAGTGCGGCCTCTGGGGCCGAAAGGTTGTGCATCCCTGCTATTAAGGGTGAGCCAGTGCGGTGGAACAAAGCCGGAGCCAGAGCCAAGAAGCAAGCCAGAGGTTGGAGCTGAGCAACGAACTGGAGTCAGAACTGGAGTCGGAACATGCACACAGAAGCACATCAGAGCCAGGAAGATGTTACAGCTCAGGTGTGATCCCAGCCCCTGCAGGGAGTCTCTTATAAACTTTTTCCAGTAGAGGCTGGTGGCTCCAACCAATGTCAGTGGGTCGGTATATCCACTCTGGGTTTTAATCTGAACTTTAAAGGAGTTATCCATGGTGCTGAACTCTATCCCCCCAAATAGGTTCATAAATATTTTCTTGCCCAGGCAGGTGCTGCAACCCGCAGTTCCATGGCTCACCACACGAGGCAGCTGCCCACAGGGCCAAAGGCCCTAGTTCTGGCCTCTGCTGCTCACGACAATAGGTTAGCCGAGGGCGACCAGCGTGCGTTGCAAAATCCGGGTTCCCTTCCCATACAGGGATAAAGGGGCTGAACACACTTCCATGAATGAGCAGCTCCAACGCGCTGCCTGCCTACCTTGGGCAGCATAGCGGCACGACCCGTCCTCCACCAGTACGTTGTAGAAGGGCTGGTGGGGACCATGTGGCAGGCTATGGACGTTCATGTTGCGGATCCACTCGTGCCCCATCATGCATGCCGGGTCCCAGCCGTAGATCACACAGTTATAGCCGTATCTAAATGAAAAAGAGAGGAAGGGGGCACAAAGCTCAATCGATGGTTGAATCGGAGGCTATCTGGCAGGTACACACTCTGGGGGGGACGGAGAGGTTCTGCTGGAAGAACACCGACGGCCAAAACGAATGGAATTGGCAGGATACCAAGTGCAAGTTGAGACTGCGTGAAGGCAATGAAGCTCGATACATGCATTGCAAGTCAGGGCACGACAGGGAAAGATGGGGAAGCCGCCAAATGCATTGAGCACTTATTTAAAGCATTTTAAAAACGTGATCTTCAGCCAAAGAGGCTCCCAAGAACAACATCCATAGCACCAGCAAACACAACTCAGCCCCTCCCTGCCGGCTTACAATCGAAAAGATTGATGCGGAAGAAAAAAGGGATGAGGAGGGAAGAGGAAAACAAGTAGACTAAGGCATCAGCTCTTGAAGCAGGGGTGTTGAACCTTTTGCGGCCTGAGGGCCACATTCCATTTTGACGAAGCTCTCGGGGGAGGGACTACATTCCAGTAAGAGGCGGGGCCGAAGGCAAGCTAGGGGTGAGGCCAAAATACTGAAAATACCAGCATATTTTAGCTTAAAGCTCTTACTGGCAGTAAGTGAAGCCTCCGGAGAGGCATTTCAACCTTTTCAAACGGGGGGAAAAACCTGTACAGAAGCCGGGAAACCACCAAATGATGGCTGGTTGGGGCTGTGTAAAGTGGGTGTGGCCAACTGGGGAAAACTGCGGCTGGGCACTCTGAGAGAGGCTTTCACAAAGTTCCTATTAGGACCAATGGAAACAGTTCAGAGAGAGAGAGAGAGAGAAAGGGAAGGAGCCAAATGGAGCTGGTCTCTCATGGCTCCTGCGGTCCAATCCCTCCCTCTGCTGCGGCCAGAGGGATCAGCTGCTGCTAGGTAGCAGTGGAGGGAGGGACGAGCCTGACAGAGCTGGACTCACTGGGCCCGGAACCCTTCTGTTGGGGATCGCTAAAATAGCTGGGAGAGGATATTAAAAGTTTTTATCTCTCCCCTCTCGCGTTAGCAAGTACAGCAGAGCTTACCCCAACTACAGCGGAAAAAACATGAGCGTGTGGAGCTGCTGGTTAAAGCAGCAATAGCATTTGGCAATTACAGGCTGCCCTTCTGGGCTGACTGGATCTTTACCTGGTTTTCTCCTTTATACTACCAATAAGACAAACAGTCTTTTGGAGGTTAAAAAACAGAGTTTACTCACTCAGATCTTGCAGATTGGATACAGGCAGGCTTAAGTATTTACAGTTGTGCAGGAATCATCTGGTAGCTGATGTGTTCTGAACTTGGGAAAAGTTCAGAACTGCTTCTCCAGCTACATCTTCACACATGCTGCACTTACAAGTTCATGGCTCAGAGTGTTTCCCCGGGCAGGAAGAGAAGGCACTGACTACACCCACATCCTGACGGAATGTGGCCTGTGGTCCCCCATCTCCCCACCCCGCTCTGCAGGCTGATGGAACAGCTGCTGCTAGATGACAATGGAGGAAGCAGCCCTTTCCTTTGCAGGGGCAGGAGCCCAGCTCAAGCCTGGTCTCCATATGCCGCAGGATTACGTGGTAGTGTCATACAGTCCACATCAGACTGCTGTGTGTGTGTGTGTGTGTGTGTGTGTGTGTGTGGCAGGAGAGGATCTCCCCCCCCCCTGATAAAAACAAAAACAACCCTCCCTGTGTGTGAAAACTAAAAAGACTAGCACAGTAAGGAGTTTCTTTCCCAGGTCATATTCTTGCAGGGGGGGAATAACTCTTCTATTTGCAGGAAGTTTCGCAGGAAGTACAAAGTACAGTGGTGCAGTGGAGCCGGGGCTCGCAAGGATGCAGCACCAATACTTTTTTATTAGCAGGGATGCTGATATCAATGTGCCACCCCGCTTCAGACTTCTCTGCTCTCTCCGAGTTCAGCAGCAATCCTCACAGCAGCTGGGGGGGGGGATCAAGTTCCCCAGCAACAATATACTGTTCCCTGTTGTAATGCAAAGTATTTTATTTATTTATTACATTTTTATACCGCCCAATATGGTTTGGCCTTGAATGGGCAATGAAGACTTCGCTTCACAAAAGACCTGCTCCTGGTGGTGATGAAAACTGCTAGAACTGGTTTGTTGATCTGGATCAACACAGCTGTCCTGAATTTTTGGACTCTCATTGGGGGTGTGGCCTGCACTTCAAAATCTAGCACTACACCAGTGTGTTTGTTGTTGCTTTTTTAACTCACAGGGAGATTTCCTTTCTTTAATCCCCAAGCACCAACAGTCCAATGTGGGCTGCACCACACCATCACCTCATCCTTCTGCGTGGGTTGACCATGCCACAGACTGTGTAGCTTTGTGTCGTGCCCAAACCAGCTAAGAATAATCTTGTCAAGACAAAGATGCAATGGTGTTCTGAGAGAGCTAATTTTAACCCCTGTCCTTATGGTGAACAGATGGATAAAAGCGGTGGATAAAAGACTCCCCCGTTAGCTACTTGTATAATATTTCCTTCGCAATGAAGGATGCTCATCCATTTGGGGATTAGTTATGCTTGCTTCATCCGCATCAGACTTTAAAAAAAAAAAACAACAAAAAACATTTGGCCGGGATTTTGGGGGAGGAGGACATTTGAGAGCAAAGCAGCCTTTCCTTTCTTTTTTCTTTTTTTGGTGGGGGGACTCACTGGAACTCCCTTGCACGTGGCTCCAGGTTTTGGAGGGCCCTTGGGCAAGACACCATGAATGGGCCCCCCTCCCTCAGTGAGTCCACCTTCTTACCATCATTGTCACCAGCGGCTCTTGCTCCTCCTCCTCTTCCTCATCGTCGCTACCGCTTGCTTGCTGGACAGGCAGAGAGCCCGTGAGCAAGCAGGCCGCGGCATCTCCTGCTCCTCCTTCTCGCCACCACTACCGTTGCCTGGGCCAGAGCAAGGGGCAGGAAAACAGGCAGGTTGCAAGGGTGCACAGCGGCCGCAAACCCCGGGGGCTCTTGCCAGTGCCGCTGCCTCTGCCACTAAGAGCACGGCGACTGGCCTGGCTCAGCTGTGCAAGCAGCAGGGACGGGAGTAATGGCTGGGCGGTGATGCTGAGGGGAGCTCTGGGGAAACACGGCCAGCACCCCAAGCCTGAGATATGAGCTATGAGTAATTGAGATGGTGGCACCAGGTGAGTACAGGTGTGCCATGCTGGCCCAGAATTCTAGTTAACGAGGATGTCATGGGCAGGCCAGCAGGCTGGCCACCAGCTAATCAGTGGCAGGGAGGGGCATGTGGTGTGTGTGCATGCGTGCATGTGCACGCATGTGTGCGCTCCACCAAGGGCAGCTTGTCCATAGTCCCCAGTACCCGAAGCTGGGCTTGAATCTTACAGAAGAGTTGGATAGGAGAAGTCTTTTGAGTTGCCCTGTTACCTACTTCACACTGGATTGTAGCTGAATGTGCAAACTGACCCTGCATGAAATCACTGTTTTGAGCTGACATCAGGGGAGATGAATCATAGAATCATAGAAGACGTAGAGTTGGAAGGGGCCTACAAGGCCATCGAGTCCAACCCCCTGCTCAATGCAGGAATCCAGGTCAAAGCATCCCCGACAGATGGCCGTCCAGCTGCACCTTGAATGCCTCCAGAGTGGGAGAGCCCACCACCTCCTGTATGAAAGCTGTATCTGTGGTGTTTGGATCTGTGGGAGTCCATTTCGGCCAGGGATGTGGAACCTCTTCCAACCCGAGGGCTGGATTTCATTTTGGAGCAGCTCTTGGGGGCCATATTTCAGAGATGGACGTGGATGAAGGCAAAAGGTGTGGGGGGTCAAAAAACCAAAAACACTAGCATATTTTAGCGCAAGGCTCTTGCTGCCACCAACTAAGCCGCAGGAGAGGCATCTCAACCTTTTAGAATGGGAGGGGGAAAACGACAGAAAATCTGGGAAACCACCAAATGATCGGTGTTTGGGAGAAAGGGGGTGAGGTCAGGGGAAGGGGCACAGCCATCTGGGCAAACCTGTAGGGCTGGACTGTGACCCCAGCAAGGCTGAATTTGACCCCTGGGGCCTGAGCTTCTGCACCTCATCTAGACATTCAAGGAACCACCTTATGTTGCAGTCACCTAGTGCTGAAGCACACCTGAGCCATAGAGAAAACCTGGAGGTGGAGTAGGAAAAGATGGGACAATTCACCTCTTGTGTTCCATAATCAGGCCGACGGAATAGCAGACATCTCTGTGTTTCTCCTCAGAGTGGAGCTTCACGTCAGGGCCCGCTTCCTCTTTCCGACGCTCAATGTGTTCTAGCGTATGCTGGACTAAATAGCCCACTGCGCCATGCTGGGAGGGATCCAGTGCCTGAATGTGCTGCAAGATGTCCAGAACCTTTGAACAAGGGAGCAAAAACAATGGACCGTTACGACAGCTGCCGTTTTAACCAGCTCAAAGCCTTTGACCTGATGTCACAGACAACCACACATATTAAAAAGGGGAGTCACGGCACTGTGAATTTGCTCTGTGTTCTCTTTTTAATATTTAATTTGTACTCATCCTGAGGACTCATTGGGCCTCTAAGGATCTAAGCATGCTTAAGATCATTTTAAGTAACTAAAGGTGCAATCCTATGCATACTTAGACAGAAAAAAGTCTTAAAACTCCCGGCATGCCCCAGCCCTGGGACCTGTACACCTTTTTTCTGTCTAAACATGCATAGGATTGTGTCCTTAATATCTTTTCTGAGATGCATTGACCAGAACTGTACACAGCATTCCAATTGTGGCTACACCAGACACATGCGTAAGATCATTTTAAGTAACTAAAGGCGCAATCCTATGCATGTTTAGACAGAAAAAAAGTCCTACAACTCCCAGCATGCCCCAGCCAGCAAGGCCAGCTGGGCAACACTGGGAGGTCATAGATTCATAGATCATAGAGTTGGAAGGGGCATACAAGGCCATCGAGTCCAACCCCCTTACTCAATGCAAGAAACTAGAGGAGGGGTCTCCCATCCAAGTAATAACCAGGCCATTTTCTGTCCAAACAGGCATGGGATTGTGCCCTAATTTATTTAGTTGATTTTTAAACCGCCTTTCAGATTGTCTGCCCAAGGCGGTTTACAACAGCCAATTGACCAACATAATATAACCAGACAAAAATAGCAACATTACAATATCAACAGATAATAAGATCACAAAGAGGAAAAAGAAGAAGAAATAAATAAGTCAAATAAAACTATCAAATAAAAAATAACAGCGACAAATAAAAACATTAAAATAGTGGTGGCAGATAAAGCAATTTCTGGACAGCAGCACAAATCATGCAAAATCCGACTGGAATAAAAAGGTCTTTCGTTGTAAAAGCGTACTGGATTTTTGGAACAAATTTTTTGTAGAAATTATTGGTATTAACTTGGAGGTCTGTCCAAAATTAGCATTGTTATCAATAACGGAGAAACTTCTTTGCTCTCAAGAGATAATGGAACTAATTGTAAGTTTGTTAACTGTGGGGAGATCATTGATAGCGAGGAAATGGAAAATTTAATTATAGATTGGTACAAAGAGGTGTGGGATATTGCTTTAAATGATAAATGATAAATTAACATGTAGTATCAAATGTAAAAAGGGACAATTAAAGAAAAATAATTTTAAGGATATATGGGGACCATTTCTAGATTATGTTTTAGTAAAGGGAAAGGGGAGTAAGCCATGTCAAGATATGTTTTTTTGGAATATTGAATAATAATGGATTATGAGGATAGAATTACTTTTTGGCCCCGTGGTGACGGGTGCACTTTGGAGTTATATGGATGTGTGGGGTTTTTGTGTGTGTTTGTTTTATATAATGTATGTAATAAAGTTAAATATTTTTTTTTAAAAAAAGGGTCTTTCGAGCCCCCCTAAAGGCCAAACAAGGAGGGGATTCAACATATTTCCCTGGAGAGGGTATTCTAGGGATGCAGGGCCACCACTGGAAAAGCCCTGTCCCTGGTACTCGCCAATGTAAGAGCTCTTGCCGATGGACCAGAGAGCAGGGTCTCAGATGCCTATCTTAAGGCTCAGACAGGTACATATGAGTACAGGCGGTACTCCCTGATGAAAGAAGTGTAAGGCTGATAGCACAGTTGGTAACGATGTGGAAAGGGCAAGTTCAGGATAGCTTCAGCTGCACACAGAAAAGGGAAGAGGGCAGTGGAAGGGCAGACTGCAAGTCCTTTAGGGCAGAGAAACCATTGCACCCGCTTTCATGTAATGCAGTCCCCTCACGGCCCTTGGTATTAAGTCTACATAAAATGAAGACATGCAAGCCAAAGTTACCTTCTCTGGCCAGATTCCCAAGTGGAAGTACAGTCTAGCTTGTAGCATCAGATGCTGCACGTTGTCTGGATACATGGCCAGGTACAGATCTAAAGAGTCTCTCAGGAGCTGGTAGGACTGATCCGTGCTTTCGCTAGCAAACAGAAACATTCAAGCTAAGGTTATCCTTTCATATTTGCTTTCATGTTTGCTGTCATCATCATCATGTTGCTGAGACAGTCTCTCATATCTCTCTTGACTCATTCCCAGAAATACAGATGGGAGTACTGCTGCAGTTGTTAGTCATGTTGCGAACATTTACAATTAGCTGTTTCAGATACGGAGATGTCCAGTTTACAATGCTCACATGACAGCCATGATTAAGTGAGCTCCAATTCTCTGAAAAGCTCTACTTTGGCCTGGAATGTAATCCAAGGCTAGTGCGCCTCCTTCCTTCACAGTTTGAATGTTGTGACAGCCAAGTCTGGAGGTGCCCGAGTCTTTAGGATAGATATCGAGCGAACTGGAAACTGTATGTTCCAGGGCTCCTTGCAGCTGGGATGCTGCTGAATGTAGCACCCCGGATGCTGGAAAGGCAACAGGGACAAAACAGGGACACTGAGAGCCAGTGTGGCATAGTGGTGAGAGTGTTGGGACTGGGACTTGGGAGATCTGGGTTCTAGTCCCCCACTCGGCCATGAAGCTCATTGGGTGACTTTGGGCCAGTCATAAGACTCTCAGCCTAACCTACCTCACAGGGTTGTTGTGAGGGAAAAAAATGGAGAGGAGGGGATTATGCAAGCCGCCTTGGGTTCCTTCCTTGCAGGGAAAAAAAGGCAGAATATAAATATAATAAATGCATTTTAAATAAATAAATAAATAAATAAATAAAGGAAGCATCTAAGAGAGGGGAGGTATTTTCCACTTTAGGGCTGGGGGAATAGCTCAATTCCAAATCAAGCTAAGAGCAGTTCATCCATCATTAGCCGTCGTCCTTAGCCTTACAGGCCTGGGAACCAGTGAAAGTGGGAGCGGGCATGGTACATCTCTGTGCGCCCTCAGAGCTTCAAATATGTTACAAAGTGCAATCCTTGCAACAACCTTGTAAGATAGAGCAGTATTATTATCCCCAATAATGCAGATAAAGGGATAAGAGTAAGGGAGAATGGCTTGCCCAAGACCTCCTAATGGAGTTCATGACACTGACAAGGTATGAACCACAAACCTCCCAGTCTGTAGCCCAGTCTGTGGTACACTGTCACCAAAATGTGAGATTTCAGGTCTCCCGGAAGAGAGGGTCTGATGCAGTGATTTGCTGGACTCTTACCGCTTTCCGATGTTTAACAAGTTGCCCACCATTCTCTGCAAAACTTCCTTTGCTGTCGCCACGCCATAAAATTCCTCAGTCACATGGTGTCCAATCAGGTACTCGCATTCTTTCACTGTGAGCTGCTTTCCCTTCCCAAAAGCGTCGATGTAAACATAGTCGAAGATGTTTGTGCTTCTGAATAAAATGCCAACAAAAAGGACGCTAAGTGCAAGCCTTCCCCCAGCATACCAAACTTCTCATTCTAGATGGAACAAAGCGTTCTCTTACATGCAGCAATGGGACTGTAACTCACAGCAGCGGGCATGCATACTGTGACATTATTTTTATTGTTGTTCTTGTTGCTGTTGCTGTTATAATAATAATTATTATTATTATTATTATTATTATTATTATTATTATTATTAACTTTATTTACAGCGTTTGTATACCACTGCATATCTAGTCAGATTCTGGATCAGGGGAAAAATAAAAAGATAAAACAGATAAAAGGATAAAAACATTGTATTAAAAACAGGATAACATTAAAACCGTGACTGATCAGCAAGGAAGGCTTCCCGGAACAAAGACGTCTTCAGCAGGTGCTGAAAACAACACAGTGTCGGAGTCTGCCTGACCCCCAGAGGCAGGGAGTTCCATAGAAGCGGAGCCACCACATTGAAGGCTCTTCTCCCGGTGGATTCCAACCAGGCCATAGGTGCATGCGGAACCACCAGGAGAATGTTCTCCGATGACCTCAGTGACCAAGTAGGCTGGTAAGGGAGAAGGCGCTCTCTCAGGTACTGATACGCATGGGCAGGTACAGCAATGTGGCTAGACAGAGAGGTGGAAGAGCAGGGTTGTCTTTAAAGACATCACTCTCTAGGCACAGAGAAAAGGGGCACATTTGGCGTGGTGTGAAAGGAGAAAAATTAGAGCCAAGCTACACATATTGACCTGGTTCACATGACACGACAACAACCCACGGTGGGTTGTCAGTGTTGTTTGTTTCAGGGTAGCTTGTTGTGATGTGAGAACCCAGCGCAGTTTACTCAGTGTGGTTTGTTAACCACGCACAAGCCACCCTGAGAACCCACGGCTTGCTGTTGGGTTGTTCAGGCCGGCTTGTTTTCAGAGTGGCTTGTCGTGACATGTGAACCTGGCACGATGGGTTGTGTGCGGCTGTTTGAAAAGGGCTGCAGAGCCACCTGGCAAGAGCAGCAAAAAACCTGGTTGCTCCTCGCGATCTCGCTAATGATAGCCCCTCTCTATTATGCCTTGAAACAACACTAGACAATGTACTCCTCCCCTTCCTCGCCTCCCTAAACAGCGACACCTTTACTTTTTCCACATCTGGGGAGATTTGTGCCAATTCGCTAAAGCACAGTACCCAAAAATGGGGAGAACACAGGCATGATACAGGAGCCTTATCTTGCCCTCGTGGAGCAAATATTCACAGGCCAGCCCACCGATGAAACTCCACACCACAGCTTTCCAGCCTTGAAATAACACCACTGAAACCATCCCTTAATTGAGTCCTTCAGGACATTTGACAACCCCGGGCCCATCCAATGCTGTCTAGAATGGCCAATGCATAGAATGATAGTGCACTTTGTATGTGAGTGCAATCATTTTTGTACAAAAGAATGAAATGACACCATTTTTAAAAAAACCTATAAAATCATGAAGAGTCAAAAGGGGTCTATGAGCAAAGACTATTTCACCCTCTGGAAAGCAGCTACCATTCATTCCAGACAGCTGCGATCTCACCATCTTGCAACACCAGCGGAGCCCTCCGAGAACGAATTTATAACCTTTTGTTCATGTGCTGGCCCAGCTCTGACAGATCGTACCGCAATATTATTGATGACCAACTTCAATGTGGCAAGTAGCAGGGTTTTCTAATTGAATGCAACATTTTTTTTTTCCCCTTTTGTAGCTGGGATACACACACACACACCTACCTTACCATTACTTCATCGTTTGGCAACTGTTAGCTAGAAAGCGGCAACATGGGATGCTTAAACATCTCATCGCCTGAGATAGCTGCCCCTCTCGCTCTCTTGCCAGCTCGGAAAACGGCTTCCCAGTGAAAGAGCAGGAGCCAAGTGGAACTTATAAAGCTTACCCTTCTGTCCCTTGGCACCATCTGAGCAGAAAGTGACTGGGAAAGTTGACTGGCTCAAGCTGGACACCCAGCTGCCTGGCAATGGTCAAATAAAGCACCGACAAGCTGATTGGGATTCCTGTCCTGTGGATCAAAACCTGGGGGGAAAAGAGACCAACAATGGGAAGCTTATAAACGGTAGGCCCTTTGATTTGGGATTATATATTTGGGTTTTTTTTTAAAAGAGGAGAGGGAGATCAGTTTACAGTCTAGCAGTACAAAGGATCCCTCTGTTTTTAAGAGGAATACAAAAGGCCTCAGAAGGCTGCTAGCAAGCATGGGAAAAGTCATCATATAACCGTTGACAGCAATCTGTCTCTCCGAGGCAGTGGCCCAAACTGGCACATGCTGCGTATTCATACACAAAACTGAAAAATGAGTTAATGGGCGGCTCACTTCCCCAGTTCGATTTGTGCAGACGAGATAAGCTTTACCTGGCGGATGTATGAATTCAGAGAATTGTAGTAATCCACCTCATTGCCTTTGTATTTTAATTGCTCGTAGAGTACATAGTTCAAGGCATCAAGAACCTGCTTCTGCAGATCCACCTGAGAGATGATCAAGGCCTCTCCTGAAACGTGACAATAACAGTTAAATAAGTTGACATGAAAGGGTGTTCGCATTAGCACTTTTCAGAGATTATCCTGAATATATGAAGAGGGGAGAGCAGGATCATGCACTCTGGCCCCATGCCCTACATCAGAGGTCCTCAACCTTTTGGGGCTGGTGGGCACATTTGGAATTTTGAGAGTGCGTTGTGGGTGTTCTCACAAATGGCAGCCATGGGGGGGGGTATTATTCAGGGGCCTGGTCCAGCCAAGGCACCTCACTTCAGATTTGAGGAAACTCAGGATGAAAGAAAACCACTTGTGTAAAAAATGATATACAGTTTATTGAATACAATGATGGAATATGGATGCAGAACATAAACAAGCAAAAGAAAGCTGACACTCCCCTTATCTGTGGCCATATTGGTTCCTTGAATCGGCCAGGGGATGCTCCCTGGGTCCTCCAAGTGGCCTGCCTGGGCGAGCGACGCGTCAATTCCTCTCCACAAGCAGAGAACAAAAGACAACGCCTCTTGCCATGGATTTTATAAAGTTCCTCTCTCCCCCTGCTTCAGAGGCTGTCAGTAAGCCACAAGCTAACCCCCCATCCTGAAAGACAAGGGGGAGTGAAGTTGCTTCAGTAAAGCAAGTTATTTCTTTGCTACACGGAATCTGCAAACGGGGGAGCTGGCAGCTGGAGTCGGATTACAGGAGCTGGCTGGCTGTTTGCAACCGAAACGCTGCACGCTGCGCAGAGAGAGAGGGAGAGAAAGATCTGAACTTCTGTGTGTGGATTTATGGGCGTCTACACACGGGAACAGGATTTTTTAATCTCCCATCTCGCACACACGGGGCTCTGTTGTCATTCCCGCCCCTTCATTCTCTACCTGCCAGTTTCCCTCCCTATTCCTCTCTGGCCATCACCTTTTAAGGAGCACCCTGCTGGACCAAACCAAAAGGTCCACTTAGTCCAGTATCCTGCTCCCTACAGTGACCAACCAGATGTCTCTGAGAAATGCCCAGACAGAACATGGGAGACCACAGCCACCACCACCCCCGCCGCCCAGCTGCCTATCTCCCAGCAGCTGGTGTTTAGCAGGATCCTGCCTTTCAACATAGTGATTCCATTTACCTTTCATGGATCCGAGCCGCTGATAGAGCACCCCTCTGTGGATTGGTCTAATCTCCTTTGAAAAGCCATCTAAGCTAGTGGCCATCATCATATCTCAGGGCAGCGGATTCCATACATTATTTGCACGTTGTGTGAAGGAACTCAAGGACGGAAAACCTGCTTTCCGTGCAGAAGGCCCCAGGGTTCGATCCCCAGCATCTCCACGTAGGGTGGGAAAAGCAGCTCTGGAGAGCCACTGCCAGCCAGTGTAGACATCACTGGCTAGATCAGGGGTGCTGAACCTCTTTCAACCCGAGGGCTGGATTCCATTCCGCAGAAGCTCTCAGAGACCGCATTCCAGCGGTGGGCAGGGCCGAAGGCAGCATATTTTATCTTAAGGCCCTTGCTGCCAGGAACTGATCCTTAGGAGAGGCACTTCAACCTTTTAGAATGGGGGAAACCACCAAAAAACATGGTGGCTGGGGGAAAGGGGTGTAGCCCCCAGGGGAACCCCAGAGGGCTGGATTTGGCTCCTGGGCTTACGGTTCTTCAGCCCTGAGCTAGAGAGAGCAATGCTCTGACTTGGTAGAAGGTAGACTCCTATGTTCCTACCTTCTTTTGACTGTCCTGAATCGACTGCTAATCACTTTTCATTGGGTAATTCCAGTGACATGGGGACAGGGGAGAAAAAAATGCTCTCTCCCCACACCTCCTCCTCCATTCCTTTGGACCACTCTTTTCCCCATCCCTCCTTCCTTTGGTCTGCTTTTTTCTTTCCAGACAGTCTCCCATCTTTTTCTGGTGCCCTGCTTTTTCTACCTCCTCTTTCCTATGCCTTTCGGCCTGCCCAGCGAATCGCTGCCAGAAGCTTCAAAACCGCAAACTGCCTGAGCGTGTTACCTATACGGGCTATGGACACATTTACGGAACTGGTCTCCCAGAGAAGCAGCATCAGCATGGAAAAGGCTGGCAAAAAGTAAATAGTTTAGTATAATACCTGCTTTGGGGGCCACGCTCGGATGCCTGGAGTTTTTGGATTTCAGGAATTTTCGAACTTTGGCAGCGATATCGTCAATCTGGGCCTGGACACCCTCTAGGCAGATGTCTGACAACGGGTTACAATACTGGTCAATCAATACAGCGCCTAGAAAAAGCCAGAAGAGACCCAAAACATGGGTCTTTTAAAAAAAATTCATAGCCATTAATAGAACTATTAACTTTCCTTCAAAGAAATATTTACGTTACTGATTTTGAGATATGTACATGACATATGGATTCATATTGTAGATTTTCTTCTCTTCCCACCGTGTCCCCTTAAAGGACATCCAGTTCTTCCTACTTCTCCTGCTCTCTTTGATTCTTCTTTCCATTCCAAATCCACAGCCTTCTACGGAAGTCTCCCACTTTTTAAAAACCTCTACACAGCTTTTTCTAATTCATTTCTCCCTTGTTTTGTGACTGCTGTTTCTTCAAGGCCTCACTCAAAACAATAGTTTGACATCATCTCGTCTAACGGCAAACTCGAATGGTTGAGCGCCCAGAAATAAGGTAGGGGCTTCTATGTACTTGGGGGCACTCCCTAGGTACAAAGAATATGTAAGTTTGTAAATTCGGAGAAAAAGAAAATTTGAACACACACACACCTTACCCAAGAAAAAAAAGTCCTGAGAAGGACCTGTGAATTTCCAGGATGTATGAACGTTGAGATGTCAGGTGATGGAGAAAGATGGGGGGGGAAGAAGAGGGAATTACCCTGTTCAAGGCCCCAACAGCTTAGAATGGGGGATGTGTGTAATGAAGTCAAAAACTCTCCTCCTTGCATTATTCAGGGATGTTTCAAGAAGGAAAGGAAAGGAAAAACTAACACTTTTTTCCCCCTTTCCCACTCTCCAGAACCACTCTCTCTCGGACCATGGCAAACCCCACATAAGATCTCAGAAAGAGATCTTCCCCAGCCTTGCAACCTGAGTTCCTCTAAGTGCCTGGGACATGCAAAGAAACTGGCATTTGCAAAGCACATGCTTCAGCGCGGAGAGATGAGCTGTCAGTTTATGACAAAGGGATTTTGCCTGGGGTCCCAGTGCTAACAATCGGAAGGCACGCGCAGCTATTCTCTCTTTCCTTACTTAAAAGATTTTGTGGGGCGAGAAGAAAAGATGGAAGAAGCTGTGGGGAAACACGTGTGGGTTGTGAATGGAAGACGTCACCGTCTGGATCCCTGTAAAATTCCATGAATGAGGCAGGGTGACGGCACAGTATGAGCCTCGTCTGGATGCACTTCCTATCTACCAAGAGCCCACTGGGCTCAACAGCAAATGGAAGACTGCACAGCTTGCCCCACAGCCGCACTGAAAAGCAGAACAGAAATATGGCCACTAATAAACAAAAGCGCATCAAGGGTGATGCAGTCCCTCTCATGAAATTATAAAAGTAGTTGAACTGGACAAAGTAAGGAAAGGAAAAGCCCCTTGTTTGAATAAGGTGGGTGAACGACATGGCAAAGGAGATGTGAAGTGTGGCGGGGCGTTTCAATGACGGGGCTACCATTGCTTCCTAAGGTCTTCCAGCTCGCTGCAGCCAGGGCGGGTGTGCTGGATTTCTCTTACTGTTTTTTCCTGCCGCCACCCCCCTTCTCTCCCCCACTGCAGTCAATGGGAGGGAAATGGCACAGCTGAGGGCCCCTTTTGAGGGCATGCTGGGTGAATGAGGAGGCTTAGGATCCTGTGGATCTCCGACCACCCTGACACCCACACCACCGGGGCATCTATGCCTGCAGAGCTTCCCATGGATCTACTGGAGGGGACTTCCCTTTCCACCGGCGGAACGGCATTCAGCGGCCACTCAGCCAGCTTTTGGCTGGCTGTAAGATCACGCCCCGAACCTGTATTGCGTTAAGAGAAAATTAAAAGGTAACGGAAAGGAAAAGCAAACAGATAAGTGTGCTTTGCTAAGGCTGTTCGCACCCAGATAAAACATGGAATGCATATATTTCAGAAACAATATTTGAGAACAGAGAGGGAGCAATTTTTTTTTTAAATGAATGCGCACTGGAGGCCAAGTTACTGATCAACTGTTTGTTGAAATGTGCTTTGCTCACCACTTCTATAAATGAAGTTCAGATCCAAATATGAGAATCTCTGCAGGGCTCAGGGATTCACCTTAGAAACAGAGTATTACTTGTTATCGCCCTCAAGCCTCTACTAACCTTCCAAAAAGGACTGTTCCTCAGCTGGGCGTTGAAGATATGCCTTCAGTTTCTTTAAAATGTTTTGTTGTCGCAGGAAGTAAAGAATTTTCTTTGCATAGTACTTCCATGTCAGGCCTTTCCTGCAGAATGAAGGAAACCATTGTGGTGAACAACCCCTTGGAAGAATCCCAGAAGAATGGAAAGCAGTAGACCATGAACACAAAGAGAAAGTCTTGCATTAAGTTTATAAGTGATTATTCAAGCATACTACAGGAGGGGCAATGAGGCACCCAAAGGACAAAGCAGGATCTTATTAAAACAGTTCAGCTATCTCAGTTGATTATAAAGACAATTTTGTCCCTAAAGCACGATTTTGTCTATGGGACAAAAAGCTTACAGAGAACTACAATGTAGTTCAAATACCCTCATGTTCGTTCCCCATCCTGGATTAATAATTTTACTAAACTTTTAGCATATACAAAAATTAATAGATGTAATATGAAAGAGATCGATCTAGCATGTAATAAAGAATAAAAGACACACTTCAGCTACTACTTTGTGCAACGGAACTGCCCACATGAGCGTAATAAAAAAGAGGAAGATTTTTTTTAAAACAGATCATTGTCTACCACACAATTGGAGGACACTGCAGAAGACAAGAGAAAAATGTCACACAGAGGGACAAAAACGCAACCCAGACTATATGATTCATAGATCATAGAGTTGGAAGGAGCCTACAAGGCTATCGAGTCCAACCCCCTGCTCAATGCAGGAAACTAGAGGAGGGGTCTCCCATCCAAGTAATAACCAGGCTTGACCCTGCTTAGCTTTCCACACTCAGACAAGCTGAGCCAGCGTGAGCCACAGGCCTGTATATGGACCACAAAGAAGGCGGCAAATGTATTAACAATTTAAGTTTTGATGTATTCTTTAAAAAGTCCCTTTAGGCAAGACAAAACAGGCCCCTCCCTGCACATTCCACCCATAATGAGAACCTTAATGCCATTTCATAAAATAAAAAAGGCCATACTTAAATATAGGGCTGCCAACCGATTAAAGAAACCTTAGCCCAAGGGTAGGCATCCTGGTGCCTGCTAGGTGTTCTGACTACAACTCCCATCAGCCCCAACCAGCATGGCCAATGGTCAGGGATTATGGGAGTTGTAGTCCAGGTTGCTTTCCTGTGCCTTTGCTGACTAATCATGTGTTAGTCAATTAAATCTGTACCCATTTGCATATGAGAAAAAAAGGAAATAGAAAAAAGCAGGCTGTTTCTGGATGATGTGTTGCAGTAGGTGTTGTCTTAGAAAAGGCATTCCATATTCCACTCATACAGAAGATGGGACACCTCTTATAAGACTCCTCTTGTAAGCCAGTGGGGTGCAGGGATTCCTGTTAAACGAGGACTGTGAAGACTCAGGTTCAAATCCTCTCTCTGCCTAATCTACCGCACAGGGTTGCTGTCAGGATAAAAATGGGGACAGGAAATCAGGTACACCGCTTAGAGATATATTTTTTTAAAATATGGTAAGCGGTGTATACATCTATTAAATAATAAAATAAAATAAAGAATACACGGCTTTGAGCTCTTTCAAGAATAGGTTGGATATAAGGATATAAATGTAATTAATTCATTTTATAATTTTTAAATTAAATTGCAAGATGGCATTTAAATGTGTGTGTTAATGCATGGGGAATGGGTGTGCACACACACACACACACACACACACACTCACTCTAGTGACCAATCAATCAGGGACACCCTTTTAGGGCGCAATCTGATGCATGTTTAGACAGAAACAAGTCCTACAACTCCCAGCTATGCTGGCTGGCGCACGCTGGGAATTGTGGGATTTTTTTCCCTGTCTAAACATGCATAGGATTGTGCCCTTAGTCAGTCAAAATACTTTAATTGGTTAATCAATTAATTGATCGAATGTTACAGCCCTTACAGAAATGCAATTTGGTTTTGCTGTTTGAGGATAGCAAACAAAATCCAGGTATTTTACCACATGGGAAATTCAGCCTTACCTTCCTTCCAGATTAAGGATGGACATCAGTTCATCCTCAAAGAACTGGCTTGGACATTCGAGAGTTTCAATATCACTGAAGCCATCACATGGGACCTAGCAAAAGATCATAATATTACCACACTGGCTAAGGAACTTTCCATAACAAAGTGGGAAATTTTCAAACAGTTTTGTATTCAGGGTAACAAAAGACTCACATACGGAATGGGTTGACTACCCAATGCTATGTAGCTAAGCATCGTCACTGAGGTCAAATAAAGCCAGTGGAGAGTTTGAAGCATCCCCCAAAAATTGTGGGTGAGGGATACTTTTTTTTTTTTTACCTTGCTGAAACTGTTCGCAAAAGCACCTCTTCTTTTGATACACACCACGTTATCAAAGATCAACAACAAAAGTTTAGTATATGGATATCAAAATTCTTTCACCAGAAAAGTATCAAGCCCTAGATGGGGTGATCTTCATCAAGGGATGCCTCTAAGAACAAAAGTTACACTTAATTCCAGCTGTATTATAAACATAGTGGCTTGTATCCAAAGGTGTCTTTGCCTGAGCAGAAAGCATTTCCACTCACACAAAAAGGATATTCTCCAATCACCTCCTCCTGCAGGAGTCCCCTCACTTGCTATTCTGTTCTGGAGGGTTCCCCACTCCTCAGGAGAAGGTTTTCAGAGGGCACCCAGAAATCACAGAAGGAAGGGGAGGCAGGAAAGTCCCGTTCCACAAACAGAACTTAGGATCTCAGCCAGCATGTACACATATTTATATAAAGTCTTTGCAGAATAGTTACAAGAACGGAAAGTATTTAAAGATACATGCACATAATCAAATTGCCCAATGGACAGTAGTCTGTATTATACAACAATATATCATCTTTAGTATTATGTTAATTCTCGGTGTGTTCTTATAGATATCCCCTGATGCGCAGTGCAGCAGCTCAACAAGGATCAGGACCCAGGTCTACTTGGGCCCATCTTCTAATGGAAAGAAAAAGAAAGGGATAAGGCTCCCAAGGAATAGGCAGGGGCCGGCAAAAGGAAGACAGACCTGAAGGACTGCCTTCTCCCATATGTTCCTTCCCGATTGCTAAGATAATTTTCAGAGGCTCTTCTCTGGGTGCCGCTACCCACAATGGTGCAACAGGTGGCTACAAGGGAAGGAACCTTCTCTGCAGTGGCCCCCCCGTCTGTGGAATGCCCTTCCCAGGCAGATCCGCCCGGCCTCTTCACTGTATGCATTTAGATGACCTTACTCTTCTGTCAGGCATTTAATCTTTGGCATGTTGCTTTAATCATTAACTTTATTGCTGTCTCTTAATATTTTAAATATATTTAGAGCGCAATCCTGTGGCCGCTAGACAGAGTCTAGATGGTCATAGGATAATTCGGAGTCCTCCCTCTGAGGTTGGAATGGAGACTCTGAACTCGGGAGTGCCCTCCACCCTTGCAGCTGGGGTGCAGCTCTGAGGTTGCAAGAACGACCTTGGAGAGTTTTGTGGGCAGGGAGCAGGACAGGAAGGGGAGGAGACAGGCTCTGCCAGCATACATAGTATCCTGGTGGCGCCTCTCCCTCCTCTCCTCGCGCTCCAGGGCAAAACACTTAAATGACTGAAATCAGCTGTCTATGCGTTTTGCAGGGCGGGAGAAGTGCGGAGGCAACCTTTGCCTCTGCGCTCCTTCTGCCCTCCATAGGATGCCCATAATCCTCTGGGTTCGGAGGGCGAGAGGCAGCCTCATAGGATTGTGCTGCCCATGTCTTTAACGTGTTAACAGGCCTGTGGCTTGCGCTGGCTCAGCTTGTCTGAGCGTGGAAAGCTAAGCAGGGTCAAGCCTGGTTATTACTTGGATGGGAGACCCCTCCTCTAGTTTCCTGCATTGGGCAGGGGGTTGGACTCGATAGCCTTGTAGGCTCCTTCCAACTCTATGATCTATGAAAACATTTTATTACAGTAATACCTTGGATTGCAAGTAACTTGGTCTGAGAGCGTTTTGCAAGACAAGCAATTTTTTAAATAAAATTTGACTTGATAAACGAGCAAGGTCTTGCAAGACAAGTAGTGTAGGGATGTAACCGCTTGCCTCGAGCAGGCGTAGTGAGCCGAAATCGGCCCCGCTCACGCCCGCCAGAGACTCGTTTTGATATAAGAGTGTTTTGGATTACAAGCACGGTTCCGGAACGGATTATGCCTGCAATCCAAGGTATTACTGTATGTCAATATTTTCAATTTTGTATTTATTGTTTTGGTTGTGATGATGATGATGATGATGATGATGATGATGTTGTTGTTACGATTCTAAACTGCCCCAAGGGCATTTGCCAGCTAGGAGGTGTATAAATATAATAGAATATGCAGGAAAAAAGGTGCGGTATAAATATAATAAATAAATAAATAAAATTAATAAATAAATTATAGCAAGAGATAATGGCACACAGAGTTACTTTCAGGACAGACAAGAAATCTTACATGCTCCGAAAAGAACCTTTTGGAGAACGATGCTACAATTCTTTGGGCTTCCAAGCCAGCTTTATGCCGTTCTTTGTATCCCTCTAGCCAATTCACGTTGTCTGTCTGGCTATAGTATTTCATTAGTGATGGCCACCTACGTAAGAGACATACAAATAAAAACACAATCACTGACATTTCAAGTCTTCATGCAGTAGTTCAAAACTAACTCCCAGCCTGGCAAAACATAGTGGTGCTCTGCTAGCAAACACCCCACACAACCCACAACCTTCATTCATTTCCCGTTCATTTCTTTTAGATCTTCTGCAGAGAGATAACAATAGAATGGCTCATTTGTAAAGGGAAAACAGAAAAATAAGTTTTCATAGCTGGCTGCTGATAGCACACAAATGACTTTGTAGGGAAGCATTCATCTTCCACTTAGCTCAGCAAAGCTATTATTTTCAGAAATCAAACGAGCAAAACAGCCACCATGCACTTTCAGATTACAGATCTCTTCTAATTAGATAAAACAGCTTGAAGGCAAGATTTTGGTGCAGTCAGGTTTGAGAATATTCACCCACAGCTTCCGTCTTATTCTCCTACCCACAGGGAAGGCTTTTCATCCAAAACGCCGCAATGCCTTAAACCACCACAGGCCAGGGACTTTCAAATTACTTCTATAAGAAGGGAACAGCCGTGGCATAAATTGGCACATACCCCAAGCATTGTCCGAGAAAAGAAAGAAGATGCTGAATGGCAACTTATAGTCTCCTATTCAAGAGACTCCTTGCATTCGGTTGAGCTGTGATGCTAAGATCCCCACCTGGGGCAAATACCGGGGGCAATTCTATGTGCGCCTCCTCATGGCACAAGCAGAGCTGTCCACAAAACTACACCGAATGGGAAACCAATGCCTACTCTGATTACCATCTGAATATTAGAGGATCCACAGGGCTCTTGATCAAGGCCCTTGTGTTTAGCAATGGTGACCTTGGATAAGGAGAAACAGAAATTAGGCTATAGAGGGGAAAACAGCTGAAATATTTTTAAAGACTAACCGCTCAATCCTATTCATGCCTACTCAGAAGCAAGCCTGACAGAGTTCAATTGGACTTACAACCAGGTAAGTGAGTATAAGATATAGAAGCTGACTTCCACTGAGTCAGACCATGGGTCCATCTAACTCAGTATTGCTGACACTGACTGGCAGTGGGTCTCCAGGGTTTCAGACAGGAATTTTTCCAGCCCTACCTGGAGATGCTGGGGGATCGAACCTGGGACCTTTTGCATGCAAAGCAGGTGGCTCTACCACCGAGCTATGGCCCCTCCCCACTTTAGGATAAGCCTAACAGCTTCATCCTAAAGGTATCCTATCAATAAGATGTGGCTTTAAAAATAAATTACCTTTCGTAAAATTAGTATTTATGAAAATGGTTCACGTATCTATCAGAAGGAACGTCCAAAATTTGGATATTCATATACATATGAATGTTAACAGTCCAGGACAAATTTTCTGAATGTCCAAGAGCCCAGTCTGAGGAGCAACAAGTTACTGGAGGTGGGTAGAGGGGGGGGGGGGAATTTCCCAATCCTTTACTCTCCCACCGCCCAGGATTTCTCACAGGATCCCGACTTGTTACTTTTATTTTCAGAATAGGATATCTGCATGCGGACATCTCTAGGAACACAGGCATCGGCTTTGTGCCTAGTCAGACCATTGGTCTATCAAGCTCAGCATTGTCTCACACTAACTGGCAGGGACTCTCCAGGTTTTCAGGCAGATGTCTTACTCAGACCTACCTGGAGATGGAACCTGGGACACTCTGCATGAAAAGCACGGGCTCTGTCAATGAGCTAGGGCCTTTCCCCTAAAGCAGCTTTCCCCAACCAGATGTCCTTAAGAAGTGTTGGACTGCAACTCCCACAATTCCCAGACAGCATGGTCATACTGTTTGGGAATTATGGGAGTTGCAATCCAACACATCTGCGGAGCATCCAGTTGGCGAAAGAAAGCTGCCCTAAAGGGTTCTATAGAAAGGTGCCTTATACGGAATCAGACCCATTGGTTCACCGAGCTCAGTATTGTCTATGCCGGCCTTCCCCCAACATGCCGCCACCCAGATCTGATGCACTACAACTCCCATCAGCCCTAGCCAAGGTGGCCCATGGTCGGGGATGATGGGAACTGTAGTCCAAAACATTTGAAGGGTATCACGTTGGAGAAGGCTGGTCTATTCCGATTGACAGCAGCTCTTCAGGATTTCAGGCAGAGGTCTTTCCCAGCCATACTTGGAGATGCCGGGGATTGAACCTGGGGGACATTCTGCATGCAAAGTCTGAACGTGATGACCTGAGACGACCTTAGTGGCATATGGTATATAGACTCCCTATTTTTAATATTGTTCTCTGCTTTGAGAATTTGGGGCCTTGAAAGCAGACTATACATACTCAAACGAACGAGACACCTGCCTCTCCACGAAAACCTAGGATAGGGGTGTGTGTGGTTGAGGTACATACACCCGTCCTTATGCTGCCAGATATGATATGCTTAGCTGGCTAGTGCTGATAGTAAGACAGAAGAGAGGCTGGAGGCATTAGCCTTGAAGGACACGTGCCCTGGGGCTACCTGACCCACAGCACCCCTGTTCCTGCTACAAGCTAATGGGGGTGGGGGAAGAGAAAGGGAACAGCTGAGACTCTAGCATTCTCATTCTTGCCAGGAAATGTAGGAGGATGTTACTTTCTCTCAATCCCCCATGTGTATTGGGCACAGGAGAAACATGCCAACAGCTGCCCCCTGTGGCACCAGACCCAAACCTATGTTTGATTTCTGGGGGAAAGGGGAGGTGGGAATCCAAACCATCCAAAAATGGCCTGTAATTCTGGACTGCTACCTGCTGTGTCCCTGGTGCCTTGGAAGTGTTTGTGACACTGTGGATTAACGGGTGCACCTGTCTATCTATTCAAATGAATGAAGGCTTTCTGGAAATAAATCGCAGCATAATATGGGCGTGAGATGGGAGACCTATTGGAGGGCACTCCAGCCAACCTGCTGCATTCTCTTCCTCCCTTAGCAAAAAAAGAGAGAAGTAAATAATGGGATGCACTGGAAGGTATGGATTCTAGACAGACCTCACTTGTCAGCTTTTGAACAACCACCAACTAATTGTATTTTTAGAACACAAAGGGAAAACGGGTGCCACGGTAGAAGCCACAAAAGAGATTTGAAGGTTGCAAAATCCATGCATGGGTTAGTACAGGATTAGAGGCTATTAATAAAAACAACAGTTGTGGTTTGTGAGTCAATTATGAAGCATTTCACACATTACTCAGTAACAAACCTGCATTTAAGAAGCTGCTGTTTGTGTGTGCACGTGTGTGTGTGTGTGTGTGTGAGAGAGAGAGAGAGAGAGAGAGAGAGAGAGAGAAAAAGAGAAAACGGGGGGGGGGGAAGAACCTCTCCTAGGATGATGCCTGCCGACCACAGTTTAAGTTCTTGCACTAAAACTAATCAAATAAAAAATTATCTACTGCCCAGTGAATCGGGGGCACTTTTTGGGTCAAAGGTTTTTTTAAAAAATAATGAATCGATTATACACTGCAGGCCTACAAACAAGATTTTGTGTGAGAAAACCAGGAGATGCAGCAGTCCCAAGGGCAGATAATGGGATACACTGCAGACTGGGGACCGGCTTGCAAGAACATCAGCAGCAAATTGCACAAAAATTGAATGTGGTCTCAAGTTGATCTCTGACAATTATGGATCGTGCACACACACACACACACACACACACACACAAATAAGACTACAGCTTCCAGACATTTGGATACACTGAAACAACTTGCAGCTCAGGGCTAAGATAAACTGCTGGCTAAACTAGAGATGACATTATTCATGTCTTTGGCCCATGCGTGTCTGATATTTTAAAAATATAATTCAGGGCCAGGGTACCTAGCTGATTGTCTTCCCCTATATACACCAAATTGACCCTTGAGATCCTCAGAGGCGGCCTTATTGGTCGTCCCATGACCCAATATGTTGTCATGTGACAGCACACAAGCGGGCCTTCTGGGTAGTGGCACCCACCCTCTGGAATGCTCTATCACCTGTGGTCCAAGGTGTAAACTGTGGCGAACTTAGATGCCTCTTGAAGACACATCTGTTTACCTGCTTTCCCTGATTTATAATTGCACTGCTCTGTTTTACTGTTTTTGTAATGGTTTTCATGTACGTATTTATTGTTTTTACACTGGTTTTCATATTGTATTTTTTTTTAATGAGGGCCAGTGTGGCGTAGTGGTGAGAGTGTTGGACTGGGACTCGGGAGATCCGGGTTCTAGTCCCTGCTCAGCCATGAAACTCACTGGGTGACTTTGGGCCAGTCACTGACTCTCAGCCTCACCTACCTCACAGGGTTGTTGTGAGGATAAAATGGAGAGGAGGAGGATTATGTAAGCCGCCTTGGGTTCCTTGAAGGAAAAAAGGCAGGGTATACATATAATAAATAAATAAACTGCTTAGAGATCTTATGATGTGAAGTGGTATATAAGTATTTTGAATAACTAAATAAATAAAAGTTGTGTGTGTATGTGACTGAGCTGGAATGGGATCACAGCAGGAACAAAAGGTTAAAGCCCCCAGACCAATGCCAAAATCTGGCTCAGGACATCCTGTATTGACTATTTATGAAAAAGATCAGCCACACCACAGGCTAAAGACATAAATAATGTCACATCTAGTTTGGCCCTGTGTCGGGAAAGATATGCCACAGATGAGGTATTTATTTATTTAAAATATTTATTCACCGCCCATCAGCCAAAAGGCTCCCTGGGCGGTTTACAAAAAGAAACAGGATAAAAACAGTTATCTTAAAAATAAAAGAACATAAAATAAAATACAGAACAACATAAAATTACACAATAAAACCCAGCAGCCAAAAAGAATCAGTCCAGAGGTACAGTAGAATAATAAAAATGAATAAAAATCAACCATTAAAATATTGGGCAAATAAAAAGGTTTTCACCCGGCGCCTAAAAGAATACAGAGTGGGTGCCAGGCACCCCTCTTTGCGGAGCTGATTCCACAAATGGGGTGCCACAACTGAGAAGGCCCTTCCCCTAGCAGCCACCTAACTTCCTTTAGAGGGGGCTCTCTGAGAAGGATCTCCAAAGAGGATCTCAAAGTTCGGGCACAACACACAACTTCACATCATTGTGAATTGCAACGACACCACGTCACAGTGTTGTGAACAAACACAATGGCACGAGTTCAGGGCGCCAATTTCTAAACATAACTTGGACAAATACAGTCATGCCTTGGATTGAGAGCATAATTCGTTCTGGAAACGTCTTGTAATCCAAAACACTCATATCAAAACAAAATCCCCCCAAAAAAATTTGTACAGAGATTTTTAATTTAAGCCATACTAAAGTACTTGTATTGCAAGACGACGCTTGTATATCAAGTAAAAAAAAAATTAAATAAATATTTAAAAATTTGCTTGTCTTGCAAAATGCTCTCAAACCAAGTTACTTGCAATCCAAGGTATTACTGTATATCTGTCACTGCAAAGCAGAACTTGCAAGCATTCATTCTCTCGCTTGCTCACACACATGCAGTGATTATAAGAGAACTGGACAGCTATATGTAAATTTCTATTCTTGGCCTGATATGGAGAATAGGCGAAGTTCATGTGCAGCCTGGCTTTGTCTATGTCTTGGCAAAAGAAGACAAGTTTTATCATTCTTTCTAACTGCCAGTTGGCCTGTAAAACTCAGACTGAACAGTTCAAAGGAAGAGAATATTCTCTCTGCACCTGCGAAAGAGGCTGCTGATGGTTCACCAGTTCAGCAAGCTATAACTCTGGGTTGCTTTCCAGGCTGTGTCTGCAATTCAGAGTTCGGCTTTAGCGTGACAGCAGCCAAGTTGGATCTTTAAAAGATTCAGATCCAACTGCGAGAGCCACTGTGGGCTGGTGATAATAGAGGCCTGCGTTCCAAAAGCGGCCATTTCTTTGATCGCCGGACTGTTTTGGCATAAGTTGAGATATTGACCCTGTTACTCTGGGCCAGACTCCATCTTGAGTAATTACATCTGAGTGCCTTAAAATCCCCACTGCAATTTCAGTTGGAGAAGTTATTCTTTACTCACTGCCCTAAAATAAACAGTTGCCGTAATAATGTAACACAGCGCGGCTATGTTCCAATGGAAGGATCATTTCGGCCAGGTTGGTATTTGCTCTGCTAAATTCATCTACCATGGTAAGGCAATGGCATGAAGCAGTGATGAAAGCAGGCAAGTACAGAATACTAGTATCAGTTTTAGTAATGGCACAAAGTATTACTATGAGCATTTTTTTTAAAAAAATGCTTCATCTTCAAACTAGGGTTATCATCTTCAAACTGGGGTGAATAACAGCAAAATTGTTCACTGCTCCGGAATCTGTTTAGACGTGGAACGATATATAAATGTTGTAAATAAATAAAATGCAAATGAGGTTAATGTAAATAAACGGAAAGTGATGCAACACCGCCATCCCATACACACACACACACCTTTACATATAAACTGATAGGGTCCCAACTGGTGGTGACTAATAAAGAAAGAGATCTTGGGGTCATAATGGCTAGTAAGTGAAGTGGGGCAGAAAATGTTCCCAAACAGATTTTTTTTCCTGTGCTTTATTTTTCCGGGGATAATTTTCCATTTCATAAGTTCATTAGTAACAATGAATGGATGCGAAATGCAAACACAATATTAGGCAAGCTTGGCCGTTTCAAAGTTGTAATCAATGTTTTTCAGGTGATTATCCCTACCAAGTTTGTGAGAGAACATGTGTATGTCAATAAAATACATATATGTCTCAGGAGTGAAATGGAACTAATAAGTAGTGACAGCAAAACTGAAGGTGCCCCAACAAGCTCAGTAGAAGATTGCTGAACTCTGTTGAAACAGATGAGTGGCTGTCAGCATATCATGCACAGTTCTTTGGGTTGCTAAAAATTAATTAGTGCAGCCTTCCCCAACCGGGTGCCCTCCAGATGTGCTGGACTAGAACTGCCAGCACCCCCAGTCAGGTATAGGGAAGGCTGAATTAGTCCGTCAATAATTTTCAGTACCTTTGTTTCTTTCTTACATTTAAACAATGTAAGGGAAGTATATCATCTTTAAATTTTTACAAGTATTCCAATAAAAAATGTCTACATACGTAATTTAACATTTAAATCACATTAAGGGCGCAATCCTATGGCCGCTACACACTGTCTAGCCAGCCACAAGAAAGGTTGGAGTTACAGCTCCAACCTTGGAATACATTTTCCAGTACAAACTGAAAATGTCCCAATGCAAATGGAAAATTTTCCAATGCAAATAACCCTATGGAAATTAGCCTAATTTGCACTGGAAAATTTTCCGGAAAACCCACATCACTGTGGATAGCTCAATAAAAGTGTCAAGCCAGTGTGCCGAAGCTAGGAGAACGGAGAATGCCGTGCAAGGCATTCAGGAGGTTCACCTCAGGAGCACTTGTAGAAGAGCATAGAGCATATATGCAGCACCCACCCTCTGGAACGCTTGACCAACTGGCATTAAGATATGCCCCCACAGTTCTGACGTTCAGACGTCTTCTCAAAACTCTTCTCTTTGCACAGGCTTTCCCTGAAGTGTGACCCAGCCAGGTATGGTTTGTAGCACACACTGGAGTGTCTGGTTTTATTGCTGATTATTGAAAATAAGATTGCCGGTATTGCAATGCCTTCATGTAACTACGGTGGGGGCAGCTGCATTTGGAATACCGGTAATACCATGGGTAGTTCTGGCCATCCAATCTCTAAAAGGATATTGTAGAGCTGGAATGGGGCAACCAACTAAGAGGAAAGGCTAAAGTGCTTGGGGCTTTTTGTTTATTTATTTATTGATCACCTGGCAGAAATGGCACTCAGGTAGGCTAATAACAGGAATATTCCAATAATACAACATAAAAAACAGATCACCAGCACAGCAGCCAACCAGATTAGAACGCCCTCCAACAGGGACCCAGCTTAAATGGCCTGCCTGCCTGAGAACATCTTTACCTTCCAGTGGAAAAGAAAGCGAGAACCAGCCCAGCCTCCCTTCCAGATATCAGTATTATTACTGCTGCTTCACACGCTCTTGGACCTGAAAACCTTGGGAGGGAGTGAAAACTCCTCTGAGGCCACTCTGTTGCTACTTCAGCCGTTCCAAGCCTGAGACTGCAGCCCTTTCACAGCTGCACTCTGGTCATGCTCAGAGACACCACCTTTCCAACATTGCTACCATCACTGCTTCATGTGCTCCAGGGCCTGAAAACCTTAGCAGTGATTGAAAATTCCTTCTGGGCTGCAGATGCCAGCTACTCCTCTGCCCCCTGCACCCCACCCATGCACAGAGGTACTATTTTTCAGACACTGTTACTGCTGCTTCATGTGCTCCAGGACCTGAAAAGCCTTATGAGTGAAGATTCCTTCTGGGCCCAAGACTCCACACACGTCTCCTCTTCCTCCCACACTCTGCCATGCTCAGAAGCACTGTCTTCCTAACGTCACTACGTACTGCTGCTGCATGTGCTCCAGGACCTGAGAACCTCAGCAATGACCAAAAATGCCCTGTCTTCCTCTTATTCCCCCCCTGCACTCCACCCATGCTCAGAGGTATTAGTTCTGTAACATCACTACAGCTACATGTGCTCCAGGATCTGAAAGCCTTAGCAATGGCAGAAGACTCTTCTTTTCTCCTACTTCTCTCCTGCACTTTGCCCATGCGCAGAGGCACTATCTCGCTAACATCACTACTGCTGCTGCATGTGCTCCCGGACCTGAAAACTTCAGCAATGACTGAAAAATGCAGACTCTTCCTTCTGTTCCTCCCCTGCACAGTCCCTGTGCTCAGAGGCACTAACCTCCTAACCTCACCAGTGCTATTGCATGACCTGAAAACCTTAGTAGTGCCAGAACACTCCTCCCCTGCACTCTACCCATGCTCAGAGGCACTATCTCCCTAACATCGCCATTGCTGCAGTATGACCTGGAAACCTTAGCAACGACTCCTCCTTTTCCTCCCCTGCATTCTGCCCGTGCCCAGAGGCACTACCTCCCTAACATCATCGCTGCTGCTGCGCTCCAGGACCTGAAAACCTCAGCAATGACCGAAAACGCTCTTGTCCCTATTCCCCGCCCACGCACACTCTCCCCATGCCCAGAGGCACTATCTCCTTAACATCACCACTGCTGCTGCATGAGCTGGAAACCTTAACAATGACTTGAACACTCCTCCTTTTCCTCCCCTGCACTTTGGCCGTGCCCAGAGGCACTATCTCCGTAACATCACCACTGCTCTTGCCTGACCCTGGAAACCTTAGCAACGCCTCCTCCTTTTCCTCCCCTGCACTCTGCCCGTGCCCCGGAGGCACTATCTCCCTAACATCACCACTACTGCTGCGCTCCACCAGGCCCTGAGAACCTTCGCAATGGCCGGGAACGCCGTCTCTTGCTCCGAGTCCCCCCTCTCCCCGCCCCCGCGCACACTCTGCCCATGCTCAGAGGCACTATCCCCTTCCCCCCACCCCACCCCCATCGCTACAGCGCTGGCTGCATGCAGCGCCCCCGCCTCTACTTCCTCCCCGGCCAGGCCAGGCCAAGCCAGGCCGCGTCGCCCTGCGGGCCACCCCGAGCCCCCCCACCTGCGTCGGAACTGCTCCCGCCAGACCTTCCCGCGGGGCTGACAGGCCTCCCTCAGGCGGCGGCAGGTGCAGGCGAGGCGGCCCACGTCGGCGGCGCTCAGCGAGCCGCAGCACAAGATGAGCTCCAGCAGCTCCCCCGGCAGCGCCGTCAGGATGAGCGGGCCCGGACCCTCGGCCTCCGGCGGCTCCGGCGGCGGCGGCTCCTTCGCTTCCAGTCCCGGCGACGACGACGGCGGCGGCGCCGCCATCTTGCCTGTTTAGCCGAGTGGCCTCCGAGGGAGCGTCTCCAAAGAGACAAACCGGCGCGGCAGGCAGAGGAGGAGGAAAAGATTAGAAGACGCTCCGTAGGGAGTGAATGCAAATTGCCTTCCTCGCAGAGAGGCGCACGGACGCCACTTTTTATTTATTTTTAAAATTATTTTTCTTATTGCATTTATATCCCGCCTTTCCCCCCCCCCCACCCTCTTGCAAGGAACCCAAGGCGGCTCCTCCTCTTCAATTTTATCCTCACAGCAACCCTGTGAAGTAGGTCAGGTTGAGAGTCAGTGAGTAGTCCCAAGTCACCCGCTGAGCTTCATGGCCAAGTGGGGATTAGAACTCAGATCTCCCAAGACCAGTCTTATTACAATTACAATTACATTTTATATCCCACCATTTTCCTCTTGCAAGGAGCCCAAGGCAGCTAACATAGTCCTCCTCCTCCTCCTCCTCCTCTCCATTTCATCCTCACAACAACCCTGTGAGGCAGGTTAGGTTGAGAGTCAGGGACTGGCCCCAAGTCATCCATTGAGCTTCATGGCTGAGCGGGGACTCGAACCCGGATCTCCCGAGTCCCAGTCCAACACTCTAACCACTATGCCACACTGGCTCTTGGGATGGTGCAGTTACCTGGACCTTGGGTCCAAACTCCAGGGCCACACAGCTGAGGGGGGGGGGCAAGTGACCGCCCAGAGAGTGGCAAGTGATGAGGGCATCAGAAGCAAACTCCATTTTATTCCTGTAGTGATGATGGCGCTATGATTTAAGTGGGTTTTTATATGAAACTGCACATGCTCAGAGTTTTATATACTATATCTATCTATAGATATAGACAGGGGAGGCGGGTGACTCCTGTGTCAGTGGGGCTCCTTATCCATTGCAGCTTTTATTCTGGGCTTTCTAGGAGCTATCCATAGTGCTCCATGGTGGCGAACCTATTTTTGGGGGTGGAGTACAGAACCAGTGATAGCTCCTATCAAGCTCAGAATAAACGCTGCAATGGATAAGGAGCCCCACTGACACAGGACAGGAGTCACCAACCCCCCGGCATAGATACATATCTCTATATCTGGGTTGGCAGTTTTGTTGTTCTAACATATCAGGAACGTAGAGGCAGTTGTAAAGCGTGGAATGGTGATTGGAGGGGAGAAGAGAAATGTGTGAGTTGTGTGCTGTACAACATGGTCATCTAAAGGCCGTGCTGGGAACGCCTCTCCCAGCCACAATCTACCCGGACAGCACACTCAACATCTGGGGCCTTCCTCCAACTGCCACCTCTGAGGGAGGCTTGGAGGGCGGCCTTTTCTGTGCTAGCCTACCAAGGGATGCTGGAGATTGAATCCGGGACCGGAGGTTGGTAACTCCAGTGTCCGTGGAGCTCCTCATCCATTGCAGCATTCATTCTGAGCTTGATAGGAGCTATCCCTGGTTCTGTGCTCCATCCCCCAGAATAGGAGCACCATGGGTGGCTCCTACAAAGCCCAGAATAAAAGCTGCAATGGATAAGGAGCCCCACTGACGTAGGAGTCGCCCGCCTCCCCTGGGCGTGTGTTCTGACCCTGCGCTACAGCCGCTGCTTCGTGATGTCACAGGCCCCCAGCCAATCAGAGCTCCCGCACGGCTCCTTCTGCTTGAAACTGGCAGAGCTTGACCCTGAGCTCCATCCTTAGACATTTGTGCACAGGGCGGCAATGGCACCGAAGGCTTTTTCTTTCTGCCATGCTTAACACATCCTGCTACGGGAATGCATTTTTGAAACCGGCGCAGTTGTTTTGTACCCCTCTCTTGCTGATGTCCGAATGATTTCATCGATGTATTGCATTTGTTTCTTGTAAATCTCCATGTTTTAAAATAAAAGTTTTGTGTTTTTAATCTGGGAGTGGCCCAGGGGACCAAAAGGTGGGTAGAGACTTTCTAAAATAAATGAAGTCAGGGGGCTGGTACCAGGTTTGCTGAGGCCTTTAGCACCCCAAGGTGGATGCCGCCTCCTCAGATGTGCCTCCACCCTTGCCAGCCCCCCAGGAGAGTCCATCAATGCAGTTATATCCATGCTCTGGTAACCTCTGGCTGGATTACTGCAATGCGTTATATCATGTGGGGCTGCCTTTGAAAACGATTCGGAAACTTCAGCTGGCCCAAAACAGGGCAGTGAGATTGCTAACTGGGACTGTCTGGCTTGATTCAAAGTGCGAAGCCCTAAACAGCTTGGGGCCAGGTTACTTGAAAGATCATCTCCTCCCATATATACCTTCCTGGACCCTAAGATTGTCCTCATTGGTCCTCCTCTGGGAGCCCCTGCCAAAGGAAGTGAGGTGGGCCTAAGAGAAGGGCCTTTTCTGCTGTGGCACCCTAGTTGTGGAATGAACTTCCCAGAGAGGCTCGCCTGGCACCTACGATGTGCTCTTTCCAGCACCAGGGGAAGACCTCATTTCCCCAGGAATTTTAGTCTTTCAGTCTCTGTTCCTTTGCTGTATTTTGAATCTTTGTACTGCGGTTAGGTTTCACTTTGGCTTTTTTCTTTTATACTGTAGTTTTAAACTTTTAAAATGTATAGTGTATTTTAGTTTTAATTGTTGTGAACTGCCCAGAGAGCTTTGGCTATTGGGCGGTATAGAAATGTAATAAAATGAATGAATGAATGCAGGCAGCAGTGTTGATCCATATCAACAAACCAGTTCCAGCAGTTTTTATGTTCGCCAGGACCAGGTCTTTTGTAAAACTAACGGGTCTTGGGCACAATCCTATGCCCTTCTGACCTTGTCTGGAGGGACCTAGGATGTTCCTTAGAAGGTGCAGTGACCTCGTAAATTCCTTATAAGGTCCCAGCCCCCCCCCCCACGGGTTGGCGTTGTTCTTTCCATGTCGGAAGGGAATTGCAGGGAACTGAAGACAGTCTTCCATCTTCAGTTCCAGCGTAGGGTTCGGCCATCTAGAGTTGAGGGCAAGGGAAGCACGGAGGATATCCTTTCCTCCGTGCTCCTTCCGCCCTGGATTGGATGCCCTTAATGCTCCCAAGTTCAGAGGGTTACAGGCAGCCATATTGGATTGCGCTGTTAGCTGCCTAGTTAAGAGCAAGCCACCCCAGAAGTCTTGCATTACAACAGGGGACAATATGTTGTTGCTGGGAAAATTCATTTCTGTCCCACCTACTGCAAGAATCGCCGCTAAGTTCAGAGGGAACAGGGGATGCTGAGGGGTGTGTGGCAGCATCCTCGCTAGTGATAAAATGCTGACGCTGCTGTGTCCCTGCAAGCCCTGGCTTCACTACATCACAGATGGTAACCCTCCAGGGATGTTGAAGAGTCCTTGGTCTCGAGTCACGTGTCGAGTCACGAGTCTTTGGTCCCAAGTCTCGAGTTCGAGTCCAAGTCCTTGGTCCAAAAAGGTGACTCACGAGTCCCGAGTCCCCCCCAAAGCTGACTCCATGAGTCCCTATTAAAATCAATGGGGGGCTTTCCCAACAAAATAAGGCTACTTCAGATGTGTGGCTTAAATAAAATCTAGGCACAAGTGTGCCTTTTTATTTCAAAACTCTGTCACTGATTTTGACAAGAACAGACCAGGCAGACAAACCCAAAATAACCAGGCAGGCAGAGGAGGCAGGGAACCCCAAAACAGGCAGGCAGAGGCCTTTGTCTTGGACAATTCAAACTGTGGAACTGGCTAAGAAGAGACCAGGCAGGCAGAGGAGGCAGGGAACCCCAAACAGGCAGGCAGAGGCAGCCAAACCCAAAATGTCTGAAAAGGTTGCATTTTGGAGAAATGATTTTAAAAAATAAAATCTTCGCTGGCAATTGCACTTCTCTCCACTCCTTCTGGCACAGCCCAGGGATGTTGAAGAGTCCTTGGTCTCGAGTCCCGAGTCGAGTCTCGAGTCCCATTAAAAATAGTGGGACTCGAGTCAGAGGGGGGACTCAGTCCGACTCACAAGTCGAGTCCTGGAGTCCGAGTCCCCATCCTTGTAACCCTCCTCCCTCAAACGCCCCCCCATCATTCCCCGCCAAGCCATCTAGCCTCCCTGTGACACCCCGCTGTGTAAAATTTGCAGTGCTTTCCTGATCTTTCATTTCTCTTCCGTATCATAATAGTAATGATTATCCTTCCCAGTGCATGATGACAGACCCTAAAAGACGAGGCGGAAGAACGCAATGGATTCAATTCACTTTTTTAATTGATTGCAATGCGAACAGGCATAAGTATTATTATTATTATTATTTTTAATTCCATAAAACCAGAAGATTCGAACTATACAGAAAGGAGGTGCATGCTTAAGAGTAGTGTGGATACCTCGCAAACAAGAGCAGGAGTCAGTCCATGAGAAGAGGTGTGTGGAGCATGTTGTACAAATGGTGGAGAGGATTGGCACCATCAAGAGCTCATAGGTCAAGGAACATAAAACGTTTCCGACTGCTTAAAGCACTGATATGATCAAATACAACCCCTCCCTCCCTCCCACCCACCCACCCACCCTCAAAAGAAACATACATTTGTGCAGTCCTTTTTTAGACATTACAAAATGAACCATACTGCCCATCCATACCAGGAAATGCAACGGTGATTTGTTCATCAGTTTTCGATTTATGGCAGCGACTGAAATAAATAAATCAATACAAAGAAGGCACAGTGACACAAGGGGGCTGAGCCATAGTAGGTTGGGGGAGTAAGGCTAGGAAAATGGCCTTGTTAAAAGGGAAGACAGAAGGCTATCAGATGCTTGGGCATTCAAAGTGGCACTCAACCACATTAGGTCATTGCCCTACAAAGGCAAAAACATATACATATATATTCAATCCACAACACCGTCAGAGCACTTTGATTTAAGCTGATCTGCCGAAGCCAAAGGGAGGGAGTAGAGATGAGTTTGCACAACAAATGTACCTGATTTTCTTTATCTGATAACTTGGATTAAGGTGCAGATTTCTGTTTAATTACGAACCCTCTCTGCATTGGAACTGGTTTATTACGATCACTACATTGTAATACTCGTTTTCCACCACTAGGTGTTGCTGTAGCACACTCTTTGCACAGCTAAGCACCACAGCTGCACCTTGTGACGAAACATAAGTCTTATCTCCTAGAACAAAGATGCCCCTGAACACAGCTGGTCTTTCTTTCATTCATCTTCTGTGGTAGGGAGAGGGAAAGCGCTGCTATGAGAAGGGTCTGCATTTTCTTTTATGCAAACAAAAAGTGAGCATGTGCGTGTGTATGTGCGGGGCTGGTGGCGGCAGCAGAGCAGTATAAGTACACAAGAGGACTTTCACTGAAAAGGGACTAGCCCAAAAGTGTGGTTGATCATTTTTTTAAGCAGGGGGAAATGCAAGAGGCAAAACCTATGAGGTCCAATTGTAATGTAGTAAATAGTTCCCACTGTGTTTTGAGGATCTTCGTCAGGGGAATCTGTTCAACCGTTCAACAGATACTAAGTTGTGTCACATCTCCTTCTAGCATTCCATACACGAAGGAGCTGATAACATGTCACCCAGTGGCGTCATGGCACATCTTGAAGGACAGGCGCTCATCATGACTGCTCCCATAGCCACGCCCCCAAGGAGAGTCCAAAATATCCAGGCAGCTGTACAACGAACTAGTTCGACAAACCAGCACTAGAGGTTTTATCTCCACCAGGGGCAGCTCTTTTTGTAAATCTAATGGGTCTTAATTGACTATTCAAGGCTTAGTACACCCTAAAATATTTTGCATGGCAATATATTGTCGCTGGGAATATTTATTCCCCCTCCCCTCCAGCTACTGTAAGAATTTCAGCTATGCTCTGAAGGAGCAGGGGATTCGGAGGGTGGCAGAGTACTTCAGCATCCCCTGCTAATCAAAGAAGTGCTATCAATGTATCCCTGCAGCTCCAGTACACCACTGTGTGACCCCGGTTTGGATGTTTTTATTTAATTTTTAAATTTATTTATTTACAACACAACAGTAACAACAACAGACAAACAAAAAACGGGGGGGAGGGAAAAATCATGTTGTGCAGCGTATCCATATACAGTAATCATTAGCATGTCACCCACTTCCGGTCCGCTAGACAACACGTTGTGTCCCTGGCTTGTTCCCGTGACGTCCAAATCTGGAACTCTGGGTTATTGAAGGAGAGGCAACACAGAGTCATATCACCCTTCAGTAGAGGCTGGTGACTCCAATGCTAGCGGGGCGGTGTATCCACGCCAGATTTCACTCCAAAACTTTTAAGCATCTATCCATGGTGCCAAACCTATTTTGGGGTTAAGGTTCAGCACCACGGATAGCTCCTTTTAAAGCTCAGAGTGAAACCCAGAGTGGATACACAGCCCCACTGACACTGGAGCCAGCCGCCGCCACTGCAAACCGTGGGTTATAACTCTGGGTCGTTTCTCCCTCAACAACCCAGAGTTCTGCGTTCGGATATCACAGAGAACAGGGATGCAGCATTCCTGGGTTGTTTAGCTCACCGGAAGTGGGTGAGCCGGCATGCTCTCAGTGGCTGGGTTTGGTAGCTTCTTTTCCCCCACCCCTGTGCAAGCCAGTTGCATGCTGCATGATTTGTTTAATTATCCTCACGCGCGTGGCTTGCTGTGTCATCCGAACCCGGCGAGGTGTGTGGCGGCGGATGGCTTCAGAACCACCCCAGAACACTACAAGAAGCCATGGGTTCTGAGCTGGTTTCAAAACCACCCCTGCTGCACCCCTTGCTGGGTTTGGATGATACGGCGATCCCGAGGGCAATCTGAATCCGGCAAATCTCATGCAGTGCAGTGACCAGCTTGCGCCTGGGGGAGTGGAAGAGAAGCCACTCTGGCTTCTTTCCGCTGTGATCGTGCAGACCCGGCCTCTCTCCCACTACCCAAACAACCCATGGTTAACAAGCCGTAGGTTTTTTTTAATCGTGCAAACCGGGCATCCATGTCATGATATGTCTCCAAGCATTGAGTGATGTTGTTAAAAAAAGAAGAAAAGAAATGGACAATCGAGCCATTTGAACCTTTAAATAAAATTACAGCTGGCCTTGATTGACTTTGCCTGTTGTAATTTTCCTGTCTTTTGTGCATCCCTCTTTCTTCTGCTACTCACTTTTTCAACCTCACAAAAGACCAACAATCCATATGGGAAGATAGACAAAGTCAACACACACACACACACACACACACACACACACACACACACTGAACTGCACTCCAGACAACCATGGCCTGTGGCTTACGCTGGCTCAGCTTGTCTGAGCGTGGAAAGCTAAGCAGGGTCAGGCCTGGTTGTTACTTGGATGGGAGACCCCTCCTCTAGTTTCCTGCATTGAGCAGGGGGTTGGACTCGATGGCCTTGTAGGCCCCTTCCAACTCTATGATCTATGAAATCTATGTGACTGCTTAAAAGGGCAAAATCCTCTCTCAGCAGTGGAGTGTGCGCCAGGGAAAATTCTGGTGGCTAATCTAATGTGGGTAAATGGCATGAAGTTATCACAGTGTGCCGGTTTTATTTTCATGTCATTATTATTATTTGCAAGGCGACAGGTTGCATGTGTTCTTTGATCACAAAGGCGTGACACGATCAGGATTTATGATAGCTTCGGGAATGCATAGAGTTTGGATTGGAATGAGAATCTGGTGGTGCATTCTGCTCTCAATGGGTCTACGAGATGCTAAAAGGGTTTCAACAATCAATCACCGTGTCATTTAAAAACAAGATTAAAATCACCCCATACCAGCTTGGGCCATTGCAGATACTGTCAGGACAATCCTATTCATGTTTCTCAGATGTAAGCCCCACTGTGTACAATAGGGTTTACTCCCAGGTAAATGTATATAGAATCGCAGCCTGAATCAAACCAGAGTGTCTAAACCCAACTAGAGCTTAGGGTGCAATCCTATGCATGTTTAGACAGAAAAAAGGCCTACAACCCAGCATGCCCATAGCTGGCTGGGGGATGCTGGGAATTGTAGGACCTTTTCTCTCTCTAACGTCAGTCCGATTGGTTTCAATGGGCCTGCTGGGAATTGTAGGGCCTTTTCTCTCTCTAACTTCAGTCCGATTGGTTTCAATGGGCCTGCTGTTAAGTATGACTAACTCTGGATCCAACCTTTCAAAAGGAAGATGGCACAACAACTGCACTCACTCAAGGTTAATCCAGCACATAGCTGTTCTCCTGGATTTACCACTGCAGGAATCCCACCACCTCCCCTGATGGTAGTTCAGAGTTTAACTTTGTGCTACTACTGCTGGGAAATCCATCTACTAAAGAGGATAAGAAAGTCCTGTTTTGTTTTGTTTTTTAATTACTACTGTCCTCCTCAGAAACAATGTCTGGCTAGAGAGTCCTATCAGAGTATTCTACTTATTCATTGAACAGAAGTCCAGAACAGCCACTGCTAGCGTGCAGTGCAGGGAGTCTGTGACATCATATCTCAGCGTAGGAAAGCAGAATCCAGAACTCAATGGAGATTGAGTTATATTTCAGGTTCATGATGAAGGAGAAGCAAAATAGGAGGAAAAACAAGTGTGGAAAAAAAGGATGTGCCTATATTGATTCCAGTATGGGGCATCCCTGTATGGGAAACCCCCTTCAAGCTTCTGGGAAAATTCTACTCCAGACTCCATCTTACAGAGGCTTAATTAGCCTCTACAAGGAACGGGGCCTTCTCTGTGTTATCCCCAATGCTCTGGAGCTTTCTCTCAAGTAAAGTCCACAGGACTTTCCCTGCTGTCTTTCTGGAAGATTTTTCTTTCCCAGAGAGCTTTTTGAGGATTGTTTATCACTGATTGCTGTGCTCTATATGGGTGCTGCATTTAGATATTTCTGCTCTTTTTTCTGTTTCCTGATTTTTGTTGTAGTTAATTTTGTTTTAATTGTATTTTTTTATATATAGGAACATGGGAACCTGCCTTATACCAAGTCAAGAGAGAGCCAGGGTGGCATAGCAGTTAGAGTGTTGGAGTGGGACTCGGGAGATCCGGGTTCAAGTCCCCACTATGAAGCTCACTGGGTGACTTTGGGACAGCCACCGACTCTCAGCCTAACTTACCTTGCAGGGCTGTTGTGAGGATAAAATGGAGAGGAGGAGGATTGTGGGAGCCACCTTGGGTTCCTTGCAAGAGGAAAAAAGGTGGGATATATGGTAAATGTAATAATATTATAATTATTTTTTAAAAAAAATCGGTGCATCTGGCTTTGTGTTGTCTACACCAGGGACACAAAACCTCTTTCAGCCCGAGGACCAAAATCAGTGTTGGAGAAGCTCTCAGAGGCCACATTCCAGTGGTGGGCAGGGCGAAAGCCAGAAGGAGCGGGGCCAAAATACCAAAAATACCAGCATATATTAGCTTAAAGCGAAAGCGCTTTCTGCCCACAACTAAGCCCAAGGAGAGGCATTTCAACGTGTTAAAATGAGGGGGAAAGAAACACACAAGGGCTGAGAAACCATAATTTGATTGACAGTTGGGGGCGGGGCCAGGGGAAGGGGGCGTGGTCTTCCGGTTCCTCAGGGGGGCCGGGTTTGGCCTGGGATTCTGCACAAGGGAAACATTCACTTGTTTTCCATTTTTCAGACACAGGACTTCACAATCCCAACAATGGTTTGAATCCGGTAAGAACAAGGACATCGAAAGGGGCCTTCCTTGTGCCAGGTGAGACTCCTGGTCCAACTAGCTGGGTATTATCTGCTTCAACTGACAGTAGGGGTTATTGTTGAAACATGGGGTTATTGTTGAAACATGGGGTTATTGAGTTGTCTGAACCCGGCTGTGCTAGCAAGTCATGGCTTGTTAACCACAAACAACCCACAAAAAGAACCCATGGTTTGTTGTTGGGCTGTGAACTGTAGGTTGTTCACCATGGTTTGCTATCTCAGCTTGGTTCGGACAACACAGTAACCCATATTTGAGGAACAACCCACAGACAACACACACTCAACCCTTGAGTGTGGGTTATTGTGTTGTCTGAACCCAGACACTACCTTTTCCTAAATAGAATTGGAAACTGGAACCCACGTGTGGGGCAGGGCCCCAAGTATTACGATGTACAGAAAAGGGGAAAGGTTTTGGGAACCATCCTATGTTTTGAAATAAAGATACTAATTTAGGACTGAGCTCTTTGTTGTGTCTTGTGCATTTTTAAGACAAGGCTGTGTTCACTCTTCAGTCACAAAGCAAGGGTGAGGTTTGGTTCTACACATGATGCTGAGTTACCTGGCAGAATTCTGGATTGTACCACTTCAGGCTGCAAATGGGGGAGGAGGGGGCCTAGTTCTGAATAATGTGGAGGTGAAAGCACGGGGGGGGGGGCATCAAAGAGAGAGAGAGAGAGAGAGAGAGAGAAATTCTGTGGACACCAATGGAGATTCCCCCTCTTTTTAAAACCCCCATGCAAAATGGAAGAGATGAATTTAAAGAAATTTAAATTTAAAGAAAACAAGTGGCTGGGTGCCCTCCCCAAGCACAGTGGGTGGTTCCAATCCAGAATGGGCCACTGCACATTCACACAGGAGTAAATAAAAGCGTGAGCCTCAGCTGCATGCTACCCATTTAATGTAGCGCGCAGTTTAGCCCTCAGTGGCAATAGACTGAGGACAAACCAAATAAATGAATAATAATAATAATAATAATAATAATAATAATAATAATATTCATACCATGCAAATTACCTTGTGGAATTTGCTGCCACAAGATATGGTGATGGCCAAAGGCTTAGGGTACAATCCTATGCATGTTTAGACAGGGGGAAAAAGTCCTACAACTCCCAGCATTTCCCAGCCAGCATGGCTGGCTGGGGAATGCTGGGAGTTGTAGGACTTCTTTTCCTGTCTAAACATGCACAGGATTTCGCCCTCAGAGGACTAGAAAAAGGAAGGAGAAAAACTCATGGATGGAGGTGCACCTACACCTACACCTATAGCTACACCTATATATGCATATTGAGTGCCAGCGTGGCGTAGTGGTGAGAGTGTAGGGCTGGGACTCGGGAGATCCAGGTTCTAGTCCCCACTTGGCCATGAAACTCACTGGGTGACTTTGGATCAGTCACTGATGCTCAGCTTAACCTACCTCACAGGGTTGTTGTGAGTAGAGGAAGAGGAGGAGGATCATGCAAGCCACCTTGGGTTCCTTTCAGGAAAAAGGCGGGGCATAAATATATAATAAAATAAATAAATATGTCAAAACAATGGCTAGCATTTATTTAATTTTCACAGAAGGCAAAGCAAATTTCCCATCCAAATCATCGCAAATCAAACACATTCTTTCATTAGTTTGCACCTCACCCAGAGATCATCCCCAATCAGTCATTCCACTTCCATTAGAATTAGGTTGCAATGGCTGTAAACAGGGGCAGAGATGCACACTCAAAGAGTGGCCTGTAGTGTTTTGTTTTGTTTTGCAGGAGCTCTTTCACATGCTCGCATCCCTAATAAATGACCACTTTTGCAGCAAATAGAAAATAAAAAAATGGACAGAACACTAATCCAAAAGCAAGCCAAAAGACGAATCGGGGGCAGTCACACCTAACTGATTCCCCATTTCCCCACCTAGATCTTGCTTCAGATGAAACCAAACCAATTCCCCCTTCAGTTAATTACCCCGTTCATCAAACGTCATCACCTCCATAAACTGAATTTGAAATAAAATAGTGAAACACAATTCAGTTTGGAGGAGAGGGTCAAATTTCTGGGTGGCTGGTGGAAGGAGTGGGGGCCCAGTGAATGAAAGAAAGGAAAGAGGGGGGGCAAGGATGAAGATTAAGGGGAACAGCAGATGGAAGGAACGAACAGGCAGGTTTCAGATTGAACAGGCAGGTAGGATGGAAGGAATAGGGTGGAAAGAACAGGAACAGGTTTTAGTTTTTTATTTTTAATATTTATGATAAATTTTAAATTTTTACTTCTTGTATGTTAATAGATCTTGTTATGCACTATTGTAGCTTCGTATGAGTCTGTGCGATTTTGTATAAATTGGTTTTGGTCTATGACCGTAAATAAATAAATAATAATGAACAGGTAGCTTTCAGGATGGGGAATAGAGGCAGGAAAAGGATGAGGCAAGGTCAGGACTGGGCAGTGTGGAAAGACAGAGGAATCCTGGAAAGAGAACTGGGAAGAGAAGGTGGAGGACTGGCTCATTCTCTTTCTCTGCTCTGCAGTTTTTGGGGTTGTCTCTCTATGTTGTAAACAGGGCCAGCGTCAAGGGTTGGCACGGTTGGGCACTTGCCGAGGGCCCACAACCTAGCAGGGGCCCGCTGGCAAGAGGCCCCCTGGGCTTGCTCCTCCACTTTTACCCTTTCAACCTGCTTGTTCACCTACCTCTTGCTGCGGCCCAGACAGCGGTGGTGGTGGTGGTGGTGGAGGAGGAGGAGCAGGAGATGCCGCTGCCTACACGGGCTCACCACCGGCTCCCTGCCTGTCAAGCCAGCCAGCGGCAGCGGTGGCAAGGAAGAGGATGAGCAGCTATAGCAGCACATGAAAGTGGTGGTGAGAAGGTAGACTTACTAAGGAAGGGGGGCCCATGCCCAAGCCCCCCCCCCCAAAAAAAAACTGGAGCTAGCACTGGCGGTAGGGACTTGTGATTTTCCCCCTCCTCAAAACACACACAGAGAGACACACAGAGGAAGACACAACCACAGCAGGCTAGGAAGCCCCCCCCCCACACACACACTTAGTGCCCGCTCAAAACAGGGTAGGGAGATACAAAGATCAAGAGGAGCCTCACCACCCCCACCCCCACCTCACACACACTGCTGATACCTGGGGAATGACCACCTGCCCCGATGATCAGGGGAGGCTATGTCGGTGGGGGGCTCCTCCCCCATTGCAGCTTTCATCCTGAGCTTTATAGGAGCTATCCATGGTGCTGAACACCCCCCCCCCAAATAGGTTCACCACTATGCATAGCTCCTATAAAGCTCAGAATAAAAGCTGCACCGGATAAGGAGCCCCACTGATATAGGGGTCCACAACCTCCCCTACAGATTAATTAAACTTTTAGGATGACAATAAAAAAACAAAAACACATTCTTTGTCTCTCCTTTTCACCCACCCACCCCTGCCTTCTCCCTCTCTCTTTCCCTCCTGGAGGAGAATTGCCACCAAACTGGCACCAATGGAAAGTTCCCCCTTTAAGCTTAGTTGCCACATGGGTGGTTACAGCCAGCAGGGAGAGGAGGTCTATATCCCTTCCCTCCCCAACTGTAACCCCCCTTTCCAGACCCCCCCCCAACATGGCAATTAATCACCTCTTGCAAGGCATGAAAAGAAGTCGTCCCCCCCCCCCAAGCTTAAATGTAGGAGTCAATTTTCATAGTCTGTGAGCCAGAAGGGGGTAGGGGGTGGGCTTGCTACTATCTCGGATTAAATGGGCTAGTCTTGTGACCCTAATAAAATGATGAGCCAATATGAGTCAGTAACGAGTACGTTTCATCAAAAACACACACCTTAATAGCTGAAAATAGGTAATACAGTAATACCTTGGATTGCAAGTAACTTGGTCTGAGAGCATTTTGCAAGACAAATTTTTTTAAAAATTTTTTTGACTTGATAAACAAGCAAGGTCTTGCAAGACAAGCGTAGGGATGTAACCACTCGCCTCGAGCGGGCGTAGCGGGCCAAAATTGGCTCCGCTCACGCCCGCCAGAGACTCGCTTTGATATAAGATATAAGAGTGTTTTGGATTACAAGCACGGTTCCGGAACGAATTATGCTTGCAATCCAAGGTATTACTGTAGTTCGTTTGTGGCTATATATTCCACTGTCTTTGCCCAGCCAGGGTCAAAGAGGGCTCAAACGGACTAGAAAAGATTAATAATATACTGAAATATTTTTTTGGGAGGGTGGGCGGGCGGACATCACTGATATATACTGCCACAAGATATAAAAAATATACTGAAAATTTTTTTTCTTTAGATTTTACTTATGGATAAAATCATCCATTCAGGCCGAGGTTTGATCTGTCTTCTGCATGTTATACACAAAATATTTCCTCATTTAATCTGCTGACACTGATCAGTGATCATATATATCTCTGTTGAGGTAATGTTCTATAAGACAATACCACCCCGCCTGCTTCATCTGTCAGCATAGTTCCTTCCACATCTGTGGGTTTTAAATAGGGATATCTGGATTTTCTTAAAACTGTTCCGTCTGTGTTTCATGGATGGTTGGTCAGGTGTCTTTTGTCCCATCATCCGCTAATTGACAGAATCAGATCTTTTTTTGGGGGGGAGGATGTATGAGAAATTTGTTCCACTTGCACAAGTGCATGGTCGCTCTAATGCGCACTGGCACAACTGCAAATCTGCGCAAATCCCACCCCCATGTTAAATCTCTACCATACTGAAGGATTTTTTTAAACCCATAACCCTAGTAAAATTAGCAGCCATGAGGACTCCCAGTAATGAGTAGTTTTCACCCCCAAAACATCTTAATTGTGTTTTAAAAAAGCCGAAAAGTACATGTTAGAAGTGTGAGCAGAATGTGACCAAAAACAAAAACCTTGATAAATGCAATGTATTCTATATGAAATAAGTCAGAGAGATGGAAATGAAAGATAACTTGATTCAATGACAATATTTTTTTTATTATGTTGGTATGTTGCTACCATATCTACATTCACAAATGCACAAAAACAACGAAGTACAAAGTTTTCTCAAAAGCTTTTCAACTGATTAAAAGTGTTTAAGCATAAAACTCATTGGCCTGTTCTGAACGTAACAACAACCCAGAGTATGCGTTGAGTATGGGTTGTTGTTGAATCGTGGGTTGTTGTTACATGTGAACCCTGCACTATGGTTTAACTATGGGTTGTTCACCACAAGCAACCCAGTTAGAGAAGCCATGGTTTGTTGTTGGGCTGTGAACTCTGTGTTGTCCATGGTTAACAAACCCCATAGTTAAGCCATAATGCTGGTTTTGTACATAATGACAACCCACAATTCAACAACAAACCACGATTCAACAACAAACAATATTCAACCCATACTCAACCTGTACTCTGGGTTGTTGTTACATGCAAACCAGGTTAGTGTTATCATTTTCTTCTTCAAGAACAGATTCAAAGTAATCTTCATTTTCATCAGCCTGTTTGCCACAATGTTGTACATAGCATTTAGCCATGTAGTGTTGTGTTGTTGTTGTTTTTTTAAAAAGATACAATTAAGTATTTATTTCTTTCTGTGAAGCCTACTCATTACTGACTACCATCATGGCTAATAATTTTAATAGGGTTATGGGCTATCAGGAAAAGGCTTCCAGCCACCCCATTTTTGGATTCATGACCCATGGACTGCCAGGAGGGCTCACAGTGCATAGGGATGGGAGGGTTAGCTGTGATCCTCCAGAAAATTTATTTATTTAAAATATTCCAGGCTGCATTTCAGGGCAGAATCCCTTCCAAGGTGCCTATCTTGTCTAAGCAATTAAGCTTAGGGGGGAAAGAAACCCTTTCCATTGGCACCAATGAACACTCAGGGCTCTGGGAAATAGAAATGGGGCCCTAGGAAACAGAACTGGGGACCTGGGAAATAGACTTGGGGGGCTCTGGGGAACAGAACTGGGGACCTGGGAAACAGAACATTTTAATGTGTGCCCTCAAATCCTTATAGGCATCGACCTATGAAGTACGTAGTGTGTGAAATGGCCCCAGGGCAGAGGTAGGTTGAGGAGTGGAGTTACTGGAGGCTTGGGGAACCACCGACAGGGCAGTTGATGAGGGCAACATGGCTATTCCTCTCTGTAGCCTTTTGAGCCTCAATCTGTGGTTCCACAGAGGGACCTGGGAAACAGAACTGGGGCCCTGGGAAACAGTACATCTTAAAGTGCGCCCTTAAATCCACATAGGCATGGACCTACAAAGTACATCGTGTGTGAAATGGCCCTAGGGCAGAGCTAGGTTGCGGAGCTAGGTTTTACGTGTGCCCTTAAATCGTCATAGGCATGAACCTACAAAGTATGTGTAGTGTGTTTCACTCCCCCACAATGGCCCCCCGAAAGCAGCCTGTGTGGGTTAAAGCCTGCCCAGCCAGCTTACCGCCTTTGCAATTACAATATCGGTGCTCAGACACACTGCAGAGGGCTGAGAGAGAACTCAGCAGATACAGGGAGAGGAGGAGTGGGGGATGCAGTTAACGTTAAGACAGTGCAAACAGAACACAGCATGCTGATGAAGGCGAGATGGTTACCTGTTCAACAGAGACCAGTCCCCCATCCTGTAGGGGACTGAGAGGCTACACAAGGGCATCACCAGCGCAGCCATTTACAACCTCCTGACCTTTTCCCCTCCAGGTTGCAGAGAACAAAAGGGAAGGGGGGAACACGTGACCCACTGCTCAAAGCCAATCATGCCAGCCAGAGGTTTCAGCAAACAGGGCGGTGATTCCACATTTCTCTACTGCTTACTCAAAAAGAAACTTGGCCTTGACACACACACCCAAACCCTGCACCCCTCCCCCCGGAACACCAGAAGATGCAGATGATGATCACAACAGTGGTGTTTTCATGCAGCCATTCTCCCACCCCAAAAATATCCCTGGCCTTGTTGTCAACAAGAGGAAGAAGAAAGGTGTGGGCTTGTGTGTGTTTGTAAGAGCCACGGTGGGTTGTTAAAAGCCATCACGCTTCAGCGGGGGGGACTTCGGAGAAGGGCACACAGAGATAAGAGAAACTGCCACAGGATGCAAGGAGGGGGAAAGAGATATCAGCAGCAGCATCGTCGTCTTCTCCTCCGTCGCCATCTGCGCGTCAGCCAAACACACACCCCTTCAGGACACAACAGGACGAGACACAGTAGAGTGTTTGTCGTGGGCCGTCAAGTCCCTGGAGAAAAGGAGCGGATGTGGAGGTGTCAGTACAGGATCCAGCCCCCCCCTTGGGCTGGAACAGTGCAGCAGGAGCTGCAGTGACTGGCCTGGCTTGGCATCCCCTCTTGGGCAGCACAGTCAAGGCTAGGAACAAAACACCCTGCAAGAAAGCCAACGGTTAGGGCTGACAGCGTACATGCATCACAAAGCGCTTTTAGGCGTCTCTAGGGAATCTCCCTCCATGCCAGCTCATGTGCAGCATTACGACCTTTCACAAGTTAAGCTCTTCCTGATTTAAATGTCACCATACTGTCCCCCAGTTAGTTGGGCAGTCGACAGCACAGAGCCTTGCCTGCTCCTGATGTTGGACCATTCTACTCTGTGACTAAACTGGGATGCAGTCCCACTCACAATGCAGCATGGAACCCTGCATTTCTGCATCACCGGCAATCGGCCTCTCTGTACCTAGCAGCACAAAGCAATGGCCTTATACAGGAGACAAGCATCTATGTCAATTTCACCTGTGAGTTTCACCGCCAATACAAGGCAAGCATTTCTGTGTCAATTCCCCCCATCAGTTTCATCTTGTATAGAAGGCAAGTATCTCCTTGTCAGTTTCGTCAGTCAGTTTCACCTTAGTGTAGTGGTGTTCTCCCATTTCTTTTCTTTCACAAATTAAACTATTATTACATGCTCCAGTGTTGGTGTACACACATGGATTTTAAAGCAAACATCTTACTTAAAAAGGGGTTCAGATATGGGAACATGGTGAGAGGCAGGTGGAAGGAGAACTTGTAGATTTCCACAAGTAAATTTCCAACTAAGTTATCACATGGGGGGTAAAACTAGGTGCTTCTCTGTGTGTTCTATCTATCTGTCTGTCTGTCTAATCCAGTGTTGTCCAACCTTGGGTCCCCAGATGCTTTTGGCCTACAACTCCCAGCATGCCAGAGGCATGCTGGGAGTTGTAGGCCAAAAACATCTGGGGACCCAAGGTTGGAGAACACTGGTCTAATCTATCTATCATCTATCTATCTATCTATCTATCTATCTATCTATTGAGCCAGTGTGGCGTAGTGGTTAGAGTGTTGGAATGGGGCTTGGGAGATCCAGGTTCTAGTCCCAACTTGGCCATGAAGCTCACTGGGTGACTTTGGGCCAGGAGGATTATGTAAGCTACCTTGGGTTCCTTGCAGGAAAAAAGGCAGGCTATTTATAATATATAATATAATATAATATAATAATATAATATATAATATCTATCATCTGTCATCTGCGGTGGCAAGGAGTGTGTTTGCATAATTATGCTTGGTGTGCCAGCTGCAACCAACCCTTCCCGAATTGGTCTGACTTGGCGACCATTATTCATGCCTTGGTTACATCAGGTTTAGACTACTGCAATGTGCTCTACATGGAGCTACCCCTGGAGAGTGTCTGGAAGCTTCAACAGGTGCAAAATGTGGTAGCTAGGCTGCTAACCGGTGCACGGTATCAGGGCCATATTATCTCTGTCCTGAAAGACCTGCACTGGTTGCTAATTGCTTTCCAGACACAATTCAAGGTGTCAGTTTTAACCTTTAAAAATGAAAGGTTAAAAGGGACTGCCTGTCTTCCTATGAACCTGCCTGGTTATTGACATCTTCAGGAGAGGCTCTTTTGAGGGTGCCATTAGCCACAGATGCCCAGTTGTTGGGCACATGTGAAAGGGTTTTCTCCTGTGTTGCTCCCGAACTGTGGAATTCACTATGTGACAGACTACGATTGGCCCCTACTCTCTTGGCTATTAGAAAGGATGTGATGATGCATCTCTTCAGTTTAGCCTTTTCAAATATTTTTACTGCTTTAAATGTTCTTCTTTTCATTGTTCTTTTTATTGTTTTAAGGTTTTGCTGTTTTCAATTGTTGTACACCTCTTGATGGTTTTTTTAGAAGATAAGGCAGTTAATAATAAATGTTAATAATAAAATAAATAATAAATGTGTGTGAGTATTCTATCTATCTATCTATCTATCTATCTTCTAATGGGCTCAGTGGTAGAGCACCTGCTTTGCATGAGGCCAAGGACCCAGGTTCAATCCCCAGCATCTCCAGGTAGGGCGAAGAAGGAATCCTACCTGCAACCCTGAAGAGCTGCTGCCAATCAGTGTTGACAATACTGGGGTAGGTGGACCAAGGGTCTGACTTGCTGTAAGCTGGCTTCCTATCTATCTATTTTATGGAGTATGTGTGTGTGTGTGTGTGTGTGTGTGTGTGTGTGTGTGTGTGTGTGATCCCTTTTCCTTTGCTGAACTTTGCAACAAAGTAGGTTCTGGATCCGAATTTTGGGGACTGCTAGTTTAGGAAGAGGCAATTCTAGCTAGACAGACTACCTTGAATGGCAAAAATGGTTTCTGGACAGGAGATGGCAGTGTTGGGATGTAATTAGATGGCAGTCAGTGTGAGGAATCCAACAGGGAGGTGAAAATCCCATGGATTTTCACGATTCGCCCCCCTCCAGATTCTGGTTCACAAGCCCTGCACTGGCACCAACTCACTATGATGCAAGTCGAGCCAGCTCACGGACTCCCGTCTCTAAGATGGGCAGCAGATTGCACATTTTTAAAAAAAACACTAAGGAAATTTGCACAAATGGTGCTATTTGTGCAATTTGCGTCACTTTACACAAACTGTAAATTGCGGTGTTTTACACGTTTTTCGCAAATCAGCACCTGAAAAGCACATGCATCTAGTGCGACTGGCTGATTTTAAGCCAATCATGCTAGAGCCATGTGCTTTTCGGGTGCTGATTTGTGAAAAACATGCAAAATACATTCTCAAAGTAGTGAAAAAACTAGCAACAGAGCCTTCTCTGTTACAGCACCCTGTTGGTGGAACTCCCTCCCCACAGACTTGTCACTGGAACTGACCCTGCAATCATTCAGGCATCAGATCAAAATATCTCTGCTTGCCAGGACATGTTTAGTTGGTTGGTCTGCTTCATAATATTTTAAATTGCTTTTTAATGTTGTTTGATATGACTGTATTTTATCGTTTTCTGGTTGTATGACATACACACACACAGAGAGTGGAGGCTGGCAGCTCTATTGTCAGTGGGGCGGTGTATCCACTCTGGGTTTCAGCTTGAACTTTATAGGAGCTATCCATGGTGTTGAACCTATTGGGGGGGGAGAGATAGGGCTCAGCACCATGGATAACTCCTTTAAAGTTCAGACTGAAACCCAGTGTGGATACACCACCACACTGACATGGAAGCCACCAGTCACTGCTGGTCCTTGGTGTAGATCTTAGCGCGCTGGTCTAGGACTAACCTCCCTCCCTTGCAGGATTGCTGGGAAGATCAGATGGGGTGGTGGTGATGGGGGGAGGGGAAGAGAGCCACTTCCACCATGTCCTGTGATCCTTGGAGGAAGGAAGAGTAAAATATAAATGTAATAAATAAACGCTAAATCTATCATATGTTGGAAGGCACGATCTCCATGGTGGGGCAGCTGAACTGAAGGCCGCCTGGACTGCTGCCCTGTGTGGGGAGCCACTGAACCGCAGGGGGCAGTTTCTCAGTGAAGTGCCCCATATAGGCCCTGGACTAGTTCCGCCCAGCCAGACGGGAAGGAGTATAAAGAAGGCTTCCTGTTCCAGTGGAGCCTGGCTTGAGTAACACGGTCTTCCTGAGCTCCTGTGTTCTTTCTTTGGTTCTGACTTACTCTTTTGATCCTGCCTCCTGGTTTCTTTGTTTTGGTCCTGACGACTTACTCTTTCTTTCGTCCTGACTCCTGGCTTCATCCTGTGCCTCCTGGCTCACCGCAGACTGCTGCCCATGGCGCAACCCTGCCACCAGAGTCTCAAGACAGTTCGCCCCACCCTTCAGCCCTGCTACTCGAGATCGTTTGACTAGAAATGCGGGGAATTGAACCGGGGACCTTCAGCACGAGGCACCACATGCCTTACCATTGAACTCTTGTTGCAAGGGAGGAATGTTAAAAAGCCAACGAGATCCCGGAACGATCCCCACCCACTCTTTGCACAAGACTCAAAAGAATGGCGCATCAGGCTTTGCCGCTGATCCATCCGAGCAACAAAAGGGATTCTGTTCTCCAGCCCACACGTTTGGAGGAAACAAAAAGCACTGGTTAAAAGGCGGGAGGGAAAGGCCAGGAAGCTAACTCACTCATCTGTGTCTTTCTTGCTCTCTTCAATGTGCGCAATCGACTCGGATCGGAGGCGGTTAGTCACTTCGTACGTGCGCAAAGTGACTCCAAATATATCCTCGTGGTACCGGTTGTCGTCCTGCAAAGCGGGACGTGGTTAGAAGACGGGCGGAGAGAAGCTCAAGACAGAAAGAAAATGCATGCACAGGGAGTTTCCTGCGGAGCGCAGGCACTGAAGAGAAAGCAGGGAAGAGTCGAGATCAAGGGTGGTGTGACCCTCTTTCAGCCCAAGGGCAGAATTCAATTTTGTTGAAGCTCTTGGGGAGCTGCAATCCAGGGGTGGGCGGGGCCAAGGGCAGAAGGGGGCGGGGCCCAAAACACCAGCATATTTTAGTTTATAGCTCTTACGGCCAGGAACTAAGCCTTAGGAGAGGCATTTCAGCCTTTTAGAATAGGGGGAGGGCATGCGAAAGTTGGTCAGGAGAAAGGGGCGTGGCCAGCTCAGGAATCCTGGAGGACTAGATCGGGGCCCCAGGAGGGCTGGATTAGCTCCTTGGGTCTGAGGTCCCCCACCCCTGGTCTAGATGATCAGGAGGGCGTTTGGGTTTGGAATAAATGCATATTCTTCCCCTGTTTCCTCTGCCTTTTGTTTGGCTCCACTTCCTCTGTTGTATCCTCATGTGTCAAATGTTAGACTGTTAGCTCCTCAGGGCAGGGGCCTGTCCTTCTAGCATGCTGTAAACCTACCACGCGCGTAGATGCTGTGCACCTTGGTGTGGGGTCCTCAGCTGAGGAGGCCCCGCCCGATACCAGCGCTGGGGATGGTAGGTTCTGCTTTGTACTGTAGACCAGGGGTGAAGGACCTCTGGCCCAGGGCCAAATCCAGCCTTCCAGGGGATCCCCAGAGGGCCACACTGGATTCCCATGACCTTTCCCCTTTCCCTGACCCGCAATAGTTTGGTGATTTTTCTGGCTTTTGTGCAGTTTTTCCCCCACTCTAAAATCAATAAGATTATTAAAGCACTAAGAGCTTTAAAGCTATAATATGCTAGTATTTTGGCCCCTCCCCTTTTACCTCTGGGGCCACCCACCACTGGAGGGCAGCCCCCGAGAGCTTCCCTGAAATGGAATCCGGCCCTCGGGCTGACACAGCGATTTGACACCCCTGCCGTAGAGCACAGCGAACAGAACACCTGGCTGCCCCGCGGCATGCTGGGAAATAGCTGCTCACTCTTAGCTTGCTGATGAAAGTGCTGGCCTCCTCTGCCGCCAGCTTGCCCTGCTGCCTGGCAATGCTCTGGATGGTCTTCAGGACATCTCCGGCCATGGTGACGTCACCGCACACGTAGACGTGGCCGCCTTGCTCCTTCAGTGCCTTGTAGACCGATCTGGCCAGCTGCTCCTGCAGGATGTCCTGCACGTATTTCTGTGAAAAGGGGAAAGGATATGGCATAAGGATATCGCTGCGTGACAGTCGGCGAGAGAGGCCCTTGGCTTGGCCATACAGCGCCTCCTGCAGGCCCAGTGTACTGGAGAACTGTACGTTTTTCTTTCCCTTTGGCAAGGCTGTCCCTAACAAGGAGGAAAGGAGAGAGAGGAGGAAGGGGGACCGGCCTGGAAAATGGACATTGTGTGGTTAACTGAGAGGAGGCTGAGAGGAGGGAGATGAGAGGGAGCGCAGGGCCATTCCACCAGCCCTGCCAGGAGTATTAATTAATATTCCCCCTTCTTCCCTCCCCATTCCTTTTTCCTTGTGTGTCGTGCCTTTTTAGATTGTAAGCCTGCGGGCAGGGACTGTCTTGTTAATTGTTGGAAACCGCCCAGAGAGCTTCGGCTATTGGGCGGCATAAAAATGAAATAAATAAATAAACTGTGAAGATGCCCTGTATTTTGCATTTTGCCATGTAGCTTGTATTTTGCCCTGTAGTTCGTATTTTTGTATTTTGCCCTGTATTTTGTAGGACTGAAATGAGAGTTCAACATTTTTGCAAGGCCAATTTCAGGTTCCACAAATGGGAGGGCAGGGTGTGTGTGTGTGTGTGTGTGTGTGTGTGAGTGAGTGTGTGATTTCAGGAGGGCCCAGAAATTTGTCAAAAGCTTTCCAGGAGTGAGGTGTTTACAAGGATATTGAGTGGCAACCGTTTCTCTCCCTCTCTTCTTGAAAGGAACTTTTTGAAGGATATTTCTTGCAGCCGCCAGCAGTGGTAGCATTGGCAGTAGTAGACCTCTTCTTGGTGGCTGCGGTTTCCTCCGCACCCCCAAAAACCCACGGAATGATGTCCCATCGTGACATAGCAACACTCTCGGGGGGCTTCCGGGGGTGGTGGAATGGTGGGCCAAAACGTCAACCACGTTTCCCCACCCAAAAAATTATTGGAGAGCCATGACCTAGTTACTCAGTGGGAAGGAGGGAATGGCACTCTGCACATGATCAGCAGCATTATCTTCATTCCTCCCATATGGTCATCAGCAAAAATTTGTTCTATGCAGGCCAACGCATGGGTAGGGTTACCTTTGGTCTCTCTGGCTCGCGGGAGTAGGCTGTGAACAGCTCTTTGAAGACGCCTTCCCTTTTGGCCACCAAGGTCTCCTCTTTGTAAATGTGGTCGATCTGGGACTGTCGGCAACCAAAGACCAGTGTCATGGGGCATGGCTTCAGCCCTAGGGGAGGGGAGAATGGAAGCGGGACATAGAATCATAGAAAAGTAGAGTTGGAAGGGGCCTACAAGGCCATTGAGTTCAACCCCCTGCTCAATGCAGGAATCCAGGTCAAAGCATCCCTGACATGATTGTTGAATGTGAACTGCCCAGATAGCTCTGGCTATTGGGCAGTACAGAGATGATGATGATGATGATGATGATGATGATGATGATGATGAATGTTATTTGTACTATTTCTATACCACTAAGTATTAAAAAAAATCCCTAAGTGGTTTCCATATAAATATTAAAATTACATTTAAAATACAGTTTTAAAAACAATTCATTTACAACAACAGCAACAACAACAACAACAATAATAATGCACAGCAGTACAGAAGCAGTAAAAATGGGACAGCATGGTTAATTTAATTATGTGCCATGGAAAGCCTGGGTGAACAGGTGTGTTTTCAGGAGGGCTTTGAAAGATGCCAGATTTTCTGCCTCCCCATCTGCACGAGGGAGGGTTTTTTTCCCAAAGCGTGGGTGCCACTACCGAGAAGGCCTGCTGTCGAGGTATATTGCATGGTGGCATTCCAATAATCTTGGAATGACCAGCAAGGCCTCCTGTGATGATTTTAATGGGTGCCACACGCTACTGACAGCAGTTGCTGGAGAACATGGGCAGGAGGGTGCTGTTGCACTCATGTCCTGCTTGTGGGTTTTCCATGGGCAGCTGTTTGGCCACTGTGTGAACAGAATGCTGGACCAGATGGACCCTTGGTCTGATCCATCACAGCTCTTTTCATGTTGTTATGTTCTTAATGGTCAGTTGGGTGTGCATAAGGGAAGGCGGTCTGCTAGGTATCCTGGTCTTATGTTGTTTAGGGCTTTGTATGACAATAGCATAACATTGAACACGCGGCTTGACAATAACATAACTTCGAACATCCTTAATTAATGATAATGGTGAAGATGATGGTGGTGATGATTGCTCCAGTCTTCCCAGTGTTGTAGGCAAACTGACCCGCATGTTGAACCTCTTTCAGTCCGAGGGCTGAATTCAGTTTCGGAGAAGATCTCGGAGGGGCTCGTTCCAGTAGCGTGTGGCACCCAATGCAAAAGGGGTGAGGTCAAATACCACCAAATGATCAGTGGTTGGGGAAAAGAGGTGAGGCCATCTGGGAATCCCCAGGTGGGCCAAATTTGGCCCATGGGCAGTGGAGGCTGGTGGCTCCAATGTCAGTGGGGCAGAGTATCCATGCCGGGTTCCAGTCTGAACTTTTGAGAAGCTATCCATGGTGTTGAACCCATTTTGGCAGATATGGTTCATGGATAGCTCCTTTAAAGTTCAGACTAAAACTCAACAGTGGTGGCCCCACTGACATTGGGGCCACCAGCCTCCACTGCCCACAGGCCTCAGGTTCAACACCCCTGCTGGAAAGCAAGGCTGCCTAACCCAATAAGTTGGTTGCAAACTGCGTCCTGGGGAACCACAACTGCCGATCTTTCCCAGCAACGAGCAGCTTCTAAAGGAGCTCTGGGTACACTCCCAGTTCATGCAGAGCAACAGCTCCTCTCCAAAGGCCTGGCTGTTGCAGCCATCAGCCCTAACGGAGAATGCCCGCTCCAGAACCTGTCCTGGAATCACATGCTGCAGTTGGCACAATTGCCCAGAGGGAGAATGCCAGGCAACTGGAAGAGGCTGCCTGCTTCATCTTCTCAGTCTTGCCAGTGCATGCATGCGGGGAGAGACCAAGTGACAGGGAGGAGGAGGAGGAACAGGAGGCTCCAGGGATCAGCAGTGGGCCCCCTGAATTGGTGTGGGCCTTAGCAGGTGCCCAACAATGCCGACCCCTGATGTCGGTCCTGCATAAATGTATGGCCATAAAAGCCACTAGGCTCAAAAGAGGTCTACTCTCATGGAAGCCACCCAGCTGCACAGGCTTCTCTTTTAGCAAACCATCCCCAAAGTATCGAGTGTTGACGCATATGGGCGTCCCCCGTTCCCCCGCCAACACACAAAAGCTTAAACATTTGGGTATTCCTACCCATGGGAGGCAACAAAGCTCATCCACCTACTTCCTGCTGGACTGGACATACCTTTGTGTTTGACGTCGAAAAGCCGCTGCTGCCAGAAACTCCGGAAAGGAGCGATCCCAGTCCCAGGGCCAATCAGGATGCAGGGAACCTGCGGATTTTGTGGCATGTGGAACCCAGGAGCTCTGGAGGAACAAAAGAGTGTGATCACACAAGCAGGGCTGACCTCCAGGTTATCGCACTGTGCTCAACCCAAGTTGAACGACTGGCAGACTCCTTGGAGGGGAATGCTGCTTCCACCCCCATTTCTGTGAGTGTTAGAGCAAAGTGGTGCATCCGTTCTTGTAGTCCAGGGGTGCAGAACCTCAGACCCAGGGGCCAAAACTGGACCCCAGATGGCCCCACCCCCCTTTGCCTGCAACCACCGATTGGTGGTTTCTTGACATTTGTGCAGTTTTTTCCTCATTCTAAAAGGATGGAATGCCTCTCCTAAGGGTTAGCTACTGGCAGTAAGCTAAAATAGGCTAGTACTTTTGGCCCCACCCCATTTGCCTTCAGCCCCACCCACCACTGGGATGCGGCCCCCGAGAGCTGCTCCGCAATGGAATTCAGGCCCACAGGCTAAAAGAGGTTCAACACCCCCGTTATAGTCTCCACATTCAGCATTACCATGGTTGTGATCTGCAAGCTAGTTAAACCAGAGCAATTGGATTTTACTGCGCTAGCCTATGTGTGATTTCTCAGAAGTCCCACTGCCTTCAGTGGAGCTTGCTCTCAGGTAAGTGAGCGCAGGATCGCAACCTGGTTCGCTTCTATGGGCTTCAACAGGATCAAAACCAGGAATGAAAGGACCTCGCTTCCTGGTCGATCACAGATACTTGGAAATGTACAGTGGATATCTCCTACACTCTGGTCTCCAGCTGAAGACCATGTTTCCCAGTTTGACCCTCAAAATCTCTGGTTTCGCCCATCTTACCCTCTGACAAAACATGGTACCACTTCATCTGCCTGTATCCGGTTGAACCAGGAGGAACAGACTCCGTGGTGTATTGGCCCTTCCCCATCTAGGAGAATGCAGAAGGGAGACTGGTTAACATGTACAGCGGAAACAAATACTTGCAAATATTCAAAATTAGCTGTTGCCCGCGGCTGTGCTCGCGTGTAGCGGCGTAAATAAGGCTGGGTGTGCTGCCCGAGTCTTATTTCGCCCCCCGCCCCCTCCCTGCTTTGTTTTTTCAAGCGGCGGGCAGCGCCACTCGAACGAGCCACTTACTTGGCTCTCCGCATTTGGGACCCGGAAATGGTCCCATCGCGTCATTTCCGGTCCCGGAAGTGACGCGACGGGACCATTCGAGGAGCGCGGGCGGTTCTCCGCCGGATCGAGCAGCTGGGGCGGCTCTCCGCGGAGTGTGCGAGCCACTCCAAAGAGGAGGTAAGGCCTCGCCGGGGCGTGAGCAGGGCCATGCTCGGCCTCATTCTGCCCTGGCGAGGCTCGTTTGTACAAGCCTACTTGCGTGGATTTTAGGATTTGGTACAATGGAAAAGATACAGTGTCTCTGACTGAAAGTGTAACGTTTAGGCTGGGTGCTGGCAGCAGAAAACTTTTCTGACAGAAATATCTGATCTTAAAGAAAAATCAGGTTAATCCTGAGAGTCTACAGGTGATGAAGAGTGACCGTGCCAAGTTTGGGGTAGATCCGTCAAAACGTGATGGAGTGGTGCCTATGCGACGACGCCCCACCCCCACACACAACAGTCATTCAGTCATTTAAAAAGTTTCCCTCCCTTTTCACCCCCTCAGAGAACATTCTAAATGGCCTAGGGGAGATTTGCATACCCACTCCTATTGGCCCCTGCAGGAATTCATACGAACATTCTAAGTGTCATATGGGCTATTTGCATAACTACTCCTATTGGCTCCTACAGCAATTATGAGGTGAGGCCAATTTGCATAACTGCCCCCCTGTTGTTTTGCCCATAGGAGATATGAGAGTGGGGCAATTCCCCCCCCTTCACCGGAATTTCCAAAAATCCTTCCTTAGTGGGTGTCTACGTCATAAAAACAATGTTCCTTCAAAATTTCACATTCCTAGATTAAACGGTTTGAGCTGGGCGTTGATGAGTCAGTCAGTCAGTCAGTCATTCAGTCAGTCAGGACTTCTTCTTTTATATATATATATAGATATAGATATAGATTGGCCATTGGGGAAAAAAGAATAACACATTCACCTCTCTAAGTTTTGAATGTGAACTTTTTAATTCCAAAATTCAAATCCACATTAGAAATGTGATCTTTGAGTGCTTTAGACATCAGCATCCCTTGATTGTGTTGACACCGCAGGCATCAAAATGAAATCTCATGAGCTGTCACCTGCCAAATACTAAATGCCATTGCATGCCATTGATCAAATGATCTCAGATTCTACATGCTATTGCATGCCAAGCATCAAGTACTTTCAGAGGCTATCTACTAGAGAGCGTGTCAGCTATTAGATACCATAAAACACAAAGATAAAATGAAAAGGCACTACTTTGGGTGCAGTGATTGCCAGTTGGCTCCCACAGACCTATTTTGGCTCACCTATGCTGATAAAAGCCCTGACATCAGTCGGGGCAACTTGCGACTAGCAGCGGCGGCGGATTCCTGGTACCTTGCTTTGGAATTCAATCCTGGATCACACCTCTTTGGGCAGTGCCTGCCTCCTCTAGCCCTGCTTTTCTTGCACCCACAGCCTCAACTTTGCCTGTTTTGGAGGTGTAACACAGCTAATGCTTCTTTTAAGCACATGTTTTGGCAATGCCCAGCAATTGCACTTTTGGGGAGGAGGTCATTATACAGATAAATTCTGTACTGGAACACTCCTTAATATTTACTGATGTACATGCTCTTTTAAATTATCTATCGTCTTCTTGGAAGTTAACGCACGGTCAGTGCAAATGGATTCTCCGCGCCCTTCTGACAGCTAAAAGACTGATATTACAACACTAGAAGGATAAACGCTCCCCTCCTATCATGCAATGGATTGAAGACCTTACAACACTTTGACCATTTGAATGGGTGGTGTATAGACGCCACTTGTGAATGGATGCATATTTGGACATTTGGTCAGCTTTTGTTGAAGCTTATTTCTAGTTCTTTGAAACCTGTATTTCCATACACACACACTTCATACGTATGCATTGAAACTGATAAACAAATCTATGTAGCCACATTTCTTCCCACCTTTTCTTTTGTTGAAATTTTATAATTAAAAAGTAAGCTTAAAAACCCACTTTGCTTGTTTTGACTATGCTCTTATCTTTCCACCTGACAACCAAGAGCAGACCCCCTCCTGAGGCCTGACATGAGGGAGAGGGGGTGCCTGGCAAAATCATGCCCGTTGCCCATGATGCCCGAGTCCAGCAGTGACCCGGACACGGATACAGAGACTGAGAAATCAGTGGTGCTGATGGAGGAGGTACCAGACCTGAGCACCACTGCAGAATCAGAGACCCTGTCCCTCTGCCTGAGACCCTCAAGCCCGGACCAGAGACTGGAGTCCCTAAGCCCAAATCCAGCACCTGCAAGGGCATCACAATCCATGGAGATGGTGTGCCAGTGTCGGCAGTGCGCTCAGTGCGAGCTCTTGGAGAGACGAAGGAGTGCTAGGCTCCTGGCCTCATGCCTACCCCTTGAAGACCTTCCACTTTTCAAAGAGGGGTGGATTTTGGTCCTAGACCTTGTTGGAGGAAGTTGCTCGCTAGGAGCTGTCCTTACTCCACCATGCCCTGTGGGCTCTTCCTTGGGACTAGGACTGGGCATCTGTGAAGCAAACCTAAGAGCCAGGCTCCAGGAAATTGCCTGCACCCACGTCATTGTGTTGCTAAATGGCAACTCAGGAAAACAGAGGTGCAGAACCTCGGGCTTGGGGGATGAAATCCAACCCACCAGGGTCCCCGAGTTGGCCACTTCCCCTGGCCCCACCTCTCTAACCACTAGTCGTTTGGTGGTTTTCACAGCAAAAATATGCTGGCATTTTTGACCCCGCCCCCCTTGCCTCAGGCCCCCACCTCTTTTATCATGGGGGCCCGCCCACCACAGGAACGCTGCTCCCCGAGAGCTTCTCCAAAAAGGAATCTGCCCTTTGAGCTGAAAGAGATTCCCGACCCCAGCTGGAAAGGACGATGGGCACGAGAGAGGGAGATTAGTAAAAAGGCCAATGTGGCTTTGCGGAATTTGTGGTGTCTCGGCCTTGGCTTTTTTTTGGATTTGGGCCTGGTTCAGCCTTCCCTGCATGCAGCTTCCGAGCCCACCGGCAGAGTAATTTACCTCTGGTGCGATAGGAGACCACAGCCACCGTGAGGTGGACCTCGTTGGGGTACATGTCAGGGGAGGAGCTAATGGAGTAGTAGCGAGGCTGCAGCAGCGGGAGCTGGGTCAAGGAGGAGGGTAGAAGGCATCTGCACTGACGGAAACTCTTCCAGCACTTCGACCATCGTGGGGTTCTTGGACCATTTCCACTCCTCGTATTCCTGCAGACCCTGTACAAGGGAGGAGGTACCATTTGCATCTCGGCTTCCGGTCACAACAACTGGAGTGTTGTGCTTTCCCTGGACAGAGCTACGCCCTTGGTGAAAGCAGCAGGGGACAGCGTACAGAACAGCAAAGTGCCAGCTCCAGGTTTTTGAGGGCCTTCGGCCAAGGCACCCTGCATGGCCTATCGGTGTGTGAAGCAAAATTAGCTTGCTGTGTCGCTTATGTTTTGATTATGTGTTGCAGTGGGTTTTTTGGTTTTTTTTTAACTGCTTATCTGGAAAGTTCCCAGACAGGATAAACCAGGACATGGCTGTGTCTGTGTTTACGAAGCTATTCTTACCTGCGTGGCCTTGCTGGGCGTGAGAATACTAGGCGTGAGACAGAATAGTCATGTGATGCAAACAAGCTAATGGCGTGTAGCGGCCAGGCTTCGGCCATATATGTATCATGCTTTTATGGTTTTGAGCTGCACATGCCTTTTGCTGAGCTGGATGCACCTTCAAGGCTTTGTACTCTGCACGTGGACTCTGTATATGGAATGCAGAGTAGATGTAACCCGTAGCATCACTTTGTGATAAGTTGTGATAAGTTAGAATAGGAACTGTTTTGACTACAGTGTGATTCCTGAGTCCTGAAATGAAATGCAACTGGGACGGCTGAGGCGAACTGGTGCGTGGGGGAGAGCTCTGCTGCCGTGTGTGGAAGGCTGAAGATTCATTTAGTTCTGGCTAGCACACAGACCAACATATTACACCAACCCCAACATGGCCCCCCTCGCTCAGGGAGTCCATCTTCTCCCCACCATTGTCATCAGCTCCTCTTCCTCCTCTTTCTCTTCCTCTTCCTCCTCCTCCACCTCCTCCTCCTCCTCCTCCTCCCCCCCTCATTATTGCTACCATTGCTTGCTTGGCAGCTGGAGAGAGGCCATGAGCAGGTAGGCAGTGGTATCTACTCTTCCTCCTCTTCACCACCACCACCGTTATCTGGGCCAGAGAGAGAGGCAGGTGGATGAGCAGGTTGCAATTTTGAAGAGGAGGAGGAGGTCGGGGGGGGGGGGCTCTTATCGGTGGGCCCCTGCTGGGGTGTGGGCCCTTGGGAGGTGCCCAACTATGTCTACCTTTGATGTTGGCCCCGCATAAGAACAGCTGTGCTAGATCAGACCAAAGGCCCTTCTAGACCAGCATTCTGTATCCTACAGTGGCCAATCAGATGCCTCTTGGGAAGTCCACAAACAGGACATGAGGGGAATAGCTAGCTCTCCTGCTTTTGCTCCACAGCAACTGGTATAGACAGGCATACTGCCTCTGAAACGAGAGATAATCTATAGTCATGATGGCTAGTAGCCATTGATAGCCTCATCGTCCATGAATTTGTCTAATCTCCCTTTAGAAGCCATCCAAGTTGGTGACCATCACTACATCTTGTGGTAGCAAATTCCATCGTTTAACTATGTACTGTGTGTGAAGAAGTATTTCCTTCTATGTGTCCTCAATCTTCCACCATTCAGTTTCATGGGATGACTCCATTGGGTTCTAGCATTACGACAGAGGGAGAACAACCTTCTCCCTGCCCACGTTTTAACTATGTGATCTGTGAATTCATAACCATTTCATAATAACAAATACCTAGTAAAATAATGCTGTTAACAGCAGAAACAAAGCAAAACCAGAGCCAGTGTGGCATAATGGTTAGAGCGTTGGACTGGGACTTGGGAGATCTGGGTCCTAGTCTCAGCTCAGCCATACAGGCCTGTGGCTTACGCTGGCTCAGCTTGTCTGAGCATGGAAAGCTAAGCAGGGTCAGGCCTGGTTGTTACTTGGATGGGAGACCCCTCCTCCAGTTTCCTGCATTGAGCAGGGGGGGTTGGACTTGATGGCCTTGCAGGCCCCTTCCGACTCTATGATCTATGAAATCTATGAAGCTCCCTGGGTGACTTTGGGCCAGTCACTGACTCTCAGCCTAACCCTACCTCACAGGGTTGTTAGGTTGGGCTGAGAGTCAGTGACTGGCCCAAAGTCACCCAGGGAGCTTCATGGCTGAGTGGGAACTAGAACCCAGATCTCCCAAGTCCCAGTCCACACACCTTGAATATTGTGGTAGCCGGTAAACAGCTTTGAACAGTTTTGCAACTGATCCTGGCACACTCAGCCAGTGGTGTTGGCTGCACACTCCACACACCTAGAATTCTGTGGTAGTGGGTAAAGAGTTTGGAACTCATCCTGGAAAGAAAAACCCCAATGCCCCAGAGTCTCTGAGTCCCATACAGATGACCAAACTACCCCAGTGGGAGGCAGATCATAATTTGCCAACTCCTGTAGAATGAGAGATAGAATGGTCACCTGCATCCACCTTGTAAACATGAGGGAAAATGCGGAATAGGCAGAAGGAGACAAGCCAATCAACACCCCGTCACAGATTCTCACCCCCTCCCGACTCTGCTTACCTTGCTAAGAACTTGGAGGTGCTTCTTCTCCTTGTCACTGGTGGCCAGTAAGGCAAACTGTTGCAGCAGGATTGGAGTGGGAGGAGTGGTGATATCCAGATAATATTTGAATGCCTGGAAGATGGTACAGGGTGGGATGCGGTTCTCATCCGTCCAATTGCTGATGACGCCTGCCGGGACAGAACCCAGTTCACCCTCACGTCACATCAGGATGGTCATTTCTCAGGGGGTGGGGGGCAAACAGGGTGACCGCCTTGGGTAACAAATTCTGGAGGCACCAAAACAACCCCCCCCCTGAAGGTGGCTGCGGTGCTCTGGCTCCTCCCGGTGGCCGGCCACCCACCCATCCGTGCCACCCTGAGAGCCCACACGCCCTCCCAATCTCTCGCTCTGAGGACGCTCCCAGAGCGAGAGATCGATCGGGCGGGTTCTGTGGAGAGCTGGCCGGGTCCAAACGCCACACGTTGAGGGGTCCTTCCTTAAAGCAAAGCATTCTGGATGAGGTGGCTATGAAGATGGCCTGTGCTGCTGCGCCACAGGCAATCTCCAGGGCCACCTCACCCAGAATGCCTCACTTTAAGGGAGGACCCCTCAAAGTGTGGCATAGAGGGGGAGGCAGGTGGCGGGGAGAGTAAGGAAGAGCAGGAGGATAGTGGCCGCTGGAGCAGAAGAGGAGGTCAGAGTGAGGGTGCGGGTGTGTGTGTGAGTGGTGGCTGGGGTGGGGTGGGGGAGAGAAGAGAGGGGCAGTGGTGGCACCAAAATACCACCTTGCCTAGGGTGCCAGAATACCTAGAGACGGCCCTGGTGGTAGCAGTGAGCTAGTAGGACTGGAGGTATTTAAGCAGAGGCTGGGTGGCCGTCTGCCAAGGATGCTGTACTTGCATCTTGCATTGAGGATCCTGCATTGAGTAGGGGGTTGGACTAGATGATCTCCAAGGTCCCTTCCAACACTAAGACTCTATGAATCTATCACTGGGGTACGCCACCGTTTTGGACAGCACCAGGGGGCTGCACACACACACACGCACGCACGCACACACATACCTGGCTAGTGCTAGCAAGAGAGGCCTGTGGCTCACGCTGGCTCAGCTTGTCTGAGTGTGGAAAGCTAAGCAGGGTCAGGCCTGGTTATTACTTGGACGGGAGACCCCCTCCTCTAGTTTCCTGCATTGAGCAGGGGGTTGGACTCGATGGCCTTGTAGGCCCCTTCCAATTCTATGATCTATGACATCTATGACATCCCAGGCTTTCTATAGCTAGTGCTCTCAAGGGAAACCCGTCCTTATCTGAATTCTGATAAGAGACTGGTCTGGCGATAAGGGAAGGGATTCCCTTGCTAGCAGTAGCTGTGGAAAGCCTGGGGTTTCTCTTGACAGCGCTGGGGATCTACACACTGTCTACAGCTCCTGGCAATAGTTCACAAAAAGATCGCAGGGAAGGGAGAAGAGAGAGCGAGAAAGCAGTGAAACTGACAGATTGGAAAGCGCTATCTCTGTGAATTTCATGCTATCTGGCTGAAAACACCGAAGTTGCAGGCAGCAGAAGACTGGCTGGGTTTCCCACTAAACGCAATGGGGAACTTGTAGAATGTGCACCCTTTAAAATTACCTATAAAATGGGGGCATTTTGCCCTATCCATCTCAAATTTTGCAGGCCTGATGCTCCAGGTGTGCGTGTATGTGGCAGGGGGGAGCAGTAGAAGCATGCAAATTTCACATGATTTGGATGGAAAACAGCAAAGTTACAGGCAGCAGAATACTGGTTGGGTTTCCACTGAAATAAACAGAAAAATGAAAAAAAAAGAGAAGAAAAAAAAAGAGAGTGAATGAATAACAAATGGGGGAAAATGTGATTCATACCAACAGTAAACAAAGTTAGTGAAACTTAAAAAAAAATAGCAACGAATGGAAAAACGAAATGACAATGTTTTCCCTTGCACACACCTTAATGAATACAATTAAGATGACAAGGCATGTAGTGATGGCTCCTGGCTGCACAGGTAAAACAACCCTGACCAACAGGTGAGATTAAAAACAGCCACCCTGCATTACCTAAAGCTGTGCATCTCTCTTCCAGCAGTTCCACTTTCACCAGCTGGTTGGTGGGCGGTGCATCTTCCAGCCGTTCAATCAAGGCATTCACCAGGTCTTCGTGGTTGCCCGGGAACACGCCCAAGTGGTCCCCAGGTTGGTAATGTAGCTCCTGGTACCCGTTAGTGTGAAGCCGCAGGAAGATCGTGGAGCGGCTGAAGTGAGGAAAAGGTTTAGAACATGCCAATCCTTTCGACACAACATTTCCAGCTACTGAAACTTCTTGTGGAGGCCATAATAATTCCCCACCTCCTTCCAAGAAGATCCAAACAATGGCTTCTAACTAAAAAGCTTTATTAGTTAATGCCAGCCTAGCAAGCTGGCTTAAAAGTACAAATGAAGCGGGATTGCCGAAATCAATCACAAAAGAAACAAGCTTAGTTAGAATACCAGCCATCACCTATTGAGAAGTTGATTCCATACTGGAAACCTCTCACACTTTCCAGACTCAAATTATCATCCCCGCCCCAAGGCAGATCCTTATTCTTAAGGGCCAATCTCTTGGAGTGCCTGACACTGTTGGAAACAGGATACTGGGCTAGATGGAGGCTGGGTTAATTCAGCAGGGCTCTTCTTAAAGCTGTTAAATTGACCAGTTTTGTAGGAGAAGAAGTCATAAGAACATAAGAAGAGCCCTGCTGGATCAGACCAAGGGTCCATCTAGTCCAGCATTCTGTTCACACAGTGGCCAACCAGCTGCCCATGGGAATCCCACAAGCAGGACATGAGTGCAACGGCACCCTCCCGCCCATGTTCCCCAGCAACTGGTGTACATAGGCATACTGCCTCTGATACTGGAGGTAGCATATAGCCATCAGGACTAGTAGCCATCAATAGCCTCCTCCTCCTCCTCCTCCTCCTCCTCCTCCTCCTCCTCCTCCTCCTCCTCCTCCTCCTCCTCCTCCACGAATTTGTCCAATCCCCTTTTAAACCTGTCCAAATTGGTGGCCATCACGACATCTTGTGAACGTGAATTCCATAGTTGAACTCTGCGCTGTGTGAAGAAGTCCTTCCTTTGATCTGTCCTGAATCTCCCACCAATCAGCTTCATGGGATGACCCCATTGGGTTCCAGTATTATGAGAGAGGGAGGAACATGTCTCCCTGTCCACTTTCCCTACACCATGCATAATTCTGTACACCTCTGTTGTGTCTCCCCATACTCGCCTTTCCCCCCTAACTTAAACAATTCCAGCTGCTGCAACCTTTCCTCTTAGGGAAGTTGCTCCTCCAGCCCCTTGATCATTTCAGTTGCCCAAGTAAGTCCCCCTTGGGCGCAAGATGGCTTGTCTGCAGTTCCTACCTGGATTTAGGGCTCTGTAGATTCTGACGTGTTAGAAGCCGGGCTGCAGAGACTCGCTTTTTGTGGATGCTGTACAATCCTGAGAACAAAAAGAGAGACCATAAGGAACGGAGGCACAGAGTGGCACAGGCCGGCTGTTTTCAAACCGATGGAGGAAGAGGAAAGAGCTGGAGGCTGGTGACTCCTGTTTTGGTGGGGCTCCTAATCCATTGAAGCTTTTATTTGGAGCTTTATACGAGCTATCCATGTGGTGCTCCATGGTGGTGAGCCTATTTTGGGGGTGGAGTTTAACACCAGGGATAGCTCCTATAAAGCTCCAAATAAAACCTGCAATGGATTAGGAGCCCCACCGAAATAGGAATCACCGGCCTGCCCTGGCTGGACGATTGACACTTCTGGTTCTCTGCTGTTCAGGGATCTGCATTTCCTTGCCTTATTATTGAAAGCCAAGAACTTGTGCTGTTTGAACAGAACCCAAACCCTTGGACAGACCTGTGAAGCTCCAGCAAAGGGGTTGGTGCATTTAAAATTTCGTGGTGGAAGAGCTCCGTCGGTAGCTATTAGCCACGAGTTTTCTTTATTTTAAATGAATCTATTAAGAACGTTGATATCCCACCCGCCACAATCTATATCTTGGGCCGGTTTGCAATGCAGATGAATAATAATAAAATGCAACAAAATGCACTAAAAGCAACCCAAAGCACTAAAAAACACTTGAAAGCGACAGAGTGATTTCTCTGCATGGCGAAAAGAAAAGTGATCGGGGTGGGGTTGGATGACATCAACGGAGGGGGGCCCATCCCCTGGACATCACCCAGCCCACCAGTTTTGTCCAGTGGGGCAATCTGGCCCCTGGACCAGAAGCGGTTGCCCGCCCCTACTCTCTGGGTGCTTCCAGAGGAGGCTTTGATTGTGCCCTTGCTCTGCTACATTCATGGAATTATACCGGGGGTCCAGGCATCATCCTCTGCCCTTCCGTCTTCCCCCACCACTTCTTGCATCTCTTTTCTTACCAAGGGAAATCCGTTGTGTTGCCAAGAGGCAACAGTTCTGTTTTCTTTCTTTTTTTTAGGATTCAGGAGACAATGAACATACTAATGGGTGAAGGCTAAAGGTTTTATTGAGCAAGAATAAACTAACACAGCAGAAAAGCAAAACACTGCAACGCATGGATTGCAGCAAGCCACTGCAAAGCAAGATCATAAGCTTACTGGGGAATCCCAAATTGGCAACAGACATGACCAGCCTCTGGTACGGAACACCTTTTCCGGATTGGCCTCCATTGAGATCCCACCCTGGGAGTGTCCCAGGGATTCATATATAATATTATGCTCATTTTAACCCCACCCCTAATCTGGCCATACCCTCAATGACTTCGCGAATGTTTGGTAATAAGCAGTGAAGGCTGGTGGCCCCAAAGTCAGTTGGGTAGTGTATTCACTCCAGGTTGTAGTCTGAACTTTTAAGGTGTTATCCATGGTGCTAAACCAATTTTTTTTTGGGGGGGGGGGAGAGAGAGAGAGAGAGAGAGAGAGAGAGAGAAATAGGGTTCAGCACCATGGATAGCTCCTTTAAAGTTCAGACTAAAACCCAGAGTGGATACACCACCCGGCAGACATTGGAGTCACCAACCTCCGCTGGCAATAAGCCAGCAGAGATAACTCCATGCCAGGCACCCTCCTAACAAGTGGCTAACCTTGAGATCTTAAACAAAAGGGGGGGGAGGGGGAGCTAGCTCTGAAGTAAACGAACTGAGGAAGTGCAAGATGTTAATTGTTATAATTTTTGGATAGGATTTGGAAGTACCTGGTAATAAGCTTTTGGAGACTTCATCCCTATTTTCACATTGTCTGCTGCAGGAGGGTGAGATACTTATTGGATTGTGCTTTCTGAATCATTTTGGATGTGTATGTAGTTGTTTCAAATTTTGGCCTGAAGTTTTTTTTTACTTTTCAAATGGTATGCCATTTCAGAACCACAAAGGAATTTATGTGAGAAGGACAATAATATCAGCCAAACTATATTAGAAAGAAAACAATATTATATCAGTTCTGATGAAGATACCGAAACAAGTGTTAGCTGGCATCCTGAAGGAAATAATGTTATCTGTGTATTTTACATTTCCTAATTTTGTACTATCTTTTCTCTTTATAAATATATGGGTTCATTACCACATTTGTTGGAGGCACATGAATAGTTATAACTACACTTACAGAATTCGGCTCTGGTGCCTCGTGCACACTTCCTCAGTTCGTTAACCTTGAGATCTTGCCAGAGACTTATCTACTAGGCTCTCAAGTCTCAAACAGATAACTGACTCCGGGAAGCAGCAGCATAGCTAACCACTAAAAGCAACAGGCCTGGCCAGAAGTCTAGGCACAGAAGGAGCTGTACACCACTAATACTCCTTGAAATAACAATGGTCTTCGGTGTTTCCACTACATCTGTCAAGGAAGAAAAGATGGAACAGCTGCAGAATGGCTCCCGATGGTTGGCGCGAGGAGACCTTCATTTGGAAGCACCCTGCGTGTACATTCGTAAATATGTGAAATACTATAAAAGCCCCACAGGTATCCAAAGCCTGGCAAGCGCGCCCCACCCACCCCAGATCTTCTCACTGGTGGTCCAGGGAATGGAGAGAGTGTATCAATACCTTGCGTCAGTTCGGGGGCTTCAGCCACGTAAGTCAGGCGGAACTTGCTCCTCTTCCAGCTCCGGTCATTGCTGATGAGGGAGTTGTTGGCCTTCTCGATGTTCACGTCGTCGCCGACGCAGAACACGTCACACGCTGCCTGCAGGACACATCAGGCGCTCAAGACAAAGCAAAAAATAAAGATGTCCTGGCAGTGTTCCTCCCCCACCCCCCAAATGGTTTGCGGACGTGAGATTTGGGAAAGCATGAAGCACAGCGCAAGCGCCACGGCCAGACATGGAGCGGAGCGGGTACAGTGGGAAGAGAGAGATCGGTCTATTTCTGGTCAGTGTCCCACTTGCACCTGTTCACCCATAAGTCTGTTTCTTTTTCTTTTCTTTTCTTTTAAATTTTATTTAATTTTCAAAACAAAATATAACAAAATACAAGAATAACACAAAGATTTAACAAAAACTACATACAATAAATCATAAAGTGCACCCCCTACCCCACCCTCCTAGGGACCAATTTATACGCTTCAATCCCCTTGATCAAATGAATTCCAAAAATATAACATGTCCTGACAAGGCATACTCCCCTTCCCCTTTATTAATTCATAGTCTAATAATTGATTCCATATATCCATAAAATTATTCTTCTTTAACTGTCCCTTTTTGCATTTGATACTACAAGTTAATTTATCGTTTAGGGCTATATCCCAAACTCCCTTATACCAGTCAGTTATTAGGAAAACATGTTGTACTTGTACTTTCCATTTTCTCGCTATCATTAGCCTAACTGCAGTTAACAGGTTTACAATTAATTCCTTCGTATTTTGGTCACAAATAACTTTCTCCGTTATTGATAACAATGCTAGTTTTGGACAGACCTCGAAGTGAATACCAACAATTTCCGATATTTCTGTAAAAACCTCTCGCCAAAAAACCATTACATTTTTACAACTCCACCACATATGAGCATATGTCCTTTTTCCTGACATCCTCTCCAACAAATACCGTAAGTCTGTTTCATTCTGTTTCTTTGCTCATCTGAGATGACGATGATGATGATGATGATTAAAAAAAGGGTCAGCAGTATGGAAAACAAGTCCTAGGAAAGGTTGAAAGGACTGGGTATGTTTTAGCATGGAGAAGACTTGTGGGGAAGACATGACAGCTCTCCTCAAATACCTGAAGGGCTGTCACCTAGAAGTGGGCAAAGACTTGTTCTCTGCTGCTGTCCCAGAGTGCAGACCTAGAACTCATGGGCTTAAGTTACCGGGGGGGGGGGCGATTTTGTTGGAACAATGGGAGAAACCACCCTGGCAAGTTTGACAATGGCACCAATTACCTAGAGCAGGGATGGGGCAACTTGTGGCTCTCCAGAGGTTTTGGCCTACAACTCCCATTGGCATAGCCATTGGTGAGGGATCATGGCAGAGGTAGGCGAAAACATCTGGAGAGTCACACGAGTTGTCCCATCCTTGATCTAGAGCAGGGGTGGGGGAGCCTCTTTCAGCCCGAGGGCCAAGTTCAATTTCAGAGAAGCGCTGGGGGGCCCCACATCGCAAGCAGGATGGGCAGGGCCAAAGGCAAAAGGGGCGGGGCTAATATATATATATATATATATAAAAAAATACCAGCACATTGTAGATTAAAGCTCTTACTGTTAGCAACTGCACAAAAGCTGGGGAACCAGCAAAGGTTCAGTGGTTGGGAGCAAGGTGGTGAGGCCAGGGGAAGGGGGCATGACCATTTGGGGAACCTCAGAGGGCCAGACTGGAACCCCAGGAGGCCTGGATCTGATCCCGGGCCTGAGGTTCTGCACCCCTGATCCAGAAGGAGGGAAGGCTCTCCCCGCTGGAGGTCTGCAAGCCAAGATATTCTACCACTGGATTTCCTGCACCGGCAGGGGGGTTGGACTAAGCGGTCTACTCAGCCCCCCCACTCAAACTCTATGATGCTGTCATTTAAGTATGCGCCTGTACGTATTTTGAAACCTGTTTTCTCCCAAAATACGCATTTCTGAATGTATACAAATACACATTTTATATATATATATATATTTCATATATATTTATTTATTTATTATATTTATACCCCGCCTTTTTCCTGCAAGGAACCCAAGGCGGCTTACATAATCCATATATTGTTTTGCAGTTAAGAGTTGCGTTGGGATATTTCGGAATGCAAATGCTAGTGGATAGCTATGTTCTGGCCCACACATTAGTCTGGGAGGTACAGTTCAGATCCATTTACATTGGAATCCACAAATACCAAAATATCCCTGGTGCTTCCCTCCCCGCGCGTGTTTCCTAGGCAGTCTTGGCCTCATGCACAAGAATATTTTAACACTTAAAACAACACCGCATGCAAAGTATGTCCTCTACCACTGAGGTACAGCCCTGGAAACAGGATTTCATAGACTGACCTTTTTTCCCGGCTTAGCTTTGTTCTCTGGCTTTTGCAAAGTTTCAGCATGAGCACCCTCTCCCTGCAAGAATCATCAGTCCCAGTAGAGACTACAGCCCTCTGTCTACCCAAAGAGAGGGCAACGTGGGGTTAGGGCAGGTGAACTGCCCACCCCCTGACTCGCCGGGTGCTCAGCGAGCACCCCTGCCGCGTGATCCACCGAGTACCAGCTGAGGCGCTCGGCGAGGAACTCAGCGGACTTCCGGGTCCCCGGCGCTGCGTTTTTTACATAAAAACCAAGGTAAACTACCTGAAAACTGCAGCGAATAGCAAATCGCAGCCGTTTTAAGGTGGTTTACTTTGTTTTTGGGGGACCCGGAAGTGACGCGCCAGGGACCTGGACGTTGCTTTCCCTGGCTCCTCTCGCAGGGAGTTGTGCCGAGCTGGGGAAAGGTAAGTTGCGCGGAACTCGGGGGGATCGAGTGGGGCGAGTTCGCCCCACTTCCACCCCCCATCGAGTTCCACGCACATCCCTACACTGTGTGTCTGATGTCTTGGTAATACGCACACACCTTACTGAAGGCAGCTGGAACTCACAGCACCAACCCTACAACTTTCTCCCAGTGGCATTACACCAGTGGTGCAGTGGGAAATGTGGAAGTGCAGGCACTCATCATGATCATCCCCAGGGGAGGCCGGTCACTCCTATTCCGGTGGGGCTCCTAATCCATCGCAGGCCTTATTGGGAGCTTCATAGGAGCTATCCATGGTGCTGAACTCCACCCCCAAAATAGGTTCACCACCATGGAGCACCATGGATAGCTCTTATAAAGCTCCAAATAAAACCTGCAATGGATTAGGAGCCCAGCCGGAACAGGAGTCACCAGCCTCCCCCGACCATCCTCATAGCCTCGTCCCCAAGAAGAGTCCACAAATTCAGACGGCTGGGTTGAACAAGCAACTTCTAAACAGTTTTCATCTCCACCAGGAGCAGGCCTTCCGAAAAGTGAATGGGTCTTAAATGCCCACTCAAGACCAGGCCACCCCAAAACACGTTGCATTTACAACAGGGAACAATATATTGTTGCTGGGAAAATTCATTCCCCCCACAACGACTGTGAGAATTGCAGCTAAGCTCAGAGGGAACAGGAAAGACTGAAGGGTAGGGGTGGCGCCAGCGGCAGATGACATCAACATCCCTGCTAATAAAAAAAGTGCTGGAACTGCATCCCTGTGAGCCCTGGTTCCACTACACCACCACCCTTCCCGATGCTTAGATCCAGGCTGTATCAGCCCTTTCTGCACCCTCCAACGACTGAATTAGGTTGGTGGGTGTTTCCGGTGCCCACCTTAGATACTTTCACACCTTCTGGAACCCTCCGACTGAAGCAACTGCTTCACAATGGTTCGTGTTAAGGCCGGCCCTGTGGCCGAGACACCCTCCCCCCCTTCTCCCCCAAGAGGAAAGAAATGGAAGCAGGCTACCTTGAAGACTTTCTTGGCCCATGTCCGGAAGGATTCCTCCTGTCCACAGAGCTCATCCCCCTCGCCCATCCTCAGGATGCGCTCCCCTCCCAGCTCTTCCAAGAGCGTGTCCACTGCGCGGGCAAAGGCGCAGAAGTGGGGATACGCCCGAGAGCCCAGGCCAAAGACGGAGAATCTGCAAGCAAGCAAGCAGACACAGAGGTGGCCGCAAGTGGCTACTGGCTACCGAGCAGAGCCAACAGAGGGTCCGTTCTCTCACCCCAGCAGAAGGCGGCAAGCGGGAAGAGAGATGTTGGCCTCTCAAGAGCCAGGACTGAGACGATATACCGGACTCGCCTCCAAGACAATCCATGCCAAGAAGACGGCAGGCTTGTTGCTCGAGTTCTGCACATCCTCCTTCACCCTGAATCACCTCTGCCCAGCCTTGGTCTTCCCTGCTCACCTGACATTGGCCAGAGGACCGGTACTCTCAAAGTTGTCCCTGGCTTCAGGTCCATCAGTCGAGGATTTCCGAGCATCCGAATACGAGGAGACACTGTTGAAGCGCACTTTGTAGCTCCTGCAAAACAGGGTCGAGGCAGAGCTAGAACATCCAGGTGGGAGAACGGGAGACAATTGTTGTAAACCGCCCAGAGAGCTTTGGCTATTGGGTGGTATAGAAATAATAATAATAATAATAATAATAATAATAATAATAATAATAATAATAGTGTGTGTGTTTCTGCTCAGGTCCTTAAGAGCCAGAAGCAGATGTGAACGAGATGCAGGATTGGACCCCCCCACTCTAATTATTTGTGGGGTTGTTTTTTTTTTAAAGCATTTGTGAGAGGTTCTGGGCTGTATCAAATGTTAGTCCTACTTAGAGTAGACCCACCGAAACAAATGGGACTAACATGTCCCATTCATTTCACTGGGTCTACTCTAAGTAGGACTAACATTGGACACAACCCTCTGAGTTTGATTAGAGTAGTGGCAGTGGAAACATGGGAGTTTAACCCTTCCCCCCCCCGCGCGCCATTCCTTGACCCAAATTTATTTAGGCTGCACTCCTATCTCCGCTTACCTAGAAGGAAGCACCATTGAACTCAACGTCATTTGCTTCAGAGCAGCAATGCACAGGATTGCTCTGTTATTTATTTGAAACGTTTCTATCCCACCTTTTGGCTGGAAGGCCCCCAAAGCCTCATGATGATAATTAAGATACAAACTCATTATAGCCGGCATATTAAACAACAGGTTTTTTTTTTAAGTGCACAGTTCCCAGCAGTGTCAAATAAAACTGCTCAAACAGCGCGGGAGCAAAAGAATCAGATCAAATTAAAGGCATGGTGAGAGCTGGTATAGCACAGCGGCAACAAGCGGCTACACAACTGAGCTACAAATCAGGAAGTCCCGAGTTCAAATCTTGCCTCTGCCATGAACTTACTAAGTGGCCTTTGGCAAAAGACTCTCAGCCTCAGTCTCCCCATCTGCAATATGGGTGATAGTAATGTTAACTTTACAGGGTTGTAGGGATGTGGGAGGAATCCACTTGGGGGGACAAAATCTGGAGGATTGGCTCAGCTCGGACCCCCAGATTCTGGCCTGTCTACCCAGCACTAGCGCCAACTCACTCCGATGTGAGTTGAGCCAGCATGTGGTCTTTCACTTTTAAAGTGGGCAGCAATTTGTGTATTTTTTTTAAAGGCAGAGACATTTGTGCAAAACACAGTCATAATGTGCATGAAATACGGCTGCAAATTGCAGCTGTATTTTACGCAAATTTCCCTGTCTTTTTTTAAAAAAGAAAGAAGCAAATTGCAGCCCACTTTAAAAGGAGAAGTTGCAACCCCCCCTCTGACTTGGCCCACTGTTGGCACTTGAGTTGGCGAGGTGGGCTGAAGTCTGACGAGCGCAATGGGTCAAGTTCTTCAATGCCGCCCATCCCAAGTTGTAGTAAGTATTACAACTAGATAAAAGTAGGTGTAATAGTATTGTGAAGCGCCCTGAAGACTTGCATTACTACTACTACTACTACTACTACTACTACTACTATTATTATTATTATTATTATTATTATTATTATTATTACAATCTACTTAAGATCCAGCAAGGACCAATCAAGCATCCCTAGAGAATGTTTCCACAATCTAGGTGCCACCACTAAAAAGACCCTGTTCTACAGGGGCCGGTCCCACCATTAGGTAGAGTGAGGCTGCTGCCTGAGGCTGCTAATTTGGGGTGTCATGAAAGGGCAGCAAATTGTTACTTCGAAATTTATCATTATTATTGTATTTTGACTTCCAGGGAGAGACCTTTGCGGGCTTAAAAACACCTCTACTCACAGTGTCTCTGCGCTGATCACCATTGGAGCCCCTCCTCTCATTCCTGGGGCTGTTTTAAAGCTTTTTTTCTGTCTGTCTGTCTGTCTTTTCTTTTTTTTTAAAGTCAAAAGGTCCAATCACAGGTGTTCTGAATCATATGACACATCTGTTCTGAAGGCAAGGGACCAAGCCCAAGGCAAGGGCCCCACCAAAGACCAACAGAAGTGCAGCGAAAGCCTGACATCTAGTGGTTGCTTTGTGTAACTGCTAAGCTTAAAAAACCCAACCACCCATAGGAGAAAAGGAGAGGAAACCCAGGCTGGAATTTCAGGATATATGTTAAATACACAGCATGAAGCTGACCAGCTCTCTCTCTCTCTCTCTCTCTCTCTCTCTCTCTCTTAATTCACAAGTGAATGCATGGGCCCCAATCTGAATTGCATGAGTAGGGGAGGTTTAAACTGCTTGTTTTCCAAAAATCCCCCACCCTTCCATGCAGGGGCTTTAAAAAAAAGTAGAGAAAAAGCCTCAATTGAGGCTTCTCTCTCTCTCTCTCTCTCTCTGTTTAGTCCCCGTCTGTTTGGGAGGGGGAATTCTGGAAAACAAGTGGCTGGTGGGATGGAGCTCATTGCCTTGAGCTCTGTGGATGAAGGCCAGGATAAACACCACCACGACGACGAAGACAACAACAAGAACAACAAGGGAAGCTACCCACAGTTTTTGGGGATGTAGAACAGCTATTTCCATCATCCGAAAGAGAAGCAGCTGGCTTCAACATGACAGCTAAAACAGGAAGGTGCTGCCCATGTTCGGGGATTCGGTCAGGGGACGCTGGCTGGTGACTGCTATTTCGTTGGGGCTCCTTTTCCCCTGCAGGTTTTGTGGCTCTCCCTTGGAGCGTCATGGGAGCTGTCCACGGTGCTGAACTCCATCCCCAAACCACGGAGCACCGTGGATGGCTCCTATAAAGCTCCAAATAAAAGCTGAAAAACCTGTAATGGAAAAGGAGCCCCGCCGAAATGCCAGCCTCCCCTGGTCACTCAGGCTGCTTCTGCATAGCACAGGTGTGCCGAACCACAGGCCTGGGGGCCCCCATCGGGCCCTCTGCAGCCAGAGACATCCTGCAGCGACGCCTGTTGTTTATGGCATCCCACGGGAGTCGGCTCTCCTCTGGAACAAGCTGGGATTTCTTACAGGGCCACTGCAGGCTGGCATGTGCGACGGAAGCCAGCATATGTGGCAGCGGACGCTCCAGAGCCTGTACTCGAGAACCGTGCCTGCTCCCATTGCTTACCTGCTCTCTTCCAGGCTGGAGTTGGGATTCCTCATTTCCATCAGAGCACAGCCAAATTTCTGGGTACCAAGGAGAAAGAAAAGTGGCAGAAGAACAGGGACATCGTCACACACCATGAAGTCTGGAAAACATCCACGAAAAATGGATCTAGGCTGGCGGGTCAGCGGGCCCCGGCGGCACTGCTCCAGAGAGAGCTGGGTGGCTGGGCCTGGCCATCCTTTTAACTTCCCACAATGCCCCAGAGTGATGCTAGGTTCAGGAGCATTGTGGGAAATTCGAGGGGTGTCAGAAGCCAGCTGCCTGGCACTGCTCAGGGTGCTGGGATGGAAAAGAAAATGAAGGGGGACAATGGCAGGCATGATCAGTGGGCCCTGGCAACTGCCCAAGGATGCCGGCTGCTGGTGCTGGCCCTGATCCCTCCGCCACCTCCCCCCAGTCCAGACCAACCTCCTAACAAGTTGGCCATTGTGCTGGTTGCAAGGACAGGAGAGCCGCTGCCAGTCAGGGCACTGTAGACCAAGGGTGGGGAACCTTTTTCAGCCCGAGGGCCGAATTCAATTTTGGAAAAGCTCTCGAAGCACCAAATGATTGGTGGACAGGGAAAATGGGGTGTGGCCAGGAAAAGGAGGCATGGTTAACTAGGGAACCCTGGATGGCCGGATTTTGGCCCACAGACCTGAGGTTCCCCACCCCTGCTGTAGGTAACGCTGAGCTAGCTGGACCGATTCAGCATAAGGCAGCTTCCTCTGCTGCTGAAGAAGGGCAACTGAAACGATCAAGGGGCAGGAGGAGCAACTCCCCTGTACGGGAAGGTTGCAGCAGGCTGGGATTGTTTAGCTTTGAAAAAAGGCAAGTAAGGGGAGACTTGATAAGAGGTGTACAAAATTATGCCTGGTGTGGAGAAAGTGGACAGGGAGACATTTTTCTCCCCCTCTCTCATAGAACTAGAACCCAATGAGGTCATCCCATGAAGCTGATTGGTGGGAGAGGTTCAGGAGAGATCAAAGGAAGGACTTCTTCACACAGCGCATCGTCAAACTATGGGATTCACTTCCACAAGACGGAGTGATGGCCACCAATTTGGAGGGCTTTAAAGGGGGATTGGGCAAATTCATGGAGGAGAAGGCTATCGATGACTATTAGTCCTGATTGGCTCTATGCTACCTTCAGTATCAGAGGCAGTATGCCTATGTACACCAGCTGCCGGGGAACATGGGCAGGAGGGTGCTGTTGCACTCCTGTCCTGCTTGTGGGTTTCCCGCGGGCAGCTGGTTGGCCACTGTGTGAACAGAATGCCGGACTAGATGGACCCTTGGCCTGATCCAGCAGGGCTCTTCTTATGTTCTTAAGGGCAGGGCCCTGCCCAAACTGGACTGGACTGCCACATGCACAGTACTGGAATGGATTACAAAGAGCATCCCTTCCTACCTCCCCATTCTCAGGTGGGTCTCCATTGCCAAAGGTGCTTGTCACCACCAGTACGAGGGTTTCATGTTCCAGGTGGACGGTGTCATACTCATCCATTGACATCACCTGGTGGGGTGGGGGTGGGGAGATGAGGCTGGTAAGAGGGTCCCCCACAGTCATTCAGAATAGTGTCTACACATGTTACAAATGCTCGCACGTGCAAGGAGTTATGTGCGCATGCACGCGCGTGGAAGTCACAGGGTTTGCCTCTAGCTTCCAATGAGGACTTGGTGCTGGAAAGGCTCAGGGATAAAACATGAAGGCTTTAGGCAAAACAGGAATAAATGCTATGCTTACCTCTTCTCACCAAACGCCCTTGGCTAAGGGGGAATCATGAACAGAGCCACCCCACAAAAAAGTACTAAAAGATGTGTGCCAGGCAACCCCAAACACACGAAGGCTTTCAGAATGATTGCTAATGGTAAACTGTGCAGAATCAGAGGACCGCAAAGGGTTGGAAGCCCTGATCCAAGAACCAGCCTGCACGGGGTGCTAGGGTGAAGCCAGATATATTATTTAAAAAGGAGTTGCCACAGTGGGTTCCTCCTCACTCCTAATGTAAGCCTGCCTTCTCTCCCTCCCAGTACTGTTATCTGCTTGACAGATATGCCAGCAAATCAAACACTGGTTTGGCCATCAGTCATTCCCCTAGGGCAGCCTACCCACATTTTTAAAAAACCCTTTTAAAGCACCCCTTTTAAAAAAAAAGACCTTTAAAAAAAGTCCATTTGCAAATGTACATTTATCCTTTTAATTTTTTCCATATAAACAAAACATAACATAACATAAACATGAGGCATTTTATATACGAACAATTTGCAAAAATGATCCAGTCAGGACTTGGGTATGGTATGGAAGGTGTCATGGACATCACAGGTACTGGCCAAGCGGTGCCTTCTGCAAACTTGCAGAACCATTCACCTCCCCCACCGCCCCCACAAAGCTTGATCTTAAAGGGAAAATTAAACATTTCTATTAAACGTGATAAGGGCCCTTTCAAATCCACTCTGCTGCTCTACAAATATTACAAATATGCTTTCAGCCCAAAGAAAGCCATTGCAGTTCAGCTCCTTGTGCATGTGCGTGTGGGGTGGAATTGGAGATTGCCAGCCCATGCTGTTTCCCTGAAAAGAAGAACCAGGATCCTACCTTGGCATCGAAGGCATGCTTGAAGATTTCGCACAAAGTTTTTGCATAGACCTGGGACTTTCCTGTTTCTGTGGCATACAGGATGGTGGCCTTGACCCTCTTCGCCATCGCCTGCCCCATCAACTTGGCAGAGAACTTCACAGCTCTAGGAAGGAGGGGGGAAATGTATTAATTAATTAATGCCCTGCCTTTCCACCAAAAATAAAAATGGCACTCAAGGCAGCTAAGAATAATAAGAACCAAGATTAAAATAAAAACATATTTAAAACAATCATAAAAACATAATTAAAAAAAAAAACATAATAAAAGAAATAAAAACAGCACCCAACCCAATAGAACCAATTTCAGCAACAGACCAACGTACAAGCCAAAGACTTGCTTGAATAAAAACATCCACAAAGAAGACCAGGAGGCAACCAAGCCTCCCTCGGCAGGGAGTTCCACAGCCTGGGAGTAGCCACCGAAAAGGCCCTCCCTCGCATCTCCAGCAAAGACACCTCTGATGGCAGTGGTACCGAGAGAAGGGCCTCCCCTGAAGGTCTTAAAACCCGGGCAGGCTCGTATGGGAGAAGGTGATCTTTCAGGTAGCCTGGTCCCAAGAAAGAAGATTCCTTGTTATGTGGGGCTTTCTTGTGCCTAACTGCCCCTCACTCTCCAAGTTTGCTGACAAGATTCTCATTTTCACGTGCGCAGACTAGAGTTTTCGTTTGCCAGTTTATAATATAGGTGTGCACGAGTGGGTATTAACCGGTAGCAGGAAAAAAACAAATGCCTTACCAAACCCCCTCAAGTTCAACATCTTTGAGTAAGGGCAGATTCACATGTGATGCTTCTCAGGTGTGCATGCCCAAGATTATTATATATATATATTTAGTGTACTCCTAAAAATGTTATGTGCCAAAGAAACAATCACATTCCAAACCACACTGTAAGGATCTGCTCAGCCAGCACAGCACCACAGCTCCATCTGGTGGCTGCTTTTCAGAAGGCAGCCTTGCCTACACTGCACTACTTGCAGGGTTCAGCCCCAAACCTCCAGCTGCTCCCAGGCTTGCTAATGCAGACCACACCCCAGCAGGGGCCCACTGACAAGAGCCCCCTGGACTTGCTCCTCCTCTTCACCATTACAACTTCGTTGTTCACCTGCATCTTGCTCTGACCCAGACAAGGGTGGCCGTGAGGAGGCGCACCAGATGCCACTGCCTACTTGCTCATGGTCTCTCTCTGCCTGTCAAGCAAGCAAGCGGTAGCAACAGAGGTGGTGTTAGGAGGTGACCCACTAGGGCTGGAGCCCCGAATCTTGCATTTGGAGTCCTGAATCTCTGGGAGGCCATCTGCCCCACCACCCTGCTGTCCATGGGCACTTGGTGAGGATCTCTGTTGCATCGGATTCCCCTGGATTAGCTGGCTTTTTGCCCACAGTGCTTTTGAATCTTTCTGCCCGAGGCTTCCCCCCCCCCGAAATCAAATCTATCTATCTATCTATCTATCTATCTATCTATCTTTATTTATTTATTTATTTATTAATTATATTTATACCCCACCTTTTTTTCCTGCAGGGAACCCAAGGAGGCTTACATAATCCTCCTCCTCTCCATTTTATCCTCACAACAACCCTGTGAGGTCGGTGAGGCTGCGAGTCAGTGACTGGCCCAAAGTCACCCAGTGAGTTTCATGGCCGAGCGGGGAATAGAACCCGGATCTCCCGAGTCCCAGTCCAACACTCTCACCACTATGCCACACTGGCATATGCAAATGTGTGCATTTGTTTTGACCTGTGGGCCTGAGCCTTGGATCTTTTCTGTACCTAGCAGCACCCCCGGGTAGCAACGATGAGGCATTGTAAGGCAGTTTCAGATATTCATACGAACGCCACTACTTCCCCCTGATTTAGGGAGCCACCGGTGCTTCATTTCCCCCCTTTACGTAAGAAAAATAACATTAATTGAACAGAAAGGAGAACCACAACAGCTCATCAAGGAGAAAAGCGGATGCAGTCAGCTAAAAAAGACAAGAAAAAGTGTACTCAGCGTACCTTACATCCAGCTTAAAATCTAGAGAATAGAGCAGAAGGGTAAAAAGGTAATTCCACGGAAAGGATAATCACTGTAGCATCTCTTAAAGCTTTTACAGTGATTGAGAAGTGCTGTGTAAACCCAGCGGAGAGACATCGGTAAATGTAACTCAACTGGGTCAGTGGATGGCTTTGATAATCTTCAGTAAATGAAAATGGTTTCATTTCATATTATTTTTCCAGGCTGGGAAGCTATTCCGTTTGACTTTTTTTTGGTGAATTGGTCTGATTTCCTTCCATTCAGGGCCGGCTGAAGTCATATTTTGCTGTCCTGCGTGAATTCATTTCGCAGCTCCCCTGCCTCTTGTTTTGTATTCCTATGTGTTTGTGTTTCTTCTTCAAACGATTTCCCTGGCTGCAGCCCATTTTTGCTTCTGTTCCATACAGTCCAGATAGAGCAAAAGGAAGGGACATGTCTTACGTATGGAAATGAATTCTATACATTCAGTTTGGATGGAATGAGGGGAAAAAAGGGCGGGGTTGCAATTAGGAAAGTGCAAACGTAATCTGGAACGAAATGTTGCAGTGTACCATCACTTTGTAACAGAAGTGCTCCTGTTCAGGGTTCCAACCAGCCAGCCATACCCTCTTCTATATACTCCATTCCGTTTCCTGCCCCACACCCTGCCAATTTTACATTTTTCTTTTACACTGAACACTCAGTGACTACTGAGAATGGACACATCTTTTGTTTGGCAGGTTTTGTCCTCGTAGGGCTACTTTCCATAAAGTGTTGGGGTTTTTTGTACTTCTGCAATCCTTGGAGTTTCCTGGAGCATGCTGATATTTCCCTCTGGTTTCTCAGCGAAAACAGGGCCACTCAATTTCTATTGGCGCTCACCATTATAGGGATGTGCGAGGAATCCGATAGGGAGGTGAAAATCCAAAGGATTTTCATGATTCAGACGCCCCCCCCCCCCCCGGTTTTCAGTTCACCAGCCTTGCACTGGCGCCGACTTGCTATGGTGTGAGTCGAGCCAGCTCTCAGGCTTCCACCTCTAAGATGGGCAGCAATTTGCACATTTTTTTTTAAAAAGCCCCACTAAGGAAATTTGCATAAATTTATGCAATTTGTGCAAATCAGAACCTGAAAAAGCACGTGGTCCTCGCACAATTTGCACAAATCGCACAAAAGACTGTGATTTGAGCAATTTGCGCCAATTTACACACATTGCGCGATTTGCGCGCATTTCTTTAGCATTTGAAAAAAAAAATGCGCAAACCGTGGCCCGTCTTAGAGACGGAAGTCAGCAGAAAAACCCCTGACTCAGCCCACTTCCGATCATCAGATGGGAAGCAGGTAGGAAGTCCATTGAGCTCAAACGAGCTGGACTTTCCAGCATCAGCACATCCTTACTCACCATTTGAGTTTGCTGCTAGAGGGAGTGCTCTGTCTCTGTGCGTGTTAGATCAGTGTTCTCCAACCTTGGGTCCCCAGATGTTTTTGGCCTACAACTCCCAGCATGCCCCAGCCAGCGTAGCTTGCTGGGGCATGCTGGAAGTTGTAGGCCAAAAACATCTGGGGACCCAAGGTTGGAGAACACTGTGTTAGATAATTACTCCATCCTTCAGATCATGCTATTTCCAGGGGACCAGTGGGATTGTGTCCCTGTCACAGAGTTAGGAATGTCACTCATTAAAGGAAAGTCATTAGTCATGCTCAAGAGGGAACAGAGTGGAGAGTGTGTCCCTGAGCCTGCAAGCTCATGCATGTTTTGGCAAACCAGGGTTTGGAGGATCATCTGAACTGAGCGACTGAAACAGAGACCAGCTGAAAACTCAAAGACTTTCACAACCAATGGTTGATATTCCTATTATTAATGCTGAATATTAGGGATGTAGACCTTGTAAAAATCCATTCTCTCTCTGTTTTATGGATTGACAGGCACTTTTCGTTCCGTCGTCCACTCATTGACAGAATCGGATTTTGCGGAAACGAATTCGTATGAATTTGCGCAACTTAGGGAAATGAATTCGTATGCATTCGCGCAAATTTGGAGTTGCGCAATTCACACTCCCGGAAATGCAGAAATCCGCCCCCCAAAATACACAAATCCCCATTGCGTTGGTGCTTTTTCGTATCTTTCTATGACTAAATTTACATAAAATTATGTAAAATAAAAAAGCTGGTCTGCAAGTCCGTGGAATCTGCAACACTCAGGAAAAGCTGGTCTGCTATGGAATCCACGGGTCGAATTCTTAGAAATCTGAACTCCTTTGAATCCATTGCAGCTTTCTCCGACATCCCAAGTGCTGATGACCTGGCACTTTCATGAAGACAAATCAGAGTGAGGGCAAAGCTTCCTGCCCTCACTCAGGAGCCTTGTGAGTCGCCAGCCACTGGGGGGGGGGGTGTTACAACGGTCACTGCTGAAACAATGAAAGAGGTGGTGGCAGAGAGAGAGAGAGAGAGAGAGAGAGAGAGAGAAAAGGTGTGTGTGTGAATTTTGTGAAGTGTTTTTTCCCCCATCTGTCTCCTGGAATCCCAGCTTCCGAGTGAAATCTTTTCGCTCAGCTCTATATGGCAAGCTTTGCACTTTCTGTCACCAGCTCCAAAGTAGATTAGAAGCAGATCAGGCCCAGTTCCAGGCTGGATTTATGGGAAGAAAAATACCACCCCTGAACCAGGGACAATGAAGAAGAAGAAGAAGAAGAAGAGCTATCTTCTGCCGTTGTTTCTCCACTCTCCTATTCCATAGACCAACTCACTTCCCTTCACCTCGCCTGGGCTCAAGCCTGTATGTCAAGAAATAGCCCCTGGAAAGTGCTTGTGGCTTTCCTTTAAGGCAGTGTTCTCCAACCTTGGGTCCCCAGATGTTTTTGGCCTACAACTCCCAGCATGCCCCAGCCAGCTATGCTGGCTGGGGCATGCTGGGAGTTGTAGGCCAAAAACATCTGGGGACCCAAGGTTGGAGAACACTGCTTTAAGGTCTCTGGAAACTACAAGAGGTGGGCTGGGAGATTTCTTAAATGCTATTTATTTATTTATTATATTTACATCCCACTTTTCCTACAAGGAACCCAAGGCGGCTTACATAATCCTCCTCCTCCTCTCCATTTTATCCTCACAACAACCCTGTGAGGTCGGTTAAGGGTGAAAGTCGGTGACAGGCCCAAAGTCACCCAGTGAGCTTCATGGCCGAGCGGGGAATAGAACCCGGATCTCCCGAGTGTCAGTCCAGCACTCTCACCACTAGGCCACACTGGCTCTCTGTTGGATGTCTAGTCTGCTGGAGCAGCACTGCCTGCAGGGCATTTGTCCAGGGCTACAGGAGAGATTCCTCGCTCCTGCCATGCACAGCTTGGGGTTGCAACTAGTGAGGCCGGATTTGTGCACCCGCATTAAAAAGATGGGATTATCAGAAAAGATCCCTGCTTTCACTTGGGCGGCACGATAATGCCAAAGACTGTTCAGTACTTCCCAGCAGGCTGTACAGAGGGAGATCAAAGGGGAAACTGGGCCGTTCCATCAGCCCTGCTGAAAGACGACTTGATTCCCCCCCCTCTTCCCTCCCCATCCTTTTTTCCTTGTGTGTCGTTTCATTTTAGATTGTACGCGGTACGCCTACAGACTGATGGACACGGAAAGACCTCAAATGTAGATTAGGAATTATGTCAATGTATTAGTTTAAGTTAGTGTAGATCTGTAACTGTATTAGTTAGAAAATCTTGAAATTTGGGAGCCTTTTTGGCTGAGGAGCGGGAATTTTTTTTTTTAAAAAAGCTTTAAATAAATAAAGAACACTCAGCAAATCTCTGCTGTGTGACCCTTGCAACCCCTAGGTAATTGGGAACCCAGCATTCTGTATAAAGAGATCACAGCGGTGACGCATAGACATGCTGGGAACGCTTAGCCCGATCTGAAGAAGTACACGGAATGCAGCCACGGCACTCGGCTCCCCGGGTTGCGGAACCCTCCAGGACTCGCACGGCAGCCAGTCAAGAAGACCTCCTTTGAAGCGGAGGGAGAAGGAAGGATCCTGCGGTGGTCCCTACTGCAAACGGGGCCCCTTGGGAGCCAACACGCCAGGGCAAATGCAGAGGCCGCTTCCCCAGAAGACACCCTTATCCACGAGGGCTGCAACACCGGAGGATTCTGCTGCCTCTCGTCAAGAGTTTCCCACAAACCACCTCTGGGATAGGCAGAACGGGAGTGGTGACGGGTCTGGACTGAAGCGCCTGACTAGCAGCCATTCTGTCCATCCATCCTACTTGGGAGGAGGAGGAGGCGGCGCAAGCCCTGTGTGTGCCTTGTAGGCCCCTTCCAACTCTATGATCTATGATCGTGCCCTGAGCGGCTCCAGGAAGAGGTGGGGCCCTCAGGCCCTCTGAAAGAAGCACCAGTCCGGGGCTGCTCAGTGCCGGCGCTCCAAGTCCACGAGGCAGCGCCTTGCTTGGCTTGAGCAGGATGCAGGGCTGGCCGCTCGCCATTCTGACCGTCAGCTCCTGGAGCTAGTAGCACGACCCGAGCAAAGCAGGATCAGGTCGTGTTGCTAGCGGGAAGGGGGGGGCGTAGCTCAGCGGCAGAGCACCTGCTTTGCATACGGAAGGTCCCCGGTTCGATCCCCAGCATCTCCAGGCAGGGCTTGGAAAGAAGCTTGTCTGAGCGTGGAAAGCTAAGCAGGGTCAGGCCTGGTGATTACTTGGATGGGAGACCCCTCCTCTAGTTTCCTGCATGGAGCAGGGGGTTGGACTCGATAGCCTTGTAGGCCCCTTCCAACTCTATCTATGAATCTATGAACCCTGGAGAGCCCAAGGGATACCATATTCACTGGACTTTGATTGGCACATTTTCTATTTCAAATGAATGTACACGAACACTGTTTGCTGCTCCCTTAGAGGCCAAGTGGCACCCTCTAAGAGCCAGCGTGCCGTAGTGGTGAGAGTGTTGGACTGGGACCCAGGAGATCCGGGTTCTAGTCCCCACTCGGGCCACGAAGCTCACTGGGTGACTTTGGGCCAGTCACGGACTCTCAGGCTAACCGACCTCACAGGGTTGTTGTGAGGATAAAATGGAGAGGAGGAGGAGGATTATGTAAGCCGCCTTCCTTGCAAGAGGGAAAAGGTGAGATACAAATATAGTAGTAGTAGTAGTAGTAGTAACAACAACAATAACAACAACAACAACAACAACACAACAGACAGAAGGTGCAGAATTTACTGTTCCTTCCTGCTCCTGTCATTGCTGACTCACCTGGAGCGGAGGATGAACAGGCAACAACAGCAAAGAGGAAGAACAGCAGGATCCGGAGACTCCAGAGATTGGCAATGGCCCCCCTACCAGATCATGGGCCCAGGCAAGTGCCTGACAATGTCAACCCGACACTGGCCTTGAGCTGCAGCATGCCCCAGGCCAGCGCTCTACACCATCCCCCCCCTTATCCAGACCTTCCACTGGTTCTGCTACACCCCACCGTGTACTCACTTAGCTAGCTTCTTAAAGCCGATGGCTCTCTTCTTGGTGGGCGTTCCGTTGAGGCCCTTCCAGATATGCGTGTTCCAAGGATCAGGCTGGGAAGAGAGGGGGAAAAAAGAGCCCTGATTGAAAGAGAAGACTCATTGAAGGTCAAACTGAAAGGTCTATCATGCCCAAAGCCACAGCTGGCTTCAGTATTTCTCCTGGGTGGCAACCAAAGGTGGAATTCTAACTCAAGAAGAAGGTAGGCCCTCATAGATGAGGCAAGGCCATGGCTACGTATCCACCACAGTCCAGACGAATGCAATGTGTGCCACAAGCCACAAAAGCGGGAACTAGAAACATGTGCAAAGAACTCAAGCACGTGATCTACACGCAGCAATTCACAAAACATGTAGCATGCATATGTGCGTCACATTATCAAAGAACGAAGCATTTGTAAAATGGGTGATTCTTTCTAGCCTGTCTTCTAAGACAGGCTAGAAAAAAAATATCTATTGCACAGATGGAGTATGCTACCCTTCTCCAAGAGCTTCTGGTAAAGCTCCTGTAATCTACCCAGCCTCCTGTACTTGCAAGCAGGGGAACTTTAAATTCACTCGAATCACGTCGGTGTACGTACATGCGCATCGGTGCCTCCAAAACAATATTTCTGAAATTGCCGAGGGCCAGGTTCTCTTTGCTGAAAGGATGCAACTGCAGGGTCTCTGGATGCTTTGCAGCCACCTCTGTGTAGGGGCAGCATTCCCCTACAGAACCTCCAGTTGTGTTTGATGACAACTTTTAGGATTCTGGTCCATTGGCCATGCTGGCTAGAGCTGATGGGAGATGGAAGTCCAAAACAACTGGAGCCTACCGAGTTGGGGAAGTCTGGTGTAGGGAATGCAAATCGGGCTTGGGGTGCACACTAAACCTGCCAACAGGTTCCCAGCCAGAGGCAGTGTAAGGGGGCGGCCCACTAGGGCTGGAGCCCCAAATCCTTCATTTGGAGCCCCAAATCTCTGGGAGGCCCTCTGCCCCGCCACCCTGCTGTCCATGGGCACTGGCTGAAAGAAAGGTCCAGGGGCCCTGATGATCTTGGTTGCATCTGATCCCCCTGGATGAGCTGGCTTTTTGCCCACATGTGCATCACCTCCTGCTGCCCCCCCCCATCTTTCTGTTTGAGTTTTTCCTGTACTCAAATGCCCTCCTCTCCCTTGTCTATTTTACAAATAGGGGTGTCCTTAGGAGACAGGGTGCTTTAAAGGCATGTGTGCACACACGCGCGCATGCGCACACACACGCGCATGCGCGCACACACGCACACACACACAGACTTTAGAGCACATGTAAATATGCAGATGTGTGCATTTTTTTTTGTCCTGTGGGCCTGAGCCCCAGATCTTTTCGGTACGGAGCACCACCCCTGTTCCCAACATTACACAACTCACGGGGCAACATAGATAGGGCTTGCCTTAAGAAGGTCACCATCACCATGGGTGAGCCACAGGGGTCCATCCATGCTGGGTGGTTGACTTCATGACGTGGTCCCCACCTATATTCCTCAGGCCGAATCTTAGCTGCAGTGGTAAGCCAGAAAAGGAACGGCACCTGGTACTCGAAGGAAGGTGTGAGCCGGTAGTTGAGCATTTCCTGGTGAAAGACGGGGGTGATGCTTCCAGACATTGGCGGGACGATCCAGACCCAATCAGCGGGGCAGCCTCCCCGGCAGCGGTACTCGTTCTCCATGTGTTTGATGAAGGACTCTGTGGCCGAGTGGTGGTCCACAATGGTCACCTTGTCACTCTGAGGAGGAGGGAGGAGCAGATAAACCGGGGTACAGAACCTCAGGCCCGGGTGCCAAAGCCGGCCCTCTGGAGGCCCTCAGAAGGCCACGCCCCCACCCCCTTCCCCCTGACCACCTATCATTTTGGTGGTTTCTTGACTTTTGTATAGTTCCCTCCCCTCCCGCCATTCTAAGAGGTTAAAATGCCTCTCTTAAGACTTAATTACTGGCAGTAAGAGCTATAAAGTAAAACATGCTGCTTTGGGGGGGTATTTTGGCCCTGCCTGTTGTATTATTATTTATTATTATTTTATTTGTTATATTTATATCCCGCCTCTTTTCCTGCAAGGAACCCAAGGAGGCTTACATCCTCCTCCTCCTCCTCCTCCTCCTCCTCCTCCTCCTCCTCCTCCTCCTCCTCCTCCTCCTCCTCCTCCTCTCCAACTCTTGCCAATCTTCTACAAATCACCCAGAGATCTACCGGTAGGTCCCGCTACCTTCTGCCTGCTCCTGTTGTAAGGTGTGGTTGTGCATGTGGGGTGGTTCTCAACCGGGGGCTCCCAGCACCTGGGGTTCAGAGCCTTACCTTCTGCTCCCCTGGTGTCATGTTTCCACCACTAGACTGAGTGTGCGTCTTCAGGGGCGCCACCTAGGTTGCAGTACCAGTCCGGGGGAGGGAACGGGAGAGGCCAGGATATGCCAGTGTGGTGTAGTGGTTAAAGTGTTGGACTGGGACTCGGGAGATCTGGGTTCTAGTCCCCGCCACTCAGCCATGAATTGTATTATATTGTATTTGTATTTCTATTTTAATGATATTTTTGGTTTAAAGATTGTTTTTATCCTGCTTTTCTTGTAAACCGCCCAGGGAGCCTTTGGGCTGATGGGCGGTAAATAAATATATTAAATAAATAAATAAATGAAGCTCACTAGGTGACTTTGGGCCAGTCACTGACTCTCAGCCCAACCTACCTCACAGGGCTGTTGTGAGGATAAAATGGAGAGGAGGAGGAGGACTATGTAAGTCGCCTTGGGTTCCTTGAAAGAGGAAAAAAGGTGGGATATAAATGTAAGAATAATAATAATAAAATAAATATGAGGGATCTCTCCAGCCCCAGTCTACCCTCTCTAGATGGGCTCAAAGGCCCTTCCAGAGAGAAAAAAGCAAAACACGGAGGATGGGGAGGCGAAAATCGCCTGTCACGCCTCCTGCTCTGCCAGCAGGGCACTGGATGCATGGAAGTTCCCAAGAGGGGGCGCTTCTGTCTCGGAGGCAGGCAACTCATGGAATTGCCCTCAGTCAATTTGAGTGACTATTCACTTTTTTTTCATGATTTGTAATGGTTAAGTTACTTTTCTGAAAATGTTGCTACATTATATTATGTAATTCTCTCTCCCCATCCCCGCCGATGTTGCTGTAAACTGCTTTGAGCGTGGCTTTACCTTGGAAAATGGGCTTATAATTAAACCAGGGGAGGCTGGTGACTCCTATTTCGGTGGGGCTCCTCGTCCATTGCAGGTTTTGCAGCTTTTATTCTGGAGCTTCATAGGAGCTATCCATGGTGCTCCATGGTGGTGAACCTATTCTGGGGAATGGAATACACCACGGATAGCTGCTATAAAGCTCCAAATGAAAGGCGCAAAACCTGCAATGGATAAGGAGCCCCTCCAAAATAGGAGTCACCAGCCTTGATGATGATATTTCCATCTATGAGGGCGGCAACCCTAAGTCCAGGGCCCACAATTTCCTTAGTGCACCCCTGCTGGGATTTGCATTTTCAAATGTGACCAAACACCCATTGTTGCCACGGACCAATTTCCTGGTACCTGGAAGCTGTACAGGACCGCAATGTTGATCTCCACCAGTGCCTGGTCCTTCCAGAGTGAGGAGGTCTTCCGCATGTCCAAGTTCATCCTTTTGGCAACTTCCTGCAGTGCAACGAAAGTGTGAAGATCAGTAAATACCCAGGCATGAAATGAAACTCTACCCGAATTCAGAATTGAATGGATAGCCTGGACTGGAAGCCAACATGCTTGTATGCCAACGTCTTGGAAAATTCAAAGATGCACATTTTGAGAACTCCAATTTTGGTGCAATGAAATTTAAATTGCCACCCAGGTTATGCAATTTAACCTTTTATCTGCTATTACGGTGTTTTTGTGCATTTGTTTTACGCCCTACACCAGGGGTGGGAAAGAAGGTAGATCTCCAGATGTTTTGGAACTCCAGATCCCAGAAGCCTCTGCCAGCATGGCCTACAGTCAGGAATGCTGGGAGTTGAAGTCCAATACATCTGGAGAGCTACCTTTTGACCACCCCTGCCTTACACAACTCCGAAATTAAATATGATAAAGGGTGGTATATACCACCAGGGATGTATGGATTTTGTGACATCCGTTCCATCTGTTTCACAGATTGTCAGGCGCCTTTCATTCCCTCATCTGCTCATTGACAGAATCGGATTTATTTTATTTTTTTTAACCAGAATGTCATTCTGCTTGAGTGAATTCACATTCATAATATGAATTAGCACAAATCCCCCCTACCCTGAAGAACCAGTCCGCAATGCTGCGGAAATCCATGTGGCTTGGAAAAAGCCAGTCCACTGTGGAATCTGCAGGTCAGATTCCTAGAAATCTGAACACATTTGAATCTGTTGCGGATTTCTTCAACATCCCAATCAACCACTGAGATATACTCTCCCCAAAGTATGACCCACAATGTCTTTAAAAGATAGGTTTAAAGCTATAACAGAAAGAGCGATTAACAAGGAAGTCCTGCTTGGAATTTCACCTGTCACGAACTCGCTAGATGCCCTTAAGTAGGCCATTCTCACACAGCAACCTTTCCCTCCTTCTGCATCATGGGGGATAATAAGACTGACCTTCTTTACAGGATTATTGTAAAGATTTCATAGATTTCATAGATCATAGAGTTGGAAGGAGCCTACAAGGCCATCGAGTCCAACCCTCTGCTCAATGCAGGAAACTAGAGGAGGGGTCTCCCATCCAAGTCATAACCAGGCTTGACCCTGCTTAACTTTCCACGCTCAGACAAGCTGAGCCAGCGTAAGCCACAGGCCTGTATATGACAACAAGAGAGCCAGTGTAGCAAAGTGGTTAGAGTGTTGGACTGGGACTCTGGAGATCCGGGTTCTAGTCCCCGCTCAGCCATGAAGCTCACTGGGTGACTTTGGCCAGTCCCTGACTCTCAGCCTAACCTACCTGACAGGGTCGTTGTGACTTGAGGATAAAATGGAGAAGAGGATGATGATGATGATTATGTAAGCCACCTTGGGTTACTTGCAAGAAAAAAGGTGGGATATAATATAATAAACAAACAAACAATATAAAAGTATGCAATGGGGTTTGAACAGTCGAAAGGCAACATGCCAGTGCCCGTTACTACCTCCAGGATGTTGTAGCGCGAGTTGTCGCAGTAGTCGCGGACTCCAATTTCGGTCCCCATGTACCAGCCGCTGAAGGGGCAGGCCGAGAACTCCAAGCCTCCGATCTCGAGCAACATGTTGGAAACCGCCGGCAAGCCATACCACTGCAGCTCCAGCTCTTTAAACCAGGCAAACCTGCAAAGGATAGGGCAGGACAAGACAATCTGAACTAGGAGGCCTGGACCCCTGCAGTCGAAAAGAAGTCTGAGCTTGAATCAACCTGCAGACCGGAAGTAGGATTGGCAACTGCCATTCGAAAGTACCGGCAGGACACAGCTCAGGTAGAACAGCACCTGGTTCTTTCCTGCTTTGGCTCCTCGGATGTAGATAGGAGGCAGCCGCCAAAGGGTCACAGTCCCTAAGAGCAAGGGGTGCAGAGCCTTTTTCAGACTGATGGAGAAGCTCTCGGGGGCTGCATTCCAGTGGCGGACAGGACAAAAGGCAAAGGGGCAGAACCAGAAATAATAGCCTACTTTAGCTTAAAGGGCTTCCTGCCAGTAACTAATTCTTAGAAGAGGCATTTCAACCTTTTAGAAAGGAGGGGAAAAAAACTGCACAAAAGTCAAGAAGCCACCAAATGATTGGTGGTTGGGGGAAAGAGGGTGGGGCCGGGGAAGAGGGCATGGCTATCTGGGAACCCCCAGGTGGGCCAGATATGCCCCCCCCCCCGGGCCTGAGTTCTGCACCTCTGCTTTCCAGAGTTGCCTTTTAGCAACACAACGATGTGCACAAAGACTGCAGAAAAGCTGGGAAGCCACCAAATGATTGGTGGTTGGGGGAAAGGGGCGTTGTCTTCTGGGGAACCCCAAGAGGGCTGGATTTGGCCCCCGAGCCCGTGTTCTGTACCCCTGGCCTATATCATCCACTTGGGTCCAGTGCATACTGTATGTCGCTTACATTTTTAAAAAGCCGTGGCAGGGAAAACTGGCACATGCGAGAGGGTCTGAAGACTCACGAAGAGAGAAAGGTTTTCTATACATGCTCAGAGGCACTTGTTACTACTTCCCATGCCAGGGCTGCCCAATGAGCTAACTACTTCCACTGATGCCATCAGAACAACTTAAGAACATCAGAAGAGCCCTGCTGGATCAGACCAAGGGTCCATCTAGTCCAGCGTTCTGTTCACACAGTGGCCAAACAGCTGCCTAGGGAATCCCACAAGCAGGACAGGAGTGCAACAGCACCCTCCCGCCCATGTTCCCCAGCAACTGGTGCACATAGCCATGCTGCCTCTGATACTGCCCTTTCCCATGAGCACGCAGCAGGGCAGGAGCCTCCTCCATCCAGGGTGGTCCGTTCTCATCGCTAACTCCAAAAACGGCTGCAGAGAGCCCGAGAGCTCCTTCGTGGTCCAACAAAGGCAGGTATCTGGACTTACTTGGGATGCCGGATGGGGACTTCCAGCACCAGCTCGGGTGGGATCTCAAAAAGCTCAGGGTCGTTGCCGTTGGCCTGGAGAAGGAGCGGCAGGATGTCGAATCGGCCCCTGGGCACTTTCCACCCTTGCTGTACACAGATCTGCATCCAAACAGAGAAGAGCACAGGCTGGTGACCATCCATGAAGCAGAAGAGTGGCATGTTTTGTTAGAAAGGTGGGGTACGAATCAAACCAAACCAACTAAGAATGGCAGCAGCCCGGCAGCCCGTTTGCATAGCTAGTTGTGGTCAAACGCCTAGACCAGCGTTCTCCAACCTTGGGTCCCCAGATGTTTTTGGCCTACAACTCCCAGCATGCCCCAGCCAGCGTAGCTGGGAGTTGTAGGCCGGAAACATCTGGGGACCCAAGGTTGGAGAACACTGGCCTAGACACTACCACTTTTCCAAAACCCATAGCCCTCTGTTTATTAAGAGTGCAACCCATAGGATTGCACTCTAAATTTTATAAAGTTCAGAGAAAAAATGTTATATCTTCAATAGAAATATTCAACATGCTGATATAAAAGCAGATAACAAACACCGAAGTTGTAAATAGTTGTTCTAAGTTAATATCAGATATTATTCCTGTCTGTTGTGCCTCCAGTTGGTCAGACAGAGACCAGCCGTGCCGGAGTGTGTTTGGGGTGGGGTCAGGCTAAGTCAGTGTTTCTCAACCTTGGGTCCCCAGATGTTTTTGGCCTACAACTCCCAGCATGCCCCAGCCAGCTATGCTGGCTGGGGCATGCTGGGAGTTGTAGGCCAAAAACATCTGGGGACCCAAGGTTGAGAAACACTGGGCTAAGTGCAGCCTGACCCAACTGGGCAGCCTTACCAATCAGCGCCTGCTCAAAAGGCAGGTCCCAAACACACTCAGGTGCTGGAAGTGTTTGTTACAGCTACCGCCAGACGCTCTTGATATTCCTGACCTCGGACCTCTGTACCTTTGATCTTCGGAACGACCCTGACCACGCCTGTGCCTGACCCCTACTGGTTTACGTTTGCTCTGTTTTGGACTAATATATGTTGGCTTTGACACTCGGACTGTTACAACGACGACGGCTTATCTTGACACTGGGCGGATTTACGACACTGTCATTGTAAACATTTCATTGTTGTTCTGATTACACAATTATGCATATATTTCAGTTTTAACTGAGAAGCTGTGAATTTGGCCGCCATTTTGGATTTTTACATTTCCATTTTCTCAGCACTGAAGTGTCACAGAATGCTGGTTTATACACCAAACTGTATGCACCACTTAATGCTCTGCAATCAACACCGCTGAATTCATCACGTATTTTGTACAGATTTCGCATTGTTGGCCCCCAAATAGATTTGAACTGGCCACCATTTTGTAATCTTTCAACTTAGGCTTCTAAAAAGCTTTGGAATAAGTGTTAGGCCGAATATCAGCTTGCCCTCACATTGTCATAAAAATGGTTTATACAATCAGTTAAGTGATTATGTTGGTAAGGAGGTGGCCTCAGCCATCTGACTAACAAGGACACATTTTTGCAATGGCTTAAAAGATGGAGACGGGCGAGTCCCTCTCTCTCTTGCACTGACCTCAGTCAGCTCCACATTGGCTGGGTCTCCCTGGATGGTGCCATCTGGCTGCTTGTAGCCAGCGTAGCGGATGAGCTGGGCATTCCAGACCCGGAAGTCATGTTTGCCATCTGTCCTCTGGGGGAATATGGTGATGGCGGACCTAGGAAAGAAGAAGCACGGTATCAACAGTCTGCAGAGTCAGCGAGAAGGGGCAAAATTTGCAAGGCAGCCCCTGGCAGCATTCTGCCACCCAGAGCCATCGATTTTGAAATCTACAGAGAGGTAGGGAACCCTGTCCTCTATGCTACTCAAGCAACGTATGTGAGGGAACTGGTGGTGCATTACTAAAGCCAGCTACCAAGATCAACCTCCCCTCATACAAATCTATGGTGCAGCTACACTTAGAATTCTCCTCCCATATATTCTTGCCCGGACCCTAAGATCATCCTCACCGGTCCACCTCCGGGAGCCCTTGCCAAAGGAAGTGAGGTGGGTGGCTACTAGGAAGAGGGCCTTTTCTGCTGTGGCACTCCGGTTGTGGAATGAACTTCCCAGAGAGGATTGCCTGTCACCTACGTTGTGTTCTTTCCGGTGCCAGGTGAAGACCTCCTTGTTTTCCTAGGAATTTTAGTCTCTTAGTCTCTGTTTTAAATCCTCAACTGTATTTTAAATCTCTGTACTGCTGCTAGGTTTTATTTTGACTTTTACTCCTATTTTATACTGTATTTTATGTTGTATTTTGCTGTTTTAATTGTTGTGAACCTCCCAGAGAGCTTGGGCTATTGGGCAGTATAGAAACGTAATAAAATCAATCAATCAATCAATAATAAATACTGTGTACAGTTCTGGTCACTGCACCTAAAAAGGATATTGTAGAGACGGAAAAAGTGCAGAAAGGGTCAATTAAAATGATCAAGGGGCTGGAGCAACTCCCCTATGAGGAAAGTTTAAAACATTCTGGGATTGTTTAGCTTAGAAAAAAGGTGAGTGAGCGGAGATATGTCAGAGCTGTACAGAATTATGCATGGTGTGGAGAAAGTGGATCGGGAGACATTTTTCTCTCTCTCTCATAATACTAGAACTCAATGGGGTCATCCCATGAAGCTGGTTGGTGGGAGATGCAGGACACATACAAACACACACACACACACATACAAACACACACACACACACACACACACACACACCAATTGGCAGAGACCTGTTGTGTGCTAATATTTTTTGCATGAGAACAAATGCAGAATGGTGGTTGCATCAAAAATGAATAGCCAATAAACAGGAGTGCCTGAATGCACACAACTGCAAAAAGTTAAATGTTACTATATACACACACAAAAGGACGAAGTCTCAAAATGTGGAACACAATGAACCCAGTAAATAATTTATAATTAGAATAACATATCCTGAGTCAAAATATTGACTTCAATATAAACAATTGGATACAAAAAAAATAAATGTAATACAGTCATGCCTTGAATTGAGAGCATAATTTGTTCTGGAAACGTGCTTGTAATCCAAAACACTCTTTTATTTATTTATTTATTATATTTATACCCCGCCAATTCCCAAAAACAATTTGTACAGAGATTTTTAATTTAAGCCGTACTACAGTACTTGTATTGCAAGACGTCGCTTGTATATCAAGTCAATTTATTAAAAAAATAAATATTTAAAAATTTGCTTGCCTTGCAAAACGCTCTCAAACCAAGTTACTTGCAATCCAAGGTATTACTGTAATTATAATAATTGTAACCCTCTGATAACCCTTATCAACTGCAGCCTGTTGGTTTTGGGTTGCATCAAAATGAACACAGAGACACAGGCACACACAGACGAGCTCACACATATACCATGTACCTGAGGTTCCCTTTGTTAGTGGCATATTTTATGTGGTTGCAAATGTAGTTGAACATCCCATGGGCAGTGGTGCAGTCCCGGGCATCGAACACCTGAAAAAATTTGAAGGGAGTAGAGTCAGGAGGAGGGCAAGAGGGTATGAGAAACAACAAGTTGTATCGTGAAAGGGTGGAAGAACTGGGTGTGTTTCACCTGGAGAAAAGAGGAGGACATGATAGCATTTTTTTTCAAATACTTGGAAGGGCTGACACGTGTTCTCTCTGTTGCCTCAGAGGGAAGGATGAGATTTAATGGGCGTAAGTTATAGGAGGGTAGATTTTGGTTGAACATTAGGAGAAACGTTTTGAGCAGTTCAGCAATGGAATCAATTACCTGGAGTAGGGGTGGGGGGGAGCTCTTCCTCATTGGGAGGTCTTCAAGCGGAGCCTGGACAGCCATTATTTGAGTACGCTCTAGCTCTGGTTTTCCTGCAGGGGACTGGACTGGACAAACAAAGCCTCCTCCCTGATTCTAAGGGACACTGCGACAACACGGTCCCTTACACTTTAGGGGCACGTGCATAAACCCTTCTCAGGCTAAGCATCATCACTTAAAAACCTGAGCGGAGGGGCAATTGAAACCTTTCCCCTACTAATGAGGGAAAAGATTAATTCTGGTTATTAAGGATCTATTTTTAAATTTATGATACTGAGGTTACAAAGGTGTGTGTGTAGATTTGAAAGTAATTCAGGTTAATAACGCCAAGCTGACACGTAGGATTTGGGTAGCAAACAAAATAAAAATAAGTTTATTTTAATTCTCAAAATCTTAGTTCCAGAAAATAACTTAAAACCTGCCTACCCCAAACACTTTATAATTAACTTAAGTCCCTACAATTCTAAATACTTTCACTCCTCATACAATCACTGATTCCCCTTAAAACTCCTAACAAGACACAAATAACCCACCTAACCTAACTCCCAAACTCTCTAACACTCCCAACACACTACAACCAACACTCTACTTCTTGACTACTTCTGACATCACTCAAACACTCCTTATATACTCCTCCCCCCACCCTTTCCAAGACATCACAAACCACACCCAGTCAGTTCAACATTCTAGACACACTAAACATACTAAAGCAGACATACACCAGGGAACTGAATTGTGGGGTTATGCCACAACACCCTGGGGGAATATTTGTCCCTCCATTTCCTCCTAGGTTAGGGTTAAGGTAGCCGAAGCCTGAAAACAGGATCTCGGAACAGGGCAAAAATTGTGTGCTGTATATAGCCAGGCAAGGGTGAAGACAGATGTAACATTCTAAGGGCGAAGACAGACATCCTTCTGGTAAAAGCAAACAGTCTTAGTAAGTGTGAACACACCTGCCATGCCCTGGGGATTTCAACTGTTTAGAATGAAGGGGGGGGGAACTACCCAAAATCTGGGAAGCCTCCAAACAATCGATGGTTGAAGGGAAAGGGGGGGTGCCACGGGAAGGACCACGGCCATCTGGAAAACCTCAGAGGGCTGGATTGGGACCCCGGGCAGTGTAAAAATACACATTTTTTGAACACAATTGCAAATTTGGGAATTTGAGAATATCCCCCCCCCCCCAAAAAAAAGGTACTCCTGCTTGTGTTTGCGTTTGGGATTGCGAACAGGACAGGTTTGCATGATTTGCGAACAGAAACGAAATGCCCATACCTCCCTAATTTATTTAATTATTGAAGGCAATTATCGCGGTGGGTGGTTTGCAGCTGTGCCCATCACAGACTATGACACGACTGCCTGCTGCCGTGATCAGTAAGCACGTGGGGGTGTGGGGACCATTGTCAAGGGGGGGGGGGCAACAGAGGGCACTTTGTTGCTCCCCGCCTCACATCTGGAGGGGGAGGGCTGCAAAGAAGCCCTTAAGGAGGCTTACAATAAGTGTTAGGAGCTAGTGATTATACTGCTTGTATGCAAAATCTCTGAAAGTGTTTAACTGAAGATTAACATTTGTACAGAAAGCAAAGCACGTATTCAAATACACCTCCCCACCCCTGTGTTTGATGAAAAGAAACTGATAGGACGTGTCCCTTGAAAAATCCTGAACTTTTGAAACACTGCAGTGTTAATCCAGCTTCATCAAATCCTCCGGGAAGCCAAACTTCCGTGAAAATCAGCAGCCGGCCTACGGTCTCGAAGCTCTGAGTTAGTTGGCCAACGAATGTGATCTTTCCCAGGGGTGTCCCTCATACATGCTCCCTACCAGCGGTGCCTGGGGCAGCTGCTTCCTCACCTGTAGCTTGGACCACTGGATCCTGCCCACGCAGCGGGCGGCGTTGCGCCAGGCATGTTTTGCGCCGTAGATCAGCTCCGTATCTCGCAGCTGGTAGGTGTCAGTAGCTTCTATCTCCTTGGTTACCTCCTCGAGCCGCTCCGTGTGGGCCTTGGAGCCAAACCTGCCGGTGTGGGGAAAGGTGCAAACAGCTGTCACTGTCATGCTGAGAAAACCTGTGTCGCGTTACACGCAAGTATACAACCCTGTTTTTGACACATACAGAGACATGCACACAAATAGGTCTTGCAGCTGTCGTGATCTGAAGGGGGGACAACCATGCCAAACTTGGCCGTCGGAATCATAATAATTTGTGACACACGTTCCATGATCTAGTGCAAGGGTGCAGAACCTCAGGTCCGAGGTCTCACAATCTGGCCCTTTGGGGGTCCCCCAGAAGACCACACACACCCTTCACGTTCGGTGGTTTACCCGTCTTTGTACAGGTTTCCCCCCTTGTAAGAGGTTGAAATGCCTCTCCTAAGGCCTAGTGATTGGCAGTAAGAGTTTTAAGCTAAAATATGCTGGCATTTTGGTTAGCTTGGCACTGCCCATTTTGCCTTTGGCACCACCCAAAGATCTTGCGCCCCCCTGAGATCTTTTCTGGAATGGAATTCGGCTCTCGTGCTGAAAGAGGTCCTGCACACCTGCTCTAGTAATAGAAAAGCCAGTTCTTTTTGGCAGGAACCTAGACGATTTCTGGGGCAAAACTGTCTATGCCCTGCCGACTGCAGAGGCCCAGACTGTTCATGCACAAGACTTGCCTCTTGATGGACGAATAGTACTGATCAATGAATTCTTTTGCCAGCGGGAGCAGCTGCTCCTTCGTCCGAACTTCTTCTGGCCTTCGGACATGCTGGGAAGGCATCATAATGGAGCCCATGCAGATCTGCTCGCTGCAGGGTGTCACCTGAAAAGACACCGTTCAGAAGACCACTTAGTACATATATCCTGGTTACCTGCCGGGTGGTTTGTAGTAATGCAGTGGATCTGCAGAGAAAGGCTGTGTCATGGTAAGTGGGAAGAGAGATACCATGCGCCGTGCCCTATCTCCCAGGTTCTGGTTCAATATCCTGGTTAGTCAATGGAAATTGTAGAGCTCCTATTGTGGTTCATTAAATCACCATTTGCCATCAGAGCTACACTGGGAAGCCAGGGTTTACCCAGTCTGGGTGAATGGGAAATGGTGGTTTCATAAGGCACAATAGGAGCACTGAAGCACATCATGAGAGCATGAAGTGAGGAGGTGTGAGGATGGACCATAAGGGTTTATTAGACCGAGATCATCATCCCAGAATGGAGCTACTGAGTAGGAGATTCCAAAGTGGGCACCACCGTCCAGTCTCTATCGAAGTACCTAAGAAGAGCCCGGCTGAATCAGACCAATGGTCTATTTAGTCCACCATCCTCTTTCCCACAGTGTCCAACCAGATGGAAAGCCCACAAGCAGGACATGAGTGCAATAGCACCTTCCCACTCATAGTCCTCAGCGAATGGTGTACACAGGCATACTGCCTCTGATCCTGGAGGTAGCATATAAGCCATATGACTAATAGCCATTGATAGCCTTCTCCTCCATGAAATTAAAACCATCTGATTTTACGCAACTAGGTTGGTGGCCATCAGCGCATCTTGTGTGAACAAATTTCATCGTTTAACGATTTATTGATTTACAATATTTGTATACCGCTCCATATCTAAGCAGCTTTCAGAGTGGTGAACAATAAAAAGATAAAAACAGACAAAGAATAAAAAACAAGGCATAGAAAACATCTGGCCAGGTGACCGGCCAGATGGGCGATTCAAAAATGTAATAAATAAATAAATAAATAAAGGCATCATCAAAACTGTGGCTGTTCAGCAAGGAAGGCTTCCTCGAACAAGGAAGTCTTCAGCAGGCATCAAAAGCAATACAATGTCGGAGTTTGCCTGACCTCCAGAGGCAGGGAGTTCCACAGAAGTGGAGCCACCACACTGAAGGCTCTTCTCCTGGTGGACTCCAATCAGGCCACTGGTCCATGTGGAACTACCAGGAGAATGTCCTCCAATGACCTCAGTGACCGGGCAGGTGGGTAAGGGAGAAGGTGCTCTCCCAGGTATTCTGGTCCCAAGTTGTTTAGGGCTTTGTACACTAACCTTAAACCTGGCCTGGTAGAGGCAGCCAGTGCAGTTCCTTCAGCAAAGGAGTTTCATTTCATGCTGAAAAGGGGCAGCTCCTGACAACAGCCGAGCTGCTGCATTCTGCACTAGCTCCAGCTTCCGGACCAGCCTTAAGGGCAGCCCCACATAGAGCACATTGCAGTATTATGCACTGTTTGAAGTACTTGAAGAAGTACTTCCTTTTATCGGTCCTGAATCATGTCCTGAATGAGTTCACAATCATTGGACAACCCAGGGTTCTAGGATTATGAGATAATCCTAGAACTGCTCCCTGTACACTATGCATAATTGTACGCACCTTTGTCACGTCCCACCTTACTTGCCTTTTTTTTTTTTTCCTAAAGTAAAAAGCTCCAAGCCTTGAAACCTTTCCTCATAGGAGAGTTGCTCTAGATCAGTGTTCTCCAACCTTTGGGTCCCCAGATGCTTTTGGCCTACAACTCCCAGCATGCGGGAGTTGTAGGCCAAAAACATCTGAGGACCCAAGGTTGGAGAACACTGATCTAGCTCCTTGATCATTTTGATTGCCTTTTAGTGCACTTCCACCCCCAGCTCTTCAATATCCTTTTTGAGATGCGGCGACTAGGACTGTACAAATGTGGTTGCGCCACAGATTTGCGTAAAGACATGACGATATTGGCAGTTTTGTTTTCCACCCCTTTCTTAACATTCTCTAGCACAGAATTTGCTTTCCCCCCCACAGCTGCCGCACACTGGGTTGACGTTTTCATTGAGCTATTCACTGTGTGACCTCTATTTGCATTTTTAAAAACTTACACGTTAAATACAAAAAGATGCCTTTAACATTATGTTTAGCTTGGGCCCATGCTCCTCAGTTTATGAATGCCTTTCCCACCCCTCCTTACGTGATGTTTTACCAATCAATGGCACACGTGCGCTTGTGTGCATTGATTGATTCAACTGCAAAAGAGCCGTCTCGATAACAGCGGTACATATGGCAGTCACAAGATTCTTTGTGCGTGAAAGGCTTTTGCAGGAGCACAGACGGCATCAGCAAAACACAGTACAAAGAGAACCTTGATGCAAATCATATAGACGTTTCCGTTGAAATGACTCTTTTGCAGGGATTTATCAATGCATGTGCACACATCAGTAATGCGGTGTGCGTGTGGGAAGAGATGGAAACAAACTAGTAGGAGAAGAACTCAATGCTCCTGCAAATTACAGATGCTCCGATTCCACAATTATGTTTTAGAAATTCTGCTAGTTAAACCAGATGTCAGGAGGGGTGGAAGGAGCTGCAAGCCCAGAGAACAATAAAAGAAGTGAGTAGGGGAAAGCCATTCACTCCTACTCGCAGGGGCTGGTGCTACAGCCTGACTCCAAGCAGTGCCAGGCAGCTGGATCTAGCCATGCTGTTAATTTCCCACAATACTCCTGGACCTAGCATGAACCTGGGGCATTGTGGGAAATCTAAAGGCTGGTTAGGCCAAGGCTGGCCCACAAGCACCTCTTCTTGCCCTCCTTGGCAATAAAACGACCATAAGAATAAAATGAATCAGTAACACTTTTCTTCCCTTCCATCACACCGAAAACCAGCTGCCTGAAATATTTTTTTTAAAAAAATAAATTTTATTTAGTTATTATAAACTACATACAAAACTATAAAACACAAACATACAACTAAAATAAATCATACGGTGCACCCCCCACCCACCTAGGGACCAACTAATATACATCAAATTCCACATTCCAAAAATATAACATTATATCCTGACAAGGCATACTCCCCTTCCCCTTTATTAATACATAGTCTAATAATTGATTCCATATATCCATACAATTCTTCTTCAACTGTCCCTTTTTGCATTTGATACTACAAGTTAGTTTATCGTTTAGGGCTATATCCCAAACTTCCTTATCAATCAGTTATTAGAAAAACGTGTTGTACTTTCCATTTCCTCGCTATCATTAACCTAGCCGCAGTTAACTGAAGTATTACTGGATGGCGAACCTGGGATCTGGCGAAATATGTCTGGAAAACGCTGGCCCGGTCATGCCACGTCACTTACCATGGTGCTCTTCAGATACAAAGTGTCGTTGAGCACAGAGCCTGTCTCCCAGTTTCTCACTTTGGCAAAGCGTGGGCACTTGGAAGGGCTTCCGTTCACCAAATTCTTGGTCGGCGATTGCCGGTCTGAGGGCGGCAGCTGTGTGGGCGGGGTGGAGAGGGACATAGTATTAAGACAGTTACATTCATGCTAGTTAGAAAGAAGCTGATACGCAAGATTGATTGTCATCACTCAGGCTCTGACATTGGCACTGAGCACAAAGTATTCAGCATTCTGATAATGTCGTTTTTCATATTTTCCAAGTTTCTAGTCCTTAAGGCTACAGATATATGCTTCAAAGTGGGGGGGGTGTAAAATGGCTCCTGAAAGAGCTAGAGGGAAGGGGATCATTGCTCAGGGTTAGAGCCCATGTACTGCTTTGCACACAGAAAATTCCATCCCTAATTCTCCATCTCAGGTACATAAGAGTATTGAGAGCCAGTGTGGCGTAGTGGTGAGAGTTTTGGACTGGGACTCGGGAGATCTGGGTTCTAGTCCCCACTCTGCCATGAAACTCACTGGGTGACTTTGGGCCAGTCACTGACTCTCAGCCTAACCTACCTCACAGGGTTGTTGTGAGGATAAAATGGAGAGGATGATGATGATGATGATGTAAGCCGCCTTGAGTTCCTTGCAGGAAAAAAGGCGGGGTATAAATGTAATAAATAAATAAAAAAATTAAAATCCTGGTTCTAGTCCCCACTCAGCCATGAAGCTCACTGGGTGACTTTGGACCAGTCCTTGACTCTCAGCATAACCTACCTCACAGGGTTGTTGTGTGAGGATAAAATGATGGAGGAGGGGGATTATGTAAGCTGCCCTGGGTTCCTTGCAGGTAAAAAAAAGGGCAGGATATTAATAAAATAAATAAATAAATAAATAGGGCATAAGAAGAGCAATGCTGGATCAGACCAAGGGTCCAGCATTCTGGTCACACAAATGGCCAACCAGCTGCCCATGGGAAAAGTAGCAGGGCCTGGGAATGCCTGTTGCAACTGTCAGAAATTCAGAATAGCAACACCTCCCCCAATTTGGCGTCCTCCCGCTGCTGTTGTACAGCTAGGTAACTTTAGACCCTGGACTGAATGCACATGCCTAGAATTGCACTCCAATTCTGTAACTCATGATTAGAAATCGTAAGGAGTTTGTTTTATTTATTTACGTATGTGGGGTTTTTTTTGGTAACAGCAGTGCTTCTAGCCCTTAAGATCACTCAGACAATCTGAAAGGAAGGATCTTCAGGGTAAAGAAATAAAAAACTTTTTTAAAAACTCCCCATTATTAATAGTATTAGTATTTTAAAATCCTCATTCCTTGAGGGAAGTTTATTTTTTGCCCTGTGGATTTGATCCTTTGGCATTAGCGACCCTTAGGGTGGAGGCAGGAAAAAGCGGAGTTTGGAGGCAGATGAGTACGTGGAACAAGATGGCTAAGGAAAGGAGAACGAAGAAGAAGAAGAAGAAGAAGAAGAAGAAGAAGAAGAAGAAGAAGAAGAAGAGAAGAAGAAGAAGAAGAAGAAGAAGAAGAAGAAGGCGGCTTGCAATTCAGGGAGAGGAGGAATTTAATAGCAGCTTAAAAAGAGGGAAGGGTTTTAGCAGCCCTAACATGGAAAGAAATTAAGCTCTCAATGCAGACGGTTACAAAGTGCTTCCAGAGTCATGATGAGCTTAGCAGGGAATGAACATGCAAGGGAGAAATCCTGACAGGGAAAAGACAAGATGCGAATGGATCAACCTGCTTGAACTCACTCAGAGAATGTCCAGTGTGCCAAGGGACTGTCCATAAAGTCCAAGAGCAGCCATCCTCAACCTGGCGCCCCTCCCCCCCGCAGATGTGTTGGATTACAGGGTGGCCCAGTGTCCTCTTTTAGAGCCCTCTATTTCAGTGTTCTCCAACCTTGGGTCCCCAGATGTTTTTGGCCTACAACTCCCAGCATGCCCCAGCCAGCATACCTGGGAGTTGTAGGCCAAAAACATCTGGGGACCCAAGGTTGGAGAACACTGCTCTATTTGAAGGGCTGCCAGAGGACTGTCCTCTATTTTGAAGGGATCTTCTATTTCTGGGATGGGGAACCTCTTTCAGCCTGAGGGCAAAATTCCATTTTGGGGAGAAGCTCTCGGGGGGGGGGCACATGTGAGTGATGGGCGGGGCCAAAGGCAAAAGGGGGTGGGGCCAATTAACCACCCCCACCCACCCCAGCATATTTTAGCTTAAAGCTCTTGCTGCCAGTAAACTAAACCGCGGGAGAGGCATCTCAACCTCTGAGAATGGGGGGGGGGGGGACAGCAGAAAAGAAGGGAAACCACCAAAGGATCACTGGTTGAGGAAAGGGTGTGTGGCCTTTTGGCCCCTGGCACTGAGGTTCTGCACCCCTGCTATATTTGGAGGGCTGTCCTGTCCAAGTCCGGTGGAAAGATAAAGAACCATCGGAAGCAAGGGCTGGGCCTTGACGTTGCCCATCGACAGTGAGCAGCTGGACAGCAGGCTGAGCAAGGCACACAGGTCGCCGGGCTACAGTCCTCCATGCTAGGGTGAGATGTATGTGCTGGATTTCTTTTGATATAATAATGTCCAAATTTGCATCTTCATGTGTAAATGAGCACACGGACATTCTAGGCAGATTGGTGCTCTCTCTTTTTGGTGATTCGTACGTGGCTGCCCTGCTTACAACCCCCATCATCCCCAGCCAGCACGTGGCCGGAAATGACGGGGATTGCGGTCCAACACGTTTGGAGGGCACCCGGTCAGGAGACGCTGACCGAGGGTCTCCCACTGAAGCCCTGCTTCTCTCCCCATGCAGTATGTTGCACATTCAGTTCGAACGCTACTCAGCTCTGATGGCCTCTCGAGAAAATCGTAACCAGACATGGACACCCAGCTATTATTCTGCAATGGAAAGAGAATAATAGAGAGAGACCTTCTCTTCTACCCTTCCCAGTAGAACTCCAATCAGGAGCTTTGTTCTCTGTCCCATCATCTTGTGAGACTAGACAGATGGGTACAAGAGACAGGATCTTACAGGTGGTGGTGCCAAACCATTGGAATGCCCTCCTTGTAGAGATCCACTGGTCTCCCCCCTGTGTTTGCTTTTAGACATGCACAGGTGACTTAAAAAACAAAACAAAAAATCGGCATCTAAAGTGAGGTGTCCTGCTGGACCTGGCTCCTGAGTAAAACATGGGGCCTACCATAGGGTACATGCTGGGTAGCGGGGTGGGGGATCCTCAGACCTGACCTAATTTGCTTTTAATTTATTGTATGGTTTTGCGATTCTTTTGCAGTTTTATTCTGTATTTTTGACTGCATTTTGATTTGCAAGCCACTTTTGGTGTATTGTGATAGGAAAGCAAGATACGAACAAACCGATAAATAAACAACAGGGGGTTATTTATAAATAGACCACTAGGATTTTGCATGAGGACATCCTGTTTTGGAGATACACACACACAGAGAGAAGCAATATACAAATGAATAAATAAACAACAGGGGGTTATTTATAAATAGACCATTAGGATCTTGCATGAGGACATCCTGCTTTAGAAATACAGAGAGAGAGAGAGAGAGAGAGAGAGAAGGGAAGGCAAGATATAAATAAATAAATAAATAAATAAATAAATAAATAAATCAACCAACCAACCAACCAACGGGTTATTTATAAATAGGCCACTAGGATTTTGCACAAGAACATCCTGCTTTGGAGATAGGTAGATAGGTAGATAAGTAGACAGAATTTCCCCTCCCACCATGTATACGCAGAAGTGTGGCCAATCGCACAGTGCTTTCTCCGGACACAATGTTCCAGACAGAGGTGCCGTTTGTCTGTTGCGTGGGGTGCCCTGCAATTCACTCAAATTTTCTATTCGCGGCCGTTTTAAGGTACTTTACCATGGTATTTACATAAAAAGAGCAGCGCCAGGAGAACCAGGAGTGACGCGACGGGTCTCCCGTCACGTCACTTCTGGTTTTCCGGAAATGCTCGCCAGGAGGCGAGCAGAGGGACGAGCGGCGGGTGTGTCTGTGTGCTCGCCTAGAGCTCGTGAGCACCCTGAGAGCCAGGTGGGGTGCTCACAGCGCATCCCGGCCCGGTTCCTAACAGGCCATGGCCGGTTCCGTCCCGGTCCGTGGCCCGGGGGTTGGGGACCCCTACACTAATATATGTATTTTTGCACACACTTTTTCTGATTGGAAATCTGCATCACAAAATTCTCACAAGTGCGAATATTGAAGGATAACTGTGTTCCAGTTCATATATTGATTAGGGAAGTGTGTGAACTTTGTAAGGTCTTAATGAAATATGAACCAAACATACATTTGCCCCCTCCCTAGTGGTCTCCTGGGTTTGCTGTGATCAAAGTCACTGCTTTGTTGTTCAGTCAAACAAAGAGCTTCAATTTCCAGGCTGCTGTTCCCTGTGTGAGCTTTTCCTCTCTAGGGTTGAGAAAATAGACTCCCCACCCTGCACCCTGCACTTCATTGTTTCAGGCTTCTTCATGGGTTTTCCCATCTTTATATAATAGCGCAGCTTGGCACAGAAATGAAAAGCGTAACATGTTTCCATTTGAGCTGCTGGCGGGCGGGCCAGCGAGGAAAACCTCTGCATCCATAGAATGGCCTTGCAGAGTACAGGATGAAAGGAGGAATTTAAAAGAGGAAGGGAACAGAAGTTAGAGGGAGTTGAGTTAAGGAATTGCGAAGTCAAAAAGACTGTCTAGAGGGGGGGGGGGAACACGTCCGTTTGCTGCAACGCAATAACAACAACCGAGAGTATCTCAGCACTTTAAAGACTTAGGGCGCACTCCTATGCATGTTCAGACAGAAAAAAGTCCTACAACTCCCAGCGTGTCCCAGCCAGCATGGCTGGCTGTGGCATGCTGGGAGCTGTAGGACTTTTTTCTGTCTAGACATGCATGAGATTGCACCCTTAGAGTTGGATCCAGGATCTGCCCACCTCAAGAGGAAAGAATGTCCCTTGAGAGAAGAAGGGCTCTGCTCGCAGAAGGTCTCTCTGCTCGACTTTTGGGGATCACAGCTCACCCCATACAGCAGGGCTTCCTGACTCTGCCAACGCAGCTGATCCAGCTTAAATCTGGATCCAACCCATTATAAATTCACTATGCCACACTAAAAACCTCGGGGTCATCAAATGAAGTTAAGTGGTGAGAGACTCAGGACAGATAAAAGGAAGTACTTCACACGGCACATCATCCAACGATGGAATTCGCTACCACAGGGTGTAGTGACTGCCACCAACCTGGAAGGTTTTAAAAGCAGATGGCTTTAAAATGTGTGGAAGATAAGGCAATCAGTGGCCGCTAATCACAAGAGCTATCTGTTCCCTCCGGTATCGGAGGCATTGTGCCTGTTAATACCAGTTGCTAGTGAACACGAGCGGGAAGGTGCTATTGCACTCACAACCTACTTGTTGGCTTCCCAAAGGCATCTGGTTGACCAATGTGTGAACAGAACGCTGGACTTTGATAGACCTTTGGTCTGATCCAGCGCAGTTCTCATATTCTAAAGTAGGGGAAGGCAGAAAGTAGATCTCCAGATGATTCGGATTTCAACTCCCAGAAACCCCTGCCAACATGGCCATTGGTCACGAATGCTGGGGGGTTGAAGTACAAAACATCTGGAGATCTACTTTCTGCTCGCCCCTGTTCTAAAGGACTTCAGCAGCTTCCTGAGTCTGGCCAATGTGTTTCCTCCTCCCTGACAACTGCGTGTTCTGCAAATAGGGTGTGATGGATTACACAGAAAACCTGCTTCCCCCCCCCCATTCCCAATTTGACCTTGCTTCATTTGTTGACTGTTTTTAGGCATTCCCACCCAAGGTACTTAGCTCTGATTGTATGTATGACTGTGATGGATTCGTTTCTATTGTATGTCTTGTAGCTGCTGCACTCACGTCCTGCTTGTGGGCTTCCTACAGGCATCTCATTGGCCACTGAGGAAACAGGATATGGGGCTAGACAGGCCTCCTGGTCTCTGATCCAGCGTGGCTCTTGTACAGTAATACCTTGGATTGCAAGTAACTTGGTTTGAGAGCGTTTTGCAAGACAAGCAAATTTTTAAATATATATATATATATATATATATATTTAACTTGATATACAAGCGACGTCTTGCAATACAAGTACTGTAGTATGGCTTAAATTAAAAATCTCTACAAATTTTTTTTGGGGGGGGATTTCGTTTTGATATAAGAGTGTTTTGGATTACAAGCACATTTCTGGAACGAATGATGCTCTCCATCCAAGGCATGACTGTATTCTTACGTTCTTGTAAATCGGGTGCAGAACCTCTTTCAGCCCGACGGAGGAGTTCTTGGGGAGACACATTCCAGTGCTGGATGGGGCCAAAGGTAAAAGGCAGTGGAGCCCAAAATACCCCCCACCCCAAATACCAGCATAATTTAGCTTAAAGATCTAACTGCCAATAACTAAGCCGGAGAGGCATTTCAACCTTTTAGAATGGGGGGAAAAATGGCACAAAAGCCAGGAAACCGCCACATGATCGGTGATCGGGGGGGGGGGAAGGGCAGGGCGGGGCTGGAGGCGTGGCTATCTGGGGAACCCTCTAGGAGGGCTGGATTTGGCCCCCAGGCCCGAGGATCTGCACCCCTGTTGTAACTGCTCCATTGTTGCTTCAGAGGCCCAACACAACATGGAGCAGGAGAATCGTGCGTGCATCTCACAGCTTTTCTTTAAAGTCGTTGCGGGTGCTCTGATAAATTATTGGGTGGGAAGAAGCAGGGATCAGGGCCGTGGCGTGTGTATGGAGGGGTTTCAACCACACCCACCCACGGCAAGCCTGGTGGTGGTGGCAGTGGTGGGAAAGCCCTGCTCCTGACACTGCAATTAGCCCTCGTAGGGAAGCTCTCGTCGGTGACAACGCGAAGATTTCTAACTCAGAAAGCTGCTGTGAATTCCAAAACGCCGCCAAACTGTCGTTCCAGCTCTGACCACAGGGGGTGCTGCTGCTGTACTTTGCGCGATGTGGCTATGTGAGAGACATACAATAGAAACTAATCCATCACGATCACGCACACAATAAGGGCTATACACTTTGGGTGGGAACGCCTCAAAAACAGTCAGCAAAGGGAAACAAGGGCAGAGTGGGGGAAAATGAAATATACAAGAGCTTTCCCGTGTAATCTGTCACATGCTGTTTCCACAATGCACGGTTCTCAAGGAGGAAGATGCACTGGCCAGCCTAGTGCGTGACTCATAAAGTCAACATAAGAACATAAGGAGAGCCCTGCTGGATCAGACCAAGGGTCCATCTAGTCCAGCGTTCTGATCACACAGTGGCCAACAAAGCTGCCTGTGGGAAACCCGTAAGTAGGACATGAGTGCAACAGCACCCTCCCGCCCATGCTCCCCAGCAACTGGTATACATAGGCCTGACCCTGCTTAGCTTTCCACACTCAGACAAGCTGAGCCAGCATGAGTGCAACAGCACCCTCCCGCCCATGTGCCCCAGCAACTGGTGTACATAGGCCTACTGCCTCTGATACTGGAGGAAGCATATAGCAATCAGGACTAGTAGCCATCGATAGCCTTCTCCTCCAGGAATTTGTCCAATCGCCTTTCAAAGCCAGCCAAATTGGTGGCCATCACTACGTCTTGTTGCAGAGAATTCCACGGGTTAATTATGGAAGAACGACTTCCTTTTATATGTCAATGAATCTCTCCTCCTGCGCCTACCTCCATTCAGCTTTATAGGGATGACCCCATTGGGTTCTAGTATTACGGGAGAGGGAGAAAAAGTCTCCTCCTCCACTTTTTCCACACCATGCATAATTTTATACACCTCTATTGTGTCCCTCTTTACTTGCCTTTTTTCCCCCCAGGCTAAAAAGCCTGAAACGTTGTACCTTTCCTCCTAGGGGAGTTGTCAGCCTGAGGGTTGCAGCTGGTGTGGTTGGGCTTTAGTCAGCGCTTTGATTCTTGCCTCACTACACAACCTTAGGCAAGCTACTCTCTCCGAGCCTCGGTTCTACCTCTGAAATGTGAGGATAATGATATTGGCCTACCTTACAGAGTTGTTGTGAAGATTACAAGATGAGGATGCATGAGAAACACTTTTGAATACTTTATGCATACTAAGTATCCCATATACTAACAGCAAACTCATTCTCCAAGTTCCACATTCAAGAGGCTTGGGGGGAAAACCCAAGGTCTGCAGAAGAACAAAAAACCTTTAGGGAAACAAGACCCTAAAGTGGGGGAGGCCCCCAAAAATAGGCCAACAAGGCTTGAGCAATGTTCAATGGCCACAGAACATTGAGTTTGGTGGACGGCAAACATTTCAGAGGTGGGGAACTTAAATTTAATGTCAGATAGCAGAAGCTTCCTTCCTTCCTTCCTTCCTTCCTCACCTTTTGCCACTGTGGCAAGTGACAAGAGTGCTCCTAGCTGACTCTGGGGCCATTCCCCACTGAATGCCTCTGTGGAAGGAAGCTGTGTTACAACACAGCATCCTTACAGGTGCATTGTTGGGGGAAGAAATGGCTGCCCTCAGTGGCCCTCTAGCAAACGGGAAGCGGGGCAGTTCCACAAACCCTGCACAAAGACTACTCAAGTTTTCCTCTTCCCTCCCCATTCCTTTTTCCTTGTGTGCTGCGTCTTTTTAGATTGTAAGCCTGCAGGCACAAACTGTCTTGTTTTACTGACTCTATGTAAACCGCTCCAGGAGCCTTTTTGGATGAGGAGTGGAATAAAAAGCCTTTCAATAAAGGGGAACAGGTGGTGGGACAAAATTCTTGTGGGCTATTTGACATGCATACTGAGTCCAGTTGTGTGTTTTCTGAGAAGAGGGTCAGGTACCCTCTCACACACCCCTCTTTATCATCTACCTGGCCCTTCTCTGAAGAGGTGTTGCTCTCGATGGCAGGCATGTCGGTCTTCTCCCAGAGATCACTGAAGACTCGGTCGTTCTCCATTCCTGCTGGCAATGCCTTTGGTGAATTCCTGTCCACTTCCCGGAAACTGGACGGCAGGGGGAAACACAACAACCCATCAATCAGCAGAGAATTGAACAATAGCTAGTCTCTCTGGAGGCAGAGGTTATCAAGGGACCACTGAGCTTTGGAGCAAGGAAAGAGAAAAACTGCTGCGGTTTGCGTTCCCCTTTGGAAGGACCTCATGCAAGCCCCCTGCTTGGGGGAGAGAGCAATCCAACAGACCTCCCCTCCTGGATCTGATTACAAAGCAGGGGTCCCCAAACCTTTTGTGTCAGGAGACACATCTGTAATTCTCAGGGAGTGCTGTGTGTGCTCTCACAAAATGGCTGCCATGGGGGGGCTTGCCATGCTCGGTCAGAAAGCTCTCATTTTTTCAGAAGGCAAACTGGTGAGATTAAAAGAGAAGGAACTTGCCCAAGAACCTAAGTACAAGGTCTGAGCTCCAAAACACAAAACCACTCTTTGGAACTGAAATAAAGATGGCGCTGGAGGGTGGCCTTTTGCTTTGTAGTACGCAGCCAAAAAATATATATATTAAAAAATAAATATCAGGAGAGGCATCCTTGTCTGGTGGGCACCAAGAGAGGTGACTACGAGCAGATCGGTGCCCATGGGCACCATGTTGGAGGCCCCAGAACTACAGCCAAAACTAATCTTCACCCAGCTTTTTGTATGCATTCCATGTGCCCAGAACTGCCTTGGCAAACATAGGCATGTGCCCTTTCCCATATGTTCCTTGGAGGCACCAGGTCTGTGAGAACCTTCACAGAAGGGCGATATCTGTGCCAGGCTATTTCTTTGCTAGCCCCGGTGCTCTGTCGTGCTTGGTCCTGGAAACATCCATCCATCCATTCATATTTATTTATTTATTATATTTATACCCCGCCTTTTTTCCTGCAAGGAACCCAAGGCGGCTTACACAATCATCCTCCTCCTCCTCCTCCTCCTCCTCCTCCTCCTCCTCCTCCTCTCCATCTTACCCTCACAACAACCCTGTGAGGTAGGTCAGGCTGAGAGTCAGTGACTGGCCCAAAGTCACCCAGTGAGTTTCATGGCCGAGCGGGGACTAGAACCCGGATCTCCCGAGTCCCAGTCCAGCACTCTCACCACTACGCCACACATAGGAACATAGGAAGCTGCCTCATCCTGAGTCAGACCCAAGGTCCATCTAGCCCAGTATTCCCGACACTGACTTGCAGCGGCTGTCCAGAGTTTCAGGCGGGATTCCTTCCTAGCCCTACTTGGAGATGCCGGGGAATCAAACCGGGGACCTCTTGCAAGCAAAGCAGGTGGCTCTACCACTGAGTTCCGGCCCCGGCTTTGCAACTGCAGGCAAGGCTCACGGCACAGTGAGACGCAGACCACAGACAGTTCACCCGCCCTACTCGCTCTCGCTCCGCAAGTTCCTTCCCACTGACCCTCTTCCCAGTCGAGACTGGGCAGTTCCACTCTGGATCAGTGATCAAAACTCACCTGTTTCTGATGTGCGGAACATCAGAGGCAGGGATGCCGCAGAAGAACATCCAGCCAACCTTTGGTGCTCCCGGTTTCCTTCGGGAGTCCAAAGCTTTTTCAAGACAGGAGTTCAGTCTTGAGTTCAGTCTTTGGGGCAGGATTGGGATGGGGTGGGAAAAGGCACCAGGAAGGGGACTCTGCCCAATCACAAGCAGCGGTCATGAATCACCATGCGGGAGTTAAAACAATGGGAATTTCATAAAACACAAAAATAAATCCTAAAAATACCAGGAAACAAAAAAAACAACAACCTTGAACTCATGATTAATTGGAGATGGGGCGGTGCTGCAAAATCACGGGCATCCTATCCCTAGAGTAGGAGATACGAATGCCGGAGGGAGCAGCTGTGGAGATTCCTGGCTTTCGGCAGCCCAATAAGTCAACGGACAGAATTTGCTCTCCTGTTTCTCATTTTTCCAGCCTTCAGTTTGTTTCATCCCATTTGCTCATCAGTTTGCAATTTAAAAACAAACAAACACATCAGCATGGAAAATCTGCTTTCGTACATTATTTTCACCAATATGCATTATTTTGTACGTTATTTTTACTACTTTTGCGTGCACTTTCCCCAATCATAAGCATTTTTGTGTGCAATTTCTGCTTGGAGGAGTGCAGATAGAAAAGTGTGAAGATTGAAGTATAACAGCTAGCACACTCTCAAAACACTCAATAATAAAAACCTGATTTTGGTCAGGATTAATCCAGTTTGCACATTCCGGACCAAACATGGACTTGGTTGCGACCTGCGGTTGAAGTCTCTACAGTTCCGAACTTGTAGTGTTTTCCGAGGACCAAAACAAATGCGTTAGACAGCATGCATACAATTGAAAAATGCACATTAAAAAAATCCATACTTTTGAAAAATGCACGCAACTACGCTTTAATCAATGGGAGAAGAAAAACAGACATTTCAAAGATGCACACAATTGATGTGTACATCTGGAAATGTGCACGAAAATATGCATGGTTTTTCATGCAAAGAGAAAAAAAGAAGCTTGCAATCTGAAACAGACTAGAGTCAGAACGAAATTCGATATGGAATTTGGAGACCTTCGGCAAGCTGCTTGGGTTTTGCTGGTTCACACTTCCTTACATATCAGGCATGTAGAAGTCATTGTAAAGCATGGAGTGGGATGTGGGGAGAAGAGAAACGTTAATTGTGTGCCTCACAACTGAAGTAATACAAATAGCCTTCTAAAGCCTGCCGCCCACCCCCCAGTCAAATGAATAAGTCCAGGATCCAAAACTGCATATCTGTACCAGTGCATAGGTTGGCCACTTGTGAATCGCCCAAAAAGAGAACACACATCACCCAAAAAAAGTGTACAAAAGAGGCCATCAGTTTGCATATAATTTGCATATACTGATTTATGCATATAGATGCAAATTTAGAAATAATTATTATAATTTAAATAGAAATACAGGAGATCTCAGTGTGGCAGGGAAGATGGCAACCAGGTGACCTGTGTGCCTTGCTCAGACGGCTGACCAGGCGCTGTCCAGGGGGCAACGTCAAGTGCCAGTTCTGATGGTCCTTTATCTTTATACCGGGCTTGTGCCGGGCAGCTCGTCAAATAGAGGATGCCTTCGAAACAGAGGACTGGGAGTTCTTCAAATCGAGGACTGCTCTCTGTAAAAGAGGCCACCTGGGCAGGCTACCAGACAGCGTGCGGCTGTCGCATTTTGGTAAGGCCTGAGTTAGGTGCTTACAAAAAAAATATTAATCTGATCGCTTGCTCTACCTCAGTGTTCTCCAACCTTGGGTCCCCAGCTGTTTTTGGCCTACAACTCCCAGCATGCCCCAGCCAGCATAGCTGGCTGGGGCATGCTGGGAGTTGTAGGCCAAAAGCAGCTGGGGACCCAAGGTTGGAGAACACTGCTCTACCCGATCATTTTTTTCTCCCATTGCCTGACAGCACATCTTTACTGTTGCAAGGTTATCTTTACTGTTGCAAGGTTATCTTTACTGTTGCAAGGTTATCTTTACTGTTGCAAGGTTATTAAGCATCCACCTTGCTTTGCTGCCCATTGACACCACCGAGCGTGGCACAGACCATGCGGCCCCCAAAGCATTGTCACTTAACCCAACACAAAGAAAGAAAGAACCCTTATTTTGGAAGGCAGGCACTCAGCCGCCTAACCACAGCTCAAGTTTTGCTCACGAATGGGGAACGCAGAGTGCAGGAAGTTGTCATCCACGCCAAACAGGAAATGCGCGGAAGTTGGTGAAAGCAGGCACCTTCAGAATGGAGGTGTCCTTTCCACCCCTTTTTCATTCTCGCCGTGGCTTGTTGATTCTCCCACCATTAAAACAACTTTCTCCTGAAAGAACGTACTCCTGTTCCTTTATATGTCAAATGACTTTTGGAGCAGGGGGTTCGTTGCTATTTCATTATATCAATATATTAAACACACGCACAAACAAAAAGACCCTACATGCAGGCACTCACCAGCAGTGGCGCCGGGACAATGGCTTGCGTTTCAACCAGGTTTTCCATTGTCTGTTTTTAAGGCTAAGTATGCCATTGGTCCGAGCAACTCTTTTGATTGCATAAAGATTTCTCACGGCCAAGCTGTTGGCACTTTTGTATAGAAGCCACTCTTTCTTCTTCTTCTTTTTAAAAGGGCTATTGATTTGGATTTTAACCCAAAGTGGATAAGAGACTGAAAGTCACTGCTGGAAATATCACCTCTGCAATAGTACTCTCTCCGTCACAGCTGCAGTATGGTATAATGATGCTGATTTATGTTACGGGGTTAAAACGCTTTTGGAACATGATTAAGGAATATAAACATGCTAAATTGACTTGGTAACATTCCCTTATGAGTTTGGTTTAAACTTGCTCCTTCTTTGTAAGGACTGTAGCTCGGTGGTAGAACATCAGCTTTGCATGCAGAAGGTCCCGGGTTCAATTCCTGACATAACCAGGGTACAGCTGGTGGCCAGCGGAAGGCCCACCAGGGAAACCCCTTGCTTGGTGGGCCCTCAAATCTGTTGGGGCCTCTGCAAGCACTATCCAATAGGCGCCTGCCTCCAAAGCCCCCCTGCAATCACATTTCAGACACCACAATATCAATTACAGTTGCGCGCTGGTTTGAGAGATGGGGAAATAACTGTATTATGCCTGGAACGCTCCTCCATTGTGTGTGTGTGTGTGTGGGAGGGTGATCCCCACATGTAGAAAGCTGGCAGGCCATGGAGAAATTAGGCTAGAGCTCCCCTGACATGCTGGTTTTCTATGTGGAGGGATTGTTTTACGGGGGTACAGAGGAATATTCCATTGTGCAAGCCCCTCACCAGCAGTCTAAAAGTACTGAAGCCTAGATGCAGTTTATCTACCTCATTGAGAACTATCCATTAACGTCAGCCCTTACAGCAGTATCTACAGTTGGGAATCATTTGCTCATAGGACCACAAATTGTCAGTTCACGGATACAGCTAGGGATGCTTGTGGAATGCGAATTCTGACATGAACTTTTAATAGGGATGAAAGAGAAATTCTTTCAGTTCACATTTCAAACCACTATGCAAACCGAAACCCATTTATCCTTTGAAATTTGCACTTCTCTGAAGTATGCAGTGGAGTTCTCCAATTAAAAATGCATATATTAGGGGAAAATATTGTTCAAAATCCATTATATTAGGGAAATTGCTTGCAAAACATGTGTCTATTAGGCAAAATGCATATAAAATGCATGTATTAGGAGAAGCATGCACAAAAATGCATGTGGATTTCCATGTAATTTTTTTTTAAAAAATGTCAAAGTTTGGGATGAACCAAACTTGATTGGAGAAATTCTCAAAGTTTGATACTAATCAAACTTAAGATTAGAAAAATGAGAAATTCAGAGAAACCGAAATTGCTAGATTCATCCATCCCTACAAACTAACCAGACCCGCACCTCCCAAACGAATGCACAGGTTACAGCGAAGCTATCCATCAGCATCTGAACGTTTGGGCGCAATTCTTGGCTCAAAATTTTTATCAAAATGCATTTTTACATTACTTGTTTTTTAAAATAGATAATATGCATGAACAAATTCATGGAGGAGAAGGCTCTCAATGGCTAATAGTCCTGATGGCTATATGCTAACTCTACTATCAGAGGCAGTATGTCTATGTACTCCAGTTGCGAAAGAGAGAAACGTGCTAAGCGAAAAGCACGTCAAACGAATCCTTTAGAGGACCATCTTCCATCTGGCAACCTGTGTCCTCACTGTGGGAAGCTGTGTGGATCTAGAATTGGCCTCCACTGTCACTTACGGACCCATCGCTAGAGTCTACACAATTTTCTTTAGAATTTCCTCCTCTTAAAATTTTTCTTTTTGTAAATTTTTTATCCTGGAAGACAATCTTAGTCGGTCACGAGTGATCGCATGATGATGATGATGATGATGATGATGTCTACGTACACGAGTTGCTGGGGAACATGGGCAGGAGGGTGCTGTTGCACTCCTATCCTACTTGTGGGTAGGTAGATGGTTGGCCAACGTGTGAACAGAATGCTGGATGAGATGGACCTTTGGTCTGATCCAGCAGGGCTCTTCTTATGTTCTTATGGGTTTGATGGGCTAATGGCCACCAACTTAGTTGCATAAAATTAGATTGTTTTAGAAGGGGATTAGACACATTCCTGGTGGAGAAGGCTCTCAATGGCTACTAGTCCTGATTGGCTATATGCTACCTCTAGTATCAGAGGCAGTATGCCTATGTACTCCAGTTGCTGGGGAACATGGGCAGGAGGGTGCTGTTGCACTCCTGTCCTGCTTGTGGGATCCCGTGGGCAGCTGGTTGGCCACTGTGTGAACAGAATGCTGGACTCAATGGACCCTTGGACGGATCCAGCAGGGCTCTTCCTCTTCTGCCTATTGATTTATTTCATTTCTATACTGCCCAATAGCCAAAACTCTATGAGCAGTTCACAGCAATTCACAAAACACAAACAGTATGTTCTTATGCTTTTAGAAATGTGCATTCTGCGAGAAAATATGTTTAACAAATGTGCTTTTAAATACATATTTTAATGCAGTTTTGCATTTGGATTAATCCCCCCCCCGATAGATCAATGCAGAAATGGGACAGACCAGACTTATGAGCGGACATGTGAGAAGGTGACACATGGACCAGAAGTCGACCCATTTGTCTCTCCCTCCCTAGATACGGAAGACAGAGATGCCTGAAGTTGCAACAGCTAGAAAAAGAGCTGCTGCAACTTCAGGAAGTGCTGCTAGCCCCATCCTAAGGTCAGCCAGGGGATATGTTGCTCCGGCTACATGCTCCGCTTGGCTGAGGACAGTTGCAGATGCCAGCAGGCACACAGAAAACAATCCAAACCAGCTCTTAAATTCCCATTTTGGCAATATTGCAGTATACAGAATATTGCCAGAATGCTTCTGTGTACCCCTCAGATATTTTCTCAGCCGGTGGGAGGGGGGAAGGGGCAGGAAACACATCCCAGGTATGTTTCAGAACAAGGCTCCCAAACCTGCAGGATCACAGTTCAACTTCTAATTGAGTGGATTATCTCCCGTCTTTTAAAAAGAGGAAATGGTCCCTTTCCTAGGTTGGCTTTTATGTTGCTAAATGGCCTTGATCAGATAAAGTGTGTGTGTGTGTGTGTGTGAGAGAGAGAGAGAGAGAGAGAGAGAAGGAAGCAGAACTCCACCCACAGTTGAAACGCTAGCCAAGAACAACACACCCCAAACTTAAGATAACTGCACAATAATGGTTCCACACTGTGGCGGTAACAGCATGAGAACATGTAAACCCAAGAGCAGCTGAGCTGAAGCAAAACACACTTTCCACAAAACAGGAGAGCGGAACTTTCAAGTCTTGGCTGGAAGCAAAAGCTCACCAGGGGCACTCGTGGGACATGTGAAGTATTAACGGTGTTGCTAATCACGTGCAGAATGCAACGCTCTCACCACACTGAACAACTATAATGAACTCCCCCAGACGTCACCGCAATTAGGAAGAAGGAGTCGAGGTCAAAAAGACAAGCCGGTAGTAGCTTCCTTGGGGGAAATATATGAATTGGATCCAAACTTAGAGTAGACCCACTGAAATAACTTAAGTCCCATTGATTCCAGTGGGTCTACTCTAAGTATGACTAAGCTTGGATCCAACCCAAAGTCTGGGTCTGGATCTAACCCAAAGTTGTTTATTATATGCGCAATACACCCATCCAATGAATTGAAATTTCAGTATTCTAGGAAAGGACATAATGAAAAGTGTATGCGCAGTGTGTGCACATCATCCGCTGAGAACAGAGAGTCTATGCATAACCGCCTACTCCAAGCAGACTGTGGTTACAGCTAACATCGACAGTGAAATCCAGCATCGTCTGAGCTCCGCAAGTGCCGCATTTTCTCGAATGAAACATAGAGTGTTCGAGGATCGGGATATTTGTAAGAAGACCAAAACACTGGTTTATGAAGCCATTGTATTACCAACTTTATTGTATGCCTGCGAAACATGGACTATCTATAAACGTCACTTCCACCTCCTTGAAAGGTTTCATCAACGTTGCCTCCGGAAAATCCTGCAAATTACTTGGGAAGATAGGCGAACAAATGTCAGTGTACTGGAAGAAGCAAAGACTACTAGCATTGAAAAAAACGATCCTTCAATGCCAACTTCAGTGGACCGGTCATGTTGTTCGAATGCCTGACTGCCGTCTCCCAAAGCAGTTACTTTACTCCCAACTCAAGGATGGAAAGCGGAATATCGGTGGTCAATATAAGAGGTTTAAAGATGTTCATAAGGCTAATCTAAAAAAATGCAATATAAACATCGAAAACTGGGAAGCTCTGGCCCATGAACGATCTAAATGGAGGTTGGCCTTTCAAAGGCTCCATGGACTTTGAAGAAGCCCGAGTGCAAGGTGAAGGGAGAAACGTGCTAAGCGAAAAGCACATCAAATGAATCCTTTACAGGACCATCTTCTATCTGGTAACCTGTGTCCTCACTGTGGGAAGCTGTGTGGATCTAGAATTGGCCTCCACAGTCACTTACGGACCCATCGCTAGAGTCTACACAATCTTCTTTAGAATTTCCTCCTTTTATCCCGGAAGACAATCTTACTTGGTCACGAGTGATCGCCTGATGATGATGACTCTGAGAAGTACTGGTTTGTTCAGGGCTCGGGCAGAGGTCATTCCCAGCCTTAAACCGAGATCCTTGAATTTGAGGCATGGGGTACTTGGACCTGGGACTCTCTTGGCTGGTTCAGACTTAACTAGATAAAGGTAGCTCAGAGTGACGCTGCCCGAAGCTAGCGAGGGAGTCTTATCTCAGTGATCAAGCACTGACTGGCAGCTACTTGCACATGGACATAAAACGAGGAAATGCATCGCTAAAAAGAGAGGACAAAAGAGGACACAGATTCTCACGACATTTGCACGTTTAAAAATAATCACCGTAATTTAAATAGAAATGCATCCCACCAGCCACTCAGACCAGGTGACCCACGTGCCTCCCTGTTTGAATAGAAATGCGTCTCGGGGAAGACTGTGACCAGGTGACCTGTGCGTCTGCCTGTTCAGGCTGCCCTTGAGGGGCTGCTATCTCTGGATGGAGAACTTCCAGCCTCCTGCCTGGAATTCACTTCCACAAGATGTAGTGAAGTGATGGCCACCAATCTGGACAGCTTTAAAAGGGGACTGGACAAATGCATGGAGGAGAAGGCTATCAATGGCTAGTAGTCCTGATGGCTATATGCTACCTCCAGTATTAGAGGCAGTGTGCCTATTTATTTATTTATTTATTTATTTATTTATACATACCCCACCTTTTTTCCTGAAAGGAACCCAAGGCGGCTTACATAATCCTCTCCAGTTTATCCTCACAACAACCCTGTGAGGTAGGTTAGGCTGAGAGTCAGTGACTGGCCCAAAGTCACCCAGTGAGTTTCATGGCCAAGCGGGGACTAGAACCTGGATCTCCGGAGTCCCAGTCCAACACTCTCACCACTACACCATTATGTATACCAGTTGCTGGGGAACATGGGCAGGAGGGTGCTGTTGCACTCATGACCTGCTTGTGGATTTCCCATGGGCAGCTAGTTGGCTACTGTGTGAACAGAATGCTGGACTAGATGGATCCTCGGTCTGATCAAGCATGGCTCTACTTATGTTCTTATGCCTGCACTCCCTTCTTCTGGTTCTTTATCTTTAAACCACACTTGGACTGGACAATCCATCAAACAGAGGACTGTCCACTGATAGCTCTTCAGAGGACTGTCCACTGATAGCTCTTCAAATAGAGGATGGTCCTCTGTTAAATAAAGAACCTGGCCACCCTACTGGCAGCAGCTTTCCATGCTCAGACTGAACTCTTTCCTAATCCGACCTGGAGATATCAGAGATTGAACCTGGGCTGTTCTGCATGCAAAGCATGTGCTCTCCCACCTATGCTCCCCCCAAAAAAACTCTTTGTAAATGGCAGGGAGCAATATATTTGCTCATGTACACAAACATGTGCAGGGACGTGGAAATCCCAGAGGGTTATAAAGCCAGCAGCAGCAGCCTCAAGAGCTCACAGCTCAGGGCGGGAGGCTTAGCCATAGACTAATCTCTCCTTTCCCTGCCTAGGAAACAGCTGAGAGCACAATGCTTGCCGCGCTTTGTGTGGAAAAGGTACCAACAACGACCCAGTGTTCAAATCGATGCGTAGGAGCTGCCACCAGCCTTGTACAATACAAGCCAACAGAAGTCACTTATTTTGCACTGTTTCGCTCAGCCACAAAACATGCATTTAAAATGCCCCTCGTCAGGGTTGGCTCGAGGTTGTGGGGGATGTCAGGGATGGGGACTCGAACTCCAGGACTCGACTCGTGAGTCGGACTGAGTCCCTCCTCTGACTCGAATCCCACTCGAGTCCCAATATTTTTAATCGGACTCGAGACTCGAGACCAAGGACTCTTCAACATCCCTGGGTTGTGCCAGAAGGAGTGGAGAGAAGTGAGATTGCCGGCAAAGATTTTATTTTTTAAAATCATTTTCCTAAAATGCAACCTTTCAGACATTTTGGGTTTGGCTGCCTCTGCCTGCCTGTTTGGGGTTCCCTGCCTCCTCTGCCTGCCTGATCTCTTCTTGACCAGTTCCACAGTTTGAATTGTCCAAGACAAACTCCTCTGCCTGCCTGCTTTGGGGTTCCCTGCCTCCTCTGCCTGCCTGGTTATTTTGGGTTTGTCTGCCTGGTCTGTTCTTGCCAAAATCAGTGGCAGAGTTTTGAAATAAAAAGGCACACTTGTGCCTAGAATTTATTTAAGCCACACATCTGAAGTAGCCTTATTTTGTTGGGGGGAAAAACCCCCATTGATTTTAACAGGGACTCGTGGAGTCAGCTTTGGGAGTGACTCATGACTCGTGAGTCACCATTTTGGACCAAGGACTCGGACTCAGACTCGAGACTTGGGTCCAAAGACTCGTGACTCGACACGTGACTCGAGACCAAGGACTCTTCAACATCCCTGGGTATGATGCCCTTAGTAGGCCTCCCTTTCTGGTCGGGTTCTCCTCCTCCTCTTTACCACTGTCACTGCCAGTGGTATAGTGGTCAATTTTGAAGTGGAGACACTCAGTGTGATGGTCCCCACGTCCTCCCCGAGAGTTGAAATATTCAGGCGGCTGTGTTTTTGAGCCATATCAACACCCCAGTTCTAGCAGTTTTCCTCTCCACCAGGAGCAGGTCTTTTGCCAAGCTCATGGGTCCTAGCTGCCCACTCAGGACCAAGACACCCCAAAATACTTTGCATGACAACGGGGGGCAAGGCATTGTTGCTGGGGGAAATCCATCCCTCACCGTCAGCTACTGTGAGGATCGCAGCTAAGCTCAGAGGGAAGAGGGGATTCTGGGGTGGGGGGTGGGGGTGGCGGCGGCAGATGATGTCAGAGTCCCTGTTAATAATAATAATAAAAAAAAGTGTGGTTGCTGCATCCCTGCGAGCACTGGCTCCACCACGCCACTGGTCACCGCTACCCATTCGCTTGTCTTCTCCCTCTCAGCTCAATACCCACAACTTCCCAGAGGGAGATTGCAAGGTGCGTGCTCTAGTTTGTCGCTGCCTCTATGCGCAGAGAAGGCAGGGAAACAGCCAGTGACAACAAGGAGGAGGAGGAGGAGGAACAGGGCCAGGGGGATGTGTGGGCTGGCAGCAGTCCCCCCCACTGCCCCCCCGCTGGGGGGTGGGCCTCAGCAAATGCTTGGAAATGCCAACCCCTTACTCAGCTTTAGAGTTGTTGAGATGTGAGAGACATGGGAACCATGTACCAATGACTCAAACACACACACACACACTGAAAAGCAGCCATTAGAAGCTGCCAGTTTTCCTGGAGAAACAGCAAGGGAGGGGCTGCTTAACCCTTTCCCCTTCCATCCTATGTACACTCAATGTTACCCTCTCCCAAATGGCTTTTCCCTTCAATTACCTGCATTTCTTCTTCTACTGGGTGGGCGGAAACGAGATTTTGAGCAGAACAATGGTGGGAAGGGAAGGGTTAAGCAGCCCTTCCCCACCCACTCCTCTGCCCCTGTTCACAGTCTCTGCTGCTTTTCACTTAAAACACACACATTCCCACACACAGGGAAGTCAAACACGCACATCACCCCAATTGTATCATCTAGCAATCAGGAGGGAGGCAGAAGGGAGATCTCCTGATGTTTTGGACTTCAACTCCCAGAAGCCCCTGCCAGCACGGCCAATGTTCAGGAATGCTGGGAGTTGACGTCCGAAACATCTGGAGATCTACTTTCTGTTCACCCTTGACCTAGCTTACACAGTAGTGCAGTTCGGTGATTTTACTAAGGCTCTGTACTTAAAGGTCTTACAAGCCCCCACCCTTCTTAAGATGGTAACGTGCATCTTTTCACCGACTTTGACATGTGGTAAGCCCTGCTGCGTTTGGGGGACCCTCCTGCTCGTTCTGCTGAGTGGGGCCCCGGACATCTGCCCCAAAGTCCTGCCTAGATGGCACCACTGCCCTTCCGCTGCCACGGGACCAGCCTGTCACTCACTGCGCATTCGGCTGTCTCTCCCTTGCCTTCCCACTTGCTTGCCGCATCTGAAATACTTGAGTTCCAACTTGGAACAGGGCTTGGGTAGGTGCCCCACGCAAGAACTGTTTAGAGGTCCTTAATGAACCTTTGTTTCGGCCACCAAGTTCCCTTCCAACTGTAGGCCTTGTGAGGGCAGCAGTTTGTGTTCCCTCGAAAAGTCCTGCGAGGACAAGTACATTCCAGATGTACCGAAGGAGAAAAGAAGCTGATGCAATCTGAAGGCTCGGGGGGGCGGGGGTGGGAAATACGATTACTAGCCCCGTTAGCACGGTCTTAATGAAGAAATGCCACAAACACATGAAAAGGGGATCTGGGGTCTTAAGAGCTGGCACTTGGCACACAGGTCACAGGGGATCAAAGCAAAGGAAGGACAACACCCCCCCCTCCTCCCCGTGCAGCCTATAGTTAATCGACGCAAGTTTGAAATGTACCCAGCAGAAAGGACAAACACTTCCTACGCAAGAACACAAGACCATCATGTGGAAAGATAAGGAGCTGGTGTAGCCAGTAAGAGGCAAGGTACTTTTTAGGGAAAGCCCAAATGCTTTCCCCCAGTTATCAACTAACTAACTAACCAACAAGGATGTATTTGATGGTGCGTTATTCAGAGTTAGGTTGAAAGAAAGAAAGAAAGAGAGAGAGAGAGAGAGAGAGAGAGAGATTGATTAGAGATAATGACAATGTGTAATGAGGAGTCAGAAGCTCAGGACATTCCCAACCACAGTTTATTTATTTATTTATGTAGTGGTGAGAGTGTTGGACTGGGACTCAGGAGATCCCGGTTCTAGTCCCCGCTCGGCCATGAAACTCACTGGGTGACTTTGGGCCTAACCTACCTCACAGGGTTGTTGTGAGGATAAAATGGAGAGGAGAAGGAGGATTATGTAAGCCACCTTGAGTTCCTTGCAGGAAAAAAGGCGGGGTATAAATGTAATAAATAAATAAATAAATATTTTATACCCTGCCTTTTTTCCTGCAAGGAACCCAAGGTGGTTTACACAATCCTCCTCTCCATTTTATCCTCACGACAACCCTGTGAGGTAGGTTAGGCTGAGAGTCTGTGACTGGCCCAAAGTCACCCAGTGAGTTTCATGGCCGAGCGGGGACTAGAACCCGGATCTCCCGAGTCCCAGTCCAACACTCTCACCACTACGCCATAATGGCTCTCAAAGTTCACAAAGTTCTAGCTAGGCTCCTCACCCTCAGTCCCTTCCATGATTCCTACTCCAGTTTTATAGACACAGCACTTCCCCTTGTACAGGGGTGGGCAACTTGTGGCCCTCCAGACGTTCTGGCCTACAACTCCCATCAGACCAATCCAGCATAGCCAATGGTGAGGGATTGTGGGAGTGGTAGGCCAAAACACCTGGAGGGCCCAAGTTGCGCACCTCTGACTTAATACCTTACAATGACCATCTAATTAAGGGAGCAACCCTATGCCCCCTAGACAGTGCCTGAGGGACCATAGGATACTTCGGATCCCCAGATTGGAGGCAGAACTCTGGCCTCGGAGCTGGGAATCGAAGCTCCCAACCCCCTCTCCTCTCCCCCGCAGCCGGCACAGAAAGAACCGCACCAGCTGCTCTCCCGAGGTCGGAAAAGTGACCTCGGAGAGGGGGGAAAGGAGGCATTCTTGTGGGAGGAGACTGGAGGGTCCTGGAAACTACATTCGGGGTGTGTGGCTCTGTGTACTAGCAATGCCTCTGAGTGCCAACAATGCTGACCTAGATGGAACAATGGTCTGATTCGGTATAAGGTGGCCTCCTATGTTCCTGTATTAACCTGTATTTTCTAACGGGGCACCTGCTGCCCAGCTTGAAAAATTCTCCCAGCATGAACCTACCCATACACTACATTCATCATCACTTTAAGGTCCTTCTCCAGATGCCTCCTCCAAGGGAGGAAGGCAGCAACAAGGGAGAGGGCCTTCTCAATGGTGGCTCCCCAATTCTGGAATGATCTGCCCAACAAGGCCCACCTGGCACCAACATTGTTATCTTTTTGGTTCCAAGTTAAGATCTTCTTCTCTCAGGCATTTTGCAGCATATGACGCGGTCTTAATAAGGTCCTGCATTTTTCTTGTTGCTGATTGTTTAAAATTGTTTTTAGAGATGTGTGTGTGTGTCTCTCTCTCTGCTGTATGTTTACACGTTTGTATGTATATGGTTTTTATAATGTATTTTTAAAGGTTTTAATCTTTGTAAACCATACAGAGAGCTTCAGCTATTGGGTGGCATTGAAACGTAATAAATTAGCTGAAATGAAAATCTCCTGGTTACCTGATTTAGGAAGCTGACTTACACTAATTCAAACCGTTGCTCCATCTAGCGCAGTATTTTCTACACTGGTAGTATCTCTCCAGGATTTCAGACAGGAGCCCTTCTCAGCCCTGCCTGCGGCTGCTGGAGATTAAACCTGGGACCTCCTGCATTCAGAAGACACAATCTATCAGGGCATGGTCTGAAGGCACATGAGGCAGCCGCCTTGCTGAAGCTTAAGCAGCTCTGGGTCTGGTCAGTACATGGAGGGGAGACCACCTGGGAACTGCATGTAGCCACCTTGAGTTCCACGATGGAAGAAAGGTGGGATATGAACGTAATAAACAAACAAATAAATACCACTGAGCTATGGCCCCTTGTACAGAAGGAGGATGTCGCCAGGGATGTTGAAGAGTCCTTGGTCTCGAGTCACGAGTCTTTGGACCCGAGTCTCAAGTCCGAGTCCTTGGTCCAAAATGGTGACTCATGAGTCCCGTTTCCCGAGTCCCTCCCAAAGCTGACTCCACGAGTCCCTCTTAAAATCAATGGGGTTTTCCCCCAACAAAATAAGGCTACTTCAGATGTGTGGCTTAAATAAATTCTAGGCACAAGTGTGCCTTTTTATTTCAAAACTCTGCCACTGATTTTGACAAGAACAGACCAGGCAGACAAACCCAAAATAACCAGGCAGGCAGAGGAGGCAGGGAACCCCAAAGCAGGCAGGCAGAGGCAGCCAAACCCAAAATGTCTGAAAGGTTGCATTTTGGGGAAATGATTTTAAAAAATAAAATCTTCGCCGGTGATTGCACTTCTCTCCACTCCTTCTGGCACAGCCCAGGGATGTTGAAGAGTCCTTGGTCTCGAGTCCCGAGTCGAGTCTCGAGTACCATTAAAAATATTGGGACTCGGGTCAGAGGGGGGACTCAGTCCGACTCACGAGTCGAGTCCTGGAGTCCAAGTTCCCATCCCTGGATGTAGCTGTTTTATGTATCATCGTATTGCATTGCTTTATTACTGTTTTAATCAAGTTTTATTTATGATTGTAAGCCACCTTGAGTGCCATTTTTCTTGGTAGAAAGGTGGGGAACAAATCAAATCAATCAATCATCAAATCAATGGCACAGGCCTCAGGAGTCACAAGGAAAACATGGAAGCAGATCTAGACCGAAGAATTGGTAAGCTGGTAAAGGAGATAGGACGTGACAACCATCTTTAGGCGGGGGGCAAAAATAGAACAAGCTTAGTGAGCATTGAATGAGCCATGCTCTATTTTTTACCCAGTAGCTAGCGGGTGGTGGAAACTGTCTCCCAATGCCTCCTGGGAGTGAGAAAGAAGGCATCGCCTTTCATCTCATCAACTGTCCAGGGTGCATTTGGATTTGCACCATTAAGGGCCATTTAGCCATTAACGTAAGGTGGTGTCAATAACCCTTCCTACTTGAGATATTTGGAGATTATATATCAAGAGACTGCTGCTTGCTTTTTGTCTTGATGGCGGTCAATGTCAACATTACTTCCTTAGTAGCCAAATACCTAAACATTGTTATCAATACTAGAGTTTTAATGCTTGACGTTTAGAATTGTTCCTGCTACTGCATACTATAACTGTCTGTCTCCTTGTGTGTCTGTCCGTCAGTCTCTATGTCTGTCTGTCTGTCTGTCTGTGTTCACACGTCATGATAAGCCACTGAAGTTGTGAGCCATGTTAGTGTCAGCATGGCTTACTGTGATGTCTGAACCTGGCACGGGCGATTCAGCAGGGGTTGTTTTTCACCAACAAGCCACCCTGAGAAACCCATGGCTTGTGGTAGGGTTGTTGAGGATAGCTTGTTCTCTGAGTGGCTTGCTGTGATGTCTGAACCCAGCACTGTAGCTTGTGCCAAGTGGCTACAGAGCCGCTTGGCAAGAGCAGCAAAAAAGCTCATGATCTCTCCAGTGCTGAATCCAACCTCCCTTGCCAGTGATTACCCCTCTACCATGCCCAAATGACACTTTGGAAGGACCCTCACTCACTCGCCATCTTTTTTTTTTTTTTTTTGGTGCTTCAGGCTGTCATGGGTCATCTGTGTGTGTGTGGTGTGTGTGTTCAAATTTAGAGGCCGGGAAGTAAATGGAGGAGAAATTTGTGCAACTGCAATAACTGATCCAAAAGGAGCCATGAAAAGGTGGGGGAAGCCAGTAACTCCCCTTTCTGGACATGCTGGAGACTTGGGAAGTGTTGAAAGGGAGAAGAGGACACCGAGAAGTGTGAAAGGATTACATTGCCAAGAGGGAGGTATTGTCTTGCCCCACCCCTTGGTGCACTTACTTTGTTCACATCCCCCCTTTTCTGAATTGCACAAATGGGTTCCCTCCTTTCTCTTACTATCATTCCCCCACCCCCCATTCTTCAAAACTGTGCACAAAAATGAGCCTATATGTACAGTAGTCTAATCTCGCTTTGTCCCTTTCCGTGTATGTTACCTACTCCACTTCCATGCTCCCTTTGACAGTTGAAACATACAAGGAAATTGACAAGGCAAGACTGCACATATCTGACAGCTGAATCTGTGCTCTTGTGCACTAGTGAAAGCCTGGGGGGGGGGATAATAATTTAAAAAAATACGACCCCATTTGTGTACTCCGAAAGCAACATTTTTTTTAAAAAAAAATGGTGGTGAATGAAGTAAATTCTCCGGAAAGGGGAAGCGATCAGAGTGGGGAGGGGGCTGGGATGAGGAGACAAGATGGCTTGTGCTGCAAAGGATACTGGGTTATGTGCAGACAATGGGCTGAAGGAATGAGGGGGGAAACAAGCTATGTTGTGCCGCTGCTCGCCCAGTCATTTGTTGGGAGTAATGTGGGTTGGTGAGTGAACAGCCAACCCACGGTGGCTTAGTGTTACATGTGAACTTGACCTCTGTCTGTCTGCCAATGTCTGTCAAATCCCTACAGCCCATGCAAAATGCAACTGCTACCTTTCCAGTCGTATTTTGCACAACTGCTTCCTCAGTAGGCACTAACAGTTAGAAAAGAATGGCTT